>CM062214.1:4047500-4755000 GCA_031216445.1 Lateolabrax maculatus | reverse complement strand
CATGAATAAATCATTTTAAAAAAGGGCATTGTATGGTTGCATACAGACCAGGACTGGGACCTCCCTATTAAAGGATCAGTGCGTCTGGTACTGTTTTTTGCTGTGTGACAAGGTCTTGTAAGACAAGTACAGCTTCCTGGACGGTTCCCTTATCCACAAAACAACAGTAGGGGGCAGTTGAGTGTAAACAATAAACCTCTCAGCTGGCACTGTCGGACAATTACGCCTAAAATTATCCTTCCTGTGAGGAGGTTTACGTACTTTCTGATGGGCTTCTGATCCCATAGGATTCAAAATGATTCATAATGAAGAATATGATTTAGATCAGTACTCTCCATAAAGATTATATGAGCCATGTTCAGTTGAAGTGAAAACCCTCACACAGACTTCTGTTTTTCCAGGGACAGATTATTTTTTCCTTACAAACCCCACATGCGTTTGATTACAGCTGTAAAAGTAGGACAGATGCTGTTTTCACTTGTTTGACAGACGTTGCTTCTGTCTGTGGAAGCACAGCTTCTCTTTGCTTCATAGTAATGTACATTTAACAGCCTCAGTGCCAACAGAAACTGACCGTGACTGGAAGTTCAGTTCACAAACAAAACTGGACAAGGTGAACAAAATCCAAATCATCAACAGAAAACACGATTCACAAAGTTGAAAATAAAATCTTACCTCTCTTATGACTTTTCTTAACCAGTTCTGTTTTGGGTAGATTTTCCTGTTATTGAGTGTCAGATGATGGTGATTGTGACCAAATACAAATTAGAGTGCTTCTTTCAGCCAAATTGTTTGGCACATTTTCTGTAAAATAGTGATGTTGCCATAGTACAAAAAAAAAATAAACAAAATCAAGTTTTGTAAATATATTGTATGTACACAAAGCACTTTACAACATATATCTTATGCAAGCTGCTTTATATATTGAGGGGCTGTGAGTTATTCTTCATGGGAGGGTTTCTAATATAGATATAATGCCTTGAGGGCTCTTTTTTTCACCGGTGGGACTAATTTTAAATTTCAGTCTAAAAAATCCCAAGTCTAAAATCCCATAAAAGCAAAACAGGTTAAAGGCCAGATCAGCAAGTACTGCTTTAGTTTACCTCTCAGCTGGCCCTCTGTAGTGTTCCCTTTGCACCCAGGGGTCACCTTCCTTTATTATGTTGTCACATGTCTTAACTACATTCAGTTAACATTCCAAATTATAAACTAAATGCGGTTATAGTAAAGCCACCCCACATCGTTTCTACTGTACCTGTCATTTTGAAGCTTTTTTACCTTACTTTCACAGATCAGATGCATAAATGACAATGACTTTTTGCTAATGGTCACTTCTGTTTTGCGTTAATTAAGTAATTGTAATCAGTGCATGTTTTGTTGATCTATAACAAGGACAGTGGATTGTATTGTAATCCATTTTGTGTTCCGCTTTAGCCCCCACTGTAAAGTTAGCACTCTGGTTCCCTTTGGGGAACGAAAGTAGTTTGTGACATTGGTCAACATGTATAATTGGACATTTTAATGTCAGGACTTTAAGCTTTTCTTTTTTTTTTCTGTCTTTCTGTGAGAAGTGCTTATTGACGTATGTTGCAGAATGAAGTGTGTGTCGAGGGACACTTGCAATAATGGATGCAATAAATGTTCTTAACTTTCAGCGGTTCCTCATTGTGTTGATCTGTTGCAGAAATGGTTTGTGAGGACAGTTGCTCCTGCTGATGTCAGAACAGAGAGTGCAACCACAGTTGAGCCCATATTGCACGGCAGGGCCCTGAAAGCCATGTCACCATAGAGGGCACCTGTACTGTTAGCATGATAAATAGTATGACCTGGAGTACACTCTCTAGTTGCACTGACCCCACTACAAATACAAGCCGAGTGTGCTGCAGACACATGCTTATCCACGTGTGTGACTGTACCTGCAGGACTCCCCTTTTGACCCGCTAGTCAAAGTTCTTCCTGTAGTGTAGTTCCTGTAGTGCTCCTGTGCACAACGCCTGGCCTCAAGGCTTCTTTGCAAACATGACTTTATTGTGGAATGTGCACCACATAGAAATGCACTGAACCTTTTGGACTCGCCAGTCTCGCCACCTCTTAAATTTTCGCGCCACGTTCAGTCCGAAAGTCAAACCTTTAAGTCAAACCTACGAAAAATGTAACCGACAAAAGGAAAAACTTTGAGTTAATACATTCTTTCACACACACAGACTCTTGTTACAGCCCTCGTTTAGGTGTAACCTCATCAGTCATCCCCTTGTTGTTATCTCCAGTCTGTCTCTGTCTCCTATTGCACCTCCCCCTTTCCTCCCAAACTAAAGTCATTCAGCTGGGAGGTTCGGAGGAGAACAAATAGACTCATCAGATTCTAAGGGAATCACCGCTGGGGAATGAATAGTTTGTGTTACAGTCTGCTTCAGTATCTAGTTTCCCTGTGAGCCAGCACTTGTTGAAAGAGTCTTTATTCCGAGAAAGTTGGACCTGAGCGTACTGCAGCGGGGATTTACACCTGTGGAGAGCAGAATAAGTTTGGAAGTGTAATGGAGAGGACAGACTTGGATTCATCACTCAAACCCCTCCAGCATGCAGGTTAAGTTTATACTGTGAGGATTTAGTGATTCTGGTCATTTTAAAGGCATCATTGTGGGGTATGTATACTGGTTGTGATAACCATTACCATACATTTTCATAAAACCTACATCCTGGAGCGCTAAAAATCTACCTATTGACATTTCTGAATGCAGTATCTGTTCAGTTCAGTGATGTATCTTCTTTTCTTCCATTTGCTATTTTTATCATGTACTAGTTTCCTTAATGCAATCCACTTCAATCCACTCCACTGAGAAAAAATGTCCTTTGTTTCAATATTTAATGTCTGTACTCAGTATATGATCTGAATAGTTTAGAGTTTCTGTATCTACCTGAGGTTTTGTAGAACTCACATCATAGGAAAGGTTGTACTTTGACCAGTTTGCTGTCCAAGGACCTTGTGCAAAAGACAAATCTGAGTCACTGTTTGTCCTTCCATCAATTGTTAATCACACAAGTTGTCTGTGTCTGATTGGATGAAGGACAGAGTTTTTCACCAGATAGTTGCAGTACATAGAGCCCTCCCTGACAGTGGAAGGAAGGAGGTTAGTAGGCTGTATGGTTTCTCTCTGCAAGAACCAAGGAAAGGCCGAAAAGGCTGGCTGACATTTTATAAGTCATAGTCACATACGTGTGAGAGCAGAGTAGCCACAGCTCATGGGAACAAGAGTCTAAAAGGGACCAAAAAGAAGAGTTTTAAAGGCTCTGGAACTGAAGTGAGAGTGGATCAGATACTGATCGGGAGCACTCAGGAGGCAACTTCATGTAGTGAGTCAGTCGAAGCTGGAGGAAACTTACACTTACTAACATACAGTCCACAGGGTTAAAAACCTCAACCGAACCCTCAGAGACACCAAACATCCACGTGCGCAATGCCTTGTGGTGTTTTCCTGCTGCTGCTCCTGTCCGCATTCGGGGCGACCCGTGCCTGCCTGCAGGACCCCGCTTCAGCCTACAAATTCACCGGAGCTGTATGTCGCCTCACCTATCCTGCGGCTGTTGTGTGTGAGTGGGACTTTGAGCATGTTTTGGCATTTATTTCAAAGGAATCTTTATTCAATATTCAATAATTTCACCATTCATCGTTTTGGATTCCATGGTAATGTTAGTGCAAGTGATTCTGAAAATCAGGACCACATTTCCCACTGTCCCTGGTGGTTGTTGCAAAAAGAATGTCTTTTATTTGAATTTAAGTGCCAATGAATACCCAGTCGCTTAGGTGCACGTTTGTGTTTTCCCAACTGTCTGCCGTACTTGTGACCATCTGTCTATGTTTGGGTGCTGCCTGCAGTGAATGAAAAAACCACTAAAGTGATTGAGGCAGCGTTCCAACATGCCAAGTACCCAAGTGTGAAGGGAGAGAAATCCCTACAATTTATAGGCAGAGTTCAATATGGCTTGGAGAAGTAAGAGGACACACACACACACACATGTAAAACACATACACAGATGGACGCACAAAATGTCTCGAAATCATGCAATGTTTCTCCATCCACCAGTTTGGAGATCCACAACCTGTCGATCGGTCGGAGTGAATTTGAACTGCGTCCAGGGGAAGGCATCGGCATGGAAATAAGCAATGTGTCCGCAGTCTTCAGAGGGACCATCCAGTACGGATACGCCAGCTGGCTGTGAGTGTGTGTGACCAGCAACATCCCACATCCCATTCACTTGTTCTCTCAGAACAAGCCCGGTGCTAGAAAATAAAAAAGCATATAAATAAAGCACATGATGAGAAACAGTGCACATTTATTACCATTGTGCTTGTCCAAGACAAACAAAAACAACAAAAAAGAATAAATATTAATCTAGTTTAGTGCTTTTAGTCCCATTTAAGGGCTGGTCACATCCATAGACTGTATAAAAGAAGTGGACGTAGCCTCCCTGACATCACCCCTTGGTTTGTGAACGGCCGTTTTGAAGCCTCGAGTTCAGCTTTTTTGCCGTTGCCATCTTGTTTTTTTTTTTTTTTTGCCAGAAGTGACGTAATTTGGACGAGGCGGTAGCGCTGCCTCTATCCTGATTGGTGGTTGCCGTGGTAGCAACTTGTCACAATCACAAGGTAGCCCCGCCCTAAAGCATACCCTGCTTTATCGTCTGTTTTATTCTAATTGGGACCATAATTTACAAAATGAACATCCTGCTGTACTGAAGAAGACTTGAAACTAGTGATTGAGACCATGAACTTATTTGCACCAGTAACATTTCCCAGCAGCTGATAGTAAACTGATTTGTATTTATTTGCCATTTCTTTTTCTTTTTCTTTTTCATGAAGCATCAACGTTGCACATTCAATTGACTTTGAAATTGAGTCTCAGATTGATCTTGGAATCAACCCCAAACTTTGTAAGTACCTTATTTTTGTACATGTACACATGGATTGAGGCTTTGACAGAAACTGCAGTATAATCAGTGCTTGAATTGGGCTAGTACTCAAGTCTGATTATGTCTAACACGTGTTCCCATACTTTATATTGCACACCATTATCTCCTGGTAAACACAGGTCCTCTGGCAAAACACTTGACAAAGCCGAAATGTGCTCCTTGAAATGGTTTCAGTTGGACTGTTGTTCCAATACAAGCGCTGAATAATGAAGACAGATACCAATTAACCACCTCTCCTTATATGTCCTCACATCTGTTATCTCTGTCTGCCTCCTCTGTCAGACTGTGGACAAGGGAAGGTAGCAGCAGACACGTCAGACTGTTACCTGAACTTTCACAAGCTCCATCTGCACCTGCAGGGCGACAAAGAGTACGTTTAAAAAGTGAACCCTGACATACAGTACTGTCAGCAGCAGGGCAGGAGAAGTGCCTGCATTGCACAATCACAGTGTCTGACCCTGCTTATGTGTGTTGTCTGTTCTTGGTCAGACCCAACTGGCTGAAGAAGCTCTTCACCGACTTCATCACCTTGACGGTCAGACTGGCCATAAAGGGACAGGTGAGGGCCAGAGAGACGGAACCAACCTTTCAAACGCTGTCTAAACCACACAAACTGACTGTCAGCGTGTTCATGTCTTCTTAGATTTGTAAGGAGATCAACAAGGCAGCAAATATACTGGCTGACTTCATACAAGACACGGCAGGTGTGTGCACGTGTGATTCTGTGTGTGTGTGTGTGTGTGTGAGAGAGAGTCCGGTCCTATCATTCCTTTAGTTATTTGTGTGTCCATATATTTGGCCATTTAAGTGAATCCATAAATATACTAAACAAATACGGTTATGATATTCATATTTTATTTGGGATGTGTCTAAACATTGGTGTGTGTGTGTGTGTGTGTGTTTACAGAGCAGTTCCTCAGCGTTGGAGACATCCGTGTGGATATTGGTGTGACAGCTCCTCCTGTCATCACTGCTAACTACATAGAATCATACCACAAGGTAAATAACGCCTGCACATACAGTCGCAACCACATCTTCTCAAAATTCTGTTTACTGTATAAGCAATTATCTTGGTTTGCAAAAACAGTTTCCTCGCTCATCCCTTGACTTGTTCTTTTCTTCTTTACACATCTTCCAGGGGCTGACCAGCTACAACAGCTCTACCTCTGTCATCAAAGATTCCGTGTTCCACCCCAGTCAGCTGACTGAAAACAGGATGCTCTACTTTTGGGTGTCAGGTCAGCAGTTGGCAATGCATTACTTTTGATAAGGCATGTCCCAATACTCGTGCTGGTTTTAGGACTGAAGATCCAAGTGTGATGTTAATAACAATAAAAACTGATACATGTTGGTCATTTAATTTGTCTAGACTAGATTAAATTGCATTAAAATAATCTCTTGCCATTTAGATTTTGCTGTAGTATCTGTGTTGTGCCAATGTTCAGTGCCAGTGCAGGAAGTCCTTTATGTAGCCTTATGTTGCCTAACCTTAGCCATACTTTATTTACCATTACCACAATCTTTTCCTGACCTTGTCCATACCATAGTTGACGGGCAGATCTTTTTAGGAAGAAACTATTTTAAAAACATTGTCACTGAATGCAATTCTGGTTGTGGAAGAATCATGTAATACTGATGTTGTTGTCTAGTGATAAGACTGGTATAGTTACTGATATTGTTTAAACAGCTTTTACAACTTTTAGGCTGGCATCCCTTGAGATTTTTTGTGTGGTAAAATTAAGTAGAAACTGGGTCTTGAAGAGGATATATCTACATATACCCTACAGTAAATGGTAAATGGACTGCATTTTTATAGCGCTTCTCTAGTCTACTGACCACTCAAAGCGCTTTACAACACATGCCAACATTCACCCATTCACACACACATTCACACACTGATGGCAGAGGCTGCCATGCAAGGTGCCGACTGCTTACCAGCAGCAATTAGGGGTTCAATGTCTTGCTCAAGGACACTTCGACACTTTCTCTGGATGTTTTGATTACTAGACGACCGTTCTACCTCCTGAGCCAGGCCGCCCCCTACAGTGACATTTTTGTTATTTTTGTAAGGCAGTTTTCATGTCCATGTTTTTTCAGGCCATTTCTGAAATGCCAAATTCTTTCCCTGAATTTCTGGCTATTTTAATTCATGGCTGGTATTTAATTTAATTTAAAGCACAACCTTCATGACACCTAACATATAAATTCAGTTAGAAATAACTTCAAGCTTCTCCAGTGTTGTAACCAAAGAGCAGCAGTTCATGAGCAGCAGGGTAGTTCAGTCTCTCAGTTATCAAGATTCTCTTCCCTCTTTGTGATTCAGAGGTGTATTTGTACTTCTCTAAATCTTGTGTGGTACAGTTATAAACCTGTGTTTACATCCCAGACCAGGTCCTTAACCCCATGCTTACTGCCGCCAACCAAGATGGCCGTTTCCAACTCAACATCTCTGGAGCAGAGCTCACTGTAAGTACATCACCTGCAAATATGGCCTGTAAAACATCCAGGCGGGGGGGAACTAACATCACACTTGGATGTGGTATCTTGGTGATGAAACTGGCTTTGATGGTGCTTACTACTTAGAAATTATTATATAATTATTATTATATATGGAATATAATACTGAAAACATAAAATGTGCTATGTGCCTGTCCGTCTTTCCTGACAAGGAGCAGATGGGCACAGATATTTGAATTTCCTCATCATCCTTACATTATATTGATGAATGTGATTCCAGGAACTTTTCAAGACAAACCTCTCCAGTGCCATGCCTGAATTTATTAAAACGGTAATATGGAAAAACCTCCTTATTCCTGAACACGCCATAATACAAACATATACACCTTTGTCAGGTGAGACATACTATTTTTTGTGTGTGTGTTTGTTTTCAGTGTCTGCTGGAATCAGGTTCTCCAGAGCTGAGAGTGTGGAGTTCTGATTCCTACCTCAACACCTCCACTTGGGGTACGACCGTGTGGACGGAGGCCTCTGGGCAGCTCTACTGTGGGAGTCAAGGCGCACCAGCACTCTCCTTTAAGACGGTACTCTGCCACTTACTTAGTGACAGGACATTTTCAGCCATCTGGTAGAAGGTCGAAGAAAACTGAACATTTGATGGGTTGTCGCATCCCACACTACCAAAAAAACTTCCTGAACACCACTGTTTCACTCCTCTATGGTATGGAACAGTACCAGGAGTACTTGTACCCTAATAGGTACTAATGCAGTTACCAGGGAGTATGTGGAAAGATTTAAAAGCAGCTCAATCACTTGAAAAAATAGAAATTATGATTTGATTTGAACAGATACCCATATATTTGTGTTTCAATCAAATCGGAGATTGGTAGTTTATTGTTTTTTGTGACAAATGTGTAATTTATAAAAAATACAGACTTTGAAATAATAATGTTATTTAACATCCACTTCAAAGTCAGTTGAAATGAACACATTGGGAACATGACGGTTGATGTCGATGAAGGGTTACTTGGTCTCATCTGATAGGGCTGTGGGGGCACGTCAGACTGAAAAGTTGGGATCCACTGATGGTGAGGATGGTCTTCAGTGTGCCATCGTGTCCTTTAAGAGTCACAATGAATATCCAGAATTCTCCCTCTGACATATCTTTGTGTTTTTCACTATTTTACACTGGCTCAGCATCACACAGTGAAATACTCACTTCTCAGTAATTACCATCCTATTAAAATCTTCGAACTGTCGATGATATTTAATGATGATGCAAACCCCTTCTGTCCAGGTCCATCGCTGGAAGGTAAATAATTTCAGTGCAGCAAAAAGTGAATGTGACACTGACACCTTTATCATAATTTAACCAGGCCTTTTGTTTTGTTGTTCTTTTGTACAATAATGGTGGACAAGCAGACCTATGTACTTAGAGTGCCAATTAATGTGACTGATGCACTTATGTGAGTGCGCTGAGTTTCGAAGCATTTGATACAGTGAAAATGGGGACATCTGTAGGGCAACCATTGATATTGCATTTGTATGAAATGATATTATTGACCCAAAAAAGACCATGATGAAACTGACTCAGAATATAGGTGGTCTCAATAATACTAACGCAACTGTCTAAAGCCCCTCTTTTAAATGCTGAGGTTGATTGACACGACATACTGTGCTGAGTTGTCTGCTCTCGTCACTGTGCTGCATGATCCACAAGGTGAAGGTGACTGACACATTGTTAAAAAGTGAAAATATGTGACATCTGACATACATGTCATACTGTAAATGCTATGCGAGGGCAGAATCTGTTGTGAGGATTTCAGCGTGTTTGAGTGACGTTTCTTTCTTTGTTTCGGATGTCTAGTATGTGGTCATGGACGTCAAGGCTTCCTACGCTGACAAGAAACTCTTCCTGCAGGGAAACCCTTCAGAGTAAGACCTTTCTCCTTTCTTTTAACAATACTCACTGGGCTATGAAAGACCTGCCTGGTGCTAAGTCTATCTGAATTGAAATTCAGCCTACAGACCCACCTGTTTTTTCAGTGGTTGGTGATCAGCTGCACTATTTTACTACTTTCTTAGTCCATGTCCTGGGTTTGGTGTGTGATAGTGATCTTCTTTCCTCTCTAGGATCTTTGTTATGCAAGCTGAGCTGCCCTTACAAAATCAACTGGTACGTAGAATATTTTAGTTGGAAAATACTATAGTTTAATGCTGTACTACACCAAACAACACAAATGTGATACAGAGCCCCAGAACATGGAGGAAAATACTTTAGATGGCAGATGAAAAAGACCTACTCCTGCTTCCTCTCCACAGTTTGTGCATTACCCTGATGTGTTCCCCCAGTGTCAACATTTGTGAGACTTCCTGCCTGAATCCTTCAAAATAAAAGTGTTGTTATATGTAACCTCTACAGCTAAAAAATTACGCATATGTTTTGCAATAGGATACAGATATTTTTTTTCCCTCCCATTGAAAATATTTTTGTCCATGTCGATTCTTAAGAAAGAGGCATTTTCTTTTTGTTTGATTGGACTTGTTCAGTCACCTCTCTTTCTGTTTCCAGCTGGTGGATGAGACACAACGGGAGTTCATAAGAGAAGCTGTGGAGAAAATAGGCATTCCCAAGGTCCTATCTGGTAAGAGAATATAAAGTTTAAAGTATATAGTTGCACGGCTACATGTTGCATTCGTTTGAGTTGTGAAAAAGAGGTAGAGCCAAATGTGTATGTCATGTGGTTTTCTCCAATACTTTGTGGCGTGTGTTCCAGTTCTTGAGACTGAGCTAACCAGGCTGTTGGACAAACAGGGAACTAACTTATTCGACATCTTTAACCCAGAAGTGCTTCCTCGGGATGTGAGTGTTCTCTATTTTGTTCATTCGGTCACGTGGCCCTGCTGGTGTTGTCGTCACATCACACCTCTCTGTCCCTCTCTCCATGCTGCAGGGCTATGTGGTGATTCAGATGGATTTTGGTTTCCCTCATCACCTCCTGGTTGAGTTCCTCAAGAAGACACTACAGTAACTGGGCAACCTTCAAACTTTTCGGGCCAGATTTATTTTTAGTGACTTGCCTCAAAGTCATGTGTAAGCCGCACAGAACATGCCTGTGTTTCATTGTAGTAGCACATTTCGATTTGAACGGTTGGATGTATTTTGACCAATGTTTTGCTCAAATAAAACAACTTGCTCTGCTTTTGTTTGGTAAAATCTAGATTGTGAAAGGTTTGGACAAGCTTGGCACTGATGTACTCATTTCAACTGGTGACTGAACGTGATGAGTGCATGACACCGCATTCCAAAAAGGATAGATTAATTCAGTTTGTTTGCAATATGTAAAGATAGCACAATATTAGATCACCTGAACTTTTTTTTCCTTTGTGGCGGCTGGGAGAGGGTATGGTTAAAATACAAGTGGTGCTAGTGGCAAAGGCTCAATATTTTTGTCTCAAATTTTAAACAATTCTTTTAATTTTGTAAATGTAAATCATGTAGATAAAGTGCTAAGAAGCCTCCGGAGAATTTTTCCACTTATGTCAGTTATATCAGTTTCACTTTCAACTGTTGACAAGCAAAACAGACCATCAGTAAAGGCACAAACTGATGCAGCAGGACACACTTTCAAAACCAATATATCAACTTCCAAATACAATATGCAAGATCCAAAGTCAGTTTTCAGCTTTACTGACAGGTTCCCTAAATGATGCTTCCCAGTGTAACATACTGGAAAAAGAACCTCTGTGTCCATATGTGGAAGCTCCTTACAGGTTTTGGATTGTGGCATTTTGGTTGACGATATATTCATTTTGTAAGTTAAACTTCAAGGTCTTTCATCATCAAAATCTAGTTTGCCAACTTCCAAACCTAAAATGTCAACTTCCATATCCAATACTGAAGTTCCGAATTCAATATGCAGCTCCAAGTATTGGGTTTGGAAGTTGTCACAAATGTGGACATTTCTTAATGTTTTAGGGTGTTTGTATCTCAGATCTGAATGTGAGCAAATGGATTTTGTAAGATCTTTAATAAAGATTTCAATGAAAACTGTGGGCTCTGAAAATAGAGTGTATTTGTTCTTTTAAAATAATTCATGTGCTTAACGATATCACTTGAAGATTTATCTTTTAAATATAAAAAAATACTGTTATTTGTTTGGATACATTGCTTGGTTGCTATATTTTGTAGTTAAATTGAATACACTTACAATATGTGCTTTTTTAAAATCTAAAATAGATTGATGTATTTTTGCATGTAGGCTGCCCTACCTTATTGGTGAAGGTCTTTAGGAATGCAGTCTGAAAGGAATACTGGAATTCTGCCTTGAGTTTTCCAAACTTTCTTCAGGCTGAATGAGATCAACTATAAACCAAACAGCACGTGTTGAAAAGTCTTACAAAACTAACTGCTATGTTTGGATTACTCTGCACCCTGCTCGTCAGTTTTGGTGCTGCCACGGAGCAGGTGGTTCACAGGGAGAAATCAGAAGGAAATCACTTCAGGGCTGCATTTGAAGAGGTCATTCTTAAAAGGTGCAGTAGGTAAGATTGAGAAGAGAGTGGACTTTTTTTTTTAAAAAAGTGTACAACTTCCAGGTCTCTTCCTATCTACCTCCATTGTATTGACAGAAGGCAGCCTTCCTACAGCTGACATCTCCAGAATTTGGCAACTCACACTAAAACAATCTAGATGGATAAATAGCACTACAGGAAAGAGGAAAAATATGCATTTTCGCATAAAGTCACAGAAAATTGCAGAGTGCACATGTAGTTTTGTGCAGCCTACAGTCGTTTCAGAGTGAAACAGCACATATGATGGTCTTTTCACTTTCAAACAGCCATACTTGTGCAGATAATTGGAAATGTTCTGTGATGATTCCCTCACTACCTTTGCGAGCAATACTCCAAAGACTTTATCTCCTTACCGAAATGGACAGGCATCCTCCGTGACAGTTTCCTACAGCATGTGGTTTGTCCAGAATGATGACATGTATGACAGTATACATGCTCACTTAAACCTGTGAGCACAGGTACAAAGGTGTGCAAGACTGGATACATCGCATTCTACAAACATCCATAGTAGAGGTAGAAGAGGGGGAAATGTGACTCTGCCTTGCTAAGACAGACACAATCTTCCTTTGGTAAAGAGAAGGTCAATCCTATACAGCCATACCGTTACAAGAGTGTTGTACAGTCTCTGGAAGCATATTAATGCATTTTAATATATACTTAATAATGTTGATCTTTTGATAGATAGTAGTTGGTCTGTTTCATTGAATGCTCCAGTATAAATGTGTGAGTGTGTGTGTGTGACATATTGCATTTAACCAACTCTTTCAGGATGCCACAAGTGTTTGAAGTCATTCAGCAAGAAAGAATCTGGTGCAAAAATGGACTACTCTGCATTTGAACAGTCTTGGGAGCCACGCATGGCAGAGAATCACATACACTGCACTGGATTATCCAAACGAGCAAGGACAAAGACAGAACAGAAAAGAACTGAACGCAAGTATGGAGCTAGATGGTCATAAACTCAGATTTGTCGTCATAGATCCAATGCACGACCTTCTCCTTGGTATGGCAAGACATGTATTCTGACTGTGGACAGAACGAGGAATTTTAACAACAAAGAGCCTTGATGAACTTTAAACTACAGTTCTGAGATCAGATGAAATAGATATATTGATAAGAGTCGTATTTCTGTTGTATTCTGATCGCATGTGTTCACTTGTGCTCCAATGATATATCAAAATATATGGCGCAGGGCGAACCCTCAGGCGAGCCAATCACAAACGTGTATCTAGTAAGGGGCGGGTTTAATAGGATGACTGACAGAGAGGAGCGTTCCCCGGCCGGCTGCAGCGGCAGTATTAAACAGACTGGACGGTACATTTTCTCTAAAAGAGGTACAAACAACTGCACTTCAACTTCATGGTGGTAAGAAATAAGTGTTTGTCGAACTTCTGACGGGACGTACCGTCCGACAGGATGGCGGTTCGTTGCTCTGATTGGTTGTCTCCGCCCGTCGATAACGCCCCCTGCGGATGGAAAATGAAGTGAGCGGTGACCGCCGGGGCTCGGGTGTGTGCCGGCCTGGCTCATGTCGAACGAGCCTGTTGTGTTTGTCGGACGTGCACGGTGACCATGGATGAATAAAGACATCTTCAAACTGCAACAGTACGTCATAAGCACACGACGACAGTGTTTGTGTAATGGTGTAATTACTCGCACTGCCGGAAGGGGGAGACAAAAGCCTTAAGCATTAAGCAGAACATGACAACCAAGAGTCCGAACATGAAAACAGAAATACATTCTATTATTATGTTGAATTTAAATGTTTAAATTAAAATACATTTAAGTCAAGTCCAAGGTTTGTTTTGTTCTCTGCTCTGCTCCACTACACTGTTAGTGTGGAAGCCCTCAGTGACTGTAGCACACCTCAGGTAATCAATCACCAGCCACCATGATATTTACATGTTAATGTAAAAATGAAAAAGAAAAAAAGAATTCCCCAAAGCATGTGTTCTTAACTTGTGCAGCAGGCAAACAGCAGGACAACAATAAGGTACCTTACAGACAATGAACATTAGTACTGCTGAAATTATAGAGTGCTACATACTGTAACAAAGAAACATTCATTTAACAATTACATAACATAAGAAATCAACATTCTAAATTAGGTTATAAGGATTCTTGCATTTCCTTAAGAGCTACAATTAACAAACTATCTGCACTGCGCACTTACACACAGTATTATAGCAGTAGTTTCAAGGCAAACAAGCAAGGTGACAAGTATAGCATTTAACTATGAATATGTGTGTGTGTGTGTGTGTGTGTGTGTGTGTGTGTGTGTTTGTGTACTGGTTTGTGTTGCTGTATTTTGTTGCTGCAATAAAACCAGGTCACAAACTCAACAAGAAAAGACGCCAACTGAAAGTAAATCAAAACCAAAGCACCGACCAACACTACTTGTTCACCTTTTTCTAAAAGCATCCAATCGTAAGTCAGCTCAGGTGCACCCTGGGGTGGGCTGCAAGCAGTCCAGACTATTCTGACCCTTGACCTTTATAATGTTGCCTTTTTGTCTTCTCTCTAAGGCTATCACCAGCTTAAACTGACAAAGGATCTGCCAGTCCCTGATAGAAGGGTGTTAGTGCTAACCAATGAAACACCTCCTGACTGAGCAAAATTCAGCCTGCCTGAGCTCTAAGTGGAGGCAGGTTGCCTTTGACTTGGCTGCCTTGATGTGCTAAAGCATCTTTGGTCCCAAAAAATCAAGAATAGCAACAATAACCACATACCCCATTGGTGCAGAAGACGCACAGTGTTGTGCATTAAAGTTCAGTGCATCTGTGTCTCCTGTGTGCATCTCTTGTATAAAAGGGACATCATTGTGCCAGACACCAACAAAAAATATTTAAAAGTGACTAAAGCGACCTCAACACCGTGTGACTGACCCACCAGTTATGTAACCTATCCGTGACGAGGAAGGGGTGCAACAGTGGCTTGGCAGTTATCTACATACCCAAATAGATAAGAGTCACAGCTTTGAGTCCTCCAACATGTTGTACAGTATCTTAGACAATTGTCCTTGACCCAAATACCAAAGCGCTGACACACTATGTGACACTGTAAACAGGAAGTCATAGGCCTTATCAATGAAAAGTACACGTAGATGACAACAAGGAGATACTCGGTTGGGCCTCAGAATAACACACCTGTGCTCTGCCCAGTCAGAGGCTGGGTTTTTGTACATTACTGCGTTAACCATGTAACCTTGAGGTGGAACGTTCATGTTGGACCTTGGGAACAGCAGTTGACTAAACAATCTCACCATAAGATGCAGCTGTTCCGGCTCCTCCGATCGTATCACACAATCTTTCTCAGGACAGGGAGCTGCCCAGTTGTTGTGGATTTGTAGATGAATAGAATAAACACTTCAAACGTTCAACATTTGTTAAAACCACTACTTAGTTGAGTTGTGTGGTGTGTTGGCTCAATTTTGTGGTATGTTTTGAGGCTCTACTTTGTATTTGAATTTCAGGAACCTCAGTATGCTGAAAGATGTTGCTGTTTTGTCCACCTCACAAACATATATGGCAGAGAAAAAAAACATTCCTATTTAATACAACGCGACTACAGCCTTTCTGTGCCTGCTTACTGTGCTGAGTAAGTGTAGCAGTAGGAGGAACTGTGACAGTGGAATGATGTCTGCTTTAGGATGCAGAGAGATCAATGCTGCACTGATCTGCCTCGGCATCAGTAACATGCCTTGGGTCAGTGACATGACATTTCGTGGTCACCTCCCCAATGCAGAAGCTGTTACACAGAGTGTGAGCCCGGCCTGTGTTGCCACCTTTGGTTTCAGGTTGACTTTGCATGTCGGTACACCTCAGACAGGATCACCATTCGCTGCTACAGCTGCACGCTTCTGCCACTTTTCATCATAATCAGCCTGAAAAAAAAAGATGTAAGCTGCAGGGGGAAATTCTGCCTTAAGCTCTTCTGGCTCTGTTTTCCTCAGGCTGCATCACGTGGATTCCTTTGGTGGGTCAGAGCTTGTTGATGGAGACTGGTGTGTGTGTGTGTGTGTGTGTGTGTTTGCTGTGGGTCTGGCAACTCAGCTTATGTATGAAGGAGAGTGAGATTGGTCCAGCTGAGAGGGTAGGAAAAGTTGACCTGAAAGAAAAAAAACAATCAATGGTGAGCATCGTGAAAAGTGCCTCAAACTAACTCTGATATGCACTACTCGATCATCTGAGCAGCAGCAGAGTGGCAACTGCCACTGAAATAAGTGGAGTAAATATTAAGATATTTTCTTTTTTTAAATTTATTCAATAATTGAATATTTCACTTCACTTAACCAGGCCAGTGTCAGTTGTCACTCTTAGATGATTCAGTACTATTTTAAGGTACTTGTACTTTACTTAAGTATTTTTCCATTTTCTGCTACTTTATGCTTCTCCACTATAATTCAGAGGCAAATATTGCACTTTTTACTCCACTACATTGATTTGGTAACTTACTAGTTAATTTGCAGATTATATTCACAAACCACTCAGCGGCATGAAGTCATTAAAATTAGCTCCACCTTTACCAGCTGCAACATTAAAGCGATGCATACACATTCATGCATCAGTTATTATTATCCAATCATATAATATAGGTTTTGCAGAAATGGATGATTCTGCATTATGAGTACTTTTATTTTTGATATTTTAAGTATATTTTCATAATACTTTTGTACTTTTACTAAAGTCATATTTTGAATAGAAGACTTTCACTGTTTATGCAGTTTTGCTGCTTTTACTTAAATAGTATCCGAACAGTCGTTAAAATGTGACCATATGCTTCAGCAGCCTCTGAGGTACCCTCAGGTGTAGGGTAGCAATTTCTGAAGGTAGTTCATAATGTTCAGCAGCCGCCAGGTGGCACTGCTGGACTACTATCAAGATTGCGAAGCCATACTCACCTGACTGCATAACCTGCATTAACTCCTAGTTCCATTCATTGATGACCTCTATGAAAGATTTGTGCCAGGTGAGTAAAGGGCACGGGTGAGGAAAAATCTGGAAGGTTCTATTGCAAGACAGGACATGTGGTGTGAAGTGGATGAGAACTTGTGGCCAAATGCAGAAGTGCTAGTGCTGTTGTATTTCTATAGCTGTAGCTCTCCTTTACAAGTATGTTTAGTGACTATGGTATTGCATTATTGGAATTACTTCAGTTTCATTGTGTGTACTTGTAATTACTCTGCAAAAAATAACCCTATTGAGAACACTTTTAGCATAGTTTTGAAAAATATGTGTTACCAATTGTAAAAAACTGTAATAGAGTGTTATGACATATATTCCAAAAAGCAGCTTAACAGTTTTTTTCAACAAATTTCCCCCCAGGTGCTTATTCTGTTTTACACATTCACACTAACCAGGTAAAACCACTTCAGCTTTTCAGCTGGAGTTAACTTTCAACAAACAAACTTCATTCTAATCAGTGACTTGAGGCAGGAAGTTGCTGTTCAGTATTTAACATATAGACAAATAGAGAGTACAGTGGATTTGACATTGGCAAAATTTTAATTTAAGATATTCAATTTAAAGGCTTCAGTGTCAGTTAGTTATGATATTTTTTGTAACTAAAGTAAACCAGGTCCATGCATGATGTAAAGAATTTGAGGAAAGAATGTTAAACTCATGTTAAAACATGTCAGGTGGTGATTATGGCATTATGTGCAATTTTGCTAATGGACTTGATGAAATGAAAACAGTTGTCAAAAATACCTTTTTGATGACTGGTTTCCTCTTAAAGAAACCCACACTCAGCCCATCTGATGTAAAGAATTACAGATCTGTCTCTCTTCCACCATTTCTTTTCAACACTTGAGCGTTCTGTCTTTACCCAACTTTCTGCATACCTCCACCAGAACAACCTTTTTGACCCTCACCAGTCTGGATTCGAGGCAGGCCACACAACTGGACCTTGTAGCCTTACTACTGGGGTCCCTCAGGGTTTTGCTGTGGGTCCCCTTCTGTTCCTCTGTGCAACAAGTTCCTTGGCTCACTTATTCGCTCACATGGCTTTTACTACCAACACTATGTCTTTTTCCCCATTCTGAAACCCAAGTGGCAGCACAAATGTCTGTGTGTCTGGCTGACCTCTCTGAGTGGATGTCTACACACCAACATGAAGTTGAATCTGGACTAGACTGAGCTGCTCTTCCTTCCAAAGAAGGCATCTCCCATGCTCAACCTCTCTATCAACATTTAGAGCTCTGCGGTGTCCGCAGCTCGGACTCAAGAATGCAGCGGCCCGGCTGGTCTTCAATCTCCCCAAGGTCTCCCAGACCTGCACTGCTCCTCTGCCCACTGCACTGGCTGCTGGTGGCTGCTCGGATATGATTAAAGACACTGGTACTGGCCTACCATCCTGTCAATGGCACAGACCCATCCTACATCCAGGACATTGATCAAACCATACACCCAAACCCAGAGAGGCTCTGCTACTGCCAAACAGCTTGCTACTCCTTCACTACAATATCAACAAAATCACCTTTGCAGAAGCTCTACACATCGTCCGTCGCAGACTGAAAACGTACGCCAGACTGCCCCTTGGCCCTTGAAAATAATTAATAAAAAATATCTTATTGATTTTAAGTGTAGCACTTGTTCGGTTTATTTGATTAAGTTGATGTGCATGATTCTTGCAAGAGAGCTGTATCTATTTACCAAAAAGCACAACTGCAGGTGGGTCACATAGATGTAAACAAGCAACTTGGCCGGGCAAAAGCCCCCAGCTGACCATGCCAGCCCTTTAGCCTCCCCACTACTCTTTGTCTCTCTGTTAACATTCCTCTGCACTGCATTCTTGCCACCCTGTCTGTATCTGTGTCAGCAGTGGGAACCAAGGCCTCAGCATGACTATACACTGAAATTCTTCCTCGCTTGTTTACAAGATGTTTGGTCTTTGCGAAAGACTTTGGCGGTTATTTCCTTTTAAAAGAATCACTTGTCAGGAGGTAAAATCCAGCGAACACCCATCCAGTTCCATAAAATGGTCCTAAACCATAAGGAAGACTGTTGTAAAATTTCTCTTTTTCTGGCAATGTTTACATGGACCCAAACATTGAACATCCTCCACTTTACTGTTTCTCTCATGGATTTGCGAGTGAAGGGAAGGATGCTGAACTGTTGATAGAGAAACACACACAGAAAGACAGAAAGAATGAATGAATGAATGAATGAAAGAAAGATTTCAGCCCTCTGAGCGGTGGTCAGTGACCTCCGTCCCTTCCCCCAGCCCCGCTTGCTGTGAGTTTGCATTCCTTTCCATACCAAACACAACCATAAACACACACACACACACAAACACACATGCAGTCACTCCCCTCCTTTTCTCCTTCACTTTTACCTATTACCTTTGCCTCTTCTTGTCCCTCTTACATTTGTCTCTCTGCCCTTTAAGCTTTGTTATTAACAACGACAGGAATCTTTGGAAAAACAAAAGGGGGTGTGACATGAACTACGCTGTCTGACATTTTCCTGACAAAAAAAGTGAATTCATTGTTTCGGGTGAGGTAACGTGATACATCTCAATAGCCTGGCTGCAGCAAAGCACTCTTTTTCCAGCCTGAATGTGTCCACATTTATGCAAAGATAGATGAAGAAAGCACCAACCGTATATCATATTGCTGTGATGTATAACATCCCTTCCATTAGTCCAATACTTTTTGGCTTGCTCCTGTGTTGACTACTCACCGTGATTATTACAGCAACTTGAACAGTGGAGTGTGTTTTTGTAGATTGTTTTGTAGTAATTCAATTAAAGCTGCATTTATCTATGTTTGGTCAGTAGGGGGCAGATATATCCCCGGCTTATTATATGTATTACACATGATCAAACAGTTGCTTACATAAAGCAAAGTTTGACATTTCGGGAAGTATGCTTATTCACTTTCTCACCAGGAGTTTAATGTAATGAGAAGATACCACTCTCATATCTGTCCGTTAAAAACAAGGCTACAGCCAGAAGCCACTTCTTGGCCAGGAGCAGTTGCTCTAAGTCTTGACATGACTGCAAATACTTCAGGAGAGTTTATATTACTTGAGTTTATCAAACCAATTTTCTACAAGTGGTTATGTGCTGGGGTTGATGAGAGCAGTGAGACTGATTTACACGGTACATTTGTGGCTTTAAAACCAAAACAAGAAGCTAAAAGAAGCTAAAAAAGCTCCATAGAGCTGCAAAATCTGCAGTTCATTCTCTGTGAATTCTGCACCACCGGCTAGCTGATTCACATTGCCCCTCATAATTGAATTCTGTGTTAACTTTAAAAATATTAATTAATGCATTTTGAAAACAAGAAGTGCATATTAAATACATACACTTTGTGCATTCTCCATTAAACAACAGGAGGCAGAGATCAAGTGGGTGGGTCGAGTTGGCCAATAGTGTTCTCCCTTAGTGGCAAACACTGAGACCGCACTGTATGGAATTCCACTTAAAATGTTTGTATGCTACAATAGCACATAAAGTTTAAGATCCCAAGAGTTTGTTTCTAATGTGTGTGCAGCTGTGTATCATGGGTATTTGATTCGTGAATTTCCCCACTGGTCAAAGTGCAAAGCCAACAACTGATAAGTGAGGAGAGTGATCTGGCTTGCATCGGTGAAAGGTTTGACATTATACAAACTTTGTTTCTACTTTTCTTTGTTGCGCAACACTTTATTTAATCAAATGTTGGCAGTGTGGCAGAGCCGTGACATTGCAAAAGGTAGAGGATCACAACTGAAACTGGTTTGTAAATGAGCTCAGCTGGCTGTATGTTATATTTGTACTTATCAGAAAGAAAAACAGAGAGTGGAAGCAGGACTGTGAGTGTGAATCACATGGATGGTTCACTGTCTTCATTTTGAAACAAATAAAAATTGGTCTAAGCTGCAAAATTATACAATTTTATGAACTGTAGCTGTCCTGTCAAACAGCAAAGGTCCTGCAAAGCCCAATGTGAAACGATGCTGTGTTTGGCAAGAGTGTGACGTTGGCTAAGGTGATCTTGTCGGTTGTGTATGGACAGCACAGTTGGCTGCAGCTTCCCTCCACCGGGCCAAGTCTGACTCATCGCTGCAGCATTCCACCATCTCAGTGTCCGTAACCTCAATGAGCCTTCCACATAAATCTGTATTGACTGCCACGCTGTGTACATCGGTGCTATCCTTACCTCAGCGCAAACTCTTGCATTTGAACAGGAAGAATGTTCAGGTTTGTAGAGATCCTGACGCTTGTCTGAACAGGAAAACTGATTACAGTTGTTTATTCGGGGTGAAAACAAGATCCAACACTGAAGCACCACAAACAATTACACCACGTTACACCACTCCTTCAAAGTGTCGTTCAAAGTATTCAACAAATAAAGCACAGATGATATAACTATGTGTCCCCAGAGTCAGTGTCCACCACTTTGTTTCAGACAGAAGCCTCATGCCTCTAGGGCCTCACGCCTGGCCTTCGTTTTTTTGAATATATAATTGTTTTATGAATGTTCTTGACCCAACATGCTTCTAAAATGGAATTCCTGTGTGTCAGTTCTATTATACAAAGTCAAGGACACATGAAAATCACATTGACTATCCCAGTTAATGGTGGTTACAGGGGTTAAAGTTGAAGCTATTTAAAAACTATTTGAGCACCTCCATGAAGCAGTACAGGCTGTTTGGGCTTGCCCTTACATCAGTTGAAAAGGATGTTGCGTCCAAGCTGCATTACAAATATTTTACTGCTGAGTTTGCTGAGAAGGCGAGCAAAGTGACTTTTACTTAAGCCATTTATGTGTATGGTGTCCATCCCATTTGTTTGAGTTTACAGTACAGTGCACACTACAGTGGACTAGGCCGTGTATGACCAATATGAAAAAATAATCCAATATCGCAATGAAATATATAGAATTGAAATATCGAATTGAAACATTCCAGCTTTTGTTAACCTGTAATTTTTCCATAGAAATGTCATATCAAAATAGTGACTGATGAGATGTCTCATCAGTGGGTGTAAAGCCAATAGTCTGGTTTTTACTATTGATATTTTTTCTTTTGAAAGACTGTAGCAACAAGTGAGCTAAGACAATGTACACATGATGCTGTATTATTCTAGCCTGCTTGTTCAAAATGTATTGCCTATACAGTATATTAATGTATTGTACAGCCTGCAGTAGATCTAGAATAGCTATATGTATGTGGCTGTGTAATGGCCGGTCTGAAAAACAATCTGGTCATTCAGGTGGCCATCAATCCATGAATGTGGTTGAGAATAGATGTTGAAACATTTCACACTGAACCAGAAATGTCAGCCTCATGGTGGATAAGACCAGTCTTATGGAGTGATTGTCTGGGAACCATTACTGTCTGTACAAAATTCCGTGCTAATACATTTTGTAGATGTTGCGATATTTCACATTGCCTTCCTTGTGGCGTTAAAAAGGGAAAAATCAGTAGTTACATCCATTTCATGATAATCTATCCTAAAATTGTTGAGCTATTTCAGCCTGGACAAACTGACAGACCAACATTGGCATCCCTAAAAATTCAACTATTCTCACTGTCACCTGTGGCTACCAAAATGCTCAATTGTCAAGTATTACAAGTAATTCAACCAGTATTGTTCCAATAATAAAAATTTGTGTGTATCCCACATGGGAGAATACCAGATTCCAAGTGTAAGGGTTAGAGTTAGGATTATCAATTATCAGTTAATCAGTTATCAATTGCTGTAGTCACCATGGTTTGTTTGACTTGTTTTGTCAGGTGTCTATGTGATGTTTACCTAGCCTGGCGTCGCCAGGCTAGGTTAGTGCATTAGCGCATTAGTCTGGAACCTCTAAGTTCATTTTTGATTTCCAGGGGCGTTATCAACGGACAGAGACAACCAATCAGAGCGACGAGGCGCCGTCCTGTTGTACTACATACATCTTCACGGAAGTACGGTAAACACATATTTCTTATCAACATAAAGTTTAAGTGCAGTTCTTTATTTTTCTTTTAGAAAAAATGTACCGTCCAGTCGGTTTACTACTGCCGCTGTAGCCGATTGAGCATTGGCGGCAACCATCTTGGTTATTTACAAAGATTGTGATTGGTGCAGGTAGATACCTGTAACTACGAAATCAGTCTGAATGGGAGATGGTCCAGACGTATCTGCCAGAGCAAATAAAACATGAACTTGCATATCAGTCTGGTTCCCAGGGTAATATTTACCATGATTACCTGTCCAAACTAAAGCAATCACTCGTCAGTCACTTGTTTTCTCTTTAATTTTTATTTGTGCAAAGCAAAAAAGTACATTTACAGCCAAGGTCATTTCTGTGCTGCAACAGTTCACCCAAAACCCTTTTAATTACAAAGTATGTTTTTATGAGTAAATATGCATTCAGTATAGCTGCATAGATAGCAAAGGTTATCACTGTCACTCACATGATAGTGTAGCTGTGGCTGCTATCACAGAACAGAATGTTTATAATAAGTGTATTACAATAACACAACATACATTCTTAAGAATGATACGGTACAAGTTTGTCATTCTTTATATGTGGAATTTTTTTTAGCATGACCCTCTATATTTCTGTGAATGTTAGGTACATTAAATTACAAGTATTTTCTCTACTGGGGACGAATTACAATTTAAATGGAAGAACCAATTAGATCAAAATTTGAGTTATTTTGGTCCGAAGTGTACATGATACTGAAGGCAAGTCACAATTATGGAATGTACTATAATTAAAGATCACGGTGTCCATTGTTTCTTTCTCAAATATAAAAAATCATGGGAAAGGACAAAAATTGAGATAGAAATAGCATGTTGTCAAAGGTCAGGGCAGATGATACATTTAAAAAATGAAAGACAACAAAACAAATACAAATTCAGGTTATGTAGAAGAAACAGCCACTGAATGGTATTAAAAAAAGATTAGGTGCTAAAGACTGTTGTCTCTCGAGGGATGTACCAGTAACACTTTTTAAATTTGAATAGTCGTCCAGTATAATCCTCTGCACATTCTGCTGGCGCATCCCTAGTCCCATTGTATCTCAAAATAAAGTGAAAACTATACATTAAGCACATTCCAAAAGAAAAGAATATAACAATGAAATAAACAATAAAATACACTTGCATGTAAAATAAAACTAACATTTCAACAACTTACAGAGTTACAGTTCAACAAACCCCCAAATGTTCACACATGAAAATACTCAAGTACATATATTGTGTCTTTTTTTTCGGTCCTCAGATCAAAAGTGCCACAGTAGACATTCAAACACCTCTGGATGGTTCCAGTATCAGGTGACTGGTTCAGTGATCAGTTAAGATTCTTGATCCAGCTCAGTTCCCTCAGCTCTGTTTATACTGTATTCTCACATAAGTATGAGGTAATGCCTACTGTGCACTTCACAAGAGTCACATATTCATTTTGGTGGCTTCCATGTTAAACCCCAGTGGTTCACAGGTAGACAGGGAATATACCCCGATGTATAAATCTGCTACAACTTAACAAGAATGAACATGGATATGCATGTCAGCATTTATGGTGGTTGCACAACTTTCATTTGTAGCTGCACAGTCACATTACAGTGCAATATGTGTTTCTAAGCTGCATTTTCTTCATGCGTCTTTCCACTGCAAACATGAATCAAACATTTTGTGTCAAACAAGGATCAAATACACTTTTTCCAAGCAGTATTGTGTAGCACTACCTAGAGCAGTTGTTTAGCTTTTAAATTGACTTCAGCTAAACCTTTATCTACGCCTAACCTAACCCCCAGCGTCAGCTGTCATTACCGTCATAAGAAAACAATGGGCACCGGCTAGAAATGAAACGCCTGCTTCTGTTTACAACTGTCTGACACCAACCACCCATTGTTTCAAAAAATGACTAAGAATTTTGAGTGGTAAATCGGCCGCGCGAGAATGGAAAGCTTGACAGGCATGGAAACAGTAACTACACAATGGGCTTAGCCAAATTTTAGTCTGTTCTTCTTCACTGGGTACTGAAACAGGACAATATGGGAAAGGTGAAATGGGGAAAAAAAAGTGCATTTAGATATTGGTTTCTACAGTAGCCCAGAACGGGCAAACCAAACACTGGCTCTAGATAGGGCCTTACGTGTTTTCGCGCCGGCCACCGTAGGTTCTCCTTCGCGCTAGGTTGGGAGGGGTGAGGATCTGCAACCTCACCGCTGTATACCATTCAATTCTACAAACTGGTCCTTTCAGCAGCACTGAAACTGTAGTGCTGAGCTGAGGAGCTATCTTGTCGTCAATGGTACCAATTCAAATGGAAAGGGGAATACTAATCGTGGCAAAAAGCTTTTTTTCTTTTTCTTTGCAGGAGGTGACCAGCAAACAAAATAAACAAAACTTCAAGATACCAAGGTCTCATTTAAAGGCCAGATGAAGGCTGTCTTAGCAGCACATGATTAATCTGTGTAACTGTGTGCAAAAGCACAGTCCTTGGGTAAAGTTACAATGACCTTGATGAGGTGAGGTAGAATTGAGCTGATCTCGGGATGTTTGGACGACAGCAAGACAAATTAGTCACAGTATCACTCTGACCATCTCTCATTTTAAACAATTATCCCACTGCATAGGAGAAAGCCCGGGAGCCCAGCCTGTGAGGTAAGCCTGACCCACACAGGGCACAGTGCCTCTCTGTCCCAGTGCTGAATTCCTTAGTGAAACGTGCATTAAGTATGACTTTCACCATGCTACAGCAGTCTAATACATAATACGAGCCAGTGTGTGTGTGTGGGTTTGTCAAGTTGATTAACACCAATGACTCAGCTCTCAGTAGCAGAGTGGGCTTGTTTACTGATAGCTACAGTATACGCCATGTTTTACTAAATGCCACTTTAACAGAGTTACTGTCCAAATCACTTATTTAAATAAGTAAATAAGTAATAAGTAATTTAAATAAGTAATTTCTGTAAGGAAAAAAGGTTCAGCTGTGGAGCATATTGTGACTGCTTGTGTCATTCTTCTAGATTATGGGTAAAATGATCAGGCAACATGGCAGTAGGCAGTAAGCCAAACAGTGCCATCACCAAAGAATCCATTACCACAATAGCGAACCACTGTCAGGAGTACTGTGTGACGTTTTCTTCAATGCAGTGATAATATATTTAAAAAATATATGGTCAGTTTGCTTCCTAGTGTCTGATAGAGAGTTTGGGAACAATTCCCCAGGCTTATAAAGCTTGTTTGGAATGTCTTTTTGGCTAAATCAGACAATGCAGTTGTTAATACCCAACGCGTAAACTACACAGAGATGCAGATCCACTTGTCACAGTGATCCATAATAATACCATAAACCCACCAAACTCCCGTCACAAAAAAATTAACAGGTTGAGCAAAATCACAGTTGATCAGTATAACTGCATTACAAGCTAGGAAACCAGAAAGAACGAAATCCAATTGTAATAAAAATTACAATTTGATTTTGATTTGGTTTGAGTTTAACCAGCCGCCCAGACAAAGGGGGCTCAATTATTCACATACTTGAAAATACAACATAACTGTATTTGCCCTGGCCTGAAGAAAATGTCAAATACAACCATTTAAAACTGAAAATCAAACAAAGAGCAAGTGTGTAATATCTAAAAGTGTGGACATCTGTCTGACCTGTCGGTCAAGTAATGAATACACCAGCCAACAAGTCGGCCCATCAGTAACAGACAGAACCAGGTAACTGGCACATTGAGGTCTATATATAATATACATAGTTAGTGAGTGGCTGCTTCAGTAAGCAGGAATCTACCAGGAGAAGTTCACATTTTGGTTCTTTCCGACAGAGCATTTCCATAAGAGAATGATCAATACATAAACATTGATGCAATGTTAACATTTCCAATCGAGCTTAAACCGAAACCACCTCCCTCCTGCTCAAAACGTAACCCCTCGTGTTAGTGAAACGGTTCGAATAAGGCAGAAGCAGAGAGCAGTTCGGACCAGTGATGAAGGTTAGTAAAAGTAGATGTTTTTCCTTTTTTTTTTTTTGGCTCTCAGAGAGTTACGCAGTGTAAACTTTGAGCTGCAATGGACTGTGTACTTTAAGCACCTAGCCATGTGATCACGCTACGGCTTTGGTCAACACAACGCCAACAGCAGCAAATCCTCTCAAGGCGGGTAGTATAAGTAAAGCGTGGATCGAGGAGTCTTTATCAGCCTGTATGTCCTCCTCTTGCCATTTGGCTGAACATGTTGACAATCCATCCAATCATTTCGCTCCATTAGACAGCCCAGATCTTCTTCTGCTGGAAGTAGGCCTCAAATCTGGCCATTGCGTACTCCTGCAACAGAGTCAAATATACATTCATATATATACACAAGCACAATTCTGAATGTCATCAAATTCTCAAATAAAACATTGAAGTGGGAGGAATTACCTATACTCCAATGATTCACATGGTCAGTTCTGAATAATGTACATACCACCATCTCCATCAGTACAACAGTCAAGTCATACTCACCACTCTGCTGCTCCGGGTGTCTCTTTTTAACTCTATTTAACAGTATATTCCTTATTTCCAGTTGCTCCCACTTTGTCGTTTCTTTTAAAGCTGGTCTTCCTGCAGATGTTTCACAGTACAAGCCTACCAGGAAAGGGAAGGATTAGGCCTTTTGAGCCATTGGAAGGCTTTTAATGTGAAACATCTGTGCAGTGAAGTGTAAGTGTTGAGTTCCAATGACGGAAAGTTAACAGCGATGAAAAAATTGGCAAAGTGGAAGCAGCTGAAAAAAATGGTGGATGAAAACTGTAAAGTCGGAGCAGTAGAGCAGTGACAAATCATCTTGTCGTACACTCACAGTATCACATACACTCTATACCGACTTGTCTCAACTCTTCATTAAAGCTGCATGATGTTTACACCAAGTCAACATTCAAACCCAAGACCGCTTGTTTGCACAGTATGAGTTTGTTCATTAAGACAATCAATAAAGTAACAATGTATATATAAATGTTGTATTTTTCGAATATTAAAAACTGTACTGCAGTTAGGTGATACGAATTCCTGAGCATACAGTGTATAAGAATGTACTAGCTGAGTGAAATAAGCTATTAGTACCTTATTATGTTCGTATATCCACAATATTGGAAAAAGATGGTAATTCTGGATATATTCTTGTATGTGTACAATTATCTCCTACAAAGGCCATCCCCCAAAATGTTAAGATATCAAGGTAGTTTGTCCAAAAATACAAATTTTCAGTAACACCCAACTCTAAGAATGATGAAATAGAAATGAATTGTGTCACCCAGAGAGTGGGGACAGAAACGAAAACCTTCCTCTGTCAGTCTCTGTGACATGGCCTGTTTGACCTGTTTTTAACTGCAAATATTGACACTGCATCACCTCCCAGCACAATACTGCTCATGTCTTGCTAGCTGACTTATAGTATACTCTATATCTCCTTAACTCATTCAAACACAGAAGCCAAAAATCAGCTCAAAAGTAAGAAAACTTTTATTCACCAGGTATCCAAACTTGATGGTGGAGAGCCGGGCCTGGATGATGGACCACAAGCCCCAAAAGAAGTGGGATGCCAGGGAGAACCTACATTCAAAAACACATGGTCACTCACAGGTTTTGGTCTAAAAAACCTTTCTATTGTAGTGTCTCTTGTGCTGTGTCATGGTGTGTCAGTTTACACCGTGTCCTTCACGCTGAGCTCACCTGTTGACCTCCACGTACAGCTCCTCCTTCACTTTCATTTGGTCCTCCTCACTCAGGTTGTCGAACCCTTGGTCTGACTCACGCAGGTAACTTTCGATGAAGTGAAGCTGCACAGAGACGTGACAAGTTCACACTGGTCAGCATTCCACGGGCAAAAGCCGAGTAAAACAGATGTTTGCGCGTTAACATGTCATACACACCTGCTGGGCCTTCGAGGGGTAGGCCTGAGCATTAACTTTGAAGAAAGGAAACTCATCACAGTTGTAGTCGTACATCCACTCGCAGAAATGGTTGCCAATATCGAATCCCCTGCAAGGTTAACAGATGGAGGGAGACAAAGAAACAATTACAGACAATGACTGATGATGTTGTTAAATTAAAAACTACTATTGGTGTTTGTATTGCATAACTCAATGTGTCTTGAAAGTTTAGAAGAGTTTATTATATTGTTTTCATTACAATAGAGGGCAAGGAGACTTTATGAAGATAATAATGTATCTGTGTTTCAAACTTTAATTTATTTCTTTGACTTAGCCCTGTCTACGTGCGAGTATTTTTACTATTCCACGTTGAAAGTTGAGCAAAAGACGCTGGCCTCTTTGTCAACCAGACTGAGACATTCTAGTGTGTTTGTGTGTGGCTTTCTTTGAAACAATGCACTGTCTCCGTCTTTGTTTGTTCAGGAGAACATGAGACCTTGTTTGGTGGCCTTTTGTGCTGTCCAGCCAGCTGCACTGCAGCCCCGGGTCTTATGGGTTAGAGGTACGTAAACACAGCTGATGCTGGTTCATTCTTTTCCACCCAATGACAAGCGAGTGAAGGAAATTACTGCTGCCTCGAGGCTTTAGTGGAAATATAATAATGTCTCACTGCTGTTTGATGAAGTGTTATGAAACAATATGTACATGAGGCATAGTAGATTTGCTGAAAATATTGACTAATCAATGAAACGAAATTAATCATGGACAATTGATTAAACAAGAGTCATTTATCGGATCAGACATGAGGTAAAGACATTGTATAAGGCAAATTTGACATATGCATGGTAGTGTAGTTCTTAAAACACCTGAAATGGTGGTTTGTACTTTTGCTGCTGATTTGGCCCGCTCAGCAACATGGTCAGCAGTTGGAGCTGTCGCTGTGAGGACATTTAAGGAACTCTAAAAACCTTGGCATCCAATTGTGGAAAATTGAGTAAAAAATCATACACCTTATTACTCAGTCAAACCTGAATACATGGACATGATACATATATTTTTTCTTTTTCTATTTTTTCAGATTTGTGACTCCATAAACCCTCTAAGACACTCATCAGGTTTTTTAAGTTTTCTTCAGCATCAAAGTAATCCAGTGATAGTTGTCTATACATCCATGGGTGCAATGCAACCAGGAATTGCTATTAGCTAATTCGGCATACTTTTATAGTGCCAAAATGTAAATAAATATAGGTTAAATAGTATCCCACAGCAAATCTCATTGAATCTGTGGCCCAAGGAGTGCAATTGGGGTCAGACTTTGAAAAACCCTGATCTAGACCAAAGTGGTCGACCGACCGGCAATCACCACCATCCCTACAGCCACGCTGCTGCAGTGGCTGAAACTAAGATAAAAATATATTCATACAGCAGGAGAGATGAGAAATGAATACCTGTCTCTCATAAAAGCCTGTTTAAATTAAAATCCTTCTTTTTGTATTCCACTACAAGCAACTATAAGAGAATTTTTGTTAACTACTCCATCTTTTATTTAAACCAGAACAAATGGACTGTAGGTCTATGTAGGTCCTGAAGTAGGACGTACATGTTGACTCCCACACTGTTATCAGGAGCCAGGAATTTCCTCCAACACAAAACATTATACTGCTCTGAAGGAGTCTATGAACCGGACTCATCCCCTTCTGTTTCCACATCTAAAAAATGCCAGTCAACGAGAAAAGAAATGTGTTCTGTTTGTGGGCCTGTGTGTGTCCATTTGTGGACGTGTTCTTCCTGTACATACATGCTCACATGCTTTGTACGTGTGTGCAGTCGGTCATTTGTGTAAAGAGGATCACGTGTTTTGCTCTTTCTGTACATATGAGGAGACTTAAAGGGGCCACGCTAAAGGGAGCTGCAGGGGAGCGGGAGTGTTTCTGTTTGTGTGTGCGTGTGGGGGAGAAGGAGAGATCAACTGCGATCCAAGCTCAGTGTGTTTCTACACGGTTTCCCATAAATGAACCACTCAGGAATTCACACAGCCAGGCACAAACGCATTTGAAGTCACTCAAAGGTGCTCCTTCAGATGTACAATCCCATTATTCGATCCCATTCTACCATAGTCTATTCCCAGTCCTTTGTGCACGACTGTAGTGGAAAGCCACTGCACTATCATCTTCATTAGTAACACTGACAGGCCTGGATAGAGGAGGAGGTCTTTTCATTGCCTCCATCCTGCGCATTCTGATTGGCCTGCCAAATTATGGTTACATAACAGCTGCAGTGAATATTTCATCAGAGGGAGGTAGCCATGAACTGCCAGAAGGAAATATTAATGAAACACAGATTGAAGCCAGGCTGCATTTGTTCCCCCTTCTCGTTCTCTCTCAGATTTCGCTCACTTTCTGGCTCAATAATCTGGGTTACTCTATCTCTTTGTCTCTCACTCTCTCGTTCACATTCCGCCACACTTTCAGCCTCCCTCCCAGCCCTCCGCTCATCTCTTTTTCGACCACAGAGCAGAGGTTAGTTGGGAGGCAGATAACTGGCAAGGGGATGAGTGACAGTGACACAGGAGTTGGAGCTGAGGGAGATTTATCAGCAACGCCTGTCAGTCTGAAGAGAGCGTTTGGGTTGGACACTACTTGGTGGACTGCTTTTGTTTAAACCATTAAACTCACTCATTAAGTATGCCACCCAAAACGTTTAATATTAAATCAATAAGTAATTATGAAATAATCACATTAATAAATTGTGTAAAATATATAAATAAAACATCTATCTGTGAAATAATTCAATAAAGAAAAATGCCCCATTTTAAAATGTCTGTTTTTATGTCATAATAGCAGTTTTCTCAAAAATGTATTATATTATAATATTTGTATTTTATAATGTCACTTTTCCTGACAGTGGTGTTGTGACTGCCCTCTCACCTCTCGGCCAATGACATACTCCCTCTCTCAAGCTCAACAGCAGCTACCGCATTCAGCCAGTTAGCTCCTGTTCGCTAGAGCAGTTAAATTTCTCTCTGTTATCATGTGGAGGTCGACTTAATAAAATAAACTCTTCAGAGGCCAGATAATTTACAGCACAAGATTAATCTAAACATTTTCCAATTCTTCAATTTCCCTTTAGCTGCACAGGATACATCAGTTTACCCAAATATTTACTTATCCTTTAAGTACATTTTCATTATTTTTTTTGATGAGATGACAAACACCTTGCAGGCACTAAACACACTACTGTCACACTTTTAAACTGACTGGGGTCAGACGGGCATATAGAGAAATCATGCTCTTTTGTACGACTGACCGCAAGTTTCCAGGATTGGGTAAAATCTTTGCGCTTCAAATTCAGTGTTGATATGCCAATTGGTATGCAATGGGGAGGTATGACTATAAAAAAACAAACCGATGAAAGAAACAAAACTAACAATGTGTCTCTCAATACTTTCCAACTGCCCATGCACTCTACTGAAGACAAACATCTTTAAAAAAATATATAGTTTAATTTTTTTTTTATATGCTAAGTAATTTACAAAAACAGCACCGTCATTTTTAGCAATCGTTACTCAAACTGGAATAAAAAATGTATTTGTTGGAGATTTCTTTCAGCTGCGGATTAATACACTTTTAATACTTGTGAGCACCAGTGAGAATCTCCAGCTGCAGGACGCTGTATATGGGACTGACTCAAAATGAACTACAGCGCCCGTGTTCACTGTAATAAAGGTCACAGGTAACCCAGTGCAACAGTGTGGCTCACTCGTTTTTCGACAAAAACTGAGCTCTTTGGCGGAGAGGTATAACATCTATCATGCTTTAGATCAAAGACAATACTTGTGCGAAGGATAAATTAATTTAAATCTGTGTTACAGCTAACTTACCTGTAATTGTAGCTGCTGTACTCAAAGTCGATGAGCATCAACTTCTGTTTGTCTGAGCGCCGGCGGCCTTTAAGCAGCAGGACGTTTCCTGAAAGCAACACACACAAAAAGTTACTTTTTATAAAAGATAAGGACATGTAGAATATGAAGGGGCCATCTGCATCTATATGTTTTACCTTCTTGGCAGTCGTTATGGCAGAACACGACAGGAGAGTGGGTGGAGTCTAGCAGAGACCTGAACAAACACAGAGAGGACCATCAATCAGCAAGGTTTAAAGAGCTTCTGGTTCGAGATAAACTGTGTGCATCTTCATATATTCAGAGTTTAATTATTCTATGAGCTGACTTGCTCTTCTTTATCTCTACGTGTTTAAAACCTGAGCAGGTCTGAACTGAGTGATATTAATGAAATAGTGTTTGTTTTGCATGTGTTGCTCACGGGGAAATCTTAGGTTTTTCTGTGTTCTCTAAACACTATTACGGGATCTACGCATTCTTAAACGCTTGTGATTGGCTCTTCTGATACCAGTACCAAGGAAGTCAGTTTGAATGGGACAGGGGCCAGACATATCTGCCAAAGCAAATAAAACATGAGCTTGCAGATTTGTCTGGTTCCCAGGCTATTATTACCTGTCATTTTCATTTTTTTTAATAATAAGACATAGCCTATTTAATAGCATTTCATTTTCAGTGTCTTATCTGTGTTGTGTGTGAATGACTTAACTTTAGAGTAGATCGCCCTCACATTGATCTATCAAAATACCTTCAGAGTTTTCCATCATTGCTAAAAATATTTTGTTAATTATGGAAAATATTTAGTTAACGCAACCCTTGGTGTGTGTCTGTGTGTGTGTGTGTGTGTGTGTGTGTGTGTGTGTATGTGTGCAGGAACATACTTGAGCATATCCATTTCCTGTGGGAGGTTGTAGCTGAGCAGGCGGTTGAAGCGACGCAGGTGGGACTCCCTGGTGAAGTTCAGCCTCATTACTTGGCTCAGGTACCTGGTGAGAGTATCAGACAAACATTTACTCCACCCTTTCCATCAGATCCATTTGTGTTTTAACCAGGGGTGGGTAGTAACTCGTTCCAAGTAACTAAAAGTAAATAGTTTTATAGGAACGGTAACTTTTCACGTTCCTTTTTAAAACTGCATTGAGCTTGGATGACGAGCTACGTGTGCAGTTACACAGGGGAGCTTTAACCGGTCTCCCTCTGCTCAGAGACATGTACTTGTGCCAGATAAGCTGGACAAATGCAAAAATTGAGAAAATCAGGCAAATACCTTTTGAATTAAATGTTTGGTTGTTCTACTAATGTAACTCAAATCCAGTAAGTGCATGCTATGACACTGGTGGCCACGTTGGAAAGGAACCTACATTGCCCTTTCACAAGCCAGCAAAAATATTTTCACTTTTTATTAATGTCGTATTTAGAACCCGTGTTATCGACACAATCATTCTCTGCGGGTGCCTTTGGTATCAGAGAAGGTAAATCACACGCAGCGCCCTTCACAACAAAGTGGTTTGGTTGGCTACATGTCTACATCAAGATTAACAACAGATACAGGAAACAACAGAAAGCCGGGCAGCTAGCAAGTCTGACATTTTAAGGTGATCTTATTGATACCTTCATGTAGATAAAAAAAGAGTAATTGTATTAAACAGAAATAGCTAAATTAAAGATGATCAACATGCAAAGTAAAGTGCATTCCCTAGAAATAATCATGCTGCACAGTGTGTATTTCTAACCTGATGCACAGCAGATGTAACACTTATTATTCCAAAAAGACACTTGAGACTTGACTCAGACTCTTGACCAAAGACTTGAGACTTGGCTTGGACTGACATAAAATGACTTGTAAAGATCTCTGGCCCACACAAACTAAACAGTATCAAAACAAAAAGTAGCGTGTGCTTTAATTAGTTTATTGACCAAGTACTTGTATACTTTTACTTGAGTAGGTTTGTAAAAGGGTAATTTTTATTTTACATGAGCATTTTTTTTGTATAGGAGTTATTTTACTTTCACTAGAGACACACAGTGAAGTTAGGGTTATGTAAAAGTGAGTGATCTCTAAATACATTTTAATGTCATGATGGCATGATGACAATCCCGAATGAGAATCAGAGGTTTGGATGACCTCACTGGAACTAATGATCTCTGTGTTGATGTACATTTCATTTCTACAAATACAATTACAATTAATTATTTATTAGAGTAATGTATGAATTACTGATTGTTAAAAATGCGAATAACAAAATGTTAGTTTTACCAATGGGAGTGATGAAAGTAGCAGTAGTAGTATTAGTAGTAGTGATAATAAAGTAGCAGGATTCCCAGCAGTTGTAGTATTAGCACTAGTAATAGCAGTAGCTCTGTATGTGTGAATGGAGAGTGTGTGTGCAGGTGCAGAGAACAGGAACGAAGAGTACAAAACAGAGATGTGTGGTTTGTCAGATGCATCGGAAGGTCTGAAATATTATTCAGATCTGTACTCTCATTTTCACATGAGCTCACATTTTCGAAAGAATGTCAACTATTGTTGTCAGTTGTCTTTAAAAACATCCATAGCAGTTCAGCAGTAGGTTGTTTGAGTTGTTGATTAACACAAATGAGCCAACAGTAACAGCAGCAGCTTTAGTTGTATCATTATATCCATTATCACATCATATGTATTTTTATGATAACAAAGGCATGACCATATAACTTGAGGGGAGATTTTTATAAAAGCAGATCCTGCTAACTCATAATTTACTATGACACAATCTAACTTTTTGATACGTTTTTTGCTTTTTCAAATATTAACATATAAACCGTGTAAACACCCAACAAATACAAGTGAATGCAATTCAAACAGAAGTGCATTATGATAGCAACAATCCCTTATAGTTGCTGTGACTTTTTAGCATTGTAAAAACTTAAGTTACTGACCTAGGACCTGTTTCAAATCTATCATTTGAAACCTCACTTCATGCAGACTCAAAGGAGTACTTTGCCTATTTTCAACCGGCTTTGATTTATTACTGTGTGGGTAGTATATGCAAATGAACAATGTTTAACCTTCCTCCATGTTGCATGCACCCAGAGCTCATTTGCGGGCTATAGGGCTCTTGTTCTTACTACAAATTGTACTTCTGCATTTAGTATATTTAGTTTATGCATTTTGTAAGCACATAAAGCCAGCAAAAGTCTGCCGGATGACGTGACTTTTGCAAGCAAACAAACAGGGAGAAAGGTCGGGATGGGATAGGGCAGGATGAGACCAGACAAGACTTAAATGACTTACTTGTCCATGGTTCCAAACAGCCACTTGGGTTCCTTGTTGAAGGGCATCCTCATTGCATGAAACCTGGCCATCTTCTCTGCAACCTCAGCTGAGATGCTGGGGTCGCTTAACTCACAGGTGTCCAGTTTACGGCTCTGTCAATGGGTTATTATAAATTATTCTTTTATTCATACAGTAGCCATGATTTTGAGTGTTTTTGAAGTTGCACTAAGCATGTTTTTATGGAAAACTTTTAGCAAGAAATGGCTTAATACAGAAAAAAATGCATCCTATCTCTCCCATTTAAGAAACAATAAATTCAAATTTTTAACTAAAATGACTTCTAAACTAAAGTACTAAACATAATCTAGATACATCAGTATTAGATCATATAAATATAAGCCAGCTATTTGCAGTTTATTGATGTTATCCCAGTATTAATGTTTTACAGTCAAGTGCAGTTTAGAGATGTCCTGTACCTCCGTCTGGACATAAGAACAAGCAGGTTTTTTTGTAAGACTGCTTTTGGATAATTGTAAGAACCAGACAACATGAATCTGTTTGAATGGCTTTGTTGCAGGTCTTTCACAGTTGAATGGTAGCTACATGGAGTCAACTGAGGTCAATATGAGTTTCTTCCATGTGTAAAATGAATTGTGTAACACAGTGCTGTTAAGCTACTGAAGAGCAGATGTTTTATGGTTTATTAATTCTCTCTGAACATTGATCAATGATGCATCATTGAACAGTACACCACACACAAACCATGTTGTGTCATTCATTCCCCAGCTGTCAATGCTAAGGTTTAACCCTTGCTACAACAAGCTTAACCATGACTAATTCAAATCCTGACCCAAAAGAACAAAAGAAGTCAAGAAAATCTCAAACATTAAATGATAAATCTAAGCAGGTATACAAGAACATTCCCCTATAAAGTTGCCTAAAAGTGGCAACCTTTTTATTAAATTAGCAACTATCTGATTAAAGAATCAAGATTACAAATGTAACCAGACATTTGATGCCAGCTCTTAGTACTTGACAGATAATCGATACTTGGTGTCACGGTACCAAATAAGTTTTGAACTCTAAACATAAAAAGAACAATGTACCTTACAATACCACAGTATAAAAAAAACTCTAAAATTACTCCATAGAATTGAATCGAATCAACACCTCTCTGTCAGCCTGTACAAATATTTTACATCAGAAGTTTCAAAATGATTATATTTATTTCAGTCATGGATATTTTGTCCACCCGTTTAATATGATCATACAGTATATACATGTAAACACATACAAACACATGTGCATATGAACAACATCATGGTGACTTACAGGGACGTACTGCTCCAGTCGGCCCTGAGGGAAAATACCATAGAGTTTAGGTCCCAGCTCCCTCTCCGCCAAGATGGCAAACATTACACTCTCCAACACCATGGCCTCCGCCCCCTGAAAACACACAACAGTAAGACACTTAAAAACTCAACATTGAAAGTATGACAGCAGTCCACTCCATCACCACTACCCATCAGTGCTGTAAGTGAATAATGCAACAAGAACAGAATGAGAAATGAGACAAAGAGCTTTTTTTCAGACATTGTCACCAGTCTGAAAAAATGTAAGTTTTAGTGAGGTATGGATTGAGAGTCATCTGTTACGGTTGTTACGGAATTGTTATGACATAAGAAGATCTACAGGCCTGCTTTACACCACACCATGTTGACAGCACTGCTACAAAACAGCAGTGCGCTGGAAAATAATGTTGTCGAGAAAGAGCAGCATTCACACTGGCTGCCTCTGTGATGAAATATGAAACTAATTTTGTAGTTGACTTCATTGCCCCAGTTGTCTGTAACCTCTCGCGTGCATCTGTTTACATCGCATATTTGATGTCTTCTTTATAAATCATATATGTAATCATTAGATGCAGGCGACAACGCAGGAGTGGCAGACTCCATCACTGCCAATCCAAATTACTATACAGAGAGGTAACTACAATGCCATCTCTAAATAGTAACATAAAATTGGTTTGATATGATGGAAATCTTAAGGATTATAATGTTAACTCCTATTTTGCTCACATGTTGTTGATTCTGAGGGTAAAGCATTCTGCTACATTTATAAACTGAATGAAGTTGGGATGAATGAAAATTCAGGGCGATTTAGCTAGTAATCTGAGAAGTTGGATTTCCAGAGGGGGTTTCTGTAATTTGATACCCTGTAACACACGGAAAAACACATCTTCACATGGAAATACATCTAAAAAAATATGCTCCTCTGACACGAGAACATAACTGAAGGATAATTCCAGTGTATTACAACTCAGATCTTATTTAAATAAGTTTAGCAATCCTGTTCACGGGATGTCATATTTAAAGCGTGTTGATTTCATTTCCTTCTGCATAGGAAATGATAATAAGGCCTTTTTGTAAATAGTTAATATATATGTGTATATTCAGACATTTAAACTATAACATTGTGGAAATGAGATTGCTCTGCATTCAGATTCTGACCGTGTGGGAGAGTCATGCAAATTTTCGAGGCTTTTAAGTAGGCAGACTGTCTGAGGTCTGACATGAGAATGGCAGAACATTAGCGGGGTGAAGTGCATGTCTGAAAGGGGCTTAAGTGAAACTCAGGGGGTTGAAGAGAAGGATGGAGGAGTTTGAATGAGGAGAAATGCTGTGGTTGGGGTTAGTTGGGTTTGCCTGCCAGAGGGGTGAGAACACAAGAGGTAGATTAAAAGTTCCAGTAAGAGTTGGCTCACTCAGCGCACCAGTCACTATTGAAGTTGCTGAAGCAGACAGGACAGCCTTGTCTTTTGCCCTTTATCTTAGAGACACACATTTCTCCCTTTATCTTAGGGACCCACAAAACTCACAAACCAACACACAGAGCCTGGAGCTCAACAGGCGATCAAGGTTAACTGGGAAACCTTCTCTCATACCAACACAAACACAAGCCCTGGAGCCTGAAAGACTAAAGCTGTGTCCTGGAGCCTGAAAGACTAAAGCTGTGTGCTGGCTTCTCAATGACTTGATTCTGCTTCAACCTATTGTGCAAAGAAGAGAGAAAAACAGGCTTCTCAACAAATAGGCAGGTCATTAGCAGAGGAGAGAGATATAGCTCCATCTAACAGAACAAGACTAACAAAGTGAACAGATTTACAGCTTATTTATTCAGTGAGAAACTCCCATTAGTAAAGCTGTATTTCTAACAACATCTTGGAGGTTCACTCCAATAATTTTAAACAATCAGTTTATCATCATGTTTATTCCTAGTCAGCCTCTGAAACAGTTGTATAATGTCTTTTGTCACTTTGGAGGCACTTTGTCTTAAAAAATCCACCCTGGTGATTTCATAGTGATGTCGTTAGGGTTATCGAGGCTTGGGCTGAAAACCACAAATTTCAAATTTCCAACAAAAAATCTGTGTGACAAACTTGAAAGATCCTATTGTTGTGCATTATGGGAATTGTAGGATCCAATGTTTTCAGAGTTATATGTTTACTCAGTGAGTAAACTCCATCCATGGAAGTGTTTGTCAAAATGTAGTTGCTTTCTGGGGTGTGCAAAGGTGCTTTTGTAGGTATAGCCACAGCAAAATGACATTGTCATTGGGGTTTTATGTTTACCAGTTAGTGCTGCAATGTGCCACATTTCAATGTAACACTAAATGGCTGCAATAGAAACCAATATAACATATTGCTATCTTAACCCTCTTAAGTGAATAACCTTCAGATAAATTGCTGCAAAGACAGAGATTTGGCTCTTAACGCTGGCGTCTTTGGCTACTTGCCAGGAAATGTGCTTCATACTGAAGGTGCAGCATAAAACCTGCTCAGAGGAAACAATGCTACCTGCAGTGTGGCCTCTTAGATGTTACATGTTATTCTGAACCATGCTGCGATAATATTTATTTCTCTTGTGATAAAGGTAAATTACACGTGATTGGACTACCTAAGGTTGATATGTTAGTCAACAAGAATTTTGAGGCGAGATCTCGCAAAATCTCATTTTTTCGAGGGGATCACCTTGTGAGACAGGTAAATGAGCATTAACTGCTGTAAACCAGCCGACCTGTATCACAGCTGGCAGAAACTTGCAAGTTGTGTCTGAAATTACAATCAGAAAAGTGTCTAAATTTGTGTTCAGCTTATATCTCAAAGAAAATGATTCGCAACTAGTAGTTTTTTTCATTATGGATTAAATAATCGATTAATTGTTTGTGTATATCATGCCAGAGAATGGTGAAATATATCCATATGCCCTTTTTTTGCCTGACCAACAGTCCAAAACCCAAAAATATGCTGTTGTTATTGTCACTTAAAAACCATAAAAGCTGCAAACCCTCACATTCAAGAAGCTTTAAAGATGACAATAATAATAATAATAATAATAATAATAATAATAATAAATAACAATTATTCGATTATCAAAATAGTTGCTGATACATTTTCTGTCGATCACATAATCAATAAATTGATAAATTGTTTCAGGTCTAACTGAGAACAGAGTCCTGTCATCTGCAAAGAAACTGCACTTTCATATTCCATTACATATACCGTATGTGAGGCTAGGAAGAAGCCTGGGAATTTCTATGTTATTATAAATTATTCCAAATAGTTTATTCAGTAGATTTCAACTGGATCAATTCACATTGCAACTATATTTTCCCATGAACAGTCTTTAAAGCAAACAACCATTCACCATTTTTTTCCTATCTGCATAATGCTTCCATCAGCATTATGTTAATAATATAAGGACACAGTAAACAATTTAAAAATTCTTGAACATCTTTAACAAATAAAAAGACTGCCTTCTGAACAGTGTGCAGCTGCTTCATTACCAGGGCATTTGTTCAGAGAATACTCCTAATGGTTATGTAACGCCTTATCTGCAGAATGCTGATCACATGCGGTTTCAAATCTCCGATGCAAATTATCCACAACACCATAATCATGTTGACGTACAGTTAGCTGGCAGCCTGTGCGCAAAGCAGAGAGAAGAATTGAAAGCCCTGCGGGGCCAGCTTATACGATGTAGCACTCCTCCTATCACTCCTTCAGTGAGTCAGCAAGTACAGGATCATCTTGGTTATAGTTCAATCCACATATGGACTAACGTTCTGTGCATGCAGAACTTCGGTCGGCTTGCTTTAACCTACATTGCTACGCGCTACACCAACAGTTCAAAGTATCAAGTCAGGGATTCAGTTTGAGCATGATCTCTGTTTAAGGGATGACCTACTTACAAACCTGCTTCATTCTGGGTCACTTTGGTTTAGAAATATGCCAGCGATAACAATATTGACTGTGCTCTTGTGTAGTGCAGTGATTTAAATTTAACCTTAGTGATGAAGACAATAGTTGTACGCTACAGTGACAAGTCAATTTGGTAGTGTCAGTCAGACAGCTACATTGTAGACTGGAATGATGTTGAAAACCATTAAAGCTTCTGAAAACGTGGCTTCAAATCTCTAGTATTTCTCTATATCATTAAATACTGTATGTGTGACTAAACAGCAACCATTGAAGTTAAAATGAAATCTTTAGGTATTATTTGTTTAGTTTAACACTCAAAAACTGGATTTATCTGCTTCTACAGGATGGGTGGGTGTGATCAGAGTTGACTGACAGTGACCTAACAACCCATCAACTGTCAATCCAAAGTAATTTTGGGCGGGCCTTTTAATTCCATTCGTTATTACTCATTTTCCTTCCTTTGACAGTTTCAAACTGGTAGAACTAGTCTTGTTAAAGCGGAAATTACTGTCATCATGCCATGGAAGGTGACTAGCGCGTCTGGTTGACTATTACACTTTATAAATCTTTTTCTAAAACATTTTCAATGCCGAGATAGTTGGATTGGATTGTGAAGACGTTTTAATTCTGTTTAAGCAAATACTATCTTGTTTGGCTGATCTGGCTGGATTATTATTTGCTGACGTTGATTGCAGGTAGAGGGAGAGAGATTGACTGCTGGGTGAGCTTGGTTGACTTTTTTACAAGAGAGAGCGCAATTTGTAATAAAGGCAATGCAGTCTTGCCGATATTGTTTTCTAGGTCCTTCTAGTCTCAATAGGGAATGCATTAGTCAGTGACTGCATCTGCATTTTAAACTGTTGATACACACATTCCACACAGCTGGAAACTGACGTGTTACCAGGTGAAAGCTTGAACAAAAACACACCTTTATTAATTAAAGGTGACACATTATTTTTGACTTTTGGTACTCTCAATAATATCATAAATAACACAACAAAACCAGGCTCAGTAGACATACAGACTAACAAACTGAGTGAACCAAACTCAAACACTCTAAACGCTCAACCACTCACTCCCCTCCCACACACATATAAACACACACACACACACACACACACACACACACACACTATAAGAAAATAAATGTTCTCCTAATCATACAGAATGGAATAGTTGTACAAGTGGGTGGACAAATGGACTCATAGAAAGAAGCTGATTGAGAAAATACGTTTGTAGGGTCTTTAAAATCATATTCTTATTTTAAATTCAGTTATGTGAAAGCACTGGGCCCTTCATCCCTTGTCTCGCTGTTTAGTGGCTGTAACAGTGTCCCACATGGTCCCATATTGACTGTCTGACTGCCCTGCAGTCCTCAATCAACCTCTTCTGTCTCTGTGTTTCATTTCCTCTGCCCTATTTTAAATGCCAGTGTTTGTTTTCACCTCCTGTTTGATTTGGCTCACTCTCCCATATAAGCAGGAGTGGCCTTAGCTATGTTTCACCCTTTTCAATTTAAACGGGATCAGCCCTAGCAAAATATGGCATTGCTTTTGTTTATAATTTGAAGGCGTTGTTCGAGCTGTTTTTATGTCAGCTGATACATATATATATTCAAAGCAGAGTAGTAGTTGTCGGGAAGGGCGAGGCTTCTCCTCATTCCAAGGTTTTAATTAAGGGGACTGTTTGGATTATTGCTATGTTAAGCTGTCCATGATGCTGGAAGTGCAAATAACATATATAAGTTGAGGTCCAAAAATATACCATTATTGATGCAAACCAACTTGAATCCTGGCTTTTTTTTTTCTCTTTTAGGTTTTTATGGGCCCCACATTAATTCTTGAAACGGGACCCCAGATGCCACCAGAAGGCCACCACTGCTGACATGCCTTCCACCCATTCATAGGTTAATTGCCAACGTGTCATAGACGTAACGCCAGCTCACAGTTCAGATACAGAAGAATTTCAACAATCCTAACAGGCCCCTCCTGCTATTTCCTGTTTTTGGACAGGAAACAGAAACGTCCTATAGTAAATCTCAATTTCCTTTTTGAATGAATAGGAGATCTCACTGTTTCTGTCATTAAAACCTCCATATCACATTCAGTATGAAGGCTGCTGTAGGTTCTGGGATCAAGCTCTTTCTAAATATTTGATTACATTTGAATCTGAAATGTTACACTGGTCCCATATCAGTGCTGCTACTCAGCTGTGAGATATTTAGCAGCTGGCCTTGGAGCAGCAGTTGCCCTGTGCGCTGCCGCTCTGACCTCAATACTTATCTATTCTGTCATGCATGTACAGTATATTCCAGTAAGGGGATAGCTTATTAAGTAGACACAGTCTGCGGAAGTGAATTCATGTAAAAGGACAGCGATAGGGACTTTAATGGCCGTTATGTAAGAGCATGTATTTAACATGCTCTTACATAACAGCCATTAACATAGGCATATTATTACATAGCTGTACTCTTAAGACCACATCAAACAATAGTCATTTTTAAAAACACAAACACATTACATAAACTAAAAAGTGTGACCAAGATACATATTTTAGAGTCGACTCATTGGCTTCAATTGATCAAGACAGCAAGTAACAATAGAAAAAGTGTTGACGATAAATTAGAAATAAAGGCATGTAGGGAATATTAGATTGTTGGCACAATTCTCTCTACAGCTGAAGCCACTATTTGAAAATGTACAATGTTTATATCTGTAGTATATCTGTATAATTTATTAGTTACATATCTCTAGTACATGTAGTGGTTGTCACTTGTCCACTGTGTCTTCTTCACTTGTATCTGACATCTGTGCCACTATGCTGCTGTGACGTGTGCGATATATCCCCACAGGGATTAATAGAGAGTCATCCTATCTAATCCAAATAGGATTTACCTTGACCAGACAGAACTGTCAGATGGGTCGAGGCAAGGTTGTCCGAAGACACTGACTCGGGGTCAGTTCTGCATTAGCGGCTCATGGCTAACTGAAGGCTGGATTAGGGTGAAGAGGAGTAGCTGCCGGGGACGAGCAACATTCTTCAGAGACAGATGCCACAGGGCTGACAACAACTAAGTGTCTGATGACCTCAGCTCAATCATGTGACAGGGAGCTGTGATTCAGCATCATATGCAAGGGCCAAGGGTCATGTTGACGTGGCATGGCGTGATGCAGGATAAAGGAAATTCCCCTGCCAGCAGTGAGTCATACTGTATTAATGTTGCTTCAGATTCTTTCAAAAAAACATTTCCGCTTTTGTTTCTTGCTACAGTACGTACTATATATGTATGTATATAACGTACACAGTTCAATTGAAGTCACATGAACTAATTTTACCAACAAAAATATATATATATATACATATATGAACCGCTTCCACTCAGTGACTGTAGCATTTGCCCAACTCAGTGTTTTACAGTCCTGTTGTGCCAGGGTTAGCAAGGGGAGACAGGTGTAAATACTGATTCTGAACTTAAGTTCAAAGACCCGAGGGGGCTTCAAAGGTTCAGCCCTCTCACAGCTGGTGCCTCGGGAGTTCAGAAGACTCAAGCAGACCAGAATGAAACCCCGTCCCGACAGAGAGTTCAGCGTTAGTAGGAGCACAATTTACGGAAACAAAAGAATGTTGTGGGAGGCTGACACAGGAGACGGTTACTGGACGGACTGACACTTGGGTGACACTTCAGGCAGAGAAACATACTGTACGGTGGCACCATCGTCAGTTACTTACTTGGAAGAGATTTTCTTTGTTTGACTGTCGGGAATCCCCTTTATTACAGGACATCTATCAACAAAAGAGAAGGTAGAAACTATCCATGAATACATGTGAACTGTGAGCATCAACATCAAAACCTAGCCACGCCTGCAGTGCAGACGGTGCGGTAGGAGTTCAAACACACACCAAGTTTTTGGGACATGACAGTGCAGAGAGTTGGTTCAACACAACTAGAAAGAGTAGACAGAAACAGAGGCCAAATAGTCTAGCGATAGAAGGAGTAACCTCTCAGGGGGAGAGATAAAACTAAAGCCTATTACCCAACTCAAACCCTGCTGTTGGATGTCATGTTTTACTGTGGATTACATATTCAAGGGGGTAAAAATATCCATATTTATTTGCTGAGTCTATTCACATTTCTTGATTGCTGAGAAACGCTCACTCCGGTGCAGTTGGGCTTGGTTTAATCATTAGTAGCTGTGCACTCACATCTGAGCTCCTGAATCATATAAGCTTTTTGATTAGACATCCGTAATTTCGGAGAGGCCGTCCTGTCCTGACGGCGATGGCTGCAGTTACCTTGGTGAAGGACACGGGGCTTTTGCTCGCTCAGACATCCCCAGCAATAAAAGCTAACCGCTTATACGCCCATTAGCAATTACACAGACTTTAGTTAATACTTAATGCAGGTCTCGCTGTGGAATATATATCACTTAATGGTGGCAAATGACAAATTTTAAGGCTGAGAAGGATGCCAGAGAGCAGCCCATGCAGCTGTGTCCTGGCTTTGGCTCAGTCTTATTTATTCACCTCGAGAATATTACAATGTGCGGTTTTCAGGAGTCTTGTGCAAATGTTTTAAAGTTCTTGAACTCTTGTCACTCAACACTTGCAGGTGAAATCAATCCACTGCAGCATGTGATGGTGACTAAACGGTTATCTGCGGGGTTCTGAAAACTGGCTGGGATTGTGAACTCTGGGAAGCCCCATCATCTTAGGAGATAGAAGGTTTTATCTCTGTGTGTTAACTGCAACCACAGCAGGGCTGCAAAAAAAATACATTATCTATCTATTTTTGTACAAACTGTGAGGCAACAAGCCAAACTGCACCTTGGCTAATGACTTTTCTTGTTTCTGTTTTGTTTTTTCCAGCTGAGCGAGCTGCAAATGTGCAGATTCATCCTTCTCTGTTTGTCCACTAGCTCAACAAAAAAAACATTCAGCTGACCCCTTTAAGATTAAGAATCACAAGGCAGGGATTTAGAGAAGAAAAGAGACGGACAGGAGAGGTGTTTCAGCACTTAGTTTTTCCCCCTCCATACTGTATCTCCCCGGGCTTTGTCAGCCAAGGTTGTGCTACATGAGTATGTGTTAACGTCTTTGTAATTAGGCTGAGATTTCAGGGATCTCATACTGTACCGTGTTTTTTGGTGGGTTCACCTGGGAACAAGAGTGCCCAAGGCACGCTCCTTGGGGAAGCCTACGGCAAAGAACACATGCATGTACAGCCATGGGGGTACATCACCATGTACAACAATGGCTAACACGCACACACACACACACACATTGGCACACACACGTGTGAAGGCATAACTGCACATGCATGCATACACTAACATAAGCATATGACCTGCAGACACACACACACACACACGCGCAACAACAACAACCTCTGATTTTATGTATTATCATTTTTCTTTAGTGTCTGCTTTCTGTGATTATCAACTCAAGCTGTACAGTCGACCTTGACCCCAGTTACATGAGTCATATCTGCGATAAAGGCAAACAAGCCAAACATTCTTATAGGTTTAGTTAAAAGACTATCAGTGCATGCTTTTTTACATTTCTGCTGTTATTTGTGTGTGCTCTACAACAGCTAAATTACAGTCTAATAATTACACACTACTGAGGGGCAACTAGCTTCTCAGGTACGACAGCACAGCCTCGTGAAGGGTTTAGCTTACTTGTGACTCTACAGTAAAACGACAGCGTTTAGTTACTGATGAAAGATGTGGCTCCCACCTGCAGGATGGCCCCATAGAGGCGCAGCAGGACGTTCCTCGGCTCGTCCCCAACAGTGTCCAGGCTGTCGGGGAGGCTGCACAGGAAGAGCTTGTTGCTCAGACCACCCCTGGAGGACAGACGGTCATGCGATTAATAATTACATGCAAAGTCTCCCATTTTGTCATTCTCATCAAGAATTTGCTACAGGTTTCCACTGCCTGGTGTTTTTCTTTTTTTAAATTATGACTTCAAAGGGGATTCTGATATGTAAGATAAAACACTACTCATTACAACTTACTTGGTCTAATGTACAACTACTGTCTCACCTAACGTGGCTCAACCGATGCCTGTAAGATTTAGCAACTCACACAAATTGTTGTCATGTCATCTAATTGTAGGTTTGGTAGATTCTATGTCGTGCTGTTTAACTGGTACAATAGAGAATTGAATGTGAAGCAAAGCAGCAATGGGAATGCACTAGTGGTATTCCAGTTTAACGGCCAGGGCTTCTGGTCACAGTGGCCTCACTGCTGTTTTTCACTGTGCCTGGGCATCACAATAGTCTGCTCAGCTTGATAATAATAATAATAATAATAATAATAATAATAGTAATAATAATAATAATATTTATATTAATATTAATAATAGTGATAATAATAACTTTATTTATATAGCACCTTTAAAAACAAAGGAAGTAAGTCCAATACTATAGAAATAGCCTAGGACCCGAGGCGGGTTTCCATCAGCAGACTGGGCGGTGTAAGGCAGCCTCATGACACTAGCTTCAACCAGCGGGCCCTGTTTCCACCAAACGAGGGAATGAACACCGTGTACCTTATGATGGTGATATGGAAATCGTCCTCTGCCAGGCTTTTCCAGGCTCCATGGAGGAACTCTCTGCACCACAGGTAAGCCTTGCGCTGGGTGTCCAGGTCGGGCTGGTCGGGGCGGGCCAGCTCCTTGCAGTCCTCCTCGGTGTCGGGCTGGACCTGCAAGGCGTTCTCGGTCACCAGCAGACCCAGCGACATGGAGGGGGAAGAAGAAACCCCGTTGATAAATTTGGTTTTCATTTTGGGTTTTCCCAAGGAAAACAAATGAAGCGTAATGATTCTGAGCTGAAGTGGCCCCCCGGGCGACAATGCGGATGTGAATACTGCTCTGGTTTGTGACGCAGGAGGATTTATTCGGTTATAAATGTCTTTTTTTTTTTTTTCTCGGAAAATTTATGAAGGACAGAGTTTTGTAGCTTTTTTTCTTTTTCGTTGGCGTTCGCTGGCAAAATTGCGAGGAGTCGTTCCAGCTTTGTTGAGGAGTCAGACAGCGGGACGGAGACAAGCGGCAAGACGGAGCTCAGTGTGCTGAAGGAGCGGAGGGGCTGAGCGCCGCGCCGGCTCCCGGCAGGACGCGCCCCTGCGCCCCGCTCATTGGTCGGCTCAGACACAGCCCGCAGCACCACAACAAACCCGGCGGTGCGTTCAGGTGGTGTCGGACATCCAAGCGATCTCACGGTTCCGTGTATGTACGTGTCCTGGTAATTGGATCTGTAATATATTACAGATCATTAGTGTTCTTCCTATATTGCATTCGTTTTTGCTCAATAAAGCTTGAAAAGGCAGACATTTTATAAGATATATTTTTAGATTCATTTTACCGGTATTTTATTTGTGTATCACTTATATTTAGTGTTATATCATTTTTACAATGTAATGTTGAATATGTTGCCAGCACACTTGTATTCTCATACAGTTCTCACATACAAATCATTTTGGGAAATATAAATAAAATTTGACTTGATTCATTGTTTTGTTCCTGACCTTGTACATACACGTTATTGTTGAAAAAACTGAAATGGATTAAATAAATCTGGAATGGTCATAGTTTTAGTGCATATAATGGTTTTGACTAGCGTTCACACTGTACTTTGTTCCAGATAGGAGCATCTGAAAGTGTATGTTGTAACTGTAACTTCAGTGCTGCTCCCCTACAGCAGCAGCCCTGACATTAGGTTTTTTTTTTTTTTTTTTTTTTGTAGTTTTTACATGCATTAATGGTATCATTAATGATATCATGGACACTATACCAACAAGCAATATTAATGGCACTGTTTATTGTTTTTAAATGTGTAATACATGTGCAATATGCATTTCTGCTGACCAACATCATTGAAACGTCCCCATGAGTTCTCATTGTAGCCCAAACAAACAAGTATTTGTTTACATTTTATATTTTTCCCCCTATTGTGTGAAACCTTAAGGTCTTACAAACACAACAAATGCATTCTTTCCTTCATAAAACATTTGCAACCCTGTTCTGAATATTTTGAAACCCGCATAGATCGGATGTTAATTGGCACATTTACACCCTACACACTACTGAGGGGGGCAGTCGGCAGTGAAATGTGCCGCGTCCATGAACACCTCACAGGGCTCGTGTTGTGATGCGAGTCCACGTGCACATGCCGGTGGAACAAAAGACTGGGTCCTCTCATCAAAACATTGCTCCACGGGAGTGTCGGACGGTAAGGTTTGGACCTGCCGAGGAGTCCGGGAAAGCAGCATAAACATCCGTCACGTTTCTCCCTCACATTCAGCCGTGTAACAGAAAATCTGTTCCTTTCCATCCTGTTTGAAATCTGACATCAGAACACTGCTGTATATATATTTTGGGTGTTTTTAAACCCTCTGTCACAAAAAGGGCCCCTCTTACACTCCACTTCCTCCCTTTCTCTGGCTGTAGAAAGAAAGGCCCTGTGTGGAAACATGTCACTAAAGCGCAGACTGTAGTTGTCTTTATACATCCATGGTAGTATGTCCCTCCCTCTACCGCATTACATTGAAACTATTTTATAGTCTGTTGTATTGAACAGAGAGAAAAGATTGCACATCCATCAGTCAAATCTACATTTTATACTTTCAAGTCAGAATTTAAATGAAATTGAACATCATGCCTGGAAAGTAATGCTCCCTGGGAGGCCATATTCTGGTGCCCTGCACTGCATCTAATCGCACTGACCAAACATCCGATCAGTCACCAGGTATTTTGCTTTAAATGTTCTTGGAAATGTGGTTGGAATTTTTAATGGTTTCTTCAAGCGGAACCCACAAGTAGGCTCGGAGGAAACCGTCTGTCAGTATCTGCAGTGTGAGAGGATGCCAGAGGAGGATGCCACCAAAGATACTCTATAACTACAGACAGCTCACTACATGCTGCTCCAGTGATATGAAATGTGTGCTTTTCCGGTCTCCCAGGTGGGCGGGCCCTGCCCTGTCCTCCCGCCTCGTTTGGAAGTGTTGTGAACGTCATGTGAATGTTTTATTAAGCAAAGGAACACAAGTTTTATTTCAGTTTTAACTTTTAATTCATGGCTTCATGTGTAAGTCCCTTCAATTTTTTGTTTGGTTAGCGATGTCGGCCACACTGCAGTGAATCCACACCGACTAGCAGCGAGATGTAACGAGGTCTCGCGAGAGCGTGTTGCGTGGAAAGTTAATTTTCTCCTGATTTGTGTGTCTGAAAAAATGACGTTTTAGTGTCTGGATGTTTGGAAGATATGTGGCTTGTGAAGAACGGGTCCAATATTTACTTTGGTGACTATGGGGCGAACGAATCGGTCATAATCTGAACTCCCGTTCACTTTTCTCATTGGGATGAATGGACTCAGCAGCTGCCGCTGGTCTCTTAAGAGGGCAGGGACGAAACACTCGTGCCACAGAAACAGGAAACGGCCTCTGAGTGGGCCGTCTCGGCTCTAAACCGTCTCTGATGCCGCTTCAAGGCAGTCAGCCTGCGTCACCATCCCACGTTTGTTTCGTACATTCACAGTGCCATCTACTGGTGAAAAATGACTCCCACTCAAAAAATGAATATAATAGCATTAAAATAACACAACGAGCAAATTAACTGTTCAAAACTATGCTAAATGTATATAAATACATTACAAAAAAATAAAAAATTAACCACAAACCCTGAAACAAACCACAGGAAAACATTTACTATCAAGTGTTTATTTTCACACCGCCCGGCGGTGCGACGCCTCGGTGCGAGACGTGCACCCCGACGCATTGTGATGACGCCATCACCAGCGAGCCGCAACAAAAACAACAACAGAACTCAGCTGTTCGGCAGCTAGCTAACTAGCCGGCCTAGTTACTGAATACTGTTCTTTAGTTTTTTAAATTTTGGATATGTTTAAATTGTTTCACATTTACTAAAACATTCCGACATAAAGCAAATCATATTAAATCCTCAACAATTCGCAATAAATAGGTTTAATTTTTAACTCCTTTGTCTCCTCTCTGCTAGCTCCTAGCAGGTTAGCTCTGAAAGTGAGGACGGGGGCAGTCTGTTCGACCACAAGGTAACGACTCGACTTTTGTCTCGTTAATAGTGCAAAGCAATGACATTATCTCCACTGTAGCCTTCAACGCTGGAAGCTGAAAGTTTCTGAACGTGCCCCTGTTATTTTGGCAGAAGCTGGAAGGTAACTGAACTCTCTGAAAAGGAGAGAAATTAACGGAGCTGCCAAAGGAGCTCGAGCAATGTTACAAAGCGACGTGTCACTTGTTTAACAGTAATTCAATACCGCGATATAAGAGAGCACGTGTATGTCACATTACGTGTAAGTTTTGGGAAGCGTTTCGTTTATCAACTTCTCTCCTAATGACTAAGATGGCCACCCTATCATACATGACTTTAAAGGGAAAGGCCACCTAATTAAAGTATTCACATATTATATCATTGCACCTACGGCCACAGACTCAATGTTTGTGATCTTGCACCCCAGATAAAAACAAAAACAACAACCTTTGAACTGGAACCATGTGACACCAAAGTTTGGTTCAAGCTGATCAATCAATTCAACCCTCAGTATGGTGTAAGACCTTCAACTATATTACCGTATCTTAATCAAAGTGTAATTTTATGGTACCTTTATGGTTTGTTTATTGGTTTCTAGATTTTGTGGTCCAAATTCCCAAGCATTAACTGAGCTGTCGAGGTGGACCACAGAATATGTGAATTCTGATAATATTTTCCTTTCAGTGACCCGAGCCATGTTGCATTGCCTGCTGTAAAACAGACCACCTTAGTGAACCAGAGTAGGTGTTGTTTTTTTCTGCCTGTTACCTTGAACAACTTGAAAGAAACAAACAAAAAAAGGCTGCTTCTTAAACTGTTTTCTGTTTGTTTCCTTTCCTAATCTTCTTAGACACTCACCAGGTCGGAGACATTTATGGCAAAACCAGACCACAAAACCACCCGGTGGAGATTCTGACCTCCACCAATGACCGCCAATATTGTTTCCTTATCTGTCATCATGTCGCCGAGGAAAAGGCCCCTGGTCCCTGTTAGCAGCCGGCGGAAAGCGGCGGACGACTACTTCCCTTTCAACTTCCTGCCGGTGGAGTGCCAGCTGCACGTCATGTCCTTTCTGAATGAGGTGGATAAATGTAGCTGTGCTTTGGTGTGCCTGAGCTGGAGCTGCCTTGTCCGCTCCTGGAAGCTGTGGCGGGTGGCGGACTACTCCCGCCGTGGTGTCTTCCACCTGGGTCAAGAGGGGCTGCTTGTCTCCAACCGCGAGTTCGAGAGGTGGAAGTCCTGGGTCCACCATTACACCCACCACCTCATCTCCCGAAGGGCCAGCTTGCTCACGCTGAAGGCCAGCTTCGACTTGGGGGATCGCTGCAACAAGTGGGGGGAGCTGCTGGGTCACCTGCTGGATAATGTCCACTGCAGAGACCTCAGCCACCTGGACCTTAACTGGACCTTTACTCTCCTTGAGCCGCTGGACCTCAGGGTCCACTCCAGCTCCAGTTCACACCAGGACAGCATTACCAAGATGGACCAGGTAACTTGTTTTTACTGATTTTATTTATTTATTTCATTTCAGATGAAACAGATCAAACCAGCCTGGTGCAGCTTAAGCCTACTACTCTTTTACCTAGCCCTCCTACTGTCAATATACTGCATATACACAGGGGGTGAACAAAGTAAAATGAACACCTGTGCAATGTTACATATGTGAAGCTGAAACACAATAGTCTACTAATCGCTTAGTTGATCAACTGCAAATAGTCATGGCAATTTTTGTAATCATTTAATCTTTTAGAGTCATTATCAGGCAAAGATGCCAAATATTCTATTTTAAGCTATTCAAATGTGAAGATTTGCCGCTTTTCTATCTACACCATTGTGATATTTTATCAACAATTAACTCCTCATCATTCATCATTAATTATACTCCTGCAATCATCTCTGTGGGGCTTCTGATGCTCAGTTTTTGTAACACTAAAACAGTGTGGTAGATGTTGATTCAACTGTATGGTAACGTTTGTAGCCTCAATTTATAATGTTGTTTATATTGGACTTTAATATATTGCAAACAGGGTTTCTGCAGTGTTCACTACTTTAAATTTATGACCATAGAAGACCTTTTTAATACCACATAGAAAGCAATTTAATACCTTTTTTGCATTCATAACGGGCTAACAATGACAGACCCTATGCTAAAAAGAGAAATATGTGAGAAGAAACCATGCAGTTCATGTTCTTGATAAAGCAATTTCAATAAAATTCAACATGGCTAATTTTGTTACTATTTTCCCCATTATTGTCGTAGTAGTAGGATTTAATACTATATAAAAATGCAATTAATTGAAATGTCCGGAGGGACATTTGTGTCTCTTCCATAGGGGGATTTGGCAGAAACAGTTTGAGAAGCACTGTTGTGATATGTTGGTATACAGACAACTCTCCAGGCTGATGGTTGGTCTGTTTGATTTGATCTGACAGGTGACCAGTTTCCAGGAGCTGCTGACCAAACTCACCCACAGCTGCCCGCGCATCTCCAAGATGCGCTTACACTTCGACTGGTCGGATGTGTCCGTGTCGCTGCTCACCCAGTTCCAGCAGCTCCGAGTCCTCGAGCTCAAATACTTCTGGGTCTTTAAAGGGGTGACTCCCTCAACGCTGCAGGCCCTGACCAAATCCCTGCCAAACCTGAAGTCTCTGACTTTACACATCCTAGTGCCGCTGAGGAACCTGGGCATCTCGTACATTCTGGAGTCTCAGTCTCTGGAGTTCCTTGACGTGTCGCCCAGCCGGGGCTTGGTCTTCTCCTGTCTGAAGCTGCCTGCCCTGCGCGAGCTCCGGGCCAAGAAGATCGTCCGGGGCATCACACTGGACCGGAGGACCAGGCTGAGGATCCAGAGCCGCTGGCCCTGCCTCTACCACGTCCTCCGGGAGGGCACGCCGAAGCTCCAGGCCCTCAACAACGAGAGGCTTCTCCCCATGTGGAGAGAGAAGAGCTATGGGGAGCTGACTCCCATCCTGGAACAGTCCTGTTACTGCGTGCAGCATCTAGACAGCTGGCTTTGGTAGCCAACTGTGTGACATTAATGAAAAACATTCCATAGCTGGTCAGAATAAAGCAATATATTGCTTTTACAAAACCATTTTGTCTCAGTTTGAGTGAACTGCACTGAGAAGGACACATAGTTGCAGATCAAAAACTGAAATCAAAGTACTGCAAATTTCCAATTTTCAGGGTGCTTTCACACCTAACCTGTTTGGTTTGGCTAAAACGATCACAGGTCCATTTTCCCAGTTAGTACGCTTCATTTGGGCTGCCGTGAAAGCTGTCAAGCTGTCTCTGGTGCAGCTCGTTTGTGGTGTGAAAAGCAAATGCACCAACCACGTGATTTTATGGGCTAAACTACTAACAAATCCATCTGCTGATCATGAAATCTGATCAGGAAACGATCTTATAATTGATTTGTATATGCCATGCATATATTTATGCAAATCATTTGGCGACCACAGTAACACGTATACCCATCAGTGCGGGTATTTTCCCTGATTAATTGGTCAAAAGCTGTTAAAACTGCTCTGCTTGCATCGTACTCTGTGTGCTCTGTCAGTCCATTAATAAGTGTGTGACCGCGGTCCTAAAGTAATAAGCCCCGAATCATTTCTGTACAAGGAGCCTCCTTTCTGTCCCTTCTGTACATACACATGCAGTCTCTAATATAATAATGCTTCTAATCCGTTATTTTTTCCTGAGCTCTTTGTGACACCAAAGAACATAAATCTGCACATCAGAAGCATTAAAGTGCTGAATAAACGGGACTTTGATTTCCCTGCATGGGCCCTAATGATGCATGATGACAATCGCCCTTACAGGATCAAGCAGAAGAACAGCAACAGTGACCCCCCCCCCGCACGCAATCCGGACCAAACAAACCAAACTACAGGCGTGAAAGCACCCTTGAACAGGAAGCTGCTGTTACAGATGGAAACCTCCCAAATGTTGACAAGACAGTGACACACAGCGCATCTGTAACTGTTCTTATGGTTGTCGATTATCTCCAGAAAGCAAAGGTGCTTTATGCTAATTGCAACTGTGTTGTGCTGGCCTGGATTCATGTCCACTAGACCTCTGTGCTGGAAAAATTACAACTTTAACTACAACTCTACCTGAGCCAAGCGTGCATGGCCCATGTATAGGGAAAATAAGACTAAAAATTAAAATTTATTTTAAACTTAAAAAAAAAAATATTCTGATTTATAAAGCCGTAACATTTTGAGAAGACGTTGTAATTTGGAAACGAGATGAAGCTCTAATATAGAATAAAATCCTGAATCTATTTTTAGAAATGAGCTACGTAACAAGAGACAAGTAGTAGTTTCAACAAATCATGAGAAAAAAGTCACCCCCGTCCGAATACCAAAATCTGAAATATCACAAATATATTCTCAAAATATTAAGATTTCTGCTCGGAATATTGTGGTTTTATTCGCAAAATATTTTCCTTTGTTCTGGGTATCCGATTACAGAAAAGAATGCTTTCTCACTTGTAGAAAACTGACATGTACTGTACTGTAAATATAATATTGTTATTAGTTTGGTTATCGGTTGAATCCAGTTTTGTTTGTCCTCAGAAACAGACCACTGTTTCTATTTGATGGGCAAAGCTGTAGAGAAATTGAGCCCTTTACTAGACAATTGCACAAATGGCAGATGAGACCAGTTGTGCACACACAGTAAATATTTATAATTATAATTAGTTTAAATAGTTAAATTTCTATAAATAGTTTAAATTTAAACTGATCATATGTTCATAGAACACATTAATTGTATTCTTAAATAAACATATTTGAATTACATATATTTTATTAACAAAACATTTTAAAATTGACCCTATTGAAAATTGACCAAACTGACAACCTTGTTCTAAATGACCTGAAAACCCAAGCTGGGTCCGTACAGCCCCTCTGACTCTGCTGCTAAGTACTTGGCACATTCAGACTGTCAGTATTAAGCTGTTGTAATTCTAATCACAGCCAGTCAGGAATGCAGCAAAGCTAAAAGACCGTTCATTCCAGTGCTGGGCCAGTTTTCCCTTTCTTTTCTCAAGTGCTCCTTTTGTTTTATTGTTGATGTGTGTGAAGTTTTTGTCATCATGCCTGTGTTTCTCCGTAAGCAGAGAGCGCTAATGTAAGGATCGTATGAGGTTTTAAAACATTTAACCTGCCTGTCTTAAAATGATGAACTTCATCAACTCTAGATTTCTGGAAACGTTTTGCACATTTCCTTCGTGGTCACAAGTAAGCGGAAGACCAAATTCCAGCTGTTTCATGTTTGGGGGAAAGAGCGTTTGTGATTATGGATTCCTTATATTTTACATGTGTGTGTGTGAAGTTTTATTTCCATTCTGTTTTACCATGAGCCTCAACTGTTTGCTTCTGACAGCTGAGAAATGGAATCAGTGTTTCTGCAATTTTCCTCTTAATCAGTAGAGGTCCCTATTCTCAAAGCTTTGGTTTCCAAGATTTCTCTACCAAAGGCTCCCAAACGTGTAGAACATGTCACAAGACTCTTCATAAAGAATTGTTTTCCATCTTAATTGTAATTTGTCTGTGTGTCTTTGTGTGTGTGTGTGTGTGTGTGTGTGTGTGTGTTTTTGCAGGCATCAGAGAAACATGAATCATTCAACAGATGACAGCTCTGATTCCAGAACTTACCACCTGTTTCCTAACAAATTAATTAATCCTTCCTAAAGGCAACACGCACCAACGTGTGAGTAGAAGGCCCTGACATTAAGACAGATGTTGCACCATCTGGTCTATACCACTTTTTTCCCACACATTATAAAATTATTGAACATTTGAATCTTCTGGAGTCTGATATAACACTTAATGATTTAAGCGAGCACCAGATAAGTGTTTCAATTTTTTTTTCTTTTTTTCTTTGTTTTTCTTTTTTTCTTTTGTTACGCTTGTTAACTTAAAATGAAGTGTTCTTTTCAAATGCATGCATGAATGCAAACCAAAAAGTATTCTCACAGGCATCATAAACATCATTTCATCCTTAACAGCCCATTAATCAGAGATGATACATCATGTGAAACAGGAATGTGGCCTCGCTTGGCCTCTTCTCCACTTGGCCGTGGTCTCTCTGCAGTGATGGGTTCGCCTTCACTATTGCGCCATCTTGGTGCCCCAATATGGTCGGGTCAATTTGATTTCCTCGAACCTGCTGCAAGAACATCTGTTCTAAATAACCTCTGCCGCACCCGGCTTGGGCCCTCTTTTCCTACACTGTTCCCATTTTGCCTATTAGTCTCCCCCGTGTTCCCTCTCCTGAGTTGAGGAATGTGTGTGTTCTCTCAGTGTGTGTGTGTGTGTGTGTGTGTGTGTGTGTGTGTGGTGGTGGTCATGGTGGTCATGGTGGTCATGATTCACTGAGGTTGGGGCTCTCCAGCTAATTCAGTGATTTCCCAAATCACCCTGTTCTCTATTCTCCTCCTCTTTTTTCTCTCTCTCTTCTCCAGCACGCTCAGCACTCTTCCCATCATATGCTTCTCGTTTGTTAGCAGTTTGTCAACCGCGCGGGATCCGTGTTGACATGCGTCTTCGGAGGTCATCATCCAACCCCCTGCATTGAGATTTTACCTGGCCATTGGGAGCCATTGGAGGAAATGTCACCGCCACCTGGGACTCTGGACGCCTACAATCAGAAGGGATGATGCTGGTGTTCTCCCTCTGAAGGATTTTCTTCACCCGTGGCGCTTGTGTCCAGTGAGGCATTTGATTATGACGGCTGGGGCAGTGTGTGCCACGGTCATAGAAAGGGAACGTGAGGGAGTGTGTGTGTGTGTGTGTGTGTGTGTGTGTGTGTGTGTGTGTGTGTGATGGGTTGGAGAGTACAGTGTGAGGATAAAGTGTTCCGCAGGCAATGAGTTTTCCCCCTGCATTAGTGGCAAGACCACAGTAACCACCTCCAGATGTCTGAGAGCACAATCTGGTCATTTGCAACAAGGCCAATGAACACTGCCCTCTTCCCACTATAATGCTTACTCTTTGCTCCTTTAGCAATGCTGGAGTTAATGCTTAATCTAAGTACTGGCGTTTAATGGCTAAGGCCAAGCCCTGTTTATGGGAGGGAGGTTACTTTCAGATCAGTCATCGCAGACAAGAGGCATACAAGCTCAGGAACCCGTCAGACTCATCTCTACCAGTCAAGCGACAGGACCTTTCGGGACAGACCACAGGAAGCAGCCACCATGCCCAAAGAGTCCTTCACGTCCAAGGCTTTTGCCACCGCCTTTGCTGTGCTGACCGTCTCTGTAATTGCCGGGATTGTGACAATGGTCATTATTTATAAGACTGAGATCTCTAAACTGAACCCGACGCCCCGTCCAACCTTCCCGTCCACCACCGTCGGACCACCACCCGTCATGCGCTTGCCGAAGAACCTCGTACCTCTCAGCTACAAGATCTTCCTCCAGCCTCACCTCTACACTCGAATCATTGAGATAGTGAACGTCACCAGTCCCAACCAGACCATGCTCTTCACAGGGAACTCCACGGTTAACTTTCACTGTGTCCAGGGGACTAGAACCATCTATCTCAACAGCAAGGACCTGACAGTTTCTGGTCCAGTGGTGATGGACAAAGACGCAAATGAGATGATAAGGGTTTCATCAGTGAAACACCACGAAGACGAAAGTAACTTCCTCGAGATCCAGTTAGACGGTGCACTGGAGGCTGGAGGAAACTACAGTTTGTCTCTGGCTTTCAAGGGAGAAATATCTGAAAATCTTGATGCACTGTTTGTAAGCACATATTATGAAGGTTACCCAGCTTATGAAGGTGATACAGATACTGAGAGGTAAGCAAAAAACTATTCAAAGTTTCTGTGTGTAGAATTTGAAAGATTATAGCATCTTTCAGTATTCTGATGCCATAAGTTTCTGTTTGTAGAAAAAATAAAACAATCCTGTCAGGGTTTCCCCCAGGAAACTGAAAGAACATATGGTGGATTTGACTCCAGTCAAAAGAAATAACATTAAGCATTTTTGTCTGACAGCCACAAAAGTTCTGTGTTGTAAATTATCCTTATTGAGCTTTAGTTTTCAGCCGTCATTTGATAGTCTATGATGATCAATCAACTAACCTCCATGATTCTTTTCTTTATAATCAGCAGTTTTGAGTAAGTTACTGTACTTAAAAAATGACTATACTCCAAAAAATAAATTACTCATTACACATTTCTTATTGATAAATTGTGTTTCTTTACTAATTACTCAGGAGCAAAAGTAACTTACTTTCATTGTAGCGCAACTCCAAACTCCAAAATCTCCACATCCAAAAGTCACATTTTCTTTTTTTTAACTCGTGTGGAAATAGAAACATTTATATATAGTGGTTTAACAAGCAACCAGCTTACGTTTTGGAGGTATTTTTTTTTTGACAGTGAAGCTGCAAGGTTCACACATCCAACTCTGATCAAAACCAGGTGATCCCTGAATGTACTGTGTACTGATGCACTGTGCTCAATATAAAATCATATAATCATATAATCAGTTACACAGAAGTGACTAAGAGATGGCATTGCTTTCTGTTAAGTAATGAGTAGGTTTGGTCTTTAGGGAAAACAAACTTGGCTGATGCACAAAATTCAATTCAGGCTAAAACAGAAAATAAACTAAGGCCAAAACTAATCAAATAAAATCAACATACAAATACATCTGGATTGGAGTCAGTAAGTCTTTAACAAAAACCAGAAGAAAAAAGCAATGTGCATCAGATGCCTATGTGGTCAGAATGGGCTGTTGTTTGGTAGCTCATTTATCTACTTGTGGAGTGAAGCCAGATCAAAAAAGAAGAAAAAGTCAAATTTCATTCAAACTGCAGTGGTTACATGATTTCAGCTTTTGTCTTGTCTAATTACTGTACTTCATCCATTTATCATGACAGGCCCAAAATCCCTGAGTGGAGACATGTGTTCTTACAAACACACTGCGCTAGTTTGTCAAATTATGTGCGCTCTGCTCTGTCCCAGGAAAACATACAAGAAACAGGAGATCTTCGGTCTTTTCCTTGCTGTTTTAACACACTTACTTGAAGGACTGGTACTGGTCACTGAGATGTTGTTCACTGGTCTTGCACTGGCTTTTGTAGGTGTTCCTCCTGGCTTCGTGTGTGTGTGTGTGTGTGTGTGTGTGTGTGTGTGTGTGTGTGTGTGTGTGTTACAGACTTTTTGGACACAAAATGACCACTTTTTCAACCCGTATTTGAAAGACACAAGGGCACATTGGTTATCCATGGAAGTCAATGCTTTCAAAGTAATTTATCATGGGTTGTCTTGTCATGATTATCTTTATCTGTATTCATAGATTCCTTGCCGCCACTAACATGGAACCAACAGATGCCAGGAGAGTATTTCCTTGTTTCGATGAGCCAGATATGAAGGCCGTGTTTGATGTGACCATCATCCACAGGGAAGGCACGACAGCTTTAGGAAATGAGAAAACGGCAGGTGAAAAAAACAAGCTCCTACTGTTTACCTGGCTTTGGACCACACAGCAATAAAAGATAAACAGTAACAACTGAATGCAAGATGTAATTTCATGTACTGGTTTGCCTTGTTTCCACTTTCTCAGACTCCAGTATTATAGGTGATTGGAGATACACTAGATTTTATCCCACTCCAAAGATGTCAACATACTTGCTTGCCTTCACGGTTTCCGAGTTCCTTCCAACCACCTCCCCACATGAGCGCGTGGAAATTAAAGTAGGTGTTCTCCTGTACATTCAAGATGAATTGAATGTCATTGTTCTTAATGTGGTGTTGACCTTGGCTAGTGTGATTGTAACTTCTACCAGTTTCTACCACCAACATTTAGAAATTTGATCAAACGTTTACTGGCAAAAATGATTCCTGCCAGTGATTCTGGTATAGTTTTAATGCCATATCAAAATACCATTCGTGAACCAAATTTTCCCTCTGTTTTCTTATTAAGCCCAAATTAAGAAAATGTACAAGAAATGTTGGACGATATTTTCTGTGCTTTCTCTTACCTCTGTGTTTTGCTCGTACAGACTTATGCTCGTCCCGCGGCCATCGATGCAGGATACACTCAATATGCCTCCAACATCACTGGGAAGATGCTCAGCTTCTACGAGAGCTATTTTGGAATTAATTACCAACTGAAAAAGCTCGGTAAGACTTGTCTGGATGTAACTGGATGGATGTGTTGGTAGATGGAGGCAGAAGAAGGTCATTGTCACTGTCCAAAACCTATTTGTTTTCTTTCTGTGATGATTTTGGAAGGTCAGCAGGCTAGATATCTAACTCACCCATGCACTGTGTTTCTATATCATTTGATATTAATATAACGTATATGCTACAAATTAGTGTACTAGTTTGCAACGTAGGGTAACATTTAATGCATTGCAACATTGTGGGCCATCCGAGCTTATTCCTGTAGCTTCACACTCAATATGTTCAGATTTGACTGTTTTTAGGCTAGCAAAGATGTTGCTTGTACTCAACTGTATGCTATTTCTTGAGGTTTTTTCCATCAATCTTTTTCAAAAAAGTTAAATATGTTCCTGGAGTTTACTCTCCATATTCTAAAATCAGTTAAACGTATACATTTTGCATTTAAAAACTACAACTCCCACACGAATCATGCTTTATATTAAAAATAGTTTTTTTCTTGTCCATAATATCCACCGGCCAGTTCTGTTGAGCTGGTGGTGTTTAACCCACTAAGGTTATAGGCCTTCTGTTCCTTTAAGGCCGCAAAAAGCTGTAATATTTTGTTGTGTGTTGCATTGTAAGATAAAGTCGGTCAAGCCCACAGTAAAAATCCAATGATTTGATGGCTAACATATGCATATAATTCCATAAATTGTCCATATCTATATGATTCCTCCAGATCAAATTGCACTGCCAGACTTAAATCCTGCAGCAATGGAAAACTGGGGACTGATCACATACCAAGAGGGAGGATTGCTTTATGAGGAAGGAGTGTCCTCTCTGTTGCACAAGGAAGTGATCGCCTCTATCATTGCACATGAACTGGCACACCAGGTTAGAGGAAGAGAGAGAGAACAAAACCTTTATGTGTTACCCCTAATAAAAACAATAAAATGGTATGAGATAAATTTGACTTGTGGATCAAGGCACCAACTGTTTTCTTGCTAGTTTTAAGCAATTCTGCACAAGACCACTAACTAAATGATGAGCATTTAAATCCTAAAATTTCCTGCAACATTTAAGAAAGTTTTAGAAGACACTGTGGACACCTAAACTGTCCACATCTTCTGTTTTTGTTTACAGTGGTTTGGAAATCTGGTGACAATGAAATGGTGGAATGAAATTTGGCTGAATGAGGGCTTTGCCACCTACATGTCATACATTGCAGTGGACCACGTTGAGCCTACATTTCAGATGGTAAGTTCAGTCCAAACTTTCACAGCAGTGGCAGAATCCTTCTGTCCAATGAGGATCCTGCTTTTTTTTTTTTTTTTTTTTTTACTTCTGTCATTTCATTCATCTTCACTGATGGCACCAACTTCCTATAGACTGTTTGGTAGCATTTTTTTCCTTTCTGTTTGTAAAGCTTATCCACTTGTGGCACTCATAGACAATGAAATATATACACGACTAGATAGCTTGATGCAAATAGGCGAGGCCAAAAATTCTTCATATCTTCATTTCTTGTCTCTACTTGTTTTTCTCATCAGAAAGACACATTTTTCTTGAGCGAACTCCATACAGCGTTTGAGGAGGATGCTCTGGCCTCATCCCATCCTCTCAGTCCTCCCCAGAACGATGTCCAGACAACTTCTGGGATCATTGAGATGTTTGATGCTATAACCTACAGCAAGGTAGAGAGTCAATTGAATACACATGGTGCCTTGTGATCCCAGCAAGAATTTAGATTTTACACAAGCTCTCTATATATATATTTTTTGGTTTGTTTTATTTGCAGGTCACCTATATCAGTGCACTATGAATATTAACATACACATGTATTTGGTGTTCACTCTCTAGGGGGCAATTGTGCTGAGAATGCTGGCAGACATCGTGGAAGAAAGGGTTTTCAACAAAGGGATCAAAGTAAGCAATAACATTAACCTAATTCGGATGGGCTGAAATTGTACTGTAATCTTCATAAATACCACTGGCAGGGCCCTGCAGACCGTCCATGAGACTCAAGACTAAAGGGGACTTCCCACACCTTATTTAACCTCATATCACAAGACCCTCTTTCATGCTGGGACAGGCCGAGTGCCGTGAAAACTTATTTTTTCTGAGACAATAAAAAAATACATCCTTTTGATAATTTAGTGGCTCACCATATGACTTGACATAAATGTGGGTGCGGAAGCAAACTATCGCACCAAAGTTTTCAATATTTTTCCTGGTCAGCATTAGAATTGTTTTTTAAATGAATGAGAAGGAGCTGATTTGTTTAAACGTGAGTGGTGCCAGATATTGGAGCAGACAATGTCAATGTAGTTAATGTTTGGTGAGCTAAAGAAAGTGTATTGATTGGTTTTGAGAAAAGGGATTTTTGTACATAGATCCAGCAAATAGCACTGTGGGTTTGTTTTTTCCCCGCACTTCAATAATGCTTTATTGAAAGAAACTGATGCACAATCCTGAGGACAAAATACCAGAGGGGCGTAAAGAGAACCGTACAGAGAAAATAGAAAGATGCTCGGAGACCTATTGTGACCTACTAGCACCAGCATGTTGCTACAGTAGTTTACCAACTAGCCCTGCGAGCTGTCCCTTCGTCTTGAAGCCTCTAGCACCGCCGATTTCACAAAGACAAACCAATTTTGCTTTGGTTGTGTGGGGAGACCGGGCCTTTAAGTAGTGTTGGGACAAATTCCCCTGGACTGATTTGGGCCTATTCATTTCCACTGACTTTGCATCTAAAATTTGCAAAGTCAATGAAAACACGTTCTGTCTGAATTGAACTTTAGAGAGGTGTTGATTCAACATTATGGTCATTCTGTGGGCTGCAGTTCTGCTGAATTGTATGGTTTTGCTTTCAGAGTTGTTCCTTACATTTTAACCACCCTGTTACATCACTGAGACCTTAACAAACATCCTATCCAGTTGGTAATCCAACGCAAGCTGTCTCTCAATTTGGAGTGGTCATGTAGTCAGTTACAAAAGTTTATTTGAACATCAGTAAACAACATTTGTTGACAATAACACAATCACTGCTGCTCTGAAGTTTAACATTCCAACATCTGGTTCATGTCTGTATGTCTGGGAAACGGACACAATTTTCGTCCACTTAGAGCTCCCACTGCCTCAGGCAAAACCAATAAGGGTGTCATATTTTTGCTGTGGGATGGAGCAGACAGATTACTCAAGGATAATATTGTTCCGGGCGAGAATGATCAGAATCTCTAAGGGAGCAAGCAGGTGCAGGATTGAGAAACACCTGCCCCATCATTGCTGTTAAAGTGTGACCAGAAACATTTCTTTCAACATTTCATCCTCTTTGGATCTGCGGCTGGCAGCTGTGTTTGGATATTTTCATCCAGTTCTCTACATCAATTTCGAAAGCAAAATTTCCTCCTGAACAGAACTATTTTGAACGCAGGATGAAACTGTGTTAACTATAACCTCTCTCTCCCATTCTGTCCGTTTTTTTTTCTGTTTAAGATGTACCTGTCTAACTTTAAGTATGAAAACACCGAGCAGAACGACCTCTGGGAATGTATACAAAAGGTAAAGTCTTAGGTTTGGTCAGGTTTTTTACAAGCCAAATTTTGTTTGCTGACTTTTACTAATGTCATTGTCTGAATAATCATTGATCAGATTATGGTATTTATACAATACAATATTAACTCACTTGTGACATCTTTGCAGGCCGTAGATGAGGATTCTGGTCACACTAAAGTCGCCAAAGTGATGAACACCTGGACCAATCAAATTGGCTATCCTGTCATAACCATCAACACTACCGATGGAGAAGTCTACCAGAAGCACTTCCTGTTCAATGACACTTCTGAATCTAGGTATGTGCTAAATGGACATTGCTTTAGTGTAAAGAGTTTATCTGGTTAAAGCTGAGGACAATAATGATAACATGTACAGTGTGCTGGAACTACATTTGAACATAGGAAGGATAAAGGTTGAGTCACACAAAGGTTAGTACTGTTCCTTTTATATATTAAAGTTACACTAATCAATATTTTAAATGAACAGTGAAAAAAACCTCTGATAAACCCACTGTACACTACCTGTCCATTACTAACCAGTGGACAGACAAAGTTAGTGACTACCTTGTAAATTTAATGGAGAATTTAGTGAGGAGTTGGTGGAGACCAAAACAGAGCTAAATGGATAATGAATATTGGACTTGCAGTCATCAGATGGACAGAAACACAATTCCAAATGATTGCTTATGGATTGATCCACATGATGAACTAGTAAATAAATAGTTGTTATGTAATATTTATTGCTTGTGTTTAACATGAGACCCCGTGTTCACAAGTTCACATTTAATCTCTGGATGGTTTAGATTGTGTCCAAATACTTGAAATTTTCCAACTCTAGGTAGAAAATGTGAGCAGGTGTAGTATGGCAAGAGACTTCTGGTCAAAAACTAGTTTCAAAATGATGACTTCCTCCTTCATTCCAGTATTCACTGGAATTTTATATCTTTAGCGTGAATGCGACCCATTCAGGCTAGGAGTAGAGAAAACCATTTACCTTCGCTATCTTTCCGAAGGCCAAAGTTGGATCATAAATCTGTCCTCACAGTGACTGCACCACCTCACACTGTATGACTCCCATTGAGAATAGTTGTTACCAAATAATTAGAGTCAGTTTCTTGTTTCTGTTTTGGTTGGCAAAATACAGTCAGCAAAAGTTTTTTCGTCAGTGCTACCTAATGTTACCCAAGCATTTCTCAGCCAGGCCTGCATGAAATCACTGCAGCTGATTACAGCAGGTTATAACTTTGGCCATGTTGAGTGTTTTGAAACAATGTTTTGTAACTATGTGCTCGATAACACTGCCATGGTGAGTTTCACAATCATTTAACCTGACCTGTTTTGAGTTGCTTCGGCCGTATTCAGATCATAACAGCTCTGAACTCTGACATTATGTGATTGCAGATATCTGCATATTATAAAGCAGATTAGATTCATGCTTCATTTACAGAACTGAATAATTATTTCCTGGATTATTAGCATCCTGGACATATCACATTATGTACTTACACCCGGCTTTGTCTATTTTTTTCTTTCTATTTAGTCTTTGGTGGTACATCCATATCAGAGTCATGTCGGAAACTACTACTACTAAACCTTCTGTCTGGCTGGAATCCAGTGGTATAGGTAACAGAATATACACGCTTTGAAATAAACACCTTGTCTCTGCAAAAATTCAATTTTAAATAGCTTTGTTTTCATATTAGACAAACAACCAACAATTTTGCACTGCACTTCACATCAAGCTCACAGAAGACTATGTATATCACAAAAATACATTTTTGAACATCTTAATGCAGCTATGGGATGGTTTTTGATTGGGTACAAGTCAGTTGGAAGTTTCATGAGACAGACTAGAGAACAGGTGACCAGATACACAAGATTACCTTTCGTCCATATACTAGTTTTTCATTTTCTTTATACCATGCAGATGATTTATGATTCACAGTCCGTAAAGTGTGAGTGTTTGACTAATATTTGCTTTTTGAACAGTAAAGAAAGACGAATTCATTTCTAAGAGCGGAGAGTGGATCCTGGCAAATGTCAACTGCACCGGATACTATAGAGTCAATTACAACCACGAGAACTGGGAACGCCTCCTGACTCAGCTGGAGACAAACCCACATGTAAGTGCTGAGTCAAATAATAATAAGTTAGCAAATCACAGAGCTAAACAGAAACCAACCACCATCGAGATAGTGTTCATTCGACTGAATGAGGAAAGATATTTTACAAGCAGCTTTTTTACTAGACAGTAAAATTACAACAGGATGCCCCCTGAAGATTTAGCCCTAAAGTTCTTGGCTCATTTATCTCAATCTGGACTGTCAAATAAAAAAAACATTTGCTGTTAAAGGCACTATTTAAGTCAAATAAATTGATTAAGATTGAACACACATCTTAAACATGACCAAGGAACATCTGTTGGTTTGTAAAAAAAACTGAAAAGTGTAATTGATGTGAACATATAATCCCTCTTGCCAAACACATTTGCAGGTAAAGACCAAATTGTTTAGATAGTCAAAATTTTATTATGAGCAACAATTATAGCATCCAAAACATGGTTCTTCTCTCATATTGTGAAAAATGTTTTTGATGTTAATGAAGGAAAGAAGCCCAATTCCAACTGGACTTGACCCAAGAAAAGAAAATAAGAAATGCTTTGACAAGTGAAAAGGTTGCTCCGATCATGCACTAGAGGAATTATAGTGAATCCAAATTGTTTACCTGGATTTCTTGAACTCATGCCAAGTGCTGTCAGTTATTGTTTGTATACTGAATTTTGTACAGACTTTCATGATTCCCAGAGGATAAATCCTAATCCTCCTTGACTTTCCACTTTTTAGTTTGAGTTGATACACGTCAGTAGAATTCATCATCTGAGGACCAAGAACATCGGTACAAAATGTTTGTGTTACCATTAGATGTTGAGATATTGGGGATCGATAACATTAATGTCATCGCAATCCATCAGGCAGTCCATCAAGTAGTCTGGACTAAAGTGGCAGACCAACCGACTGCCAGTCACTGCCACCCCTTGAACCATTGGGTTAGCGCAACTAAAAAGCCACTGCACTATATGACAGCTTGAAACAGACCTCTTAGAAACTGCAGAGACAAAGCTTACACTCAAATAAATTAGTTACAGTTGTGTAATAATGCCTTTTCCCTATGGCAGTCATCATTTCCTGCTCTCATGCTTATTTTGCTGTTGGTACAATGACTGAGTGCGGCAGCAGATTTAGTCTTTATATTTGGGATCTTTGTAAACCAAAATGTCCCTCATCTTGCTCTTGTGTTCCAGCGGATCCCACTGATGAACAGAGGCCAGCTTGTTGATGATGCATTTAACTTGGCGAGGTAAGGGCTTCCATTCAGTTTGATCCACACTGCTACCAATCAATTTTTCAGCAGGTTAAGCGCATTGGGATTCTGTAATCGCAATGTGTTGCACTTGGATTTGAAGGACACACTGGTTTACGAGGTTGCAACCTGTAACCAACCCCCCTCCCCGATCTTACCAAATCCAACCTCTGTTATCCTCAGGGCCAAACTCGTCGACGTGGCTCTGGCTCTGAATTCAACCCGCTTCCTTCGGAATGAGATAGCGTACCTTCCCTGGGAATCAGCAGTCAGGAACCTCAAGTACTTTGTCCTCATGTTTGACCGCTCTGAGGTGTACGGACCCATGCAGGCATGTGTCATTAAAAACACCCTTTGTAACTTGCGATGTCCCAATTAGAAATGTGTCTTGCTTTATTACATTACCAACTGCACTGAGCTGTTGTGGATGGAGGGGATTTCACAGACTGAATGTGATGGCCAGCTGGTGTTAATGTTCATCCCTCATACATAAATAAATAGGCAGTAAGAATGTTATGTTGCTGCATGTGTTCCTGAAACTCTGCTGTAAAGCTGTCTCTTCCTGCAGGCGTACCTCCGGGAACAGGTTAAAGGCCTGTACAACTACTTCAGGAACTACACAGACAATTCAACTGTCCCAAAGGACCACTCCTTACAGTAAGGAAAGATGAATATTTACTGATACCTCAGGGGTAATAGCATCGTAATGTTTAGACAGGCTTTTTCCCTCAGTAAAATCCTCAACAGATTTACACGTGTTTGCAGTTTACGTTTCAAGTCTCACAGTCCAGTCCAAGAGTGTCAATGTGGAACACATGTGCGAGGTTTGCAGTTGGGTTACACACCATCAGTTATAGAAACGCTAGTGACAGATGTGTAGGGTGGATACGTTGCATGCTTCTATGGGGCTTTTTTTTTTCACTTTACTTTAAACTTGGTCAAATGATTGGTTGGTATTCATCTTTAGAATATTGTTATATGTTTGGAACTTTACCACATCAGCATTACAAAATGGTTTACAAAACATAAAAGTAGTTACAAAGCTCTCAAGCAATCAACCTAACAAGATATTTTTAAATTAAAGACTAATTCACTGTAGAGCGCTTACTGATGACTTGTCACTAATGTAATTCATTACTTTCAATTACTTTGCCACCATAAATTAAAATCAAATAAGGTCAAGTCTGTACACTTTTTATATAAAATGAAATTGTGCTTCATTCCAAGGCACAACCAGATCACCGCCATAGACGTGGCATGTTCCAATGGACTCCCAGAATGCATAGTGATGGCTACAAAGATGTATGCCAACTGGATGAACAGCAACACCACTAATCAGTACGAATACTACTGGATAAGTATATATAATTGATGTAATATAATTATTGCTTCATACCTTCTGAAATTCTCCTAAACTTCTATTGATTCCTCCCAAAAATACTGTCTCACTATAATAGCTTTCATTATATTCTGTAGCTTTACTCTCCAGCAATAATTTAGCAAAGGTAGGTGTCATTTAAACACTTTTCTTGTGTTAATTGTTGGTTGCTGTTGTTATTCCTCTGCATTGTGGTTCCTATCTTTTAAGCTGCACTTGGAAGGATGTTTATGCTAATATGCACTCTACATGACAAATTGGGGCGACCACGGAGAACATGATCCTGTTCCTACCAATTGAGGTGTTTGCCAAAACAAAACTCCAGTGCCTTTACATTTGGAATCAGTAATATGCAAAGTTTCCAGGTGCAACTTTAAAGTACAGACATTGACTCCTCATTAAATGTGTATGCTGCATGTGCTTATTACTTCAACACACATGCATGTATATATGGTAGACTGTGTAAAAGAAGTGAACGTAGCCACCATGATGTCACCCAATCATTTGTCAACTGCCGTTTGGAAGCCTTGAGCTTGGCTATTGCCATCTTGTTTTTTGGAGGCAGTGGAGTTGTTCCCTCCTGGCCATTAGAAAGAATGCAGGTTTAAGACACTTCCACATTAGCTTAACTTTTCAGACCCGGAGGCTACGTCCACTTCTTTTATACAGTCTGTGGTCAAAGTTCTGAGACGAAAACACGGACAACACCCAAAAACAAGTCCACGGCTATCTAAATGTACACAGTGCCATGGATACGTATTGTTTTATGCCTCTATCCTGATTTACAAGTCACCATATCCATGCCTTGAAGCATACCCTGCTTTATCATCTATTTTACTGTAATGGGACCATCATTTACAAAAGGAATATCATGCTGTATTGAGGAAGACTTGAAACTACAGATTGAGACCATAAACTCATGTTTACTGAGGTTATAAATAAAATGAGAAGTAGAGCCATTTCCTCATAGACCTCTATACAATCTAGACTTCTTTTTGGCCCTGCTGGCCATTAAAAGGAACGCAGGTTTAAGGCAGTTTCACATTGGCGTTCCTTTTCAGACCCAGAGGTTGCCCCTTGGTATTTACATGCATGGAAGTGTGTTAATGGATTTGCACTTGCCGACATTTGTACGTGGATGTGTTTATGTTATACTGTATGTACAGCACAACATGTCTGAATCGAGGAATCCTTATCTGAATGAAGGATGTACAGACAGAGGGTGTCGTATGCTGCACGTATTGTAAAGCCCCTTCAGGCAAGGCTGTGATTTTTGAGATTGGGCTGTATAAAAAAAACTGACTTGACTTGACAATGTGTATGCATGTACACCAAGACTAAACAGGATCTGGTCCAGCTGAGTTCAAGTCAAGACTAAAGAGGGCTGAGATTGACCTGAAGACCATGACCATTTTTCCAAATGTGAAAATGATATGGAGGAATTTTCTAGGGCGAAATTCTGTCCTAAAACTGTCAACATCCATTACAGTATAAAGCCTGTGCTTTAATATCTCGCAGGTGCAATCCCTCAGTATACAGTGTTGGGAGAAACTATGAGAAAATAGACCAGATGGAGAGAATGTTCAGTATGTCTGCAAATATGCTGATAGGCAGGAAAATGGCATGTCAACAGCCCAGAACAACCAAGAAAATTTGAAAATGAGACAGTCCCGATGTAGGGAAAATAACTTTGTGTGTATGTGTGTGTGATTCAGAATCCACCCCAACCTGCGGTCAGTAATCTACTGCCAAGCTGTGGCTGCTGGCGGGAAGAAAGAGTGGGAGTTTGCCTGGAACAAGTTTCAGAGCTCCGAGGACACCTCAGAGAAAGACCAGCTCCGTGAAGCTCTGTCCTGCACCAAGAAGATCTGGCTGCTCAACAGGTGAAGCCACAAACAGATTTGGGACAGACCCAATATCAAACATCCAGTCCTGGTGTGTCATATACAGAATTATTTGAGTGTTGAGTGAAGAGCTAGTCATTGCCTTTGTTATCTTGCAGATACCTGCAGTACACTTTGAACCCTGAGAAGATACGTCTGATGGATGTTGCTTCCACTATTGACTACATAGCCAGGAACGAGGCGGGGCAGGCGTTGGCCTGGAACTTTATCAGAGCACACTGGGAGTACGTCAGTCAGGGGTAGGTTGCTATTTGGACTCTGCCTGCCTGCCTCTCACGTCGGTTTTACAGATTGCAACCTCGTTTTTCTGAGTTACAGACAAGTATTTGAGATTTTGGTTTTACCAATATAGACTTGAAAAGGAAGACAAGACGCTAGTATTTTTGGTTTGAGGTTGATGATAGGCAGTATTTTGTGTCGGTGCTAAAAGTTTAAATATAGCCATTTTTATTCCAACAGATTCACAAGAAAATTACAAGTATTCATGGCTTACCCCAAGACCATATTTTTGTCAGGGTGGAGAAGCCAACCTAACACAGCGGTTAGATTTTGAGAACTCTGAGCTAAAACAGAAATTAAATTATGTTTATGGTGTACAGCTCTTTAAAGCTCCATCATTAAATAAAAAATATTTTTGGCCACTTACAGTCAGAACTCCTCAACTAGCTAAAATTCACACACATTTGTCCTTTTATGGCTTTGTGAAGTTTATATGGCTAGTTACACATTAACATTCATTTGGTGTTATGTTTTTGGCCAACTGATGAATGTTAAGTCAAACAGTCACTCTCTTTTACTTCTGTTTTTGGTCTCCACCAACTCCTGAGAAAAATATCTGGCTCTTCAGCTGCTAAATGCTGCACAGTGTTCACCAGCTAGTCGCCAACTTTGTGGAACTGACTTTGTTTGATTTAAAAAGTACTGAATAGTGGGCGCTTTAAACAAAAAGTTGGACATTTTGTTTGCAATTAAAGCCAGAGTGAGACAAGAAAAATGAATCTTAAAGCTGCACCATCAACACAAACCCACAGACTGTGCAGCTCCTCAGAGCCTTTCAGCCTCTTTAAGCGCATCATTTTGATTTTGAACAGCAAACTGATTTATCCGTTTAACCCTGACCACAGTGTTGGCCTGCTCATGTTTTTCTTGGTTCACAGCTCTGTCTCATGACTGAGCTGACTTGAGCTGCCAATTAGGAAGACAAGACTTGTTGTTGTTAGCGATTTCTTTATGGACGTACTGCTGCTCAATGGCTTGTCACAAGAGATCTGAAAGCCTCGTCTTCCCTGGTGGGCTGTTGTTTACAAAGGCCCCTTGACACTGAGGTGACCTGTGGTCCAGTCACTTGAATAAACAAGCAATGCCATAAAAGAACAGATTATAATAAACATTGGCTTATAAAAATCTTTGCGCGGTGTCATCGAGTACAAAGGTCTGCTTTGTTTAATCAGTGCTTATCATTAGCTCTTCACTGTTTGTGCTGTTACCAGGAAGCATAATAGACAATCGGGTATCACAGTTTAAATATACATAACAGTTTAATTTCATGAGCAAACAGTGACACCTGAGATTGATCCAAATCACAGAATCCAGCAGGGATTAAAAATTCTCTTTTAATCAAGAGACATTTTGACCATCCAGACTTTAGTGTCAGTGTTTCTTTTAGAATATAATCCAATTCATACTTGTTTACAGTAGGCAGTTTATTAGGTCCACCTAGCTAAAACAGTAAATGCAATCAATTCTGCCTTTGTGGGGGTTACAATGTTCAGTTTTTGTTGAATCTGTTGTACACGGCTGTTGAGTTGTGTTAGAGGCTGCAGTCTGTGGTGCTGTCGAACTGCACTGCATTACGCCAAAAGCTGTTTCTAATATTTTGTCCACCCTGCCCTTTCTTCCTCTGCTACTGCCAGGTACGGCGCAATGCTGATTGAGGGGGTGACCAGCAGGTTCTCCACACAATTTGAGCTGGCGGAGGTAATTTATTGATGTTTTATCATGTCAGAATGATGATACCGCTGCACATTGACGTCAAGTGGAAACGCCTGTCATTCCAGTCACGCACCAATAATTGATTTATATCAGATGAGTTACTAGATGCACCCTGATATATTATCAAGTCTCTCTGCCAGCGTGAGTCCCATGGGCGACGGCATGTTAGCTTTATCTCTGAGCCAAAACACCACGAGTACTTTTTGGACTATAGTGGACTATATATAAGTGGACTATATTCAGCAGTGGATTAATACACATTTGGTGCACTGCCCTGCCTAGTTACGGTTGCTGAATTATAATTGTACAATTGCTGTTTGGGTAGGGGTTTAGCCTAGTCCAGACCCCCAGTGTAACTAGACACTAGTCGGTTTTGGTCTTTTCATAGGATTTGTTGACGACAAGATAAAGAGAATAATAAATAAAGCCTAGCCTTGTGCTGTAATATACTACTGTTGTTTACCTGTAATATACTGAAATGCAAAAAACAAACAAAAAAAAAACAATTTCGTAGTTAGGCCTCCATTATTTTTTCTTTGGTGAATGTAGTGCGTTTCTGTAGCAATGACCTAACATCAGTTTGATCTGTGTGTGTGTGTGTGTGTGTGTGTGTGTGTGTGTGTGTACAGCTGGAGCGTTTTGCGACAGACTACGATCTGGGTCCTGCTACCAGGGCGGTGTACCAGGCGATAGAGCAAACTCAAGTCAACATCCAGTGGGTCAGCGAGAACAAAGAGGTTATACTGGAGTGGTTTGAAAGAGAAACAGCAGAGTGACCTCATACAGTGGTTCTGGCGTTTTTTCCATTCTGTACCTGAATTCTCTCAATACCTCCTCCACTAAATCCACTTCAACAAGGGCTGATCCTGAGAGAGACTCACTTTTCAACACATGACAATTCATGGGAGAAAGTGTGGCACACAGGACCAAAGTGAAGACACAGCAGTGTTTCTGTATATACTAGTGTGCATTATTTATACAGTACATTCAATGCGAACAGTCAAAGTAACTCATATTACTCTCATGTGATTTTTGCACATGATGCTGACACAGCATCATTTAACTTTAAAGTGTATTTTAAGTTGTATGTTGGGATTTTATAATCAAAAGTTTGTGTTTACTTTTTTTACAGTGGAAAATGGATTGAAACTTCCATTGTTTATATTAATTTCCTAGCAAATATTCTAAATGTATTTGGAGAAAAAACAGAGTGATTTGACAAAGGTAGGTTGCAACAGCTAAAATGTACCAGCGTTCCCATGCTGCCAACTTGCAGACCAGTCCGGACATGTCAGAGCCAAAGGACAGAACCGTTTGTTTTATATAAATGTTGTAATCAAGGAACCAAATTGTATGTTTCTGAAATTGTTATTTTTCATAATAAAACATTGACATTGTGTTAAATACAAGTCATTTAATCCATTACATGTCATTTTTGTTTACCTGGTGGAAATAATACAGGTCATATTTACTGCCTTTATGATCACCGTGAGCAAGGAGAACTAGAGCAACTGCCGTTGCGTACGTATCAGAAACTCAATATGTATCGCTGACTTTCCTCTCTGTGCACTGGAATTTAAAAGCTCAGGAAGGGCTTAGTTTGAATGTGAGTGAACTACAGTTAGGGGGAAAGAAAGGGAAAAAAAGGGTCAGGCCAGGTGGCAGTATACATGCAAGAATCCATCAAATTACAGGCCCACGTTCCTGGACAGGACGTGTGCAGGATTTTGGGGTCCACGGTAAAATGTATTACCATGGTAATAAAATGTTTGCACTATGGGAGAAGAACCAAGTGTGCTGAAAAACAATAAATATTTGAGGTGGTAATTGATACCAGGGTGTGCAGCAAAATCTAACACACGTGCACTCTGGATTGAATTGAAGTCACTGAGTGGATGCAAAGATGCTTACTGTCTGAGTGGAGCTTAATGTATGTAAGGCTTATTCCACTGTGGTGCAGTCCGCATGGACACAAACAGGCAAGGGAAGGAGGATAAGCCAAGAAACAGCGAAAACACAGAGCTCAAGTTCCAGTCATATAAATGCAGGGATCCAACCCAAAGTATACAAGAGAGGGGTGGTCTGCATCAGCCAACAGCCAGATGCACTCGAGTCAAGTCCATGTTCTTCACCATAGAAGTAATGCAGGGTTTCCAGACCCCAAGGCCACATTTGCAAGAGGTTTAGCACCTTAGTAAAAAGTCAGGGGGGTGGGGGGTGGCAGGATTGGAGCCAAGCTGAAGTGGTTCAACCTTGAGCCTGGAACAGGGCCAAGAGTTCGGGGCTGATGGTGGTGGTGGTGGTGGTGGGGAGACGGTTTCCTCAGTCATCCTGAGAGAGAAACAAAGAGGAAGGGGTGAGCCTTCTCTGATTTCTGTTTGTTTAAAGCATCACCTGCTTTCTATATATTGGGAACAACAGAGGGATTCTGCCGCCCACTTCCTGTTAGGCTGAATCATAGCGGTTCTGGCCTGTTTTCCTTATCCATTCAAGTGTCACCTGTACGGAGAGGTTGAGTTGCTAACTCTGGGCTGATATCGTTGTCAAAATGCAAAGCAACCTATTTCTTTTTACCTTACCTTCAGCTAAGAAGCATAAACGGAGGGTCACACATTAGAAAGACTCTGCATGCAGTTTTGGTAGAAAGGGATCCAGACCCTGTACTGTCATACCAAATCAAACAGCTAATTCTGCATAGCCCCTTGCAGCCGTATGGTGTCTGGACTCCAAAATAAAACATAAACATGGACAGAGTAACTGGGGAAATGGGTTGTCCTGGGGCCCCCTGTCCTGCAGAGAGCTGAAGGGATGTTCGAAAGTTTGAAATAGTCTGATCAAAAGAACTAGGAGGAGCAAACTTAAATAATTTTCTAATTTCCAACCCGGGCTACATCAGGGGTACTGAGTGTTAAGCTGGTCCTCACCCATTCCTCCTCCTCTGCTCCCTCTCCTTCTCCCCCGGGCTTCTGAGTGCCGCCGGAGTCCACCTTGTTGGCCATGATCTTGTCTGTCCATGACGCTCCGGCGTGCTCATCCCCGGCAAAGTTACACTTGGTCACCGTGCCGCCGTCCACTTTTGCTAAGGAGACTGGGAACACAGAGGCAAGGAAAAAAAGCATGTCTATTTATTTATTTCAGAAGCAAATGGCAAAAAGCAACAGAAATAAAACACAGACAGAACAACATGAGAATAATAATGTTAAACACAATAAATGAGATAATTGAAAGTAAATAAAGGAGAAAAAAGAGTTTTCAGGAGACAGTTCCAAAGTATAGAAGCCACAACCTCAAACCACCTGATCAGAGCAGCTTAGAGACCTACTGGTGATGTAGGACTGCAGTACATATTATATAATTATAATGTAGGTGCCTGATCCTACGATCTAAAAAAGGCAGTAATGAAATGAGGACTGGTCTCACATGAGACATTTTAGAGCTGTTCAAAAACAGCAGAAGTGTTAGGTTGAACCACCTCAGGAGACGTACTCCTGTGGGAGAGCAAGTGCCTGGCTTGGTGCCTGACTGAAAATAACACATCAACCTGATTATAAATGACCCGTTTTTCACACATTTAACAGGATATTAAGATATCATGTAAATATATGATGAACTAACTTTACTTTTACTATCCTCGGGATTGTAAATCTACACCATGCCCATTGCATACTGGATCTTCAGAGTGTGTAAACGTAGAGGCTGTGAACGGACCAACGCACTCCGCTCCATTCCAAACTGCCTTGTTGAATATCAAAGGGATGACTGGATTCTGAATCTGAGGGAGGTCAAACTCTGTTCACTCCCCTGGAGGTTACTTATCACACTGTGAAAGAGACCGAAAAAATGAGGGAGGGAAAGCTGCATAAATGTGAAGGCCACGAAAACCAAAAGGGACCCCCTGGCTTTGAAAAACACTTCCCTGTCTTATACGGCCAGAAAACAAACTGAAGAGCTCTGACCAAATCTTGTGCTGCTTTTGTTTCCCCTGACAAAGATCTACTTTAGACCACTCGCTTTAAATGGGTATACAGGAGCGGCTCTACTGCAAACAAAACCTTTGTTATTATTATAATTGATTAATTGATATTAATTAACTTTGTTAAGAGTTAGGCCAGAAGATCGATACCACTCTAGCTTAAGTTAGCTTAGCTTAGCATAAAGACTGCTGTGTAAGCAGCTAAGCAGTGAAAACCGCACGATAATACAGGCTCACATATGAACGGACTGTTTCCTCTGGTCTTCAGCCGGACGTCCTGCCCTGTCTCCAGCTCTGTCTTCTCCATCTCTGACTCGGGGTACCAGAAGGCCCAGGTCCCGCCGGGCCTGTGCTTGTCCGTTATCTTCAGCAGCTCGGCTTTGTTCACCGTCACCGACAGCTGGTCCTCGGACAGCTGGTCCGACTCGCCTTTAGCTTCCACCTCTGTTGGACAAGAAGATAGGCATCCAGGCCAACGAAGTTAGAATGGACTTGGAATGGAATTACAGCAGCCCCGGGGGCTCAGCGCACTGCCTTCAGGGAACATGCATAAACAGAAAAACCTATGAGCAATTGTAGAAAACATCTTCTCCTATTTGACAAAAATGTTGCAAAGTGTCAAAACACAATCAAACACAGAAATGCTGTGAGTCACACGGAACACAACAGAAAACAACAGATGTTTCCGGGGGACACTAAAGGGAACACGCCCGGACACACTTGAGATACGCTACTTGTTGCCATTATTTGTCTCTCATGAAGTTATTGAGGTCAACTATCCTTCAGTGGTGTTGGAAAAAAAGCAAACGATGCAAGGGTTTTTAGTTTTAACTTACATGATTCAGATATTTCAGATATGTGCGTTTAATCAAGTGTTGCTCACTAATGTTAATCGAGTTAAAACTTTACATATATATTTTGCAGATTACTAACATATTTGTTCGATGCGACTTGCTTCGTTTATGTGTTTGATTGTGTTTTCTGTACTTGCATCACATTTCTGTATTTGAACTGTTATTTTAAACTGTTTGCATCGTTACAAAAAACGAGGTCCAGTTTTATGTCAGAAATAGGATTCCAACCCGCCCCTCAAGTCTTGTGATCGCCTGCTCAGGCCACTCTCACATTACACGGTTGCCAGAAAGATTCAAACTGCATCTTACACAACAACTGCGGGGACAGAAAACGCTGCCAACCGAATGAAGTTTAGGGAGGAAAGTAAAAATGCAAACACAAACCAAAGTGTTTATTGTTTTCCACTCACTGTAGGAGGACATGAGGAAGCCAGTGTTGACCTTTTTGGTGTCGCTGAAGTTTGGCTCAATCTCTTTCCCGCTGGCATCAAACTTCCTCCGGTGAACGCGGCTGGGTTTGATGTACAGCACGTAGAAACGGACCTGCCAGCAACAGAGGAAGAAAAAAAAAGCAACACAAACAAAGTGTGGTTTGTGTTTTGTTGGCCTGTGCTTATGTTTTGTCTGTCCAAAATGCTAACACTGATAAGGATTTGGGGAGGTCCATGGCGAAAGACATGTTTATACTGTTCACTTCAAGATGAAGACAAAAACAAAAACACTTTACCTATATTTAATTTATATTTTAATTTATATCTAATTATTTTTATTATTTATAGACACAGGCAGCTTTCTCAGTTTCATTTTTGACAGGAATTATGGCAATGTATTATTTAGTTTGACAATGATGTGTTGACCTTCACTTTGTGCAGTGGTTCACAGTGGCTGTCTGCACAGGGTTTTTGCCCGCTGTACCTTCTGATTGTTGTCATCACTGATCACATGTCTGGAAACGTCCAGCAGCTGTCCCTCCAGAAGAAGGCCCTGGCCACTGTGTGGAGGAAAGAGATCCAATATTAAAATCATTCCACAGTGTGCCACGGCCTCATCTCTGTCCTCCCTTGTAGAGACAGACCTGTGTAATGGAGACAGACCAAACTAAACTCAACCAACACGACATTCCCTCAGCTTCTCAAACCCAGACTGAACAAATTCTTTTCTTAATTTTATTATTTTTTTTACTTTTAAGTTAAAAGTGATCGTTCACCTAGTGCTGGTACACTTTGAGGAACTGAAACACACCACAGAGGGTGTGAACAAACAGGAACTACTCACGCAAATACACCATCTGCAGTTTTTCATGGGGCTCAAGTGCTGACTGGGGATTCATTTGAATGCCGAATATACGACCCGTGACTGCTTGTCATATAATGATGTGTGTGAGGTGTGTAAAGGACATCTACCTGCTCTAAATCTCGTGGAAAAAAAGGGAAAATTACAGATTTTTGACTGGAGTTTCGGTGCTGTCTCTACACAAGGAAACTAATGTAACGCTATCATACTGTAACTGCAACCCATCTGAACACTTTGACTCTGTACTTCTTTTATTGAAGGCCCTACCTTTCGTACGCGGCGGGAGACCACACCCCGCCATATTTCTCATTGTGTACGGGTTTGTTCTGTAAAGACGTGTTGTGATAAATTCGGCTCATCTTTCATAAACTCTGCTTTGATTTACACCTTCTCCAAGACTTTTCCCCCGGTCGCCCGACTTCCTGTTCCTACGTGCAGCCGCGCGACAGAGGTGCGCTTGGTTTCCGTACGGCGCGTGCCGGCGGCGGCGGGGGACAGCTGCGCGAGACCTGGGGGGGGGGTCGCGTGCGCTGAGGAACGGACCCGCGCAGACGAAATCATCCAGACACACACACACACACACACACACAGACACACAAACACACAGACACACACACACACACACAACAAGAAGACAGGAAGCCACAGCTGTCACTTCAAAAGTGATAAGTATGAGAAAGTAAGTCAAAATGTGACTTTTAAAGTAAACACTGTATTAAAGCTGCCATGCTCTCAGGGGGACGCTGCAGAGCCATGCTGGGCTTCATGTCGTCAAACTTCACGCCAGAGTGAGAATGACAAATATGATTGAGCTCAGCCCCAGCAAGTGTAACAGAGATGAGGGAGGTGTAAATCGAGCACAGGCCTACATCTGAATAAAGTGAATTTAGTTTCTCAAAATGTTCTCGTGATGAGTATTTTTCAATGACCATTTTTAATTCTTGAGATTTTCCTTTATTTTCTTTTTCCCGGCTGTAACTTACTTCCATATCATGAAGAGCAAATGTGTATTGGTTGTAACGTGTCAGAAATTCAATTAACATATTAGCATCTTTAACATTAGAAAGTCATTTGCGTCATGTGCTGGACTATTTCCCGTCCAGGAGCAGCGAGGTGCTGGTGGAAGGATTTTGTTACATTTAACTCTCAGCAAGAGAGCAGATAAGCATATTTCCCAAAATGTCAAACCATTCTATCAAGATGCTTAGTGACATTGAAAGTGATTCAAGAAACAAACCATAACACCTCAAGATACAGACATGCTGGGCTACTTTTAATCAAAAGGAAACAATGACAGCAACGTCAACAAAACTGTTTATATTATAGGCTACTAATACAGTTTATTGCATGCTTTGTAATATTACTTATATTGTACTTTACTATTCATTTATCAGTCTAAGAAGTAAAGTAGTCTGTAAACTGTAAACACAGTATAAAGGTCCCTTAAGTGTAGGTGGATGTAGCATCCACTTCATCTGCATGAACAGTTCCATCTGAGGGCTGGTGCTGCACACAATGCCTGTGTCTGTATCTGCGATTGAACTCATGTCCTTCTGACTCGTTTGGCACTTCTTTGTGTTTCCTCTGCCTCTGGCTTCTCTCTGCGGGGCTCTGCAGTTAGAGAGGGCTTGGATATCAGAGCTGTTTTTTTTGCATTCGGGGACTGTGGCGGTCTGGTGTGAGGTCCAGAGTCCAGATCATCGACGTGGGCTGCAGGGCTACATCCTGTCCTAGAGATCTCTCTGCTTGGGGAGCTTCCTCCTTGGCTTGGATCACCAGGTTTAATTTGTTGTTCAGAAGAACCTATTGCCGGCGGAGGGTTCACATTACAGGTGCTCAGTGAGGCTGGGCCCAGTCTACAACTGTAAGTCTGCAACTAAAACAACAGAAGAGACTGAGACACTGAGGCAATATACATTTGATATATAATGACTGGTTGGACTCGTAAAGAAATCTGCTTCCATTTCTACGTATGTATGTTCGGATCATTATCATTATCACTCACATTTCCCAGATCTTACATAATGTATTCTTCTGAACTGAGTTTGCTCGTGATCTTGAACAATTCATAGAAGCTCCTCGTGTTGACAAAAAGTTCACCAATTCCCCCAATTTTCTTGTCTACTTAAAAAAATTATTGCCTACATTTCCCAAGATGTTTTTCTATAGTACCGAGACAACGTCCATACATCCAATCATTATGCACACCCGCTTATTCTGTTCTGGGTGTGTCTGTCTTTTTAAAAGCGAGTTTAACGCAGATGTGATTGACAGCCATAAATATGCACACACCAGCTGGTGGCAATGTAGCGCAGTTACATTAACGAGCTGAGGAAGAGTTCATCGTAATAAATGATTCAACATCAGAATCAAAGTGAGGCTGTGCATATTCACAACAGCGCCTTGAGCTAAATGCTAATGTTCGCATGCCAACATGCTCTCTGTAACAGCGTGCTGATGATAGGCAGGTAAACGCTCCCCACGTCTGCTTTAGTTTAGTATGTTATAATGCTTACATTCACTAGTTAGTACTAAACACAGAGTGCAGCTGAGGCCATGGGAACGTCATTAGTTTGGGTTTTCAGACATAAACCAGAGTATTGGACAAATTGAAATCTTTTGAGGAAAAGCGGCAATGGCATGGCAATCCGTTGACAAATAATCACTGAGACATTTCACAGAAAACCACAAAAGTAAAACCTCATGGTGGCGCAGCGCTGGACGTAAAGTCAGTGATCACCAAAGCCATTAAGTCAGGTCATCTGGGAACAATGCAAGTCTGCACAAAATTATGTGCCAATCCATCAAATAGATGTTGAGAAATAGAAGGAAAGTCAGGGTTTCACCAAAGTCAGTGAACTTCCTCCTCAGGGGGCAATTAATTTCTGTACAAAATTTCATAGCAGTCTATCCAACAGTTGTTGAGCTATTTCAGTCTGGACCAAATTAGAGGAACAATCGACACACATTACCATCCCTAGAACCGCTGGCATGGCTAAAATATGTCAACAGCCATTAATTTAAAGGCTATTTACAAAGAAGTCAGTATGCATATCTAAGTACATTCCATGTGTAAACTGAATGGTAGCAGTACAGAAGTCACTTGCTGTATGAAGGTGTTGTAAACATATCATGAACACAACATCTCTTGTGGCTGCGCTGTGTACAGGTCTATAAATGTTGACATTTACATTGCTGCCTCTCTCATGATAGATTTCTTCTAGTATGATCTGGAAAAAGCCCTTGCACTTTGTTTCAGAGGAAATTCATCTAAAAAAATCAGTCCATGAATGCAAATTGCATCAACTGTAGCGGTTTTAAACATTGACGGTGAGGTGTTTGGAGGGGTTCTTTCAATGTGAGGAGAGAGAAACTGAGATTCTCACCTTCTGAGAGCAGTCATCCCCTTCATTCGTTTGTGTTTTTCCTGATGTTGGATTACTCTCCTCATTGATACCTAGAAAGACACAGATCTGATGAGGTCACATGAAAGTGAGGGGTACACTTAAATGTAGATAAGCTCAAAAAACATTTTAATCTTAGGGAAACTTTTTAGTTTTACAGTATGATATCTAAAATAGTAAAGTATTTCAAACATTTAAACACATAAAAACCAATATAATCTGTACTGAGTGAGTAGCGGCCCAGCTGGATGTTGAGCCAGATGTTTCGTCGTTGAGTCCAGCCCCCTGGAGCCTCCACCTCATACAGACGTTCTCGATGCTCCTCGTGCTGCTGCAGGAACCTCTTGCACACTGAACACGCAGGAGACACAAACACACAACCCGGTAATGGGTTGCCATAGAGTTAGCCCATTCATAAAGAAAGAAGAGGATGATCAATCATTTGTGCCGCGTCTTAAAAATCACTGTTCACCTCACTTTCAGGTAGTCATTATGACCTTGGGGGAAGTTTGGGAATTTAGATTAAAATGCAACAGCAGGACTAAACTTTTGATGTGTCGTTACTTTAAGTTGTTTGATCTGTTGTGAGTGCATGTGGGTATGAACAGGGAAATGTGCATTCTTCTGCCAAATAAGGAAAAATCATCGAAAAAAATTATCCTCTAGATAAGAAAAAATGAATAAAGAAAGGAAGAGAAGTAGAATGTAAATAAACAAACAAAATGGGCCTTGTAGGGGGGGAGAAAGGAGGATAAAGGAGAACCTTAGCTGACCTGCCACCATGCTGGGTGATAATGGAGAGCTGACTCCCACATACGTCTCTGTGGAGAACGAGGAGCAGAAATCCTCCAGCATCTGAAGGCCGAAGCCTCTCCTCCTCCGGCTCCTCCTCACCAGCACTGTGTCCAGAACAGGCAGCAGGTAGCAGTGACTGCTCCAGCTGTCACACAGGCTGCCTGAGATACGACCAGCACAAGACTTATTGTTGTAAAGAACGCAATCCATCATAGTAAGTAACTCCGTCCCCAGCCCGATCTATACTGGATTTCTGAGGCCAAACCGGTTGACAAGACATTTTGGATAACAACCCTTTAAAAGTTATGATCCTTAAGATTTTCATGAATTCGGTTTTGATATATTTATAGTCTGCTTCCTTCAATAGCCATCTAATGTACTTACATTCAGTAATTACCTATCTATATAGTAGCTTTCATTGTTAGTGGTGGAGTCCGCCATTCCCGTGGTGGTTTCAAGTTGCCTTTACCCTCACGAGGGATTCACAACAAAACGAGGCATACACATGATACAGCGTTTCAGTTTAACTCATGAATAACAGCCTTGCTGTTTATTGGTCAGTGGACAATGAAAACCAAATTTCCTACTGCTGCTGCTACACATCAAAAGCGTCATTAAACTAGCAGAACATGGGGTGACTTTTAATTTTCCCAAAACTGAAATATTCACTGACTGTAACTCAGTCAGTTAGGTTTTGTTTTGCTTTGGATTTACAGGGAATGGAGAATCTCATCTTGGCCATAGTGAAAAGGCAAAAGATTTCTGGTGATCACAGTCCTCTGGTTTTTATTTTGGATTACACAACTTTCTTTTCCTGCAGCATCTTGGGCCCCTATTTTGTACATCCATAAATTCTCCTGCTGCTATATACAGATGCAAATCATCTGGTGACATGTTTAGTGTTGCTAGAAATGTGGAGTCATGTGGTGTGCAGTAATGTAGAATCAACAGTTGGTAAATCAATTGTGACCCTAAGGAGGGACAAGATTTGCATGATTTACATGTAACAATACATCCACTTGGGCGCAGCAGGAAGGAGCACCCCCTCATTCTCATCTTCTACCTTTGTTTTTGACGGTGTAGAAGCCGAGGGCCTGGCCATCTCTCCACAGCAGTTTGCAGCTCTCTGTGCGGGGGTGCAGGGAGAACAACACCTCCTCCTGTGGGGACCTCTCCACTACCTGACTGAGCAGGAACACAATCACCCTCTCCACAATCGACTGCACCTGGGGAAAACACGCCGACTTAGGAAGCTGACCAGCATTGATGAACAGTGACCATACACAAAAAAAAGAGTGAACAAATTAAATGTTTTTTTGTTGTTTTTTTTAACTGGGATTTCTAAGAGCTTGATTTATTTTTCAGGAATTGAATAATATGCTTGCTTTAGTTAGCTGGTATATTGGGGTTCAGACATGGACCTTTTGATTCCTTAAACCAAAACTTATGTTCATAACCCTAACCTTGCAAATATGCAATATAAAGTTGAACCATTTCATACCAAAGATGACAAGAGCTCTGAAGTTTCCCCCTGGAGGCCTTTAAACCTATAGACTACAGGAGTATGGAAGCCGGGAGTGGCCATGGTTGCAGTCAGAGCCGAATGATTTATGGTTTTCACATCAAAATTGCAACTTCGTAAGAGTTGAGATTTTAATTAGAATTTACGTAATAACAATGTCTTAACAAGCTACAGCAACTGAAAATTTAAGTCGCGGCTGTTGATTTTGTAGCCTATAAAGGCAGCTGTCGCTGGCAAATTTACACAGCTGTGGCTCAAAACGTTATGATTATTTGTTGATGATTATTTGGGCAAAGATGATTTTGTCGAAGAAGATTCACCACTCTGTATAATATTTTAAAAAACAAGTGGGCTGTGTCTTTTTGAGTCTTTTTCTACAACAGCAATCTAGATGATCACTTGTTGTTGAGTATAAATGTCGGAAGTAGCAGTAGTATGCTGTACATAGTGTAGTATTAAGAAGAAACTGTTGGATACGTTGCTAAACTGCTTTAAAAATACATAATTTGGGGATAAACCAGAAACCTTTCCCAACCAAATCGAGATCATTCCCTTAGACCAACGAGCCATGTAAAAGAACACAGGTTTGATTGCCACTCCAGGATGGATGCATGGATTAGTCGTGGGGCGTATCCAAGGGGTTTTTCCGCAAGATCACTGCGAAAAAAACTTCCCCCTTGATAAGGACACAGACTCAATCAGTGTGGCTTGGAGAAGACTCAGGTGAGCCTGAGTGAAATGTGCTCTCTCGGCATCAAAACAAGAGGAGCAGGTTTAACAAGTATGTGTTACAAACATTCAAATCCCACCTTGACCTTAAAGCAACAGATGAACAGATATACAAAAGCACACTTGCCGACATCAAGCCACTTCTGGAGTTGCTGGACGTTCGCAAGACGTCATCCACGCCCCACCAGCTGTCATGCAGGTGTAAAGCCACCACTGGAGGGTACAGTAGAGCAGAAAGCATTAGTCTTTGTCTTGCTGGTGTCTGACGAGGGGCCGCATGTTTACTTCCACACCTTGCGCTGGATCATCAGGAGGGTGAAGCGCCAGCAGCGTACAGTCAGGTTGGTCGTCCTCGAACGGCTGCAACCGCCTTACATTGTTTGCTGTTACAGCCACCTGAGCCGACAGGAAGGCAATTTCACATACTTTATCCACACTCCCTGGCCTGAAGACACCAGCGCAGCAACAAACACTCCGTACTTTGTCCAAAACATACTTTTCTTTGTCTAACGTAAAAAAAAAAAAGGCTAAACTTCAAAGGAAGAATTTCAGGAGCCAAATAATTAACCTCCAACAAAACCAGTGTCAAGAATTTTGTCAGATATTTTCAAGAGTAATGAATAATAATAATAATAATTCAGTGGTTAATATTGTGGATATTTCTGTCCATACTCCATTGGAGACAGTGAAAACCACCATCATCGTCCTCACTGTGAAAAAGTGGAGACATTCCATGTGTTATGGTACCTTTGATGCCTGTGATGAGTGGAACCACTCATTTTTAGGAGGTTTGGACTCCAAAGAAGAGAGGTACTGTTCAGACGCTGATGTCAGGTCAGTATGGTTCACAGCTGGAAGGTCTACAGGGAACATGGCCTCTCAAAGGGAACACAGCTGTTAAAGGGGTAGTCACACATTTTTACACAACAGTTTAACAAATTTGTGATGTAATGACATCAGTAGTGATTAGGGTGCCTCAATAAACAACAATCCACAAACTGGTGAATTTGCGTTTTATCCAGTTTTTTCTCGTGCAGAGTAAACGTCCTCCCACCAGACCACGTTCAAAACTCTGGCAGTTTAACGTCGCCTCTCTTTTGCAGGCACAGAGTATCACGTGCAAGATGATTTATGACCTTTGGCAAAATGCTACTTCCTTATGGTGAGATAGTAGCAAGTTACGGTCATTTACGCAGGAGGACCTGATTCGAGCTGATCATTAAACCCCAGGTAGCACAGTTCACCCACAGTGCGTTCACGGAGGCGTTTCAACTCAAACAGTTACCCCCATGACACTGTGACGTCACTGAGCGCAGCTGCACACAGCTGTCAGGCCCGCCGGCGCCTGGCGGAGCGGCGGCGCCGCGGCCGCGGCCGGCCGCAGCTCGCTGTCCCGCAGCGGGAGCAACTTACTTGGCGTTTAGGGTCAGCGAGGAGGAGCGGAGGGCCAGGTGTTGACAGCCTTCAGCGCCACCTGCAACTTCCGCTCGTGTCGCCGTGCAGCCCACCTTGACGTCTTCATCCTCTGGCTTGCAGCGCCGCCCGCTGCCGGGAAAGGGGCATTACCCAGGACAGGACCGGAAACTTAGGCGGACTTCAAAATAAAGTTGTATGATCCCCCCCAAAAAATTATTTTTTACAAACACACTTTAACTGCATTTTGAAGAACCATGTAATGTTATCTTATTGATTTTATATTATACTATGCTACACAACACTATTAAATACCATACTATGTCTGATATTATATATACTATATACTATGTTATACTATAATACTACATTTCACTTTATACTATATCTTATACCCCATACCATATTATATTGTACTATATTACATTAATATGTTATACTGTCCTATTACATTATTATCTTAAAATAATAAAATATGTACCATATCATATTATTATAACATTCTATATTAATACAGATAAACACTAAGTGTCATTACATTATTAATCTGGTGTACGCTGTTTACAAATAATAGTCTGGCTGACTTTATCTGCTATTAATCACATCACTGTCATATGACCCTGTAATCTCGTTTTAAACTGCTCTTGTATTCTTATCATAGTTTTTATACCTCCTGTTATTTATGTGGCTCTTATAAAAATTTTGTTACTTTCTACATGTTGTACCTCTTCTACTCTTTTTTTTTTTTTTTTTTTTTTCTATTTTTTCCCTAAATGTTACAATAAAGCAAGTTTTGGGAACTCTTGTTATAAATAGTCCATTTTATCCTGAAAAGAAATAACGGGAAGTGGTGTGTCTGTCGTGCGTCAGACTCCGGCCGCTTGTCCAGTGAGCTGGCCGCGGGGGAACAATGCTGCTCGGCTTGACACCGAGCCGACGGCTGCTGTCTCTGCGGCACTGCCTCCTGCAGTGTCGCAGCACTAAATCAGAAGTCTCCGCCACAGTGAGTCCTGTACACAGCTCCACTTTCACTCCGGTGCTGCCTCGCGGAGGAGTGAATGCAGTAACACCATCAGGAGCCGTCAACTCAGAGGCTGAGTTAGCGAAGGGCTTGCGGTGCACATCGTGTGGCAGGGCTGTAATCTCACGCGTGCGCATGGCCCTGCGTGATTTACGTGACACAGCCCCTGTTCCTGAGTAACATATCGATTTTGATATTGTTTTATAGCTGCACCGTTTCTGTCATTTAGTGGAGGTTGAAGGTACGTGCACTGGCCGGGTATCGAACACGTCCCTCCCGCGTGGCAGGCACACCTTATATATATATATATATATATATATATATATATATATATATATATATATATATATATATATATATATATATGTGCTTATTTGTGGCTCACCTAAATACCCGCTTGAATGACATGCTTAGTAATAAAGTTACTCTCTACATACGAACATACACTCTTAAAGATATTGGTCTTTGTCAGTCCTAAGACCAAGCTTTGAGCCTAAGCAATGATCCGAGAAGTGTTCATGCCTCGGCCAGACCGTGGACTGCAGACATGTAAGTGAGCAGCAGACACCCCAGAGTCAGGGTGAGACGACTGCAGGCTTTGACAGTAGCAGTATAATCCAACATGCCAGAAATAAATGCATGCACCAGTGTTCTTTTGTTTTTTTTTTTTTTTTGTGTGTCAAATTCAAACTTTAGAAATGTTCTCCAGCTGATGCTAATCTTTTCTGGTGGATTCTGGCTGTTCCAAATGAAATTAAATACTTACTCTGTGTCAATGTCCTATTGAAACAGAAATGCAAATTTACGAACCTTGAACAAACCGATCAGACCTCCATGGTTCCCAGAGGACGGATCCTGCTGTAGCCTTATCATGTGGTCCACATTTTAATTTGTCCAGTACTTTTGTTTTGTAGATAGAGATATTTAGGATTTATTATAATATACGAGATATTTATTTTCCTATTGATATCAAAGTCAGTAGTCTGACAGTGCTATTGGGAATTGTTTAGGTGAGCAGTGAGTTCAACATGTCTGAGCGAGGCTATTGTTGCACCACTTGCGTGCCACGTGTTTCAGTGGCTCTTTAGTCCTTGAGATAACTGTCTGCCCAGCCAGGCGCCTTCTGCTGATAGGCAGGGACACATTAGGTTGAGTCTGAATGGTGTCTGACACGTTGAAGTTTGTAACATGGTACATCATGGCCAGTTTTCCGTGTACTGCTCAGTTCAAGTGTACAATGTTGTGTTTGACCTCTTCCTCCCACTCTCCGGCGATGACTCACTCTCCCACACTGTGTGTGTGTGTGTGTGTGTGTGTGTGTGTGTGTGTGTGCGTGCGTGCGTGCGTGCAGAGAGCTGCTGCGGACAGCGCCCTCTCTGCTTTCAGGTCCATATGCGGCGAGGACGGCGTGGCGTTAGGTGAAGCTGTCAGAGAGCAGCACGGCAGAGATGAGTCCATGCACAGGTCAGTCCCCCCCCCCCGCTCTGTCACGCACACTCACGATACTGCACGGTAGTGATGGTGCTGTCGGTGGCGGTTAGTGAGCGTGTTGCACTGCCGCCGTACAGATGTTGCCCCCCGGATGTGGTGCTGTTCCCACGTTGCGTGGAGGAGGTCAGCGCCCTGGCCAAGGTCTGCCACAGCCACCTCCTTCCCATCGTCCCCTTTGGCACTGGGACCGGCCTGGAGGGAGGGGTCGGCGCGGTGAAGGTGAGAGAGTATGCGTGTGTCTTCTAACTGTGTCCGTCTGCGGTTTGGTGCTGAGCAAGTAGGGCACAGTGGGTGTTCACAGCTTTTTCAGTAAAGCATTGGGCCAGACAGCTAAACAACAAGCTGGAACTCACTCTGTAAGGCCAAGGGGAGCCACTTTAAGTATAAATGAATGAATGGAAAGTATGAGAATACATGAAGTACAGTATATATTGATTAAGTACATGGAGAATTACAATGTGTGGTTATTGTGTGGGTGCATGTACTGTATGTCTCCATGCTTCTCTTTCCTGCCCTCAGGGCGGTGTGTGCGTCAGTCTGAGGAACATGGACCAGGTTCTGGAGGTCCACCAGGAGGACTTTGACGTGACGGTGGAGCCCGGTGTGACCCGGAAGGCCCTCAACGCCTACCTGCGAGACACCGGCCTGTGGTTTCCCGTCGGTCAGTCAGTCAGTCAGTCAGTCGGTCGCACGGTTTCTTAGTTTCCACTGTCTCAGCTCAGTGGGTCGAGCAGAGGAAAGGACCTTCACAACAGCTTTTCAAATTGCAACATTTCACTGCAAAGTCCTTAAGAAGACAAGTTAATTAGGAGAGTTCGGGTCAGGAGTGAAAGTGCTTTATGTAACATTTTAAGGAAAACATTATTGCCACATTCAATTTTAGACATGGGTATAATTGCTGTCAGTGGGTGTAAGTGAAATCATCACAGGGACGTCTCACATTGTGTTGGAATGGTGGGAGGATGGCTTTTCTACCAGAGTAAATGTTGTAAGTAGCAACATCTTGTGTAACCGGAGGCGACGGTGTTATTGGATACACACCCGTCAATAATGGAGATCCGTAAAGCCCCCAAAACCTCAACAAATAAACGTGGAATTAATAAACAGAGCTCCACGGCGTTCAGCTCGTCTGCAATAAACCCTCCTAAACAATGATATTTTCCAGCTGAACCAGGATTACAATATACACTTTTTATATTGGCACTAAAATGTGAGTCTCATGGGTAAAATGTGTACCACAGATGCTGTGTTTGGGCTTAAAGGCTCTGCATGCCCAGGTGTTTTCACCTCTGGCTGACCTCTCTACATGTCCCCACTGTCCTGAAGAGAGGGTCAGCCAGGCAGACGAGTGAAAACACCCATGTGAGTGGACCATTCCCCTGTTGTAAGACAGCAGCTACCAATCATGGTGTCATTTGTTAATAGTAATTATACTAAGTAATAGTGAGTGGAAAATAGAAACAGGCATGGATTTTATTGATGCAGCCCTAAGTCAACATATAGAAGTTGTTGTTATAGAACAACTTAAACTGACGTATTGCTCTAATCAGTGTGGAATTACATTAAATTAACTGATACTGTAGTTTCCCTGTCACTTGAAACAGACATCAGCGGGATGGAGATGTCACCAGCCACTAAGTGGTTGGAGCAAAAACAAAACATCAGGAAGTCAGCCAACACAATCACAATGTCAGCCCGAATGAACGGATTGGAAGGAAATGGGAGTTGAGTGTGATTACCAGGTTAAATTAGTTTTTGTCTGACATATAGTCCTCAGCTCGTGTCCTGTGACGTGCAGCGTTCCCAGCATCGCCCTCCGTGACTCCGACCTGCCGTGTGTTTGGCAGTGTTTCAGTCACCCAGCAGCATCAATCCAGCTTGTGGATATTTTTCAATTTTCTATTTCCCTGTTGGTCGGTCACATAAAAAAGCCTTTTACAAGATAAATCTTTTCCATTCTGTTATCCACAAAGGATGTATGTGAAACTATCGAAGTCTCCTTCCGCGCAGTGCCTTTTTTCATTCTCTGTGGGAAAGTAAAAGACAGTAATGTCCGATAGGTTTTCCACTGCTCTACTTGACTGAGTAGGATTACATCAGTACACTGACACAGAGGAAGATGATTTTACTCGTCCTTGCTCTGTCAGAGGTGACACGGAAACATAAAGTAATTTAAATTCATGCTTTTAGTAGGTGGAGATATTGGATAAGAAAGCTTAACCCCCCCAAAAGTGAATTTCATTTTTATAAAAACAAAGTGAGGATTAAATGAAAAAACAGTACAGGGTGAATTCTATTTTTTTTTTTAATCAGTTTTAAATTTTAGGTTTATTTTAGTTCACTGTCTAGAGAAGACCACACAAATGTGGGTGTGACAGGATTATAGTAGATTTACATTTTCTGTCTATGTATTGTTTTTGTATCATTTTAAAAATTGATTTCGGAAACCCCGGCGATGTGTTCTTATGGTGTCAGATCCTGGGGCTGATGCGTCTCTGTGTGGCATGGCCGCCACCAGTGCGTCTGGCACCAACGCCGTGCGTTACGGAACAATGAGGGAGAACGTTTTGAACCTGGAGGTGGTGCTGGCTGACGGGACCATCGTACACACGGCCGGGAAGGGCCGGCGCCCCAGGTACACATTAGCCATTAGATACAATAAATACGCTACAAATATGCCCTTACCTTTCTTCTCTACCTTTATCACTCTTTAGGAAGACATCAGCAGGCTACAACCTGACAAACCTGTTTGTGGGGTCAGAGGGCACCCTGGGGATAATCACCAAGACCACGTTGCGCCTGTACGGCATCCCGGAGGCCATGGTGTCGGCCGTCTGCTCTTTCCCCTCCGTCCAGGCTGCTGTAGACAGCACAGTGCAGATTCTACAGGCGGGAGTACCCATCGCTCGCATTGGTGAGCAGATGATGCCTAATATCCGTTCAATGAAAACAACTAAGTTTTTATGAATATTTTCATTTTTTGCATACAAAAATCTGAGTAGAAACACTGGAAGTTAAAAATAAAAAGTCAAAATATTGCAAAAAAGGTTTAATGCTTGGCTGAGGTAGCAAACTGGGTGTATCGATAAAAAGAAAAAATAAGACAAAGTCAAATGGAAACAGACTTCTGTAATGAACGTTCTATCGTCTGCTGCATGCCATCCCGTCTGCTTAGAACACTGCACAGCTGTATCTAAGGCATTCAAAGCATGTGCTGTATAATCATCACTCCTTTGTACACTTGCACACCTCTTGTCTGAGTCAAGAAAGAATCAGTGCAGCTCTCTCCCTCTGCACTGGCCATATTTTGCATTGTCGAATTCGGTAAACCTGTAGATAAACAACATGGAAAATTAATTAGGTTGCTAATTATAGCACTAACATCTGCATGATATCGCTGACATTTCTTATGTGTATTAAAACCCATCTGGAACTGCCGGGTTCTGAGAGAAGAAGTGGTTCTCAGCAAATGTTGCAATCTGTTTTTCTGAATATAGAGAGGGCGGCTAACATTACAAGGCATGCAGTAATATTTTTCCATACCAGTTTCCAGTCACTGCGTGTGCGACTTAAGTGCGACTTGAGTCAAAGTAGCAAGCTCGAGTCCCTGTCTCCGGGTGGAAGCCATCATGGCCTTAACATGGCCAGATCGGGCCACTTATCCCCTGGGGGCTGAGAGAGTGGGCAGTGAGATGCATGTGATCCCAGCTCAGCTCAGCTCAGCACAGCACAGCACGACACGGCTAAGCGCACTACACCGGTCTAGTAGAAATGGAGCTTCAGTAATCAGTCATTACAACCCCCCCGCCACCGATGGTCTTCTTCATTGGCCACATCTGGCTCCAGGCTAAACAAGGCTCAAGATGTCTGTTGCAGTTAATTTACTGTGACTGATATCTTGTTTTTAGTTAGGGCAGTTGGTCACTGATAAGATCTGATTTGATGCCTTCCTTCTTAAGCATATTTAAGATAGACATGTGTCAAAAACGTTTGTGTTCAAATTTACTTTGAAAGTCTCGCCACTCTGGATTGGCCTCAGAATGTGCATAACCTCTAGCACAGCAAGACCAAAAAGGGGACACATAAAGGGATAATGCAGTGTAATAAGTGATGGTTTGATTTGATTGGTCCATATTATGTTTGTGCTAGGGAGGAGATTTTGCAGCTAATTTATTTAATTTTATTCAATTTATTTCCGTGATGTACAAAGAGAATTTTAACAATGAAATCAAATGTTTGAGTATATAAGCATCTTCAGATCATGTCTTTGATCCGCCTCTCTCCTCACAGTATGGGGTCAAGACTGAAGATGCTGTCACTGTGTCTCCAGGCCATGCAGACTATTCGGGCCCACATATAAAGCACAGGACCAGAGGCGATCTAAATGTGTGTGGAGTTTTAGCCTTGTTAATGTTATCACTTCAACAAGATGCTGACATCATTAAGCTTAATGGAAGATTAAAACAGCCACAGAGAGACAGAGGAATGATGGATAGGGGTTTGGGAGAACTGGGTTAAAAGATGAAACAGGGACGAGATGGAACTATCGATCCCTTAGAGAAAATGGGTACCTGCAGTAGGAGGATAATAGAATACAGGAGGGATGAATATATCATGAAATTAGCTGTGAGAATAGAATCAATATCAATTATTGGCAGTTGGAAAATATGTACTTGACCATTCAGTAAAAGTTGACAGAAGTCAGAATGGCCCATTTTGATGCATCACACTGACGTTTGTCCTGACTGTGTGTCATCTAGAGTTCCTGGACGACGTGATGATCGACGCGTGCAACAGCTTCAGCTCTCTGTCCTACCCCGTGACCCCGACCCTGTTCCTGGAGTTCCACGGCTCTGTGCGAAGCCTCGAGGAGCAGGTCAGCACGACCGGTGCGTAAGTGTAGAGGCGTTTTGTCACTGAATACTGAAACATTCTCAAGTGCATGTGTAATCGTGGTGATTAAGTCCAGCACGGCCTGAATTGACACGTAACAGGTTTGTCAGCAAATAATGGAACAAGTGTGTCTTTCTGTGACAGTTGTGGATGCTTTTCATACCTTTTGCAACACCATGGTTTTCAGCCATGCTAGCTGCGTAGCTCCAGGGATGGCAGTGCTGATCTGTTAGTCCAACACTACATCACCAGAGTGAAGTATCTCTAAATTATTATACATGGATGGAAATTCCATATATTGGATGAATTGTAATGACTCTTGCAATACCTACCTAAAACTTAAAACAGATGCAGTGAAAGGTAGAACGAGCCCTAACATTGAGGCTGTCACCATTATTACCACGGGCAACGTAGACATGGCAGTTCATGGCTGACCTGATGAAAATTCTGCAGACATGAAAATCATAATTTTGGTGTGTGTGTGTGTGTGTGTGTGTGTGTGTGTGTGTGTGTGTGTGTGTGGTTCCACAGAGGACATCACTCAGAGTAATGGCGGTGCAGATTTCCAGTGGGCTAAAGATGCAGAAACACGGAACCAGTTGTGGAAAGCTCGTCACAACGCCTGGTACGCTGCTCTGGCTCTCAGACCTGGCTGCAAGGTAAAGGAAGTCATCTGCCACTTCACCTGTGGTCAGATGAACACTTCTACTTGCTGCTTTTAGCACTAAAATACCCCATGAATATTAGACCATTGAAAACCCCTTTGCCTAAATTGCTGTATTAAATATCTGAATGCTACACTTTGTGTGATGTGAGAAAACACTAAGCACACTAAGCACACAAAGAATGTTCAGGGAAAAGGAAGACAAAGAAAGTAAGATACTGCATTTCAACAACAAACAACTTTTTAATGTACTGAACGCCACAGATTGATGACAGGTAACAGTGTAAAAGGGTCCTTGGGTCAGGTAGATGTAATATTGTTCATTAAAACTATTCCAAAGGGATAACACAATGTTCAGCTGGCAGTATCGTATTATTATGACTTACCACAATATTACTCTCCTCTGTGACTGCTGTGTGGAAAACTCAATACCATTTGAGCTCCAGGTACTGTACAGGGTTACTGAATGCTGTGTGTTGCCTTTTAATGGTGAACAACAGGGTAGTTAATACCTCCTCTGGTTGAAAGGCTTCGTCTGATCGCTCCGTGCCACTCGAACACCTGAGCCATTCTGAGGCAGTTTGATGTCTCACTTTATTAACGTTTTAAATCCTAGTGATTGCATGAGACAACCACTCGATACAATTCAAATAATGTGGCCTTATCTTCCCCTTGTGTGTGTGTGTGTGTGTGTGTGTGTGTGTGTGTGTGTGTGTGTGTGTGTGTGTGTGTGTCACAGGCCTACTCTACGGATGTGTGTGTCCCTCTGTCTCGACTGCCTCAAATCATAGTGGAGACAAAGGAGGACCTGATTGAGAACAGACTTACAGGCGAGTACACTGCAGAGAACACATAATGGTGTTGGTGATGCTCACTAGAGACCATCTTGTTATGTGATCACGCCAGCCGCCACGCCAAATCAGTGTGTATTGTGTATCAGACGCGAGCGTGGTGCTAGCAGCAATCTAACAGATCCATAAATTACATTTATATAACCACTATAACAAAATTGGGCACCAAAAAGAGTTTTTGATGGAACATCCAAAATTCACAGGCCCTAATTTTGGTGGAATCATTATTTGTAGATCAGGCTGTACTGATGTCATTCATTTTTTCACAAATATGCAGTATATTTAAAATTGCAGCCGTATGGACCATTTAGTGTGACCATCATTTCATTAGTTTTGGTTAGTGGCCACAACACCAACACCTGTATTTTTTCCATCATAATTAAGTGTCTTACTTTAAGTGTCAAATGTGGTGCAAAGAACTTGACTCTCCATTCACAAATGTGGTTAAAAAGAAAAAAATACTGACTCACCGCACAATAAAAGTGCACCTGAATGTAAAAAGTAACTCTATATTCCAATAGCCTGCATGGGCAGAAACGTTGTGTATATATATGTGGTTGTATATACACCAGAGAGGTGAAGCGGCGGCAGACATAACGGGCAATGTTAATCCATCCATCCATGTCAGGCCTCTTATCCTGGTCCATGCAGGTTGCATTCGTTTAATAAATTATTTAATTTGAATCTTTAGTTATATACTGCTGGGAAGTGCTGAAATGTGCTGTAATAATAAATAATTCTAGGCCGGATCATCCCTACTGGTTTTCCATCATACTTTCATACTTCCAGGTGCTCAAGTGAAAAAATAGGACACCCCTCTCATAATTATTTATAAAATAAACAAGGTAACATAGGGTAGCACATACATATTTATTTCAATACACTTATGCCGATGTTTAAGACCCAACAGATTTCTACAAAATGATCGAATTCACACAGACGGTGGTCTTCACTGTGTTTACATTTATCACAAGAACAGGCAACCACACCGAAAACAAAACCACATAGAGCTGGAAAATAAAGACTAGCTTGCTTGTTGTTAAGCTAATAAGATCAATGGTGGGCTATCGCCTAAGTTAGAATGACTGTATATTTTAACAGTGGTTTAATTTCACAACAGACAGACAATAACGAAGCCCCACATTTTATGATTTTTATGTATTTATATTTAATTTATTTTTATTATTATTCTTAAAAGCGAAATGTGTCATTTCTCGCTTTAAAGTGCATTACCACACCAAAGTGTCTGAACATATGTCACAAAAGATAACAAAAAGGCAGAAAGCTGTGCGGACACACAGTACAAACAAAGAAGGGCTTAGAATAAGAAAGTAGAATAAAAACCATGTTGTCAGTTTTCCAGAGTAATGAGTGTGAACGCTCTCTGCCGTGCCTCCAGGTCCCATAGCAGGCCACGTGGGTGACGGTAACTTCCACTGTGTGATGGTGGTGGACCCCAGTGACCCGGAGGAGCTGCGCAGGCTCCACCTGTTCACCGAGAGACTGGCCAGGTAACGCCTCTCCGGAACCCCTCACCTCTACTGTCCTCCACCACTGTCCCACTTTGTCACAAACCCGTTCCCCCTCGTGAATGAATGCGCTGCGGCCTCATCGGGATCCAGTCCGAGAACATCCTCACACATGTACCGTTCGCTCTTGGTAGGTAACACTGTGGTAGAATTATACCAGCGCCAACATTGACCTGAATTTCTGATTAATAACAACACTAATGTCAGTTTTGTAAGGGTCCTTAAAGGACATATGCTTCAGGCTTCAGTAAATGTTCCGCCCTGGAGCCGGCCAGGTCCACAGGCCTCACTGCCCCCTTTCAGCAACTTCTCCTTGTTATCTTCTCTGTCGTTCAGTCTTCAACTCCTTTCTCTTCTGCCTAATCCTCCCCCCCACTTTGCCTAATCCTTTTCACTCTGCTCACCTACCTTCAGACAAATTCACCCCCCTCCTTCGGCATCGCACTCTCACCAACCTCTCTTAGCCGATATTGATTTCAGAGGACTTAACTTTAAGTATTGGATTTTGAAGAATGTGTTATCTGTCCATAAATGTGGACTTTTTTCTAAATGACTACATGGACTTCTTAAAATCAGTTTTGAAAGGCTGTAAAAACACTGGCTGTACAAGGGACAGATCCCAAAGGGTAATGGGTAGTAACATTAATAATAGCAAATAGATTTGAGTGGTTAGAGTTTGCGATAGGAACATGAAGACTTTCTGTACACAAAGAGGGAGAGGGAAGTCCAAATAACACAGTTTCTGGATGATGTAATGGAGGTGAGGTTGATGAATACACAGTCATGGAATTATTTTTACCGACATTAAGGTACCCTTTGTTGCAAGTCAAGTATTTTGCCCCTAGCATCTGTACCTCCAGAAAAACATTCTTGTGTTCAACGTGACCAATTCGCAAATGCGTATTTTCGATCATTTTCGATGCGGAGACAACCGATCAGAGCAATGAAACGCCGTCCTGTCGTACAGTACATCCTGTTGGAAGTACGATAAACACACATTTCTTAACAACATAAAGATTAAGTGCAGTTGTTTGTCCTTCTTTTAGAGAAAATGTACCGTCCAGTCCGTTTAATACTGCCGCAGTAGCCGGCCGGGGAACGCTCTGCATTGGCGGCCGCCATCTTGGTTTTTTACAAAGATGCTTCAACCGCGCTCTTCTCTGTCACTCATTGTATTAAACCTGCTTCATACTAGATAAACGCTTGTGATTGGTTCGCCCGACACAACGGTGCTTCCAGTACCAACCAAATCCATTTGAATGGGAGAGGGGCCAGACATATCTGCCAGAGCAAATACAACATGAATTTGCAGATTCGTCTGGTTCCCAGGCTATGGGATTACAAGACACAGCTGCAATATTAAAACATCAACACTAACGCTATTGCTATAGGTATCTGCTGGTAACAAATGTACAAACCAAAAGTAAAACATCAGTTATGACATTATATTTACATTTATATACTTTCAAATAGCCCCAGAGCCACACCTTGTACGATACTACAACCAAAATGTGTCACACTAGGCAATATTGAGAAAACCACTATTTCATGTCCAATCCCCCTGCACTGCGTTATTCCACTGCACTGCTGTTTGTGTGCTACCATGGCTGACTTTTAATAGCAGAGTCACTCCAAACAAGGACTCTAGAAACTGCACCTTTAGTTCAGGCTGAATTGGTTCAAATGTGTACCTTTTAAACTATCAGGAGCTACTGTACATTCAACCTTACAGTGGATCAAAGGGTCCTCAGGAGGGCCCATTATGGACCTATTATTTCTGTGTTAATGTATACTCATCCTGTACATGTATTTTTGAGTGTGTGAGTTGGAGTGTGTCATGTGTGTAATAGCAGCATGACTCAAATTGTCATATCGGGATGGAACCACTTGAAGCCTGTTCAGTCTAAGGAATTGTTGCGTTAAGGGATAATGTGAAAATATTTACATTTAGATATTAGTTTAAAAATGGTTAAAATTAGGCATGATTTTGGTTTAGTTATGGTCAAGTTACACATCATTGTAGCTAATTAGTAGCTTCAGCTTTAGCTAGTTTTGTTTAGTTTTATTTATAAGAAGATGTAAGATATGAGTAATATTTCTTGCAGTGAAGTAACATGGTCTGTGTTCCCTGTAGGCGAGCCCTAGCCATGGACGGTACGTGCACCGGGGAGCACGGAGTGGGCTTAGGGAAGAGAGCACTACTGTGTGAGGAGATGGGACCCATGGCAATGCACGTCATGCAGAGTCTCAAGGACGCCCTTGACCCAAAGAACCTGATGAATCCTGGGAAAATTCTGCTGCCTAGAGAACTATAAACAGTCTGTCAGTCTGAGGGAAATTCACTAAACTCATCATGACTGAATGAATTAATTGGCTTTTTAAACATATTGCACTTAGAATGTTTTCCTGTTGAAACAGGACTTCTGGATGAGGCAGGGATCACTCAGAAGTGAAAACTAATAGGGTATCAATAGGAAGAAAATCAAGAATGGGTTATTTTCAATGGATTGTAGTAGCAGCCATTGCTGTCCTTGTCACTATGTAGGATTTTCATGCAAACACTGTACGTACATGTTTGAATGAGTGTGATAATGGTAAAAATGGTAAGCCTATTAATTTCAACTATAAATAATTATAACAAATAAATGATTTGTGTAATTGTGTTGTATCTGAATGTGTTATTTTCTTCACTTTTTTTCTGCATATCTTGATAATTGATTATTTGGTATCAGATTTACTACTTTTTTAACACGTTTCCCTGTTTTATATTATTGTAAATTGAATATCTTTGGGGTTTGGATAGATAAAACAAGCAATTACAAGACTTTTTTGACATTAAAACAATTAACAGATAAATTAAAAAATTAAAATAATCATTAGTTGTTTCCTTGGTATATAAATGTAATATTGTGTGACACGATACAGCAGTCAGAGATGCATAAAACTGCCAATAAAAATTCTCATATAAAACCAACAGAGCAACAGCAACTATGACACACTGTCATATACTGTAGCTACATGACATATCTGACACAATCTACACGACAACTTGCATAGACAGGTTGGTACAGAATATTGAAGGATTGTTAGTATATTATTTAATATATTGTGACACTAGTCCATCATGGAATCAAAAGATAACTGCGCTACAGGATGTGGATTTTGGACTTTATTAGAGTTCCATTTCACCTCCCCGTATAAGTGAAACACTTAATAAAGAATTATTATAAATAAAGACTATTGCTGGATGGTTCTTTTTCTCTGTGCACTCTGTAGAGTGGTTTGTTTCCTTCTGATGGGGACACTCAAACAAGCTATGTTTATATTGTCCTAAACCAGTCCTACTGTCACCGTGCAGAAGTAATACACTGCTCCACCACAGAGTGTCAGCAGTGCATACCTGAACTCATTGGGGACAGACTGGGGGACAAACGTGCTGCTTCTTAATCATGTGAAATTAGAAGATGGTTAAAAAAAAAAAAAAAAAACTAATTTGTGCCTCCAAAGGCCTACTGTAAATATTGTTGTCACAGCTTGCTGCCACTGACCATTAGGAATAGAATATATAGTCCATACACAGCCACTGAGATACAATACAGCCTCTGTTTAATTTATAGCAATATTAGACTGTTTATGTCATTGTTAATGATCTAGCCTAGCATGCAACACCTGTGTTTAGCAGTTTAAAGAGGTTTTTGAGTTACCACCCACGGTGACTGAATTGAATGACATGGCACTATAGGACATGATAAATTATGTGTATTGGTTTAAAGAAATCAGTGAATGCCATTATGGGGTACATCATAAATTGTTTACACAAGTACAGTCTCTGTTGGGGTTTTTGTTGTCCCACTTCCCTCTTTCAGGGCTGCTGCTACTATTGAGGACACCAAGGTCGTGTCCTCATTTATCTTTCTCTGGATTCCAGAAGTGTCCTGGTGGACGATAAACACCTGCTAGAGGAATGTTTCCCAGGTTGTTCTTATTAATGGCTTATAACGGCTCCATTAGGCAGTAGTAAATGATTTATTACCCATTCATAAAGCCGTTATACAACTTTCAAACACTTAGGTGACGTATTGGAAAGTATTTCTAGGTTTGGTGCAATTCTGCTGGATGTAGTTCTAAAATCCTCTTTTTGCGAACCCAGGTTTGTTATGTTTTAAACTGTTCATCTTATGATATTGGCAGGAAGCACTCACATTAAACCACTAGATGCCCTGTAGTTGCCTTATAGCCCTGCAGGCTCATGTATTTTCTCCTTGTGGTTTTATATCTATATTAGTACCAACTGATTGTGTGCATGGTTTATGTCTGTGTGTGTGTGTGTGAGTGTGTGTTTACATGCCAGAGGAGCAGAGTGGGGACCATTTATAGGCCTGCTGTCATTATAGCAGAATAGATTAACACCTATTGCAGTAGCCTATTTGCCACAGTTTACCTTATTGGGTAGGGAGGCCAAGAAGATTTTACAAGACTGACTGTGTGTTATTGTGAAGAAACAAAGAGCCAGACAGAATAAAACCAGCCTAATCACACACACACTCACTCACACACACACACACACACACACACACACACATGCACAGGATTAGACCAAGTAATCCCAAACAAAACATGTGAGCCAGTAATCCCAATAATTTAGCATATGGTGGAAAAACCTGGGCATAACTTGGTAATTACAACAATATGCTGGTTGAAGGCCTGGCAGTGGGGGAGCAGAGCAGCATCATGGGTAATGAGAGAGACAAAGTGGCTCTGTTTCTATTCCTCAACTAACAGGAGCAATCTCAAGAGAGGGGATTCCCTCTCACTGCAGATATGTCCATTGTCCAAACTTCATGAGCGCTTATGTGGATAAACTGAATTTCTGTGTAAGATATAAGGCGATGAATACATATTGACATGTGTTTAAGATTAATTCAAAAGCATACTGGAACAAAAAAGAAATAGAAAAAAGCATGTCACATTTGGTCATAATGCTCCTCCTGTTTTAACATAGAACTTCTCAATGAAGTCCTGAGATTTTTGCTCTCAATCACACATTATGGTAAAAACTACAAAATCCAACCCGGGCCTGACTGGGGCTGCGTAAGTGAGGACCTGATGTCCCCTGCATGCCACACCTCGTCCATGATCCAAAAGGCTCCAGGGTAACACCACGGGCTTCTCCCAGCTCCGTCTCCCGTCCTGTCTGTTGTGATCCGAGTTTGCGCACTGAGCGCCTCCATTGTCTGTCCAGCAGCGGCAGCGGCGGAGGAGGAGGAGGAGGAGGAGGAGGAGGCGGCGGAGCGGAGAGCCGATCTGAGCGCGAGGGGAGCGGCTTCACTGTGACCCCGATCTCCGGGAGAGAGAGAGAGAGAGAGAGAGAGAGAGAAAAAAACCCCACAACCACAAGCACCGCTGGTTGGAGACCACCGGACCGGACTGACGGCGCAGACGGCGACGTCATTTTTTTATTTTTATTTTCTCCCTCCTCTTCTTCTCTCCATGTCAGAGACAGACCGCCGTTATCCGGCGGTCAGACAGACAGCAACAGTTGTCACGATGTCTGCGATCAGATGAGGCGGGAGCAGCGGAGCGAGCATTGCGGCGCTGCTGTGATCCGGGCCGGGCCGGGATAAACGTGTTGCTGCCGCGTCCCGCCTGCCATGGTGCAGCCGTCCTGATCACCTGGGACGGCGAGGGGGAGCGTGCTGTGATCTGCTTGTCATTCCGGGCTCTCGGCGTCATCCCGCTCGTCAGCCACCCTCCCCCCTCCCCCCCCCCCCCCAACCATCCCACCCCCCCGGGTGTGTCGAGGTTGTGTTTGCGGGTGAGGTGAATCCAGACGTCGGGGCGGGCTCATGTTCCGCTCAGCAGGGAAACGGGCTGTTGCGTCTGCGGAGAGCCAGAGCTGACGAGCCCGCGGTGAGACACACGGACAGACAGACAGGCAGGCAGGCAGACAGGCAGGCCGAGAGACACACAGGAGCGAGGGGAGGGGGGGCGACAGCCTGGTTCGGCTCTCTCGACCCTTTGCGGATCGAGCCGAGCCCCCTCCTGCTTCCACCCCCGAACCCCCACCCGCTCGCCTCCCGCTTTGGATGGGGGGAAAGCAGAGCACGGCGGGGCGGCCCCGGGGTGCTTTTCCCGGCGTCTCTACGGATGACAGCGCGGTGCCACCCTCGGCCCACTTCGGCCACTACCGGCCGAGCGGCACCATGGGCCTGCGGAGCCGCTCGGTGAGCTCCGTGGCCGGGATGGGCATCGAGCACAGTCCCGCCGTGCCCTTCGGCTTCTACACCCCGAGAGGGACGGACTCGGATAGAGCCGGAGGGGGGTCAGGGGGCACCACCGCCGCCCCCCACGGCACCGGCTACCAGGACACTGGGGGCGGAGGGCACCACACGGACGGGGTGCTGTACCTGGGGTCCCGGGGGTCGCTGGCTGACACCTTGCCCCTGCACATCGCACCCCGCTGGTTCAGCGCGCACAGCGGTAAGGGCGGTCTGCACACACACACACACACACACACACACACACACACACACTCTGACACCCATCAGGCAGAATTTGGGTGACGCTGAAGGATTAATCATCACAGAGGAACCCCCCCCCACAGCTCCCAGACAGACACCTACTCTCACGCACACCTTGTCTACCTGCAGGTGGGAATGACACCGATGCGGTGCCGTTCATTTCAGCGCTATCAGGGGCAGTCCAGGCCGGCCTGAGGATGCTCTGAGCCTGAGAGACACAGCCAGCACACGGGCAAGGGCTGTAGGCTTAAAAGAATAAGTTGACCTGTGTGTAAAACAATTTGTTCCCCTCAGGTTCTTACCCTGTGTTGGCTGTGGTTGAACTGCACAGAACCAGCACAAAACAGTGGGGTATTGGACAGAAATCAGCCTTTTAACACTTAATAACCTACTTGACATTTTTCTGCAGGTAATTGTCTGAAATTGAATATACTGAATTGTAATTCATGTAAAACTTAAGTATACTTCTTGCAGACTTGCAGTACTTGCTTATCTTTCTTATATTTTTATTTCTATATATTTCTATATTTTATACTTTTTATATCTATTGTTGCACCAATATTCCAAGAGAAATTCATTGTATGCGGAAACCTACTTGGCATTATGTGTAATTCAGATTCTGACACCAGTTTTGGTCAAACACACATGGAAGTGCTGTTAATAGGTCATTCTATCAACTTAGGGAAATATTTTTCCTTAATTGAATTTCTGTGTGTGTGTGTGTGGAATTGGATTTGGTGAGCATAACATTGCAGGGTGTGCTCCGTCTTGACTGTCACCGCTGCACTGTCTGCATAGGTCATTCCTTGTTGTGTGAAATGACACTAATAAGCCTGTTGCCAAATCTGGCTGAGTCAATTAGCCTGGCGATTAGAGAGGAGGACGGGAGGGAGGAGGAAAGGGGAGAAGGAAGAAAGATGGAGGAAGGTGAGGCGGGGAAGGAAGGAAGAAAAAAGAGGAAGGGAGGGAGAGGATGGAGAGAAGGGGTGGGGTGGGGGGGCTGTTCATGCTTATCATCGGCTTACCACCCGCTCCACAATATGTTTGTGTGACTGAACCTGTCAGGCCTTCAGGCGCCCACGCACACGCCTGCACCGGAGCACACGCAAACACATGTAGGTATGCACACGGGCGCACAAACAAACCCATAACCACATGGACACAGCTGGTTCCCTTCCAACTGCACGTACAGTAACTCACACAGACGCTCGGCAATGAAGTCCTCGATGAAGACTGTACACACACCATCACACACGTACACGCACACACACACATAACAGCAGGCTCATCCAGGTCCCCAGGCTCTCATTACCAAAGCCCTGACCGGCTCACAGCAGGAGAATAGCAAGTTGGACGTCAACATCTCGGCTGTTTTTTGCTGCCTACATTGCCTAGCGACTCTGATGTACTTTCATATCAGTGGGAGGAGATAACAGAGTGTTTGTGTGTGTGTGTGTGTGTGTTTGGGGGAGGGGGGTTTGGGGTGGTGGGGGTAGCCTACACCAGTCACACCAGTATGTTTGGGACTAAATCGCCTTGTAGCATCGTTGCAACGTGCACTGCCCTTACGGGACTGTCATTTGGGCGTGGCCATTGCATCTACAAAGGTGAGGCCAGCAGCAGGTCAACAACGAAGGCGAGTGTTGAGGAAGAAAAGGTGAACGACAACGCTTAAACGTTCAAAAACGCGGGTGAGTAGCAGCGCCGCAGGCTTTGGACGGGCCGGTGGAGGGGCGCTGCACACCTCAGCCTCGAGCAGGATCACATGAACAAGGCTGACAGCCCATCAGGATGAGTGACAGGTGTCGGGGGGGGGGCCGACAACGCTCCTCCTGTCTCTGTGAGGACAGTTGCAGCCGCGGACGGTCATTCTCTTTCTCACTTTGGAATATGTGCGCAGTCAAGGGTGGAGGCAGATAAGCTTTCAAGATAGGGCCTCAAGTATCTGATGAGAGTCGCTCTGACCAAAATGTCACATCTCGAATGCTGTAATAAAAGATTGGTTGCTCTTATTCAGAGTTTGGCCCCTTTTCGTTCACCTGGACCTCTGCTCTGACTGCTTAGCACGACCTTTTATTTCACGTCGAACTCCAGCAGAAATGTTTCCTCTCACAGGGGTGGAAGAGAATTTTTGTTAACTCGGCTGCGTTAGGCGGCGGGCTCAAAAAAATCCAAGGTCCTCATTTATTTCAGTGAGACCACTGCGATGGCACAGTGGGGTGCCGCCGCAAAGGGTCCCGCCAAGAAAACACATGTAGCCTGTCAAAAAAGTTGATCCTGGTTCAGTTTTAGCGGCAACACAGAGCAGTGTCCTCCACAGAAGGCTTCGTGTTAGAGTATCCATGTGAGGGAGAACAGCTAGTAGCATGTAGTTTGTAGCATTGTGCTAATCGTACTGTTTGCCTCGCAAACATAGGAAAGAAAGTGAAAATGTTTCCCGCTATGAGAACTTTCCAGAAAATTACTGTCGGATTAGCCTTAATCACGAGCCCAATTAGGCTTATGTCTTAGCAAGTGGGGAACATTACCTTTAAAGTGTAATTTCTACAAGTGGCAACCTCCAGGGCTCAATCCCCGTAGACCCCCATGTTAAAATGCCCAACTTCACAGCAGAAATAAACATGTTTACTGCCTGGTACAAAAAAAATCCTGCCCCGATCATACCCGTGTGTGCCGTCACAGGTTTGATCAGGATAGAGGCGTAGCAATGTGTATCCATGGCACGGTGCACATTTGTTTTAGAGTGTTGTCCGTGTTCTCGTCTCAGAACTTTGACCACAGACTGTATAAAAGAAGTGGACGTAGCCTTCGGGTCTGAAAAGTGCAGCCAATGTGGAAGTGTCTTAAACCTGCATTCTTTCTAATGGCCAGCAGGGGGCGACTCCTCTGGTCTATAGGTGTCCACCTGCAAAGTCTTGGTAATGGGTGAATTGTTGTTCGCTAGGTTAACCCTGCTAGTCATGCTGACCCCCCAGTCAGTTTGTTTAGCAAAAATGAGAAACCAGAGCTGAAGAGCTGCCCGTGTCCTTTAGATATATCATTTTTACGTGTTATGGTTTACCAGTAAGCTGCAGCCACACTAGACTGGTGGCTTGGACAAGAACTATGTTTTAACATTGAAGCAGGGAATGTCTCTGGAGCAAAGCAACTAGAGCGAGACCTGGTCATAAGGGAGGTTATCCAATACACTTCCAAACCAAATCTGTTGGGACTGGTGCAGCTATGTTCCCACCCAGCTACAGAACATTTGTTTGTGATTGTTCAACATAGGAAATCCCCTGTTTTTACAAACTCAGTGAAAAGGCATCAATTATTTATTGAGAATCTCCTTCCACAAACAGTGGCATAATCTTGTAGTAAATATATAAACCACAACAGGCACAATACTACACTTTTAACAAATGCAGTTCTCCACATATCTAATGCTTCATGCTTGTTTATGCTGGAAGAAATCCCTTTTGGGGACCATGAAAATATTGCTTTCCCTTTTCCTTTTCAACATTTTCAAGTCAAGCCTAACTAAGGTAGTGCACAAATGCAACAACTAACCAAATCTTTTATTTGCTTCAAATATCACAGTTAATACCTTGACATTACTCTTCACATCATCGTCTGCCATGGAAGGCGAAACGTGTGCCTTGAAGGACCGTAATAGTAATTTGCATGCGTAAGAGAAGTCACATTAAAGTAAATAATAGGTTTGTTGATTTAATAATGCATTTTCTGATATTTCACACAGCCATGTCAGAATGCTACAGAAGTTAACCTGCACGGATTTGAAAGCTCCTTGAGAAAGGGATTTTATCACAGTGAACATCATGTTCAGTTTGCCATTAATGTGTGAGTGTGTGTACTGAAAGTGCAGACAGTGTTGATAGGATTGCTGGTATGGAGTGTTGAGGATTGCATGAAGTCATTCTTAAGTTTTTGTATTGTTTGCCCGATTGGTCTCTATTCATTGGTGTTCATTTGCCTTCGGATCAGACTGCATCATAGAATGCATTTGGAGAAGATACAAGATTCAAATTGTGGTTGTAGCCAAAATATCTGAGGGGGGTGGACTGAGCTGTCATCCAAAAGTACAAGTTGCTCTTCTTCTTTGAAGCTTGTGTCAGACTGCACTGACGGAAACTTAACCTGAAAATATAGTCCAAATAAACCCATGTAATTTGCTACTTTACATATGAATGCGGGTCCCAGTTTGTATATGTAAAATGACTGTACAGAACAGAGTGATCCTTGGATTTCTGTGCGGATTGTTACTTTACGTCATTCGTCATCCTTCACTGTCATTGTTGTGGTTAATAGAGAAACGTTGGAGCAGTTACTCCCAGGCATGGATATTATAGAAAAAAAGGCAGGAGCGGCGGTTGCCTGTCAGGAAACTTTCATTTGACGACCTAGTAATGAAATGATAGTGAGGTTGCAGATGCAATAATAGTTTTAATTGCTCTGGTCAATGTTTGAGTGCGAGCAGTACTTGAAGTTATACAGTGTAGCTAACTAGTGGGCTGCCAAACTCAAATAAAATCCAGTGGGTGTAGAACTTAATGTGGATTAGTGTTAAGTACATGTTGATGCTTCAGCACAAGAATTCACACATCATTTTTATTTTATTAGTTTTGTGAGACAAATAATGCATTCAGGGAGCCTTTGAGGTTTGGACTTTTACACAGTATAATGTATTAATGCATATGTTATCCAGTAATGTGACATAGAACCAAGGCTTGATTATCAACAGGTAAAGCGGGCAACCTGCCCACGATCCCAGAACGTTTATTCTTATATGTTGCAGTTTCATAAAATCATTTATGTTAACTTTGCTTTACCACACATAAACTCACATAGTATTGTAGCTTAGAACAACTCTCACTTTATGTGAAAGGAATGGGGGTCGATGGGGGGCCCAGCAGGTCATTTTTGCCCCTGGGTCCCCTGGTAGTTTAAATGTGGCCATGTACAGGACAATCCATGTTAAGATGAATGTCAAAAAATATTGGTAGCGACCTCCAAAACTACTGCACGTAGCTCTCGGACAAATGAGGATCTATCCAACGAAGCCTAAATCATTCCACACTGCCCAGTCTTTCTGCTGCTATGCAGAAGGACTATAACTGATCATTATCTTTTGAGTAATACTCAGAAACTTGGTTTATAGTTTGAGGAGAAACCTTCACATGACTGTGTAAACATACAGTAACAATATGTTCTCATGTGGAGTGCATGTCAGACAAAAAGTAGAAGTCACATTCAGACCTTGACCTTTAAATTCCCGTATTCACAGAGTGGTTGTTGTTGATATAGGGAGGGCCTGTTGTTGACATAGTTACCCACCAAAACACACACACAATCACACACACGTGTCATTCTTAGATGGATTCTCAGAAGGCACTCATACGTTGCTATACTGAAAACACTTGAGTCTCTCTGCTGCTCTGTAAAATGGCTGTTAATCAGGCAGACCACAGGTGCTTCTCCCCCTGTTTGCCCTTGGGAGGTTGGAGTGTGTGTGTTTATGTGTGTGTGTGTGTCTGAGGGACAAAGAGGGGGAGTGACAGGGGACAAAGAAGACTCGAAATCATCGTCACAAGGGAGAACAGATTGTCTCTTTAAAATTCAAGACAAAGGCCGGTGGTAATGCAGAAGAGTGTGTGTGTGTGTGTGTGTGTGTGTGTGCGTGCACGCGTGAGTGTGTGTTGATGAACATCCATTCAGATGTTAAGAGACACGTTTACTAGGTTAATGTTAATCATGACACACACCAGGAAGAGCCTCTGCAACTGCATTTGTAATGTAGCCTGATGTGGTCTTGCCTTGAGGTTGCACACACACACACACACACACACACCCACACACACACACACACACACACACACACACACACACACACACACACACTGTCCAGACACACACACTCGGCAGCACTCAAGTTGCCTCCTCCTCCCATCCGTCTTTGGGCCGGTGCAGGTAGAGGTCAAACAGGCATCAAATGGCAGCTGCTTGATTTCGGATCGTGAATGAGTTTGAGGATTTAGCATTCATTCATGTTTTCACGGCAGCTTTATGTTGGGTCCCGTCTCCGTCTCACCGTACCTCTGCTGATAGAACATATGGCTGCTCGCATCTGTGTGAATTAGACCTCACAGGGAGGACTTGTGGTCTAATTCAGTGTTGTGTCTGGGTGGGAATTCAGTAATAAGCAACATAGTTGGGATTCATGAACAGATCTAAAAACCTTTTTGTGTGTTTGATAAGGAAAAGAGTGTTCTTGCAACATTATCTTAATTTTGAGTGCTACTTAATTATTCATTTTAATTGCATTTTCTTGGCAATATGTAAGCAGTTGGAAAACCTGTGTTCATTCTTATTCCAGCCGCTGAGAAGATAATTTCGTAGATGGTATATATGCCGCTGCCATTGGTCAGGTGCTGCCATCAAGACCTTTTGACTGGCAGTTACTGTGTAACATTGGTAGCTTATACCATAACAGTATATTAGAATAAAACAACTCCCTTAAAGCGGCTGTCACTAAAAAGTTAAATGTTTGTTGTAGGTAAGCCAGCAGGCACAGTTATATTAAATTATCACTGTTTGGCTAACTAACATAGCTTATGACTACGTTTCAATGCCATGAAATTGTTAAACTGTGTTTTACATAAGTTATTTTTACAGAGTTAATTGTGCAACTTGCCACTACTAGTTAGATGTCATGGCCATTATGTTGGATGTCCAAGTTCTTTTTTTATAAAAACAAAGAAAGTGTAAAAAAAGATTGCCAAGCAGATTCCTCTTTGACAGCTTATCACTAATTACGCTTTTTATAGCTGTGGTTCTCAAAATGTGTTCCGGGGATTTCCAGGGTCCTTTTTGAATTTCTAGTAAGTGTGTTGCACTGAAGGAAACTGCTGCATCGGTTGCACATCTGATGAGCTTGATTAGACTGATGATTGCAGGCCTGGAAAACCACAACAATGAGCTAAAAAGGATCAAATGTTTTGCAGAGGTGAGGGAAACTGCAGAGTTGGGTGATAACTGTGTGGGTTCATCAGTACCAGCCAGCCCTTCCACATGACACAATCATTTGATAGATTCATATAAAAATATTGGTTAGTGCAGCTTTAAGTCTGGAAAAGGTTCCGGCTGCTGAAGTTATTAAATTACATACATTCATTGGGTATGCCTCCTCTCAAAACACCCAAACTTCATGAACTATTAAAATAATACAAAAAAGCTACTGTAGTCTAAAAATGACCAGGATGGATGATTGTATCTTTGACAAATCAGTGTTTGGTTCAAGCCTCATTTGGTAGAGGGTGTTCTACTCATACTTCATACAAAAATTATACAATTATACAGAGGCTAAGTAATAGAAACCAAACCTGGTGTCATAACATTAACTTTTTGGCTTTTCTTTGGTCTTGTATGCAAAAGGTTTTGCGATTCTTAATTACTTTGATTAGTCTCAATGTTCTACATCCGCTGTCAGTGAGAAGTGTCAAAGGCTGGACAGTTTGAAAAGGGTTTGAACCTGGAGACCTGCCACTAAAGGCTGGAGACCCTATAATTAATATGTCAAAAAACAGACAGATGTGACAGAATGAATAGGCCGGAAGAGAGAGAGAGACAGCCAGAGTGAGTGAATCATTAAAGGAAACAGACAGAGAAGAATAAATCTGCTCATTGTGGTGGGGGTATCACTCTGATGTAAGTGAAGGATGTGGTAAAGCCAACTAAACTCAGTCTAGTCACCTTTTTGCACTGATAAAAAGCTTTATAACCTACGTGATTCTCCACCAGCGGTACATGTACCCCAGAGAGTTCTTCTGTAGTTACAGGGGGTACGGGAAAAGATTGTGGATTAGCTCAACTAATTAACTAAAAAAAATGTGCCATGTACAAAATATATCCAGCTATGCTAAATGAACATGCTAAAAGGATTACAAATTGGTGTGATGCTGATCTGTAGTGTTTGTAGTGTGCAGGACATATCACCGATAACTGCGTCACGTGTTACCATTGTGAGAATGTGAAAACTAGATAGCAAGTGAGGAGAGAAGTTTAAATAGTTGATAAATGGTTGAAATAGTTGCATAGCTAAAATTAATGAAGGGTTGAAACACCCTGCTTCCTACTAGTAGAAGGAATGCAAACTTGATTCAATAGTATGGAAAAAGGTATTGCAGCAGATTCACTTCCATAAAATATAAAGCATTATATATTAAAATATTTGGAACATGCTTGGCATGCTCTGAGGGGGCTTTGGAGGTACGTCGTTTTGTTCCTTTACGACATCCCGACTGACCAAAAGAATCAGAGGACAATAGCAGAGCAGCTGACAGACTGTTAGACACAGACAGGTTAGATCCTACCCCAACCATAACACAGATAACTGACTTTACTGTACAGCCCAGTGCTTTAGCAGGCCTTTGATCATTACATCCATCAGTCAAGCACAGTCATCCCTCAGACCAAACGGGCCTCCCCTCCGCCCCCCCGCCTCTTTATTGACACGTCCTATCAGTACAGCATCAGTGCTTAATCAATACAGCGCTTGCACCCTTTTTCAGACCGACACGTTTAATCCCTGCCCACCTTGGCTGCCCCATCGCACGTTTTTTTTAACGCTCGTTTACATCGCTTGTTTGAACGGAACAGAAAAAAGAATAGCACTTGATGCAATTCAATAGAGGCCTCTGCGGATGACTCACAATTCGTCCAACAGCCACAACTGGTGCCAATCGGCCAGGTCCATTTGTAATGTGGTTGAACAGTAGCGATGGGTCAATTCACAAATCAATTGTTCATTTGAACAATACTTTTAAGTGGGGGGTGGGGGGCTGGAACTGAATCAGAGTTTCACATCAGTTAAGCCTCTATGGTTAGACTGCATGCAACTCAACACAGCTGAAAACATAAAGCAGACACAGCTGTTTGACAGCCCAACAAGATGCTGCTGCGCTTCATGGTAAAAGCAGCATATATAATTACTGTTGGGAATCCGCTGCTTTTGACTTGTGTTCTCATTTTTCTTTTACCGTGTTACTCTTCTCTTAATCTCTCTCTCTCTTTCTCTCTCTCGCTCTCTCACACACACACACACACACACACACACACATAATGAGCCTATCAGCGAACAGCTCGGACGTTCCTGTTCAACATCTTCAATGTCGTTTCACAATCAGACATTTTGACTTGTCACAGCAGGAAAAGCACAGGTGTCCCTCCGCTCTGCTGAGTCGTAAGTGAGCTGGCGTGGACACTGACACTGACACTGTGTGGCTGACATGCGAGAGAAAAAAACAAAGCCACTTTTTTTTGTGGAACACAGTGTTCGTTCAGCTAATTTATCGCTGCCTCGCTTACACATGTCAATGTACTCTTTTTGTTTTAAAGATGTGTTTTTTTCTTTTTAAGGAAACTAGAGAGGCAAATCCATGGAGGAAAAAAAATGATACAAACACAATTTCACACTCCCGCAAGCAAACACACACGCAGGCACAAAAAGGTATCGCACTGTTAAACGCACGCATGACAGGCACAGGCACACACACACACACACATCAGACACCGACGAAAACACAGTTTCGGTCTTTAAAACACACACGTGCTCACCGTTGGCTTAAACCAGGTTGGAGGGTGAACCGACGACTCTTTTCACAGCGCTGCGTGTAATCTGCTGCCTGTGTTCACTCACCCATCTGAGGTAAAAAGCAATTACTCAGCAGCCCCATTACTTCCTGTGTCCCCCTCTCTCTGTCTCACTGAGTGGATGTCTGCGTGCTATTGTTCTCAGATTATAGACACATAAGCAAATCTTCCACCTCTGTACCCAGGTGCTTTTTAATTTAAATGTAAATCATGAGCCAAACAAATCACACATGGACACTCACACACGTTTGTGTTCTACTCTTAGCGTCCCCCCACTGATTGATTTGAATTCCAACACTAACTGTAAACTTAAATGAATATAGATGCTGAGAATTGGTCAGTATTTGCAGCGCTAAGCAAAAAAGATCCACTTGCTTGCTGTTAAGGTTCCTCTGAGGAAACCGGGCTAGTTTTTTTGTAGAAAAAAATGACCAGTTTAGCTCACATTTAGTGAAATATTAGTTCGACCCACAAAATGTCACGTTTCGGGTTGATTTATTTTGCAGTTCAAAGGCAAACATACATCCTGCAGTTTCTCTCTTGCTCTGGTAAAAAAAACCTTCCTGGCGCCTCACCTGACATTAACTCAGCTGCTACCTTAATCTTAAATCTTGCCTGGTCTGATGCTTAGTGCCCCTAGTGTTTACAATTAGAAATGCAAAAATAACAAATAATAATCTAACTAATGAAATGGCTCCTACAAGTGCTCTTAAATTGATTTAAAGTAATACCGACACCAGTAGAGTTCTTCATTTGATACCTTTTTTTTCCGAGTGCCTTTAATACCCATCATGTGAATGGAAGCATTCAAATTCCCAGTTTTTTCCTGAAATAATTCTTCTTCATTTAATGCAATTATTTTTATCAGACGCCACAGGCGCATGCTCGACTTCACCCCACCGCATCTGTACGGGCTGTAGCTGCTGCGGTAGTCATTTTTATGTAGATCTGGATACAAAAAGGAATGAATGCAGGTATCGTTTGACTGGAGAAGTTTCCAGTAACCAGCCCTATTACATAGTTGTCAAGTTAATATGATAAAGCGATAATACACAACATAGTGTCCCAGTAGTTTGGATTAAGTTTCACCTGAGAGCACTACTGTGCTACCAGTTAAGTAGTCCTGTTGCTGTGGTCACCTACAGTTTACATTTTCACACTTACTTCTAGTGGTATCCAGCCATTTTATTTAGGTATGGAGATATCTGCCTACTAGATTTTCACCCTCCAGTTCAACAAAATGAAGGTGAATAGAAGTTCCTCTCTTTCCTATCCATATGTTTTGCCGTAAAGACGTTTTATAGCTCATAAATAGATTGATCTTTCTACTTACTTCTTAACTGTTAATGTGAATTCCTTGCTCATTTTATAAAATACAATAAATAAAAAAACACAACAAACAGCCTCAAAAGTCACACAGACTTAAATGAACATAGCTTTGACATAGTCTGGAACAAAAATCTGATTGATTTTTTTTTTTGGTTCACCCCAGTACTCTGCATTTTAAAGGAGCCCTCTGCTGTATTCTCCAACACAACTCTCTCTCCTGAAGATGCAGCCAGGGGACGAGCAGGAGTAAAGGAAAGCAGTTCAGTCTGCTAGAGAGGATGATTAGGGATGTCTGAGGCCTGAAATAAGTCTTCCTCGCTGCTGCTCGGCCTGCACTTGCATCATCAGGTTTAGGATTTGGAGGGATGAAAAGAGCCTTCCCACCAGATACAGATTATTGACAAGTGTGCAATGGCATCCATAGGTGCACACTGACACAAGCACGAAATTTGTGAAGTGCTCCTTTACGCGCTAAAATAAAATCAGCGCACATCCTCCTCGCACACGTACTTTGACGGGCACAAGCAAACATATGAAGAACACCTCTGATAAACAGCGTACACGGGATGTACGGGGACATGCAGCCACAATCAGAGCGACTTCCGTCCATACAGTCGGGTGTTGTGGCTGGATTTCACGGCCGAGGGTTTCAGGAACACGGGGATTGGGGGGGAACATCTGTGCCGCTGAACTGGTTGCAGGATTCGAGAATATAGGTCAGCACTGCAATTTATTTCTGTTTCCTCTGCCTCTCTTACACACACACACACACACACACATACACACACACATATTCACACTCTCGGCGCAGTGCTCACACAGAGGTACATAAGACACGCACATACAAATTCTGCATACATGCAAGGGCAGGATGAGATGAACGGAGGGTGAAGGAGAGACTTGCCAGGCGAGGTTTGAAGACGGGATTTTGTTGCTGTGACAACCACATAGCTGCCTATCACTGCTGCTTTTCTATACATGCATGCTCTCTCTCTCTCTCTCTCTCTCTCTCTCTCTCTCTCTCTCTCACACACACACACGCCCCTCACCTTTGCAAATGTCGCCTCGACCCCACTATTCCCTTCCTGGCTGACTTTGGCCCAATGCACAGACACAAATGCTATTTACACACGCATTTGCAGAGAGAGAAGCGGAGCGTGAGGTCAGGAGAGGAAGAGACGGAGTGAGAAAACCAGAGGAGCTAAGACAGATTATTGGCATGTTCACTTTTTAAATGGTTCAGAACGGCCATTTGAAAGGTAGAAAGGGTATCAAAGGTTGCCTCAGTCATGTGCCTGCATGTCAGCACCATATGCACTATAATTGCAGCGGACTGGCCAATTAGGAGCAGCAAGGGCTACGGTGGTCACCGTGGCAGTCGGTGGGCACGGCGACTGTTGCTATGGACAGCGCCTAAATGTCGTCACGGCAGAGCAAAGAGAGAGACTTTCTAAAGATAAACCTCTGACTTGGGCGGCGAGCGGAGGCAGGGATAGGTAGCAGCACTCAAACATACAGGCCAGACTACTGTGCTACATCTGACCCATCCATTTGTATCTCTCACTTTGATGTGTGCATAAAAATACCCCCATGAAGCCTCATGCAATGTCAGATATCATCAGTTCAAAGTGTTACAATTGACTTTTACCCTTTAACAACCCAACAGGGACGGAGTATAAACTTGCTGCATAAAATAATTCATTTATTATTCATATGGTTTATGTGGCTGAAATTAGTGCTGAAGTTAGTGGATTAATGAATTAGTGGATTGACAAAACATTTATAACAACACAACAATTTTGATAACAAATTAATCATTTGAGTCATTAGTTAAGCAAAAATGCCATCTTCTGGCTCCAGCTTCTCAGATGTCAGGAGTTGCTGCTTCTGTTTGTTTTATATCACTGTAGCGGGGTTTCAGACAGAAAAGTGTTCAGCCAAGGTGGTAAGCCATCCACAGCTGGACACATCTTGTCTCTAGATGTGATCAATTTAGTTCAGAGATGACTGCCTGGTTAGTCGGTTAATTGGTTGGTCGAGTGACTATTTGCAACAACTGTGATTGGGATAATTGATTGGTCGTTTAAATAATTTTTAAAGCAAAATGTCAACAAAAGATTTTTCTTATATAAGTTAATATATATTTAATATAATTATACAATAATATTTTATTTGTCTTGACCTATCATAAATTGAATATATGTTTCTGTTCTGGACTGTTTGTTGGATAAAACAAGCAACTTGACATTTGACATTTTACAGACCAAATGATTAATTGAGAAAATAATTAGCAGATTGATCCATGATGAAATGATGGTGAAAATAATAGTTAGTTGTAGCCCTAAATCATACTCATTAAATATATGGCGTTTGCGGTGTGAAATATTGTAGCATTTCTTTTCTCTTCCTCTGAAGGTTAATGTTTTATTTCATAAAAGTGCACTCTTTGACTTTGTTTCAGCAGCTCATTGTACTTCGGTGTATAAATGTAACTTCGTGTGACACAGTATAGCCGTCAGAGATGAGTAATACCAAATTCCCATATCAAATGGACAGAGCAACAGCAACCACGACGTGCTGCCATAAAATCAATCTGCTTAAGATGTTTCATCTGCAGGTCACCAAGAACATCGCAAGTTTTACTTGTAACTCTAGTTCTGGGAGACTTTTGGTGAAAGGTTCCATCCATCAGAGCTGAAGGATAATGCAACTTCAAATAGACAAGCTTTTCCACTGAGTGGATCAAGTAGAACTTCTTCTTCCATTATGCACTACATGTATCAACTGATCAGTTTAGCTTAGCATAAAGACGAAACGGATGGAAACAGCAGGACTGGTTCTGTCCAAAGGTAACAAAACGACCTACCATCACCTCTCAAGTTCACTAATACAACGTTGTTTCTCAGTTTTTGTACAAACAAAACACAGAAGACATGATGTGTTGATTAGAAGTTTAATAAGTCTTTGTGCTAAGCTAAGATAAGATGGCTGCTACATATTAAGCATACAGACCTGAGAGTGGTATTGATCTTCTCATCTGACTCTCAGCAAAAAAAGCAAATAAGTGTATTTCCCATAATGTTTGCCTGCAGCCCTGTTAGCAACCCTGATTTGGTTTCGAAGACATCACCTTGGATTCTTAGTAATTTAAGAGGTATTTTTACTTGTGTTTTTTTTTTTTCACGTGAAATAATTGATCAATGAATTGCTAAAATAATCCACAGATGAACTGATACTGAAAACAATAGTTAGTTGGAGCCCTAGTTGGAAGTATTGCTCACATAACAGCTCATCTTACCTAATGACTGTTGAGGGAACAACGTGGCGTGCATGTGTGATTGTTGTTCAGACTGAGTTATATTCACCGTGTTGTTTACAGATCCCTGTCAGGCCCACTGTGTTCTCAGGAGAGAAGGGCTCTGAGGGGTTGATTGAGCATTCAGGGACTCTCTCCGAGGCAAACATCCTAATTTAACCCCCCGGTGACACTGGATCGCACAGGCCCAGAGCGCGGGCCACGCCGTCTTCAAGCTGTGGCCCTGTCCTTTTTTTTTTTCTCAGTATAATTATACATCTCTCTCCCTCCCACTCCCAGTTCACCTCCCTCCGCCTCACCTCCATCTAAGGTCACATTACCTCTCTGGGTGACAAACAAAACAATAGCCGTGTTTCTCTCGCTTCACCGTTTCCTGTAAGCTCTCTCCTCTCCACACCCCCGACATCCATCCTGTCCTCCGTCCCTCCATCTCTCTCTGTCTGTTTTTCTCTTTCTCTTGTTCTGTCCTGTTCCCATGGAAACTGCTGGTCTTTCCGGTAAGGTAAGGAGAGTTTGTTGGAGAAGGTTGCGTTAGTTGTAAGTTGTGATGTAATCAAGCCAATGGTTTCCAGGGCTGCCGTTTATGGTCATGACAGTTGTAGGCTGCTGACGAGCCGGCCTCCTCCTGTCTGACTGTGGCATTGAGAGGCTCTCTGAGGGGGAGGGTGTGTGTGTGTGTGTGTGTGTGTTTGAGTGTGTGCGTTTATGAGAGAGAAAGGTATACTACAAATACTGCTGTCTCATCCAGTTATTATCTACAATGACTGTGTATGCGTTGCTTTATTTGTAGAGCTCTGAATGCAACTCCTGCTGCTACATAATCATGGTGGCAAAAACAAAATGGGGATGACAAACGGAACAGGGTTACAGTAGAAGGTGGGGCAAGCATGCCATACATTAATACAGTGCCACAGCATCAGAATGACAAATATCAGCATAAATAGAAGAAAACAGGCCTGGAGGTCTTGAGAGTAGAGGACAAAGGTCTGGTCTCTTTTTGTTGATTAAGCAATGGCTCAGTCTCTGTAAGTCTTAAAGAATCATTTAAGTTTATTACAACCTGGACCTTATTTTCGTAGTTTTGGCCATCATTCCTGTACAATTTGGCCAACACTGTACTCACCATGTTCATTACTGGAAACACGGCGACATCACTTTAAAGAAGTCCAACAGGGCAAGAAACACAAGCAGTCGGACAATCAGAGAAGTTTTACACGAACCAGAACAGTAATATTATTACCCACACTCTCTATTGGAAACACTGACCACAGTTTGCAGACTTAACCTGGTTCCAGGCCTCTGGATTGCTGCCTATACAATTTAAATAGATCTGGTGCTGTGCTCACTGATGGTTCTTTCCCAGATTAGAACAAGGCTTAAAGTCTACAGCCATGCCAGCAGCTCTGTGAGGCTGTGCTGTGGTACTGATGTCAGCGTGCTAACATGCTCACAGTGGCAATGTTAACGTGGTGATGTTAATCATGCACAATGTTCATCTAGGCATGACAGCATGCTAACATTTGCCAATTAGCACTAAACACAAAGTACAGATGTGGCTGATGGGAATGCAGGTATTTGGTCATGAACCAAAGTTTTGGACAAATTGAAATTATGTAGCACTACATGAAAAGTCAGTTATTCTGAGGGATGAATGTCTGCATCAAATTTCATGGCAATCCACCCAAACAGTTGTTGACACTACACAACAAAAATGTGAACCTCTTGGTGGCGCTAGAGGAAAAAGGCAGATCACCAAAGTGAGTAAGATTCATCTTCTATGAACCACAAACGTCTGTACAAAATGTCCAAGCAATCCATCCAATAGCTGTTGAGGTATTTCAGCCCAGACCAACCATCAACCACCAACGTTGGCGATACTTGACTTGTGCATGACGATGTTGGAGTGAATTACAAAGTGAAATGGCAATTCTGTCAGATCATAAGGCCGTTACAGACCTGGTTGACCTACTGTACATACAGCAGTTTTCCTTTACAATAATGGATTTTTATGGACATAGGTTTTATGCTGAAATAAAGTGGTGGATAGTGGATAATCTTTGCTGAACTGTTGGCTTGTTTACAACCTGATAGTCTGACTGCTCATGTTTCTTGCTCCACTGGATATTATAGGGAGGTTGTTCTGTTAGCAGATACTTTGGTTAGTACAGTTTCATTATATTATATTAGAAATGAAAGCTACAAAAATTAAACCCAAATTATAATAAACCATAATTGTCCATACAAGCCCAGATTTAGCAATGACCATAAGGCTCCTGGTCAGGAAACTCTGCTGCATGCATGCACACTCAGAACAGGTCAAAAGATCAAATATATATACTGTACTCGTCAAGCCAAACCTGATGCAGTAGTGTGGGTGTGAGAAGATAAAAGTGAGATTAGTTTCCTGCAAACTGATGAAGACTGCTCAGTTTTAGATGAGGTTTGTAACTGAAATAAACAAGACTACAAATCCCCTTACCTGAGCATCAGAGGTAATGTCAGCTGCAAAGATGGCAGACTGCCATATATTCAGATGATGGATTGCCAAGTCTAGTTTTTTAATAAGTTTTTAGTAATATTTCTAATATAAAGGCAGCCAAATAATACTAAATAATGTTTTTTGATTTCCCTTCCTTAAAATTCTGCAATATCCAACACACACTGAATTTCCGGAAGAATATATTGTGTGTATAGATATAAAAAGGATGGGACCTAAAATTGAACCATGTTGAAGAGAACAAGTCTCGAAAAAAAAACACACACACACAAAAGATTCAGTCTACACATGAATGCAGGTGATCGCTTAAGATGTGTGAAAGGTTACACCCAGAAGAACAGAAAAAGGACTTCCATTTAGATAATAATGATAATACTTGTGCTATCTTAACATCAGCAGTCTTGCCCTGAGCAGCAGATGGAAGATGCCAGGCAGTATACATCCTTTATATCTCGCCCTGGTATCTCTTGTCCTTACTCGCTGTTCCCATTCATATTTTTTTCCTTTTATCTCAACATTCAGGATTTAGTCATTTTTATGAAATGTGTGTAATTATTAAACATCAAGAGCCCAACTCTTGCGTCTCCCCCCTCCCATCCTTCCTTGTGCCTGGTTGGCTCTGCAGCGTGACAAGCAGTGTGACTCGAGTTGCTCTCAGACTTTCCATCTGTAGTATTAATGGTGTCTTTTCTCTCCTCCACTCTGATCTGTCTGCCTGACACCGCCTGCCTGGAGTGCCTCTGTGTGTTAAGTCTCCGCCTTCAGTCTGCCATGCCACAGAGCTACCCCCCCCCCCCCCCCCCCCCCAGTGGCTTTGTTGTGCTCCTGCAGTAGAATCTCTGCCTTCGGCCTGTCTGCCGGAGAGCTAAATCCCAGCATGGCTCTGTGTGTGTGTGTGTGTGTGTGTGTGTGTGTGTGTGTGTGCGCGCGTGCATCTGCAGCTGAATCAGTTTCCAACTTCTCTGCCACAGAGCTAAAAACCTTCAGTGTCCCCAGTTCTGGCTTTCCCTGAATTAGAGCAAAAATTGACAAAGACTCCTTGAGCTTGACCGTGCCCTTAGCTTTACCTTGACTTGAGTGACTTGGCACTGTGCATTTGCCTGTCTGAGATTTTGTTCTTGTTCTTGCACTTAGAAAGTCTTTTTAAAGAGGTACTTAGTCTTTTAGCATTACATATGTCTCCTGCTTCCGGCTGCTCCCGTTAGGGGGCGCCACAGAGGATATCAGATTTTTTACATATATATATACTTTAATATATTATCACAATATATTAGATATATTCAGCCCTATTTCGCCCTTTGCGAAGCACACCTAAATTTAAACAAATGGGCTATTTTTGAATTTTAGGCCCTGGTGGTGAAACAGTTGAAAGGATTTATTAACTTGTTAGAATGCCTGCTTTGAAGGTAGGGGTACTAATATAATGATCCAACAATAATGTGTTTGACTTGAAACTTGATTGTTTAGGTAAAGAAAGCCATACTCGTCTGTTACCCACTCACGTATAACATATGCTCCGGTAGTGATTCTAAAAGTGGCACCCAGGGACCTCTATAGGTCCTTGAGGGTCTTCAGGGGGATCCTCTGCCAAATTAGGAATAGTTTAATTTTAATAATTAAATATAGACATTACAGACATAACCTGGCTACTGTTGTCTATTTTGAATTCGAATGGGCAAAATGTAAATCTTTACAGAACAGTGTAAATATTCTATATGGAGAATAGGGATGTCAGTGATTATTATTATGATTAATAATTTCATCAATTAAAATATATTAAACAACCTATTGGTATGTGTCTATAATTCCTTCAGCATAAACCAACATTGTAAAAGTCCCACTTTTGACAGGTTTACATCCAAATATATTTTAACCAAAGTTGAGAAAATCAGCAAAAGAAACTGCAAATAAATGCTTGTTTCCATCCATTACCGTGATGCGATTCTTAGGAGTTTGTTCATCGAAATAAGCAATAGGTTATACCATCAGTTATTTGCTAAATCTGTTTCCATAGCACTTTGTTGCATTTTGCTTTTATCAGTACCCCAACTTTCCCACTGTTTTTTTAATTTGCACATAAAAAGCAGGTGGATGGAAACACACCTTATGTTTTGTTCTGGCAATTGTTGAGTTTAGTTAGCTATCCAGAGCCTCGTGCTAATACCAAACTACCAGTTCCAACAGATTGACTAGGTGTTTTATTTATGTCCCCCAATGAAGCCTGGAAGTCATGCAGCATTAATTGCTCTATTTTCAATCTATTTCTTGGCTGGAAGCAGTGACTTCCTGGGGTGTCATAGTCACTGTGAGGACCATGAATGTATAAAGAAGAACTGGATACCACGTTCATCGATGGTGCCACGTTCATTCTTATGCAAGTTGCTCACTGGGCGCATATGACAAAACAAACCAAACAGGCTTCCTCACACTTCTGCATCTCTTAACCCACAGAGCATGCTCACTATAGTCCGTCTCCAGTCGAGCCGGTTTAAAGAATGCACCACCGGCATCCACGGTTTAACAGATGCTCTTTTTCCATGAATGTATAATTAAGTATTGATTATGTATTGGGAAAATGCTTTTGGGTGCATAATGTGATGAATGCGCAAGCTGCAATACCCCGCGTGGCCCCTTGGCTTCACACCCCAGCTTTGTTCCTGGGACAAGACTCCAGCAAGTCACTGTGTCCAACTATTCTCTCAAAGAATAACTCAACACTCCAGTGGCTGAACGTCTCACCTTGTTGTGTGGTTACAGGTGCGACAAAGCACACTGCTGACAGAGGTAAAACAAGCTTGAAATATGCACCCCGTATGGGGGAAAAAAATCAGTATAGGAGCTACTGTTGGAAAACGTAAGAATGACTCAGCTGTCATTGCTGTGCTGCTCAGGTGATGGGTTTGCTCAGGTGATGGGCTTTAGAAGCCTGTTAGAGCTGCTTGGACTGATGGGGACTTTCAGCCCTAAGAGGAGGAAGTCAGACGTCAGAAACAGTTCCTACCACACTCGCTGTTTTTCTCTCTCTGTCTACATTTTATCCGTCTCATTTTCTACGCTTTCTGCCTCTTTTCTCTTGTTTCAATCTGCCCTTTTGCTGTCCTCCTGACCCCCTACTCCTTTTTCTCACCGCTCGGTGCGTCTCTCCACCTCTCGCTCTCTCCTCCGCCGCTCCCTCCCCGCTCAATCCCATGATCCAACCTCACTCCCTCTATTTAGTCTTCGTATTTGCGCTTTTTCTTCCCTATTGCTCCCTCGTGCTCTCTTTCTCATCAATCCCCCCTCAACTTTCTGTCTCGCCTTCCTCTTTTTCTCTGCTTTACTGTCCCCTCCATTTCTCTCCCTCTGTCCTCTTCTCCTCCTCCTCACTTCTGCACCATAAAGTAGACGGCTGGATGATTCATCTCTCCCTCTGCCCCCGGACTGTTGTGATCCTTATTTTACTGCACAGTTAAAGCAGACTCCCCCCTCCTCCTCCGACGTCTGTCTGTCCTCTATGCAGCCATTGACACTTATCAACCAAAGCGTCTCCTGTTAATACAGATAACAGCCTGGACTGGAAACAATAACCGAGCCTTCATCTGCTCGGTAATTATTGTTTCGCAGATATTTTATGTGATGTTTGAATACAGTCAGGATTTTACAGTGCTATTGATTTGATCTGGGAGAGTTGTTTGTGCAGACATTACGCTCCCAGGCACTGGTTTGATTTAGACTGGCTCCTCTCGATGAATGTAGCTATCTACAGTCCGGCCGTCCTCCTCTGGACATTATTCATCATTATGAGACAGGCTGATCCATGTTTTAATCACATTCTTAGTCTGCTGCAGTATTGCCACGTCCCGCAGTCATTCATTGCTTACGAGTGTCTTTACTAAAGACTGGCTGAGGTGTTGTTCCATACAACTGATGATGTAGAATCAGTCCGTGAGTGATTTAATGACTGAGTCAGTGTTTGCTGACTGAAATCTTTTCACCTGATTTAAAAACACATCTATGCCAGAGCCAAGAAACGTATTTGACATTTAAACACATTCACACATTGTGTTGTTGGGTAGAAGTGTTTGGGACACAGTACAAAAGGTGAATACTATTTCTTTACATATATTTCTATTAGCCTGACATATAATGAAATTGGTTATTGTGAAATGCTGCCTATTTGTTTTTATTAGAGCATAACCCTACTGAAAATGACTTCTATTTAATAAATAGAGATCTTTGACTGCATTCACATCTTAAACAATGAACCACAATAAATAGAGTAAGAGTAGATACAGCATGCAAAGTCTGAAAAACTATAGTACAGTTTTAATCACCAAAAATTTAATTTTGTCTCAGGATTTTGTCTTTTCAATTTGAATAACAAAATTACACATTAAAAAAATAAATAAATTAAACCAAGGATATATTTTTTCCTCCCCATAACATGCAAAGGAGGTTAAAAATAGTTTGTGTTTTGACTGGAGTAGTGTCTGCAAAGCTTCTTGTCAGGCTGCTTCCAGCCCCAACAGGCTCCACTAATCAGAGGGTTAGGGCAGCCTTGCCTCAGACACAAAACCCAGGGCAAAGAAAGTTCACAAAACACTAGCCGCTTACAAAAGCTTAATATTGCTTTTAGCGTAGCGCAACAATCGAAGGCAACCTTTTTGAGTGTATCAACGTTTTTATCAATCCAGAACTCCTCTTATTTGGATTATGACAGTTGGTCAGTGAGAGGACACTGATAAGAGAGAGTGTAGCACTCAGCTGCTGCAACTGTGAAACTGGAAAAGTAGGGTTCTGCAAAGTGAGGGCACCCCATCCCCAGTGGAAATTACCCCTTGGCGCTACACGACCATCCACCACCCCGACCGCCACAACCTTACTTTCTGCTTCGCTACATAATGGGCACACTGCTTTGTGCACTGGCACTGGATGTTGACTAAACCCAAAGTCACAAGCAGGTTTATTTAGCAAATGATCAAGCACAAATAGTTTCAAGCAATGTCTCCAACCTACCCGATAAATGATAACAACAAAATGTTCATCAGTGTTCATCAGCAGACTATTGGCTCCAGCACTCTGTACACTCTGCTGAGTGATAATAGCCACTAGCATTATCCAAAGTAAGGACACTGACCTTCGGGTAATTAAAAGTTGTTAAGGAAGGGATGGACTACAGTGAGCCAGCGTTTATTGCTGAACAAGCCCCGACAGGGCTATTCAAGACGCCTCAATTGATTTTATTACATGCCAAAGTAACTTACACGCTTTCACCAAAAAAAAAAAAAACACAGATCAAAGTCTGCCATACCCAACAAATAATCTTAATGGGCATAAGGCGTCAAAGGTAAATTAACTCAGCATTAATATAACTCAATTTAGCTGACATACCAAGAAAGTATCATTATCTTTGAATCTTGTGAATTTCGGCCCCTTATTTAATTTAAACTTTAATAGATGGCGTAGCATATAGCCACAAATGGTAGTGACTCTCTACAGGACTAAGAGCGGTATGGTTGGTGTTGTCAGAAAAGATAAATGTTCCAAAGGAGCAAGCACTGGGAGACAACGAAGGACAAACAGAGAGCGCCTCATATTCTCAAAGTCAAACAGAGTCAAACATTTCTGTCTCACAAGACAGTGACTCCACATGTTTAATAAATAACATTTTCTATTATACGGCAGAGTGTTGGAAACAATGACAAATTTAAAATGGTTACACGGTTTAAATGCAGCGTTCACAGCTTCTCAGTTCTCTGCTCACTTCTTTCCCAGAGGCATTAGCAGCATTAACGTATGGAGCTACTGCGACCCAGCATGCTCAGTGGAATTAAAGTGTAAAGGTCTGAAGTGGATCAACAGGAAAAAGTTATACCGTACACTAATGTCTCACAGTGTTATAGCCTATTGAGTGTATTAGCAGTTGAGTGACTTATGTTCTCTAGACGATGACCTCGTTGCCCTCAGTAATAATGGTGGAATAAGATACCATTAACTATAAGTGTAGCCATGCTGCTTCCCTACCAGCTGTGGCCCAGGGGAAAGATAAAGCCAAATTCTGTTGGATTTAAACTAACTAAAGTATGAAGATAAATGTCTCCTATTCCCCAATGATTACTACCGTTGTTTGGTCTGTTCTTGCATTCTCGTACCTCCTAATTACAACACTTTCAACACTGAGGCTATTTCATTTACTTTTGAGTTAATTTTTACTTACAGACCAGAGCAGTCAGTCTATTACTGAGTCAGCTTATCTCCTTACTTACTCCTTACAGCTCGGCACATCAACATCTCAGGCACAAAAAATTGTCTTTAAGCCCTACGTTCCCTCATTGTTGGAAAACCACTTTTTCAACTGAGCACAATTCCCTATAGCAATGTTCAAAAATGTTCAGAAAATACAAATGAAATAATATATAATAATAATGATATACTTAAATTCAGTGATATAGGCCTAAAATAAGATTGAAAGGAAAGGTTTGAAATAGTACTAGGGCTGAGGGCTGAGGGAAAATAGGGCTGAGGGAACATAGGGCTGAGGGAACATAGGGCTGAAGGAACATAGGGCTGAGGGAACATAGGGCTGAGGGAACGTGGGGCTGAGGGAACATAGGGCTGAGGGAACATAGGGCTGAAGGAACATAGGGCTGAGGGAACATAGGGCTGAGGGAACGTGGGGCTGAGGGAACATAGGGCTGAGGGAACGTAGGGCTGAAGGAACATAGGGCTGAGGGAACGTGGGGCTGAGGGAACATAGGGCTGAGGGAACGTGGGGCTGAGGGAACATGGGGCTGAGGGAACATTGGGCTGAGGGAACATAGGGCTGAGGGAACGTTGGACTGAGGGAACGTTGGGTTGAGGGAACATAGGGCTGAGGGAACATAGGGCTGAAGGAACATAGGGCTGAGGGAACATAGGGCTGAGGGAACGTGGGGCTGAGGGAACATAGGGCTGAGGGAACATAGGGCTGAAGGAACATAGGGCTGAGGGAACGTGGGGCTGAGGGAACATAGGGCTGAGGGAACGTGGGGCTGAGGGAACATGGGGCTGAGGGAACATGGGGCTGAGGGAACATAGGGCTGAGGGAACGTTGGACTGAGGGAACGTTGGGTTGAGGGAACATAGGGCTGAGGGAACATGGGGCTGAGGGAACATAGGGCTGAGGGAACGTTGGACTGAGGGAACATTGGGTTGAGGGAACATAAGGCTGAGGGAACGTAGGGTTGAAAGAATATTGGGTTGAGGGAACACAAACACGCTCCCGTTGGAACTATTTCTTGACCAAGAACAGCTAGGTGCAGTGAGTGCACGCAGCATCTTAAAAGCCGTGTCTCGATAGTGGCAGTGTGAGGTTTGAGCACTGTGGATCAGCTGTGAACAAAAGCCAGGTGACTCTTAGATGTTTTAGTGACTAGGTTGCTAGCTAACAAGATTCAACTCATAAATAAGACAGAATACATCAGTTTTGGAGTTGTTGGAAGGTGTATTTTCATACTCTCTTGTCTTTGTGCTAACTCAAACACATCCCAGGCGCATGTTTGTCCTGGAGATTCACTTGATAGAAATCCTCTCATCTGACTTTGCGTTTGATAGCAAACAGCAGACACAAACTGTAAGACTGAACCTTTAAAAGCAAATACAGTCGCTCTCAACCAGCTGCAGCACAGGCACAAAAAGTACCAATCTGTGCAAACATTTGATACCCAGGGTAGCTGTAGTGTTTATCTGTAGCTCCACTTCCTGCTGACAGACACTTCATGGCACAAGTATCTTTGTTGGTCTGGAAGTCTTCATCAGTGGACAGTGGTTATATGGGAGCTGCATCAGGGTCTCAGGCTGGGCCGGGCTGCCAAGGTTGATGAAATATGCATTGTCCAAAGATTGAGTTGAGTGACCTCGCCTGAGAAGTATGTGTGCGTGTGTGTACGTGTGTGTGTGTGTGAGTGTGTGTGTTGTCTGTGTAGGGGTTGACAAGAATAAGTCTCCATGGGACCATTTAATAGCACTTCAGCTCAGAGTGTGTGACGGCTCTATCTGTTCAGCCTCTTTCACTGTTGTTATTGCATAGTCATGCAAGGTGTGCTTGGCTGTATGCGGGCACATACGCATGTACAAGTGTGTGTGTGTGTGTGTGTGTGTGTGTGTGTGTGTTGCCAGTGTGTTCTCAGGGTATTCCTGCCACAGACAGGTAGATTGTAGACCAGATTGCCTCTAGGTCTGAATGGGAGCTGCTGTGCAGAGCGTCACCCATTCCCTCTACCAATATGGAATTATATGTGTGCCTCGACTCTGAGAGTGCGATGGGACAATTTGAGCACAGACAAAGACTCTTTGCAAGCACATAAATTATATTTCAAACAGAAATGATCACACAAGGGATCATTTTATTTTAGCAAACAAAAATCTATTCTCAATAAATGCATATTCATGTTTTCTATTATCCACATAAACAAACTATAATAACCTCTCTCAGTTTTAGTGCAAACCCTGAGTAGCCACCCATCATATAAAGCAGCGCTTGATTGTTAAATTATGGGTAGCTAGGGGAGCATCTCGTTATTGGTGGTGTGTTTTTAGATTTCAGCCATCTAAAACTTGTTTATATTTCAAAAAAATGTAGGGGTAAGCATGAAAAGAAATGAATGCTTGATTAAATTAATGTAAGCAATATACATGCCTACAGACATGATCATTGAAAACATCAGAAATCAAAACTCAGATTCCGTTTTCCTCATGGATATCTGTACTGAACTGTGTGGGCTAACCACCCTCAGAACTTGTTTGCATTCATCCTATATTGTATTATATAACAATCATTTGCATTAGTTTATTATTGTGCCTCTCTTTCCCTTTAGGGGCCTCTCTCTTCAGTGCTTGTGTTGCGTGTGTTATAAACAGCATCAGTGCTTATTATTTTCCCTTCCAGTGAAATCCCTCTGCTGTGAAATGAACAGAAGTTTATTCAAGGGCATTATAGGAGTGCATGTTATTATTTTTATCAGTCAGTGTATCAGTATTTGTCCATTATTGCTCAAATATATGTCATCAAGATTGTGACTGATAGCAAAATTATGATATGAGCATGAATCATTGTTAATTACAAGTGCATCAGTGTGTTTTTAATTACTTTAGCCATAATTGGCTGTTTCAGTTGTTATGATTAGTAGCCAATTTTGAATAGAGCAGTTAATCTGTAACTTTCTGAGTATTTCTCAAATCTTTTGTGATGATTGAAAGGAGAAGATTTCCCCCTTTTGATATTCACCAAAGCTTATTTTCACTTGAGGCAACAGTGTGACAGTCCCCATCTGACAGAGGAGTTTTCAAGTATCCATCTGCTGTTGGAAAAGTCCAAGAACAAAGATATATGACAATGTTCTGCCAAAAAAAATATTGATGTTTTTCTCCTTCAAGTGCTGTGATTTGTGCTCAGTGACTGTAGACACTTGTAACCAGTGTTGTGTTAAGTAATAAATGAGGGCAGAAACTCTATATGATCATCTATTGGTAAAACATTAATATCATGCATCTTCTGGGTGGTATTCCAATTCCTGGTTTTGTCACAGTGTATGAAAAGTCATCTGTAGTTAAATAGGGCTGTAACTAACGATTATTGTCATTACCGATAAATCTGTCGATCATTTTCTTGATTAATTGATTATTTGATCATTTGGTCCAGAAAATGTCAGAAGATTGTGAAAAATGTTGATCACTGTTTCCCAAAGCCCAAGTTGACATCCTCAAATGACTTGTTTTGTCCACAACCCAAAGATATTCAGTTTACTGTCATAGGGGACTTAAAAAACCCAGAAAACATTCACATTTGAGGCGCTGAAATCTGAGAATTTTTTCTTGAATAATTGCTCAAGATGTGAAAATGACTGGCGATTAATTTAATAAGTGACAACTAATCAATTAATCAACTAATTGTTGCATCTCTATAGTTAAATATGACCAATCAGGCATGGCTGCTGACCATGTGGTGGTCCTTCCAACGGAAATATAAATCATGATTTAGTAAGAAGCCATCATCCCACTGAGGAGCCAGCTATGGGAAAATTCTAACTGGAAGCCTAACAACTGATTTTGCATTTGAGTCATTATCGAGCTTTGATCCCCACCGCTGGCTGAATGTTAATTATTGTATCACAGCATAGTGCTGCTTCACTGTGCAACTTTGATTCACTGATGTTTTTCATCACTAAAACATCACAGAAAGGCTGACCAAAAACAGGATAGCACAACATTCAGTTTAGAGTGTGCTCACAATGCAGAAAAGGAAATATATGCAGCACCTGCAGCCACTACTACAGACAAATGGAAATAGATGTTTTTCCTTTTTATTTCTGCTTTTTAAAATTAGAATTATTGTTATTTCTAAATTAATTCCTCATCTAAATGCAGTACTAGTATATATCCTTACCCCTGAATGGATAGATAGATAGATAGATAGATAGATTACTTTATTCATCCCCGAAGGGAAATTAGGTATGGAATGGGTATTAGGTATTAGGAATGGGTGTGGTACATTTGGAATGAATGTATGTTATGATATGTGATTAAGGCCTGTCTGGATAGGGTTGCATCAGCAATTCATAAATCCATTACTCACTTTGTGCATACAGTCCTTCATAAGTTCTTAGTAACTATTACTTAGCTTTTAAGAGAGAGCTATTACTTAGCCCTCTTAATCTCTATAAACAAATATCTGCTGTATAAATGCAGATTCCGTAGGTAAGGGACCAAGAGTTTCTGTATTGGAAGTGTTCTGGTTTCCATTTGTAGTCTGTTTGTTGTCCGAGTAGTATTGATGTATAGGCTGTATTTGAGCGTTTGAGCAAAATATTCGCCCATTGTTTGACAATTTCGCTTTTTATTAGCTTTTTCAAAAAATGGATCTGCATTCTTGAGCAGATATCTGTTAAGATAACCCGAAATGTCGCCTGGCCTAAAAGAGCTTCAAATAGAAAGTTCTTAATCAGACTGTAAACTATGACTGGCTCCAGAGCATTGGAGTTTTTGTATAACCCAGAAATGGCACATTCACCATGGTTGCTTTTAAGAAATGCTGATCAGCTTGAAAATAGAATCACAGGGGGATCAAATCAAAGATGCTGGTTGCATTTTCTTTTTGTATTCCTGCTGCTGCAGAAAATGTCGGTTGGGGTATTTCTGTTTGTTTTTCAAAGTTTTATGAAAAGTCTCAGTCAGAGCTGCACATACAGGATATGCAGGGAGGGCCGCACACACACAGAATCACATAATGAATATGGAGGCGAACTTTACACCTACTTGACACGCACAATGCAAGAGAAAGGCAGCACAATTCTGCAACTCACAGAAGCTGTTGGAAATAATGAGAAAGGAGAACAAGAAAATGAAGGGTGAGACAAGAAAACAAAAGGGAAAGGTAAACAGCTAAAAAAAAAAAAAAGTGGCGGTGAAACAAAAACAACATGCCTGTTGGAGAGGCTGGCAACCGACACAAATTTACAGACTTCAGCCTTGAATAGCTCATAACTCTAAATCCATTAGTCTGGGTTTGGGTTTCAGATCTCATGACGCTCTAAAATCTGTTTTAGATGCTTCTACAATGTGACAAGAATAAAAGTCTGGGGGGAAATGGCTCCTTTCATAACACGCTGTGGAAATGGTCAGTTGGTTAGTTTCAGTTTTCAGCCTGAAGAGGAACCTGCTGGATGTGCTTGTATTGATTGTTTGATATAGTTGATATAGTATAGTATAGTGGCCCACTCATGCCAGGATGTGACTGAGGGCTTGCTTGGGTACGTGGACCAGTTATACAGGATGTTACTGTACCTGAATGTCCACACATGGGACAGGTAATAGTTTCAAACATTGAGATTGTATTATTCTATTTGTCACAAGGCGTAGATAAGATTTGGATGTTTTCTTTTTTTCATTTTCCCTGTATGTCTTTTCATATCTTCTTTACACAGGTGACTGAAGCTTTGTCCCTTCTTATTCTTATTGTTAGGTTATCATATTTGTTAGATTTGTCCCCGTCCCCTCCACAGTCTTTGAAACAGTTGTGATGCTACTTTGGATGTTGGCCAGCTCAATATGCGGTGCATATTAAACAGTGTTATTATTAGGCCATGGACAATCTAATCTGAATAAGCTTCTTGGGTTTAATTCATTATTTAGAATTTCGATTTTGGATGTAGATACAATTTTTCCTGGTAAAACTCCCACATTTCCTTACACAGTCCAAATACATGCAGGCTAGGTGAATTAGAATAAAGAAAAGGTGTAATTGTGAGTGTGAATGGTTGTCCGTCTATTCTCCTGATTTAGTCCTACTCAGTGGAAAATACAGGGAGGTGTAGACACAGGATGGAGGGAGTCCAATAAGTAGAGCTTTTCTTTTAGGGACATTTAAGTTTAACCACAGCAGTCAAACAAATGATAACTATGAAAAATATAGCACTGAATAAAAAAACAACTACTCTACTGTATATACAAAGAAGCACACAGGTTAATGCCAACGCAAGAAGAAGCCATCAGTTGATTGATGGGAAGAAAATAGAACATTTAAGCATAGCAGCATAGTTTAGTTAAATCAAACAAAGAATTCAGTAACATAATGCCAATTTCTGTCTGCATGAGGTTTTTTATATACATAAAAAAACTGTTGTTTTATTTGCCTAAATGAGAGCAAAAACATAAAACAAATCATGCCCCCCCCCCCCAAACATGTTGATTGAGATGCAAATATTGAATTCTGGATATTTCAGAATTGAACATCTGTTTCCTCAGCGGCAGTCAGTAAGAGCTCGGCCCAGAAAAAGCCGGACTCACAGCGTCCCATGGCTGCTGATCGTAAAAGTGCTGCGTGCAGTTTACTGACACCACCTGCAGTCCACAGCAATGACAGTCAAGTAAAATATTTGTGAGAAATGTGCCAATTTGACATAAACCAAACCCTGTACAGTGTACGGTGCAAGATTACTGGCACCAGTTGCCCAAATACACACATGCTTGGGCGCTTTCGCAACACACGTACACGCTCTCACATAGGCACCACTATAATTAATTTATGATCCAGTCCTATGATTTATTTTTGTCCCTATCTGACCTTATGCGCTCCCTGAATATGAAAAGTCCTCAAGGATTTGTGGTGCTTGGCTGAGTTGAAGGCAAACGCACACACGCACACACACACACACACACACACACACCTCCCCGTGCACAGCTAGAGTCCTGCTGGACCATGTATCATAACCCTTCATTTCTCCTCAAATGCCTGAACTCTCTCACCTTCCTTCTGCACCTCTTTTTCACTCATTTCCTCCATCTCTCCCACTGCTCGTCCCTATGGAGCATCTGAAAATAGCAGCCATGGGAAAAGTGGGTCAGCTGCCGTGTGTGTGTGTGTGTGTGTGTTGGGGGTGGGGGGGGGGATCTATGTATAGTGAATTTGCTGTGTGGGTAACTTAACAAATTGTCAAACTACTGTACGGCCATATCTCAGATTTTGAAGCATTTTTATGACTTGTTGCGCAACATCTCAAAGACAAACAGCTGATTGTGTTTGCAGACTCTTCCAGAGTGCTTTCAAAGTGCCACATACGTTACACACTACAGGCTTGCAGCATTTTTCAGTCATACATTTTTACCTTCTCTCATGAAAATAAATAATAGAAATAATAAACAAACACCAAAAAATTAAGTCAGTAACAAAGCTAGAAATAATGTCTGGGGACCCGATTTTACCCACGTCAGTTTTCTAATTATGAGGAGTACTACTCGGGCTGGGAAAACAATTGCATAATATCTCTCTAAAGTCTGAGATAATAACCTTTAAGGGTGTTATCAGGGCTTTAACACTGTGGTTCCAAAACTAAGGAAAAAAAAGATTGAAAAATTAGAAAGATTAGCTTGGCAAAACCTGTTCTTAAGTCATAAACACAGAGAGAAAACTGTTTAGATCAGAATTTTTTTTTTCTGCCTCTCAGGTTTTCCGTATTTTTGCATTTGTCACACTACCTCTCCAGGCTTTTGAAAATATTTCAGGTAAAACAATCTCAGATTAAATCTGGTGTGATCTGGTCTAATAAAAGATACATTAGATGGATTATGGGAACTGTAGGATCCAAGGATTTTTGAAATGTAGCCCTTACTGCGGACTCAATGTCAGGATATCTCGGAAGTGCAAATGTAAACCATGGCAGTACCCCTTTACATTTCTTTATACAGCTCTTTATTGCAAACAAGTGTCAAAGGACAAGAAAAGAAGATAAAGAAGACAGTAACAGAGAGAAAAGCAACATGACAAAACAAACTAACAGGCTCATCTAATACTGTCAGGGGTAGGCCTACTTAGCACCATCAACCTGAGAACTATGTGTGTGCAAGTGTGCAAGGAAAAACAAAACATCCCTAGAGAAAAAAAAAAATCCCCATAGACATAAAAAAAAACCCCATAGAGATAAAAGTCCCAAGTGCCAAAAAAGGTAAAAGTGAAAACCCCAAAGGAAAGCCCCCTAATTTGGCTGCTGGTTATAGATATGTGAATCTCATTATCCCACCACATAATTGTAGCACATATAAGATCTGTCCATTTAGAGTAGATGCTATAATCACTAGAAGACTGTGGCTTTAATCTTTAATCTAATCAGTGGAAAACGTTTGTGATAAAAGACACTTATGTGTATGAGGGCATAAGTGTATCAAGCTTACAAAACAGAATTTGCACACTGAAGCTTGACTGTGCACTTTTATTTTCAGGGCTTGTCGGCACCGTAACTACATTTGCATAATGTGTAAACATACAGTAACCTCAGCAAGCTTAAGTAATCGGAGCACAAAAGCCACAACTCAAACACCTGATAGAACACGTCACAATCTAACTGATAGACCGAAGTCCTCTTTAGAGTGAAGGATCGCTGCCACTTTGATTCCAAGTCTCCTTTATCAGCAGTCGTGTCTGTTTTCAGCTGTGTGCAAACTCGGCTCATGTGGCCCAGTGGTTGATCCAATTATCTGTTACGTGTTAAACTAATACAGTTAGGCCTGATGGGTCCCATCCAAACACACACAGGAGGGGGCTACTGAGGCGGCTCCGAGAGGTAGTGTGTGACAATCTGAGAATGTCATCCCCCCCAGGACGACATCAGTTGTCTCTTTTATGACGTGACAAAGACGATTTGGTTAGGTTCAGGGAGAGGTCATGACCTGGGTTCAAATTAATACTTTGTTATGGTCGGAGGAGCTTCGTCGCCGTGGCAACAACAATAAGCACATGGTTAAGGTTATGGAAGGATCGTGGTTATGCTTTTGATAACGCTGACTGTCGGGACACTAACTGATCCTGCTGATTTGTTGTCCCGTCCATCCGTTCCTGCCCATTTATGCCTCGGCATTGCTACGCCCTCTCTAAAATTTGCTGAACACACCTTAAAGTTCAACCTTTACGTACAACGAGGCTTCAGCAGTCTGAGTTTGCTCATTTTTAAGTGGGTATCTTCATCCTGGTAGTCGTGTGTAGGTTTAAGGCAGGCGTTGTGTCCCAGCAACAATCTTACGTGTGAGTACCTGAATATATCCATTTGCCGCAGCTCTGCAAGGAAAAACTGTCAGAGGGAACACAAGGATGGAATTTTGTAGTGAAAATATTGTAACTAACTGAAAATCTGAACCTTTTGCTTGCATTGTGAAAGTTCCAACTACTGTATAAATGAACAGGTAGAATGCACAAACTAGCTATGAAAAGGTCTACGAACATGCACACCACACTGAAGGACAATGATTTCCTCTCAAAAGTAGTTCCTTGTCACAGTGGCTTGTTTCACTTCACCAGCTATGGCCTGTGTTTATCTCGAGTCATTGTGCTGATCATTCGATCTTGCTTCACTGAACGCTTGCCTGTACAAAGTGCAGCAGCAGCTGGGATCCTTACTGGTTCAATAGTGTTTTTTCAGAATAATGGAAAAATGAGCAAAATGATTTAATGCCTCACACCACACTGTAGTATTTTTCTCCAGAAATCTGGTTCACAATGGATTTTTTTATCTGTTCAGACCAGTGTGGACCTGTTTTTAAAGTCACAGCGAAGACTCCACTAGCATTAAATAGCTTTTCATTTCGGCGTTTGACACCAACATTACTTTGCTGGAGACTCAAAGGGGACTGTCTCGTCCAGGCTGCTCTGTGCTTTCTATCAAGGCGAGATGTGGCGCAGCATCCACACCTAGTTTGTCACGGTTTGTCATTAGATGGGATCCAGGGGCCCTGAAGAAAAACAGCAACGTTTAAGTGGTCTGCTGATGGGTAGTTTATCACCAGGGCTCCTAGACTTTAGATCATCACCTTAGAAGATAAAATGTTTTATCATTTCAATCTGAAACACATTTTTCAACGTTCCTTTATGTAAAGACATCTAAACAATGCCTTTTACCCCCATCCTTTGAATATGCTTTGTAATGATGTTACAGCCTGTCAACTGGGTTAAAGGTGCTTTACAAATACAGATCATGATGAAGGTGATACCTGTTTAGTTCAGAAGTATGTGTATATATTTGAATTTTTTCACTGATCTGCTCTCTGCTGTTCTTCCTAGGATTCAAGTGTCCTGTCTGCTCCAAGTCTGTGGCGTCCAATGAAATGGAAGTTCACTTCATCATGTGTCTAAGCAAGCCTCGCCTCTCCTACAATGGTAAGTTTCCGCTGTTCCCTTTCCTCTATATGACAGGAGGTTTCTGTAGATCCGGTACAGTAAATAATGAACTGAAGATTTTGGCCCTGGTTTTTCAGGATTATGTACTTTTTTTTCCCCGTCTATTGCCTCCCAATATTGTGCCGAGTCTCCTGTCACTGCAGCTGAGCTGATAAATATTCATGACAAGGTGGGTGGGTCTACAGGCTGATGCGCGTTGTCGGGCTAGTCCTTCCAAAACATGATAAATATGAATGAGGGGAAATGAGGAAAATCATAAAAATTCATAGAATGAGTTTACCCAACCTGACATCTGCATTCAAGCACTCTTGAAAATACAAACACAACTGAGGCTCCTAAGACCCCTAATGGCAATCGACCCTCGCTGTAACATGTGACCTCTTTGGTTTCACAAGATGGTACTGGTCCCACCTGAGGCCATTATGTCTGTGTTTTTTCAGTGTTTGGTTTTATTCTACTGGAGTGGCTAACTCTGCAAGAAGCCAATACTATAGTGACTGCCCTATTCTTATTCTTTTACCCCTAACCTGTGTGGTTTGGTTCAAATTAACTCTGGTGTGGCTGGTTCATTTGAGCCAGTTTGGAAGCTGTCAATCAAGCCCTGGTGGACCAAACGACTGGGTCGAGAGCTCATGAAATCCTAACAACTAGGTGAAAAAAATCATAGGGAATTCTTACTTCTGCTGCTGCACTCTGCGACGCTAGCGAAGATAAATAAACTTATATGGCTCAGTAAAGTGCTCCATGACGTGCTGTCAGTCACCAGAATTAGATTTCCCCTCCATAGGTCCATGAAGGCTTATGACTAAAGTCTACAGTTGGTCAGCGTGAACACAAGAGCGGACCAGAATTAAAATGTAATAATATTTAAGCCCAAAATCAAAATGAACGGCTGTGAAAGCAACCTTAAACCAGCTTCTTATCAATAATTATCCATTTTGCCATTTTATACAGAGCCAAAATTCCGCTCCACTTCAATCAGTGCTCTAAATTCTAATACATCATTAGAGGGTGACGACCCCTTCGCTTCAACACAAGTGATAGAAAAATCCTCTAGCACACAATAAATGATAAGTTCTGTATTACTGAGACGTGGGAAAAAATTAAAGAACTGGATTGATAGAATTAGCAGTGACAGACACCGTGGCTGAATGCCCCCAAAAGAAACTCAAACCGATAGTTTTCAATTAGTGCAAATACAGAGGCAGCCAACACAAGGCAGAAGAATGATACAGCAGCAGATCTGAACCCATAAATAGTGCATGGAGGGTTTCCCTCTTCTCAACACTGCTGCACAGTTAACTTCTACTAAGACAATCATTGCGTGTTCCAGATAAGAATTTACAGCATCTCTCTAACCTTTTACATTATATTCAATATCATTTTACAAATTAATCAGATGGGATGACTGCCAAATAGGAGAGAAAGAAAAAACTTTAATATGAGGACCCTTCTGCCTCGAACAGACAGAGTCTAGATACTGCAGTGTTATTTTAGAAAAAGTAAACTATCTATTTAAATTACATTTAGAGCAACGTCATAGAAAGTGAAGTATACCATCGATAATTTTAAGGGTCAGTGCTCAGCTTGGTCTCACTGGGTTTCCATGTGATGTAAAAAAAAAAAAAAAGCCATGGTGTGTGAGCGGGCATGACGTCTTTTATTTTGCTTTATTGATCGTCTGTGCAGTGCCGCTCTGTGTTACCCTGTTAGCTCATCCCTCGCTGTCTCTCCCTGCTGCCCCTCCCTCCGTCTCCCTGTTATTCCACCACCAGTTGATTGATTCGATTCCGTGACCGCTAATCTATTACTCCTTAGTGTGTTTCATGTTTCGTGGGGGGAGTTGATGCCAGCTGCTTGTTGCAGTGAATCGTGATCGGGAAAGGAACGCAGCAAACTTTTCCGGGAGTTGTCCCATTGGTCGACCGACTGATGAGTGTCCCTGCTAGATCACTGGATCACTGGCAGTGTACTGTAATATTTTCCATCAAACATCAAACACAACCTTCACTTCCTGTGGTGATAAAAAGAAAATGAGTTCTTCATAGCTTTTGGAATTTTATTTATACAACACATATTATTAACTCTTAAAAATGCACATAGTTGTGATTACTCCCAAAGTGCAATTTCTAGTTTTCCTTTCTTCATGCTACTCAATATGATGTATGCTAAAATGTCAGCATTGAGCTCCACGGACATGCTGGTTATAGTGTCCATGTTTTCATCACTTAAGAGGTGTGTTGACCAATGGGACCAGACTTAGGCCCGGAGTCAACACCAGTCTAATCCATAAACCCCATAAACCCAGCCCATGCAAGAGAGGCTCTGATCCTTGGAGCTCACCACTCGCCACCATCTTTTATTAAAATTGTGGATTTTGCCCCCCCCCCCAGAATCACATTAGGAAGAGATCTTTTCACAGCCAGTGTTGACAGGAGCGATTATTACAATGACCAAAAACTGGTGGGTATATGAGTGCTGTTTTAAGACCGTTATGTAAAAATGTAAATGTAAAAAAAAGTGGTGAGAACATGCCCATCACAGTTTCTCAGAGCAGGAACCAGGGAACGTTTGGCTTGACTAAAATGGCCGATCAGTTATTGAAATAGTTGCTGATTAATTTTCCGTCGACCGACTGATCAGTCGATTAATTGACTAACTGTGTCGGCTCTGTGTTAGTTATTAGTAAATGAACAGTTATTTGGGCCACAAAAGCTGTAACACTTCCAGCTGTAAGATTACTGTTAAAACTGGGTGGGCTAATTGCCACGATTTATCAACAGGGCATGGACACATTACTGTGGGCTGAAGCATGCAAACGTTCCCAAAATGTAGATGAGCTCTTATCCTGATAATGGACAAAAAAAAACTCCTGAGAAATATTCTTTTTATTTATCATACAGAGGTATTTAAATGCTTCACCCTGGTTGCTGCTTGTTAAGTTTTCCATTCCATCTCAGCTTTTATGTAAAAACATAAAGATCTAAATTTCACCTTTTTAAAAGCCAAATGGTCAAACCACTAATAATACTTGGAGGGAGGATGTGAGTTGTTGCGGACTTGCCCACAAGGTTCTAACATCATTCATTTTTACTGTGACTGTGTCCACAGTGATACTCAGGGCTATTTATGAATAAAATAAAAATGTACATTAAGAGCAAAAATGCTGTCAGTAATGCTGTGGCAGACGCTCCGTCTACCTTCCAGTCCACTGTTATTTCCTCGAGCAGGCTGCTCTTTTAATTATGACCTGGGCCGCCACTCCTGGTTGCTTGGAGACCCGTGATTGACAGCAGTCATGTCCATTCATCGCCCCGAGCAACTCGCTGATTGACAGTTACTTGTTTGATTCAAGACTGTGCACATGTACGTCTGATCTGGAGCCGGGAAGGTCACCTTGTAGAGTCTGTGTGTGTGTGTGTGTGTGTGTGTGTGTGCATAGCGGGGGCAGTGTTTGTTGTGTTCCTGATGATAATGATAATGTAACCACACAGACTAAATCATGTAAGGTTGTTAGAGGGAGGGAGAGGAGGGGAGTCATTTTACAGCTGCACGAAATAGCAGTCAAGTAGGCCCACAAGGCCAGTGCAGTAAAAAATAATGTAAGTTTCAAGCCTGCAGCTGAATTCAGACTGTGAGGGAGGAAAGAAGATTGAGTGACAGAGACAGAAAGAGGAGAGTGAAACTGTCTTAAGGAAGATGGGATCCAGAGTGATGGAGTACCCTGATGGCTGATAACGGTCCAGAGGAGAGGAGGTAAAAGGAGAAAGACTCCCATAATTCCTCTCTTTTTTTTCTACAGCTCCGTCTGTCCTGTCACTCTTTATTTCCAGCAAATTACTCTGCTTCTTCCTCTGTCCCTGTCTCCTCTGTGAGTCTGTCTGTCCGTCCAGCTCTGTTCCTGCTGCGTAATCTCTCTGTAATTTCTCTCTGTCTTTTTTCCCTCCCTCTCTCTCTCTGTTCTCTTGGGTTTTTGAGACCCACAAAACGGGCCGAGCTGCAGCTTATCTCCTCTCCCAGCATGCTCAGGGGTCTATTGTCAATCACCTGGGCCCACTGACTGTCGCACATCAGCACATCTCTGAGCAAGGTCATTACACATGCACACATTTACAATATAATCAGACTCTAAAAGGACCAAAGTGACTGGGCTGACAATCACTTTTTCTCAATATATAATTATTAAGTCATCTGCACATGTTAATTCAGTCATAATACAGTGTATTAAAGAAGCAGAACTGTGCTTTTTTCATGTTTTAACCCATTAACTTCACATTTAGTGTATTTTATGTTCATACAAAAAGTTTTTACATCCTTTATTTACATTACATTTTATCCTCCTGTCATCATGAAAATCACGTTACAAAGACCTAAAACTTGCCTGAGATGGGTAATCCAAGCAAGTGAATAAGTAGGCAACTTTACTTTTGTTTGTCAGTTTTATTAATATCACATGCTCGGGCAGCTGCCAGCAGGATTTGTTGCGTTCAAATTCACTTGATTAATTAAAAATGTTCTGTGAAAATCTGATTATAACAAAGTGCAAAACATTTTTTTATTTTCAGTCAAAAAGTAACAAACTGTAGATGATAGCTGGCTACATTAGCTGTCAAGAGTCGCGGCGGTCCAGTAAACTGTGAAGTGAATAGTTGCACCGTATGCTCACCCGTCACACCAACATCTTTACAAGTCAAAGTCAATTTACTACCCATTAAAAGTACTTCTCCGCCTGTGAAAAGAGTCATACAAGGTTCTGAGAAAATAACCCTTATGATGTCATCAGGTTTAGGGGGACTGCAAATTCATAACAAAAAGCCTGAGTTACAAACTGGTCTAGTAGTTATAGCCGATTAAAAAGAGCATTTACCAGGGAGAGAGGGTTCATAGAGAGCGGAAGTCATGGCGTCACGTCCGGGTTAGCCTCTGTTCCCCTAAACCCACAAAAGTCTAGGGCTTATGGGAAATGGTGTTCATTTAAAATCTGTCTTTCACAAGACCCCCCAACTTTGTAGAAGTGCTACTACAGAGAGATGCTGAAAGACTCTCCTGACATTTTCACTGCATACCAATAACAACTAGGTGAAATAATGTTTTTGCAGTTGTGAATGAGCAGGGAGTTTAGCTTTTATTTCTAGCATAAATCTCAATGTGCTAAATCAAATGACAACACACAAACCACAAATGTGTTATTTGTGTCTCACATTGCTGTAGGCTCATTGTGCGCAAATTTGTGTGAAGCAGGTGAGGGTTGCAGGTAGCACACAGAGTCCACGTGAGCTGACCACTGGATCTTTTCTGGGCTTCAACTATGCATGATGATATTTTAATGCCTCTTGCTAAATATAGCCCCTCACGGGGTGTACGGGGGGGGGCACGGACAGCAGGAGAGAGTGTGTGTGAGAGAGGACGGTAAAGGAAAAGGTGAGACATGCAGTTTGCCTCTTGCAGCCGAGGTCACAGGAGGATGAAAGAGAGAAGATAGAGGGAAAGGGAGCGCTTCGGAGAAGCAAAGAGCGACTCCTCGAACTCATAATTGATGTGAAGGTGTTGGATGCCAAATGTCTGTTGGCAGCCAGCAACCAGCAGAGACGGCTGAAAGTCAAGAGGGAAACAGGGGCAGGTGAGGAGAGAGCTGATGATTGAGAGACCTGTGGGAGTCAGCATGGCCTGGGAGTTCTACACCCACCGCATCCCATTTCTTAAAATTCTCATCATATTCTCATTTGTTACACACGCCTAAATGTCAGTCAGTCCATTTGTCCGTCCATTCGTCCGCCCAACACTTCGGCCCAGAGAAGGATGTGACATTTAGGGTTTATTCATGATTCCCAGAGGATGAAACCCAATTCGGTGACCTCTTGTCCTTTCCTCGAGTGCCTACTGAAGAATTGATTAAATCTAACAAAGACAGATTTCCATGAAACATACTGAGCATGTTCATGATCCCCAGAGGGTCAACCGTTTAATGTTAAACACTCCATTAATGTTCCTCTAGCGCCCTCCTCAGCTTTTTACATTGCAGCACGCAGGTGTTTTCAGTGAGAAAGGGACAGACAGACGCCAGACAGACAAAGTTAATAACTAGCTGGTGAATATAGTGGAACATTTAGCTGCTTAAAAGACAGATATTCCCCCGAGGAACTGGTCTCGACAAAACCAGAGCTAAAAAAATGTGTTTTCGCTCAAGTGACAAAGCCCTCTAGCTCCCGTACCAATTACGATGGGAGCAAAGGAGTACGTCAGGTTATGTTATTATAGAGCAACGAAAATGTGTGACTGCGACACAGACTGCTGCTCGTTTCCCGTTTCCAACTGACGGTCAACGTTTTTTAGAGCCGTGACCACCACCGTTCATAACCTTAACCATGTGTTTATTACTGTAACCGTGATGACGAAGCTCCCCTAACCTTAGCGAAGTAGCCTTTTTAACCCAACCCACGATCGTTCCCCAAACCTGAACAAGTTGGTTTTGTGCCTCAACCTAACCAAACCTTAACCGCAGTGTTCATAGCACATCATAAAACAGATTTATTTTTCAGCAGTTAACAGTTCTGGACCAGAAAAACCTTCTGTGTCGCATGAGAGGGCACTGACCAGTGAAGCATTTTGTCATTTAATTTGGGGAACTTGTTTCTTCAACACTTTCATATGAACACTGCAGCTACTAGAGACTACAAGCTGGTCTTTAAACTTCTAGTCTGCTCTTCAGTGTTGTACAGCATGTTGTACTGCAGCGACCTAGTTTCAGCTCTAGGAAACTGGATATCGGGTCACGTGCCGGTACATAAGGGGTTAAAGGCTCACTAATGTATCTTCAAGATCATGAAAAGCTTTATGAATGTAACGATAAAATCTCTTAATCAGCTCTATAGTTCTCTGGGAGTCAGTGGAGGTTGGCTAAAACGGCGGCGGTGGTACGCTCCCATCCGATCCAGTTAGGCGCCTCGCAGCTGCATTTTGCATTGCAATCGATGTAGAGGGTTTTAGCTGAGGCAGGGCCGGGATGAGTTAAGGCTCTAACTTCATCCACATGACCTCATTTTTTAAACATTTCACAGGTGACGGAAACAAGATCGAACAGCCCTCTGCAGTTGATTATTAAAGCTGGGGTCAGATGTTGACTTTAGATTTAATACACTCACAGTCGAGCGGGAACAAAAATGTCTCTTAGAGGACTATGCAGACATTTTTTTGAGGAATTGATTCATCTCTTTAGTGTTTCCTGGTTGGATTCACATGCTAAAGATACTGGAGGAAGAGGAAGAGGAGGCTCTGTGCTGTTAGCAGGCAGCGTATGGAGATTCCTGCGATTAAATCCAGAGCACTCTGTCGGAGAGATGCTGTGCGTTTTGTTTTCAGGGGGGTGACAGAGGACGGAGGGATAGAGGGATGTGCTACAGTGAACAATAGAATAATGGAGAGGGGTCAGAAGAGGAAAGATAGATAGAGAGAGGGAGGGAGTGAGGTAGGGAGGGAGGAGGAGAGCAGGGTTATGGGAGTTTGTTGAGGAACTAAGCTGATTTGCAGTCTGAGCATATGTCTTCTGTCTCTCATTCCATCTCACGGTACCCCCTTTCCTTATCTGCCCCATATTCTATCTATCTATTGATCTATCTATCTATCTATCTATACGATTCTTATTCAATCAGCATTCCTCTGTAACTGCAGTTTCTTTTGCTTGAATTATCGTTTTGGACATCATTCATGTTTCATTTGACAGACAGGAAATATAGCCCACTATCATTCTGGCACAGCCTCAAAACTGGATGTTTTTTTTTCTAGTATGGGAGCAATAATGTGTGACATTTTCACATGAATAAATGTTAATGTTGGCTCCCTCTGTGGCAGCGCAACAGTGATTGAACCTTTATTCAGTTGAAGTGTGACGTATATGTGCATTTATTTGAGTGCTGTACTTAAAATCTCAATCTTGATTGAGTAGTACTATCGTATGAGACTTTATACTTTGATATTCAATTCAATTCAATTCAATTCAGTCGGCTTTACTGGCATGACATAACACTGTACATATTGCCAAAGCAGGTGTTGTCATTGAACAGTTAAACATCAATTTGAAAACAAACTATAACAAATAGATATACATCAAATAAGTATAATACAGCAGAAGAAAAAAGAAACATACTACATTAAAGAAACATACTATGGCAAATAAACATACTATAAGACAAAATAAGCAACTTGCTGTCATTAGACATTATTTTCTTAAATCTTTACACTTATCAAGTTTATTACATTTTTATGTGTGTAGATGAATTGTTATGAGAGGAATAAATTATTTGGACTGACCATCAGTGAAGAGACAAAGAGAAGAGTGGGGGGGAACCGGGTAACTACTTTTTACATTTGATTATTTTACTGCAAAATAAAAGTGTATTTGTTTCAAATAATAGTTGTTATATATACCTCGGGTTGTTGTGTACCCATGGAAATTAGAACAAGTTATCTAATTATTATGGTTATAGAACAATGACCATTCAAAAAAAGTTAGTCGTATGGCACAACTTTGCCCAAGGTAGAGGTTAAATGAGCATGGCGACAGTGTAAATTGAGCTTTTGCCAATGGCGTAGGCTCTGGGGTTCAGCAGGATAGATGGTGGTGCTTTCTGAAGAGCTCAAACCAATAGGTGAAAACCCATTAAAGTAATAATTTTGCAAAAGAAATAAATAAAACCTAGGGTTGTAGTTGTTGTTATTATTTAAAAACAACTAACCTGCTCTCTTTTGCTTGGTTGAGTTGTCAGGAATAGAAATGCCATACTTGCTTGCTACCTCAAATGCAAGTTCTCTGCATTTTTGAGGGAGTTAGTCTATGAAACTGGTCTGCGAGTTTCTCGATGTGGCTGGTAGGTCCAAACTCCATGTTATCATCAAAAACCTAGTGAGCTTTTGCTAGTCTGGAATAACCTGTTGTGGGAACTTCTCTTTTATTTGTGTTGCTGATATACCTCTTCACTGTCATTCTATCTATCTTTGACCTCCCCTCGACACTCGCCCTGCTGCTCTCTGTAGATCATCCAAGGAAGCTGAGCCTTTATTTGTCTCTCTGTTGTACTGTCTTGCCACCTTGATCTTATCTCTAGAATAGCAGAAAATAATACTTTAATACACAGGTTAGTACATATGTAGCATATTTAAACTTTTGGAGGTAAATTGAGCCATTGACTCAGCTTGCCCCAACATCATTGGCCCATTTAAGCCCAAAACATCCATTTTGACAGATGTTACACTGACTTGAATTCTAATGTCCAAAACATATCTATTTTAATTAAGATACAAGACTGATAACTTTAGTAACATGATGTATTCACTTGGCATAACAAAAGTCTTGGTTTTTTGCTCTGATTGCCAGAGTCCAAGATGGATTGAGTAATGTGAACTACACTTCCTTAATTTGTGGTCACGTGATTACCTTTATTTATGGTTACCTAGATGCAGGGGGTGGCTCATTTTACCAGCTGGCTTGATTAACCCTGTTCTTCCCTAATGATAAGCAGTTAAAGCAGGAAATAAAAAACATGCAATCAAATACACACAGTCAGTTCAGCACCAAAGATGACACGAAAAAAACAAACACAAAACAAGAAGATAATTGGTGACAAGCTGCGACCATCTTGGCTCTTAATTGACTCGCTGTGGATTAGAGGCTGGGGTTCCTGCTTCTGCCCTCCCAGCCAGCCAATCTCAAACTGGAGCAGCAGCCAAGCTGCAGAGTCTTTGTAGCTGTGCCCCACAGTGACAGATGTGAATTGAGGTGTTGTGAAATAACATGTCGTACTATATTATCTGCTATATTTCAGGTTCAGAGTTTTATTTGTTGCATGCAGTACATTTACTCCCAATGTGTTATGACATGCCATATGCATGAAGTACATGCTTTCATACAACTGTGTTTTCTGTACTGTTGTTTATACATCACGTTACAGACGATAAATGTGGCCTATTTTATGTGTGCCTTTGTGTTGACTGTAATATTCCAAAAACTCACTTCTTCAGGTGTCTCCAGGCTCGCAGCTTCACCATGAAGCACTACCCATTTCTGTTCCGTCCAACTACAGCAGGACTGAAGGGGATGTTGTCCTGTGCCTGGACCACTACTGCAAGGGAAACATTTCTATTATTTAAATCAGGATACAGATTATCAAAAAACACTCTCGGGCTAGCGTCAACTGGGTTGGGAATGTGACTCAGGGATAGATTTGTCATGTCGGTTGTGTTGGCAAACTTTGGCTCAAGTCGACGCGGTAGGACAAAACGAAGCTAAATTTAAATACTGCCACAATTAGCGGGGTAGCGCAGCCTCTTTGGAAGCACTCAGAGCGGTGGTATGTGTGGCGAATGTGCGGGGGAGACACAGACAGGCGGTGTGTTTGCGTCACATGTGAATACAACAGGAAATGTTCCTTAGCATTTATTTTCTGACTGACTATAAAGCTGATTACCTCATTCTTTGACTATTGAACATGTAATGAATAATAGCTTAAATGTAGGGTAAACAATTTATCCGAGAGGCATACAATAAATCAAATGCTCTGACACAAAAAAGAAAAAAATACGGTATCTGTAAGAAGCCCGTCAAATCATTTAATTTAACCAGCATGAAATGATTGGACGGCCTACCTCCTGTCTACCTAAAGATTTGTAGCAAAGTGTTCAGGGGCTTTAAATGTGAACATGCATGTGAATAAACACATTTGCCATATGGCCTTATCTCATTTTTTGTTTCAATTGACTGAATGTAAAATCGCTCTTTACAAAAAAGAAACTCTATAAACTATATTTGAGATATTTACATTGCCTTATATATAGCCCATTCAATACATTTTAAGAGCCTGCATTCTACAGTAAGTAGATGGGTGGAAATAAAAGTGTTCACTGGTGAATTTCCATATGATGGACGCTGTTGTTTTGCGACAGTGTGCGCCAGTTCCCTAATTCATCTTGAAACCCCCCCCCCGCTGTATTTTCATTGGTACAAGCAGAAACTATCCACTATATCTGCTGTGTGTTATGCACCAACCTGCTCTCCTTACTGCTCTCTGCTGTGTTTGATATGCTCTTGGAGTCTAAAATTGTTGCTGTCTTTGGTGCATACTGATACATGTTCTGCTCTGTGTGTGTGTGTGTGTCTGTGTGTCTGTGTGTGTGTGTGTGCTTGCCACTTTAGATGATGTGTTGGCGAGGGATGCCGGTGAGTGTGTGATCTGTCTAGAGGAACTGCAGCAAGGGGACACCATAGCCAGACTGCCGTGCCTCTGCATCTACCACAAAAGGTGACACACACATACACACACGGACACACACGCACACACACAGATTTGAATCACTGCCCATTATATAATTTTGCACTTCTTCTAATTAAATCCACTTACTGCGCTCCAATAAAATCATTCCTTAAAGATGGACAGTACTTGTTGCGTTTGATTTAGAGGTTATTCATATAATATCGTTGAACAATAAAGGTGCTGTGTGTAGCATTTCCAAACATCGATATATCACACTGTCAGATTAACTAACTGATCGCCTGGGATAATTACCATAAACAAATGACAGCAGGCTGCAGACAACTTAAAGCTGCTCCTGTTTCTCAAAAGTCTTATAGCTGAGTGGGCATTACCCATCAGCCCCAGTTTTTTCTGCAATTATGTTACTCTGTGCTTGAAAAGTACTTCCTTTGAAATCATATATATATTGAAAAACATCCATAGTGCAATCTTAAGGCTCTTTACTCGAGTATTCTCATTTTATTCAATTTACTTCACATTTCTATTTCTAATTACCTACATTATAGAGGGTAATAACGTACTTTTTACTAAACTGCATTTATCTGATGGTTGTTACTCTGCACAGGAACACTTCATACACATTAAATAAGATATTACTATTATATTATATAGGTATATAGCTATATGGGTTATGTTGTTATTAAAATTAGCCTCAACCACACAACAAACCTGTATTGGTCATATGTATAGTACTTTACTGGACTATTTTCATTTTATGCTAATTTTTGAGATACATTTTGTACTTTTTGCTGAACTACATGTATCTGAAAGTCAATGTAAGGTTGCAGGTTAAGACTGATTGGATTGGATTGCATTAACCTTAGCGTTAGTTTCCTGGCTTCCAATGTAAATGAGGTTCGTAAAGGTTCTTCCAAAAACCATGGATGGCGCCATCTGCCTTAAAAAAACAATTTTGGTAGAAAAAGTCACATTCATAGTACAACTGTGAAGTACTGCAGTGTTTTTATTACATGCTACTTTATACTTTTACTTCACTACACTTTAGAGGGAAATATTTTTTCACTAAATTCCATTTATCTGACAGCTATACATGTGATTAGTTACTTTACATAAAACCACTCAACAGTATATATAGTAGTAAAAAATAAAACACTGAGAGTGAACAAGGTTAAAATAATGCACATGTGAGAGTGCTATAACAGTGCAGTTATGTTTCCCTCTGGGATTCATTTATATTCTATTAGTTTATATATATTGTGTATGTTCTGCTAATGTGGGAGTGCATGGAGGCCTTCCAACATGCCCACATGTTACTTTAGCAACAGTCCTCTGTAGAACTGAATCCATTTAAGATTATAGTGTAATACAGTTGTTATCCCATGTTCTCACCCGTTTTTTTAAATATCTAGTTTTATTCTTCTTATTATTAGTCCCTCTTTTATTGTTATTTTGTTGTTTGTCATTTTTTTTCAGCCCTGATGACTGACCTTTTGACTCATCAACTGTGAATGTTGAAGTGTCCTCTGTATTTGCAGCTGCATTGTATAACCTTAATGTCTGTGTGTCTCTGTGTATCTGCAGCTGTATAGACTCATGGTTTGAGATCAATCGGTCCTGCCCCGAACACCCCTCTGACTGACTGACCACCAGGCCCACTATGAATACTGTTCAAGGTGGGACACACACATACACACTACTGTCTGAATGCTAATTACTGGCAGATGAGACTGTGCATGTAAACCAGTGAACGGAAGCTCACACTGGCTTTGTTTTCAAATTCAGATGTGATCCATTCACTGTTCTCCTCCAGTCATATGATGCATTTGACTGGAAACAAATTCATTGAGAATTAATAATTGCTGTGTATGGGAACATAACCAAACAGTGATTACATTTTGAGGATGAAAAATTTAAATAATAATAAAATCTTTAGTTGTGCAGCAAGCAGGTGTGTTTACAATGTTCACCATCTTAGTTTAGCGTGTTAGAATGCTAACATTTGCTAATTAGCACTTAACACAAAGTTCAACTGAGGCTGATGGGAATGTCATTAGTTTTGCAAAAACACACCAAAGTATTGAGCAAATTCAAATCCCAGCCTGATGATGGATCCAGATGAAAATCCAGATGATCAACAAAATCTGTTAATTTGTCACTATACAAAATGTCATGGCAATCCAGCAGTTTCTGACATATTTCAGTCTGGACCAAAGTGGTGGACCTACTGACCAGCATCCATAGAGTCATGCTGATAACATGGCTAAACATGACATATAATTCGTGGAGGAATCTTACAGTTAAACATACTCAGCATCAGTTAACATACTTGAATGCCTTTTTCTGTCTTGAAAACGAACATTTGTGGAAAAAGTTATATCCATACACTCTCTTTCTATACACCATGTCTGTATAATTACTCAAATAATAAATAAATAAATAAATATATCTAAGCCACTGAAACCACATTTATCTGTCTGTCTGTACCCCACTGCTCCTCTGTCTCCAGGACATCTCGTGGTCCTCCCGTGGATATCTGGACACAAACGCAACCAAATCCCGACGAAACAATCAAAGTGATCAACACATACTTATCCTGACGGAATCCATCGTCCTAACCAAGATAATTATTCCTAGTGAACTGAACCAAAAAAAAAACGTGATTGTCAAACCATCGTACATTTAAAGGGCCCCTCTCGAGCCCTCCATTTTACGTCTGCTGAAGGATTGCTTACAACCCCCCGTGCCCTTCCTTCCCTTCCCTTCCACTTCTCCAGGATTACAGAGTCCATCAAAGGGCTTCATCTGCCTCGACTTCCCACTCCAGCTGAAGTGGCCGTCTGCCTCCCTGACGTGCTCAGGTCCTTGCAGGCCTCCGGCAGCTGGCCTTCCATCTCGGATCTGGATCCAGGCCTATCAGTCATTCGTCTCCAGCCCTCCCATGGCCTTAACTGGGGAGAGGAGAGGAAGCAGAGCAAGGAGGGGGCGGGAGGGAAGAGGAAGGAAGCCACGCGAGGAAGAAGGAGGACGACGGGGGCGGGAAAGAGGAGGAGGAGGAGGGAGCCGACGAATGGATTGTTGAGTTACAGAAGCTTGCTTTGAGAAACAGACATTGATCATTATTTGGCGGGCCTCATCTCTCAACAGGACTCCAGCTCGGTGACGTCCTCTCAGAGCAGACGGGCTCCCGTTGTGCTTCTTTCTCACAGTTCCCGCCTCAGTTCTGCGCCCTTTCCTCGCCAATTTGACTCATAACTATCAAATCCCAGAAAGTCCCCAAAACGCTTATTAGATCTGGTTTGTGCACACCTGGGCAGGCAGGGAGGGGTGGAGGGTTAAAAAAAACAGAAAAGAGCTAAGAATGGGATGTCAGCTTGTCTTGTATGCACGGAATGAAGGGGGGGGGGCGTCAAAAGATGGACTGGGGGTGGAGTGGAGCGGTCTGAGCATGCTCAGTTCTGATTGGGAGGGAGGAAGGGGCCAGCAATGTAGTTTACGCTCCAACTGTGTAACATGTGTGTTTGGGCTTCACCCGGTATGTGTGTTGTGTGTGTGTGTGCGTGTGTGTGTGTGTGTGTGTGTGTGTGCGTGTTTGTGAACTTGGAACCGTGACAACCTAGCTTTCGCTGAAGCCTAATGTGTGTGTGTGTGTGTGTGTGTGTGTGTGTGCGAGTGAGACAGCGTGAAAGGTCAGTGTAGAGGGCTGACTGGGACAGTGCTGTGTGCGTCTGTGTATTGAAATGTTTACAGTCTAGATGTCCATGTTCCCCGTGTGTGCGACTGGCAGTCCTCCCTTTACTTTGCTGATGTTTACAGCTACAGAGAAGCGACATGACATATTGTAAATTACACACGTAACCTCTCTTTGGTTCTTTCTTTTTAGATCTGCCAGATTTTTCATGTGATCATGATTAGTCATTTTCTCGTGAGAGCCTCGAGTGTGAGTGCGCGCATGCGTGCGTGTTTGTGTGTGTGTGTGTCTCCGTGCATATGACTGTTTGTGCATGTGTGTTTGAGTGTGTGTGATTCAAGAGGCACCTCTTGGTCTATGCTACTGTCGGTCCCCCACATTGTGTTTCTGCTAGAGTAGGTCTGGCTGACTGCAACTGGAGACGTGAGCCACTCCGACCCGAAAAAGGACTCTGTAGCCCCACTGTGGATCCACTGAACGGGGCTTATTTATTCATTTGTTCATATTTAACAATATTTGTTTAATATTCCAATCATGTGAGGTGTTACTCACTCTTCAGAATGCCAAGAGCTGATGTATGAAGACTACTACAAATCAACATACAAACAAACTGCATTTACAAAGCTACTGTAAACAAATGGTGGAATAAATTGTGCTAGATGACAGACTCTATTTTCAACTTTCATTCTGTGACCCAGATACAATGTATACACACTGAACGGCACTGGGTTTCCTGTAAAACATCCTAAATCCTGAGATTATTGGCGGCCTTTAGACACGCAGTATGTATTCTACCTGTATATGAATGGGACATGGAAAAAATCCACCCTTGAATCACCTCCAACTCTTACATCAGTCAGAAATGTCCAACACACTCCAGGAGTTATTTTGGGATTGAATGTGATGTATCTTCTTTCACACAGGCCGTTAGTTATCTTATTTCATTGAGTCCTTCTACTACATTTCCCAGAATGCCATTTGACTATTAACAATGAATGGGCGTAGAAGGGACATGTGTTCAGGTATACAGTATGGGTACAGCCGTCTACTACTACCACAACTACATTAGGGAATGCTATTAATTGTTGCCATGCCGACAGAGTTGCGAGGTACAGGAGCTGCTGGTTCCCAACCTGGAAAATCCCAGTTCAATCATTTCTTTAAATGACTTCCTCAGTGTTCCTTAACATAGAAACACAGGAGGCTTCTGGATTATTGAACAACACCATAGGTTTATGTTATCAGTTTGAATTATTTCAACTTTGTTTCTTAAAAATACCAAATGTTCTCTGTCAGTTTGGCGTGGCTGACGACTCTTTAACACTACAATACCCATGAGCCGTAGCCACCATCGCAATGGAGAAGAACCCGGAGAAGAGAGAAAAGTGCAAAGCATAGCTGCAGCAAATTCATAATGCTTTGTTGCTGCAACTGGAAAAAAACAACACAGCTTTACAGTTGATGATTTCATCTCAAATTGACCCAGAATTTAAAATGAAACTTCGACCTGCTGATTGTTTTATCAGGTTTCTACAAAGCAAAACTGGAGCTGTTAGCGGTGCATGCAATAGATGTTTGATGTTTCATACTGATATACACCTTGGGAGTCGTAGCTGACATTTCTCCTTGTGTTTTTATGTACTTTTGACTTTTTAATAAAAGAACCAGATATTTTAAAATGGCCAAAATAACTTCTCCCACCTTGTTACTCTTATTCAAAGCATGACACGTTTTGTGGCTGCAGTGCATTATGGTCTATTCGGGCTATTGAAGGTGGGAGAACTCAAACTCCATTGTTAATACTGGAAATATCCCAGTTTGATAGACATCACTATTCAATAGACCAAACATTACAAATACACGACAAGCTGCTCAATGTTGTTGAAAACTTCAAGTGTGGATATTTCCTTGAATGTTCTTTCACTCTATGATAAACAATGAAAGGACCTTTGTCACAACTCGCACAACATCGATTACTGCTCCTCTGTTGTAAGTCAGTGTGTACGAGTTGGACAGCCTTTGGGAGACTCTTTCAGACCAAATCTTAAATGTTGGCAGGAAATCACTGATCAGAGCTGAGAAGAGCTTCCCAGCAGCTTCAGAGCACGACGACCATCTCTCACTGTTACCAACAACAGACGCCACAGATGCTGTTTGGGGTGTAACTTGAGGAATCCAGCCAATAACTTTTGAAATGTGTGTATGTATATGTGGTGGTGGAAAAAGAGGCGTCTGGCAGCCATCTATACTATACTCTGACCCTTTTAATTTCTCAGTCACTCTAATTTTTGAGGTATAACTTTGCACTAAAGCAAAATGATGGCGGTGAAGCTGTCACTCCTTGCTTTTATCCCTATGTTTGATTGCTCAAGAGTCACTTTTATAGACATTAATACCAGGAAGTATGAAATTTAACACACCTGAATGCAGTCAACTCCCAGAGGGGCCTCTGTAGTGCTCTGAAGCTGACAGGAAAACTGCCTCAGATGTGATAAGTTAGGAGATAACCATTTACACAACACGTACTGCGCTAGTCCTAAGGATTTCTATTTCCTGTAAAAGATGGCTTTAAAGTCAACGCAGTCCAGTTTTGGGGGATCATTTTGACAAAACTTTACTTGAAGTTCATTAAGAGGAATTGTAAGGACTGTAAACATGTATGTATACACCCCTGTATGTTAGCTCAAAGCTGCAACTAGTCAAAATTATTTGATAAACAATGGATACAATGACTATGTGTAATGTGAAAGGGGTCGCTAATAGTGAAGAACCTACAAAGAGTTATCGCCCAACTCTCCAACAGCTGTACGCAGTGAAGAAAGTTCTAATAAACACACTGTACGCTACCTGCCCAGCACCAAACCACTGACAGACAAAGTGAGCGACTAGCAGGTGAATAATAATAAAAGATTAATGCAGCTTTAATAATTACATTAGACAGCATTAGAATGTATCATGATATCCATTAAAGCTGCATTCGGAATGTAAAAATACAGCATTTTTTCAGTGACAAAAGTAGAAAGTGGGAGGAAGCAGTGAGAAATGTGCCATCAACATCATGAAGGATCCCAGACTGGCAGCTGTGCTTTGTGAGTTCACTTTAGAGAATTTTTAGGAATTCAATTTCATATTCTGTTAAGCAACTGCCTCTTGCTGCCATTTGAAGCGACCATCATGTGATAATGTCTAATGCAGTGTTAGTGGAGTCTGAATGTGGTATGAAATTGTTTTCGGGCAAAAAGTATTCCATCCCACCAGAGTTTCTTTCCCTATTAAATCACATCTAAAGAACTTGTGATCATAATGTGGTTACGATTCCCCGTGAACCCCGCTTCAGATAAAGTGCTACAAGCCTGTTAGTGCTGAGATCATCCCTGTTCCTTACTAAGGCCGTGACATATGGAGGGTTCGAGACAAGATGGCAGGGGTAATTTCACCAAGGATGGGGGATCAACATCATGGTGCATTACATTGGGCCATAAGAAGCCAAATAATAATGGTAACTGCTAACCTCATTCCCTATTTGGGTGACACACAATGTTCCCTGTGTATCATGGCCTGCAGCTAATGGAGGGGGATGATCTCTTTGGGAAATGACGTGTGCTTTAGTCTGGTTTTGCAGAGTGAAAATGTCTAATGAGTCTCTCACACTGCTGCTACAGTCCACAGTAGGCCCACTGTACTGCCTGCCTGCCCACTCAGCTCGGACACACAGCTACAAGAATACAGAACCTCCATTTACTATGGCTTTATTTCATTTGACTCCCATTTAGTTCATGACTTATTTTACTTTCTAAGGATGTGAATGGCTGCCTTCTTTACGGGGGCGCCGACTAACATGTCTGATGACTTTGATGTGCAATCTGTGGGATGAGTAATAACAATGACATATAATAATCTATAATATTAAAAATGTCAAAATATGAAAAATGACTGACCTGTTGTCTAGATTTGTAAAGTGATGGTACCCTAACAGATGGGAAAACACAAGATTACAGTATGGACTAGCTGTCCTTTTTCATTTATCAACTGATAAATGTGATCAGGCAGGCGGAGAATAGGATAAAGCAAAACAGAAGTGTTGAGCATGTTAATTTGTTTCCCATTTTACCAATGTATTATTATTATTATTATTATTATTATTGTTATTATTGTTGTTGTTGTTGTTGTTGTAGTTTCCAGCTCCATGACAAGTGATCATTCTTACAACAGGACACAAGGGGATTTCAATTTTGTAATGGTAATATTCTGACCTCTAACGGCTAACTTCGTAATTGCACCTGACTTTTAATGGCAAAAAAAGGCGAATTTAAGTTTGTAATTCATTTCACTTTTTGAAATGATCGCAATATAGTATGCAACATATTTTATTTAAATAAATAAAAGATACAACTTATCAAAACAGCAACGTAAAATAACCTAAATCTCAGTCTAAATCAGAAAGAAACAACGGACAACAGATGTTTCTCACTCAGTTCGATCGAGTTGAATCGATTGCTCTGGTCTAGAACACACAGCAGCGTTCTGATTGGTCGACGGGTCCTGGCGCCAAAACAGCAAGAAGGAAGAGTTGTAAACAAACCGGGAGACTCCTCTGCGCGGTACCGCTGTAAATATATTTGCTATATAGCTACTTTTCTCGTTCAGGCACAACATGGATACACAGTCATATCTGCCTGTACAGCCTGGGGTGGGGATGGAGGAGAGTTTCCTGTCTCTCGACGATATTTTACTCTCTCACGAGAGACTTCCCATCCGGACAGAGTGCGCTTTTCCCCGGCTGGGATTCCTGGAGAAGTCGAGTGACTCGCAGGACATACCGGAGGTTGGTAAAGTTTCTGAAGGAAAATGTATGAAACGTCGTGGTAGTTACAAGTGTAAATATATTTCTTTAGAGGTGACGGTGTCTATCACAAGTACACCTAATAGTACTGTTTGCTGTGTCAAGAAAGTTAGGCCAAACCTGCTGTATTGGCGTTGGTACATGTGTGTTAAAAAATTAACTAACACTAATAATAACCTTAACCCACTTTTCAATTCGGCATATTTAGTACCTACCAAAACGTCAACTTTATTATCATGACGGAGAAAACACACAATTCACAGATATAAAGCGATGACAACGGACAACCTGGCTATAGTCAAGGACAAACAAGAAATAAAATGTGAACTATCTATTAAAATAAACAACACTCATGTTAATACAATTTAGATTTTTGAGAGGTATTAGACCTTTTTCACATATTGACATGCTACAGTTCACCGGTGTAAATGCTGCTTAATCCCATTTAGCTGCCTCAGTTTCCGGGTCCTGGTATTTTTTCACCTTTATTTAGACTGGTACCCTCATTGAGGCACGAAGTCTCATTCTGAAGAGAAACGTGGTCCAGACAACAGCAGTAATACAGCACAAAGTTACAGACCATAGGACATTCAACACAAAGACGCACTAGAACACAAAACAAAAAATGATGAGTGCAAAAGTGCCAAAGTGGTGGTCAGATTTGAAATGTATTGTGCATGCTGGCCCACTGTCACACTTGTTGAACCATTGATTCAAATCCATATATTCAAACCTCCAACACAGATGGCTGCAGTATGGACCCCAGAGACCAGGGTCTTGACAATTACTCCAACTCTGAAGTTTGTTTCTCTTATCTAAGGGTACAAAGATGGAGCTTCCTCTGTGGCTGTCCAAGGGACTGTACGAGAAGAAGAGGAGAGTGTTGTCAGTCGAGCTTCCGAAGGTGTACAGAGAGGGCTGGAGGACCGTGTTCAACGCCGACTCCAACGTGGTGGACCTGCATAAGATGGGGCCCTACTACTATGGCCTGGGATCCCAGATGCTGCACTTTGACAGCCCAGAGAACCCAGAGATTGCACAGACGCTGCTGCAGGTGAGCAACACGCACAAACTCTCACACAGAGGAGTTAATTTAACATTAAAAGGTACCAAAAAATTGATGGAATTAAATATCAAACTTCAAACTAAACAATTTATAATAGTGCCCAGCTCTGCACTGGACAGCCATTAACAAATAATAAATATTTAAATCAGACAGGGGTCCTTGTTACACGCATTACATGTCATTTCCAATGATTTATTTACTTAATCAAGGACACAGCATGTCTCTGCAAACCCTTTAATGGATTTATGAAAACAGTGTGTGACTATGACCTTTGGGAGGTGAGACAAACCTGCAGGAGGACATCGCCTCTGATGGTGACAGAATATTGAGTGGGCTTGGACTCTTTTCTTTAAAGGTATTACATTTCAAAATGAGCACATAAGTTTCAGTTTTAATTGTCTCAATTAACCGAGGTGTCCCAGTCTTAAGCTTTGTGTGCATAGATGTACACATTGTATGCTTTTACAGATTCCAGCCCTAAATTACATTACAAGAGTTGTAATTTAGTGCTACTTGAACTGAAAAAACGCACCATTAGACTTGGAAATTGCTAAATCAACCGTGTGGATATTATTTGCTTGCTTTTACTTAAATGACTACATTTTTTTCACAACAAATGCAGCCAGTGTTATTTAATACACCGCAACTAGGGGGTGCAATCAGATCAGAAAACATGGCAGACTGCTGGTTGTCTGGTGCAGCTGTTACCAGGCAGATTGACTCTAATCTCATCGTCTGACACACAAACAGAAACAGAGGGTTGTTGCACGCTGTAAGACTTCTCCACGGCCTTTTGACCACAAGGTTTTCACATACTTCAAGTATAAAATTGCCATCCTGGTTGTTTTTAACCACATGAAAATATCTGATATCGGGTATTATCCCCATTTCATCAACTAGTGTGTTTATGTGACGTTTTAACTCCAAATGAGTGAAAACTGAGCTTGTTATGAAGACTTGTTTGCTGCGTACTGCCTATGGTCAGATATACAACTGATGGGGCTCCCTGCGTTTATATAAATGATGCATGATTGCATTTCTAAAGAGACTCTTTACTCTTTTTTTCTCTACAGACACAGAAATATTAAGGTATAAATTAGGCATTCCATCTGATGGCAGGTTTATAAACTATATAGCAGCTGTATTTACTTGTAAAATGTTAGAACTCAGTGTAACGCAGCAGGGGCCAGTTCTGGACACACTCTTTGATGTTTCAGTATTTTTAAGATAATCATATATTTTTTCAGATTATTTAGCCTAAAGGCAAGTAACATGAAGTAATACATATCTGAGGTTTAACATTTCATTTTATTTCAAAGGTGACTGCTGGTTCACGAGCTAGGTCACTTGAAAAACGTTCCCAGCGTGCTTTGATTTGAAACACCTCAACTGCAATACTCACGCACTACCCTGTGCCCGCCGTCTTTTTTTTATTCTCATCTAATTGGTGGCAAACTGTTGACACTGTCTTTCGTCCAGACGTTCATCGGCCGGTTCAGAAGGACAATGGACTCCTCCCAGAATGCCTATAACGAGGACACGTCCGCGTTGGTGGAGCGTCTGGACTGTCTGGAGAAGGCCCTGTTCAGGTCAGGGCAGAGCGGCCTCAACGGCTTCCAGAGCTGGGAGAAGGGCCAGGCCTCGCAACTCACCGCCTCCAGTCTGGTTCTCAACTACCGCAAGAGGAAGATGACTGACGTGCAGACCTGACCTTGGCCTGCAGTCAGAAGGCACAGACACTTCAGAGCACAGCAGCAACAGACTCGCACTTGCTGTCATTTTCAGTTCCACAGACAAATCCACCCTCTACATCTGAGCCATGGCCCTGTGTAGAGCATACATGTGTTTCCTATTTAATTTGTCACATTGTCTCCATTGATGGTGCAGATAGACATTCAGTTGATCTATGAATAATCAGTTCTCGTAATTTGATTGTTAATAAATTGTTTTTATCATATACCAAGTAAAACTTCCTAACATTTGCTGGTTACAGCTATACAAATACAGTTTCTTGTTTTTTGGTTTACATCATTACAGATGGGTAACCTTTATGATCTTTAGGCTGGTCCATCAGGGTGGGTGAAATGGATAAAAAATATTCTGCCTTGGTGTACGCAATTTGATCTTAAAATAGCAACATTTGCCATAAAGCAGTCCAATGCAGTAATTTCTAAATAACCTACTCACAGAACTGGACATTATTAATGGGATAGGTAGCTTGGTAGAAACGGTAGAGCAAAATCACCTTTTGCCAAATTTCAATTGTCTCATACATTTTTGTCCTGATTTTACAAATATTTCCATAGGACCTTGTTGCAGACTACCTGCTGTCACCATGTTTACTACCTGTGATACATCTGCAGATACAAGGAACACTTTGTTACATAGTCTGTGGTAAGATAGGATAAGAAAATGGTAAACATAATTTAAATAATTGTATTTTAATTTAATTTAATTTTAAATTTTATATAAATTATGAATACTGACCTTTATGAATACAAAGTGTAGCCACAACATGCAGATTGAGGTCACCTCTAAATGCCAGCTGTTTTGCGCGGTGAGAAGAATCTGCAATCCCCACCTGCGAGGCACCAAATGTGTCTTCTGTAAAATCAGAGAGGGTCACTCAGCACACTGACTGAGTTATTGAGACAATTTTGATTGCATTAATAAACAGTCCTTAAATTTCCCTCATGTTAAACTCTCCGCTGGAAGCCCCACTCCTCGTCATCATGAGCTGACTGCACCCAAGCAAAACAATTAGGTCTAAACTTTTCCTTTCTTTTCTTCTCTGCGGAAAGTGTGACATGAAGGCAGGCTGTTAGGGGGATGGATGCAAGAGAGTCCAGGTGAGAGGTCTTTTTCCCAGGTGACATTTTGACTCTCCTGCTATGACTTGTCATAGCAGGAGAGTGTTTCTAATAACATCAGCGATCACTCTGTTGTAAAGAAGTGTTCAAGTGAGCCAGCCAGCACAATAGCATGACCCAGGAATCGATTCACCTACTGTAGTAGAAAATGGCCATCATTAATGTTATTACTTCCACTCCTGTGTGTCAAAAGCCTGTACAACAAGTAGTAAGGAGAACATGTGACAAAGAATGATAGATGCATTTTTCAAATCAACAATGAGGCTGCAATACCTGCTTCTACTGTACACAAAGCACATGTCATGGTACCACCCATCATTACATGACCATGCATTACACCAGTAAACCCCCAAATAGCGTTGCATAGAGACCAGCCAGGGACCCTCTTTGACCATCACTTTCTTTTTCCCATATTGCCTAAAGTGGGTCATAGAGGACATTCAAATAACACCAAAGGCATCTTAGGTGGTAAATGGCAATAAACGTCATCGTATCAGAGTTACTGCTGCTCGTTTAATTGATCTTGTTACGTTGACTTTAACAGAAGATGATGGAAGGTTTTCTTAAAAATTGTGTGTCATTAGGATGAATTTCAAGTACAGTCTGTATGGACTGACTTCATAAATTGTTAATAAATGTACAGTGCCTACATTTTTATGAGCGTCTTTATTCTTTAAATCGTTTATGCTACTAAAGACTCATCTTTGGAGTGGGATTTATTTAAATATATTGCATTTTGAAATACTAATAAAAAGAGAGATGCTGAAATGCCAGTAAAAGTAGCTGATGACCTGTTTTCTGTTTTGCTGCAAAATGGCATTGCAATTTTTGACAATGTGTTAAGTTGTGTTTAATTTCCACTCTTATATTGTGTTTATGTTCTCTGTCCTGCATTTCATCTGTTATTGTGTAACAATTTATAATGTCTGATCTGCAAAGTTGCTATATAATGAAACCTATCCATAATGTGTGTGACAATTATGGTAATGTTGATAATGGTAATTGTCAGACCTCTGCTAAAGCTGACTCATTCTCCTTATTGATATTCAACTTAATGACTCACTTGTGTAGCTGCCTTTGTAGTTGTGATTTACAGTAATCACTGCCTGAATCACTGCTGCATCACAAACACTTGACACATTATGAAATATGGCAAAGAAACTGTTTGGCAAAAGTTATACAGAGTGCAGAACAGGAAAACTTCTTCAGCAAAGGGGAACAGTTGTCACGCAGTGATTTAATCCTCACCAACACTGATTGAAAGACACTTTGCAAAACATACGTCCAAAACTCCGTTCCAAAAATGCCCACTGATTGAAGACATCTGACAGTCCAACAAACAAACAAGAAGACCCATGATCTTCACCATGTTGGTATTTACTGTCTCTGTATTATTACGAGGTGTTACTGGTATTTTGTCCACGCCCTGTCTGTGTATGTGTGAGAGTGTGTTGGCCTTTAGCTGCTGATATCATTAGCTTGCTATCCCAGCAGTGGCACTGCTTGTTATCCAGAGGTGACATTCATACGTCTCAGCCTGTGTGTTTGTCTAAGATTGTACTCTGCCGTAGGGCTGTCCTGCATAATTAATTAATGGTTTTATTTATGTTTATTTCTAAGTACGTTTTTTTCTCATAAGTCAAATGTACTTTAACAAAATGCAGGACTTTTATTTAATGTAATAGAGTCACATTCAGTTGAAACAACTATATATACCATTTAATTTACCTTTAGAAAAAAGCAAATGTGATCAAATGTTTCCTCCATCCATGTGATTTCCTTGTCACTCTCATTAAAGCTACTACATGTAGGTTTTTTTTTATTATTGTAATTATAGCATCTTAGCCATCTTAGGAGTTTATATTACAACAGAATACTTCTGTTCCTCTGGTGCCACCCACAGATCAGACTGCCAACTCTTCACTTACGATATCTAAACATCTAATACACAGCTGAACACATTTACACGGTGGTTTAAGATGAGTTTAACGACACAGCAAGAGCAAAAGCTTCTTATATAAAAGTGCGTAAAAAACCATATTGTGTGAAGGCACAAGCTGACAAACAGTAAACATACACATCATACAACCCCCATACAACACCTAAAAAACTAAATCTAAACTATATAAATAAGTTCCCTCTGACTTAAGATCAAGAACAAATAGCATCATAAAATACATTTATCGAAAACTACAGACTACAAAAACAAATAGTCTTTGGGAATTGTTTGTACTTATTCAGCTGATGTCATCTGCACAAGTATCCACAAGGGCAAAACTTGGTTTTGCCAAGCTCAGCACTTAACACACTGAGTGTTGTACACCCTGGAGGCTTAACGTCTACCAAAGTCACTTTGTTCCTCACAAACTATCAACAGTCCTACTTGCTGAACTTGTCTTTCAACAGGTGCAAAAGTCATCCAACACAGGCAACATCACAGGGAAAACAACATTTACCAGTAGGCTGCTGATCAAACATGGATTTGCATGGAAAAGGCATTAGTGTAACAAGGCCTGTGTGGGTGGCCAGTCCTAGCTGCTTGCTGAAGTGTTAAATGTGGATGAAATGATGGACAGCGAGTTCGGAGATAGGTCACTGGTGATGAAAATATTGACGTTGCCTGTGGGCCGTTACTATTGATCCTGATATGGGATTGTCCTCACTGATGGAGTCCTATGCAAAATCATTTTACAACATTACTGCTCTTCTGACCCTGCATGTCCCTTCATGTCTTTGCAACTGTTATGTTTTGTATTGTATTATTGAGGTCCTAATTTTCGGAACAAATTGTTCTTTTTGTCATAATTAGTCAGTTTAGTTTCTTCACCAGCAGCAAAACTAAAATAGCATACTTAATAAAGTTTATAAGTTTTAATTAATATATATAATACAATATTATTAAATGTTTATAAAGCATGTATTAATGCTTTATAGATGTGTAATTAGCTCAGCTATTAATAAGAACAAACTCTTCCAAATCATTTGGTTGAGTTCAACTTTGGTGAATTTTGACATACAAGTTTGCACTGTTGACCAATAGCAAACCGTCTTGACAGTGCTGTCAAAATCAAAATAAGTTTGCAAATAAGCTGCGTGGCACCATCCACTTTTGTTTATAACTCCTCTGCTGGAGTAAAAACTGTGGGAACTTACTGTCCTGTTAGTGACTGAGCTCACGTTTGCTGGCTAGCCATAGTAGTTCACCAACTTGTCCTACAATACTGAGCTTCTAGCACTGCTAATCTTGGGAAGATGCACGGATGAACTTCTTGCCATTCTGTAGTGTGACCTTGACAATGTCATGTAACTTCCACTTTTGCCACTGAAAGAGGAAAGTCTTTGTTCACATGGTTGCAAGAGCTCACATAAAAGCATGGGCTGTTTTGAACATTTAAGAATTAAAATGGAATTGTTTCTTCAAATGTTCTTTGTAGTTACTTGTATATATAGTGTTTGCTTTTAAATCCCCTTTTCATATGATAGGTTTCCCTCTGCTTAAAGGAGGAACATAGGAAATAAAATATAGAAGTAAAATATTCTATTATATTCTATAATATTAAAAAATATTAATTAAGACGTAGAAGAAAATTCTTCAGTGGGAATAACCGTCCTCCTCTTATCATTACCTATTTGGATGAGCCGCATGTAGATCGGGCTTTATAGAGAACGGGATTGTGGCATGAGCAGAAGTGAGCAACACAAGGCATTGGGGGATTATAGGACACAGAAGCTACAGTACACACCAAGCAGTAGAAGTAAGGGAGGTAGAAGTTGTGGTGGTGTTTATATCGTATCCAACCAAAATACACAGTGGAATGGTGAACGCTTGCTGTATTATCAACTGGCATAACCGTTCTCACGACAGGCGTGGGAAACGGATCGCTGATGGAGTGCTATTTTTCACCTTTCATGGAAGCTGTGTGCTGTGCCTTGATTAATATGTGCTCCAGTGTTGTTATGAAACCATCTAGTTAAACTGTATACTTTCAGCATCAACCCCCATGGGACATAGACTACATTAACAGTTATTCATATGTTGCATACCACGTGTTACCATAAGAAAATGATGAAAAATTACTCCAATTCTGAATTTCTTTATTTGTGTAGTGTAAAATTGATTAGTGCAATGCTGATGTAAATATGTATAAAGTTCACAGTACCAATGCAATGTAGTGCAAATACAACAGGAAAAAGGGATAAAGTGGCAGTGTAACCTTCAAGTAGTGACTTTTCAAGTACAATTAAGATAAAAAAAAAAGGCAAATATAAAAACATACAGATAAAAACCTGCATGGAAAAGTCCAAATAGCGACTGTGTCTTCTGCGTAAATGTGCAACATGTCACTTAAGGCAAATATATACAAAATAAAGTATATAAAAACTACTGAATAAAAAAAGTGTCTGTGTTCACCAATAAACCCAGAATGCAATGTGCCTATTCTCTATTTTTTTTAACACCCAAAGGCAAGTCGGCTGGCCTCCTGTCGGGAGGAAATAAATCAAAGCTCTACAGCTTAGTGCTCAACATGGATCATCACAGCAACACTCCTCGGGATGACATCAAAGTCACATTGCTCATAAAATTAAAGAGGCATTCACAACAAATTTAACCCCTACATCATGACCATTGAAATCTAAACAGTGTGAATTCTTCATTTGCAGGTGGATCTAACCATTACCGTCTGATTACATGTCTCTGCAGGCAGATCTATTACAGGCCTTTCATTACCTCTGTCTGTGGGTACTGGTGGGCAGTCCCAGCCAAAGGTTTAGCTGAAGCAAAGGGCAGACTGAGGGCGAGCGTCCAGGAAACTGACATACAAGACACTAATGCTGCCTCTGGCTTCTGTCTACTTTAAGGGCCTCTGACATTTGGTATTTGTTGTGAAACCATTTGTGTAGGCAACATAATAAAATGCTGAGAGGAGCCCAAGGCTTATTCTTTCTCCCTCTCTTCCCCTCTCTCACTCGGTTTCTCATTTTCTACATATAAGTAAACTAAATTGTAACAACGTTTCTATTCTATTTCATTTAATTCCCATTTTAACCCTGTATCTCTGAGTCAGTCTTACAAGTAGTTTCATCACTTTCTTTCTCTGTGGAGACATTGTGCAGGCAGAGTTTCTATTCTGAGCCGGCCACCAGTGAACCATACAATGCAATTAACATTTCATCATCTTCACTCAACCACAACCTACACCAATTACTCTTGTTCAAGAACACATCACTGGATTGAATTACAAGAATAAGAAATTATTTTACAAGGTTCCACACGGCCATTCAAGTCGTTAAAGTCTGTTCTTTTATCGTAGTTATGATCATCTGTAGTTTCAATTAATACATTGTAATGCTACTGATTCCCGCTGGAGTCAGCTATTGATTTATGGTTCTCGATGTGAAGCTTCCATGGGCTTGGACACCAAAGACAAAGTGTGTCTTATTAGTCAGATGAGTTGTTGCAAACATGAAGTGACAGGGTACTGTACTTACAATAAAAACATCAACCTAATAGACTCCATTCCCAGAGGAACAGCGATGGACTGTGCAGTCGTTTTGGCGTAGTGTCTGGAGATAAAGGTCACATAATACCCTGGGACCACTGTTGGGCAAGTTACTTCATACATTACTTATTACTCAATAAAAAGTAATTACGCAAGTTTACCAATTCGTTTTCAGTACTTTGTTTCTGATCTACTTCAAAGGTGCCTTCCAACAACTCATCCACACCCAGATGTCACATAGAAAAGGTATTTACTGACCATCAACTGGTAACTTAGTGAGACGCTAAAGGGCTCTGCCACCTAGCCGGAAAGTTGACGTAACCAAGTGTTACTTGGATTAGTAACTGTAATATCATTTCTGAAATTCAGATTGGAATCAATGCATATGTGCGTTCATACTCAATTAATCTGTTGATTTTTTCATTAAATTGTGTATTCTATAGAAGTTCTGAAAATGGAGAAAAACAAAGGTGAAGTCTTCAAATAGCTTGATTTGTCCAGCGATACAAAGATATTCAATTTGCAAAGATGTAAGATTTAGACAAAATGTAATTTTGGTCAGGGCATTATGTAGAGGGTAGAGCATCTTCTCTGTCCTGCTGTGTTGTATTCTCCTCTCCTCTTTTTATCCAACCTCTCTTATCTTATCTTTTAAATCCTCTATTAATCTTCTCCTCTCTAAAAGAGTGCCCCGCCCTCTCGACCCTTGTGCTCATGCCCCAGAAGAGAGGGGATGAGTGCAGGCGAAGAAAAATAGAAGGAGAAGAGGGCTCAGAGATGTGAACAAAGACAGCAGAGAGGGACTGAATGTCAAGAAAGAGGAGAGAATAAGGAGTGGAAAGAGAGAAAAAGAGAGAGGGAGCGGCGGAGGCGAGCACTGCAGCAGCCAGGCACATCTCGGCGATGAGGTGTGAGGATTAGCTGTATCTGAAGCAACGCCCCCGCTATGCTCTCCAAATGAGTATTATCTCCCCCTCAACCCCCCCTGTGTTGGCACAAGAGCAACAGCTCATACAAAGCCATGTTGTCAGGGCTGGGAGGAGGAGGGAGTCCAACATGTTGTAGGCCTCGCTTCATTATCTGTAGCAGGTGGCAGGCAGCCGTGAGGAAAAAATAGGCGTCTATTTGGTAGTTAGTGATATATGTGTCTGACTATGCAATAGGTACATGTAATTGGACAGAGATGTAGGATCTTTGGAAGTGTAATGACTGAGAGGTCGATATGCTGCTGACTGATGGTTTGACAACAATGAGACAAAACTTTGTTGTTCTGGTCATGGTTTTCCTTTTAAGCTTACAGCTTTACTGTTTGGTTTCACTTTTACCACTCTCATCAGTTCCGTTTCCAATGCTTCGGATGTTTTTTAATGAAAAGGCTCTGATAAACTTACTTTACACCACCTGCTTAACAGCAAGCAGCAGAAAGCTAGTGAACACTGTGGAACATTTAGCAGCTAAAGAGCCAGACATTTCCCTCAGGAGTTAGTTAATAACAAAATAAAGCTAAAAGAATTTTAGATTTACCTGTGTTAGGTTGCCAAAAACACGATTCCAAATGAAGGTTGATGTTGCTCGTATCTGCTGCACAGGAAATAGTTTTATAACACGTAACGTCTGTAACGCAATATAACAGGTTTCTGCTTTTTGTGGAGTTCTTCCACCAGGTGGCCAAAAAATGCTGATTTGATGACGAAGACCTCTGTTACGATGGGAATCTCCAGAAAATGCCACAAGTTGAAATTGAGTCGGGATTGTTTTGTCAAACTACTATTTCCGAGGCCAAAAGCGAATTTATCTAAACTTTTATGCCATGGATGAAAAGTCCAAATCATAACAGGCACTGAGCTTGCATGTCAACTGATCCATCTTCATCGCAACTGTGCAAACTACATGTGCTGATGAAGATCATGCAATACAGTTGAAAACTCGAGAAAAAGCTTTTTAGTAGACCTTGAGTTAGGATGGTTTGGTCTGAATGCTTCATCTGGCAAATGAACAGTGAACTATCTTTTGTGCTTTGAATTGTTTGACACATAAAATTTCCAACATAACTACAAAATATTGCTTATCAGCTGCTTCAGTTGTAAATTATTAGCATGGCTTTCTTCAAATCAACCCATTCAAACCCTATTCTCCTTTATTTGTGATCTTTATATTATATATAAATATCACATATATTATATGCTATTATATAACTACACATCATATGAATTAAATCAAGACTCTGGTTACCATCCACATCAAGGCAGCATGCCTATGGAGCTCATACATCAGCATGTTCATGAGTGTGAGAACATGTCATCTCCCACACAAAAAATGACATCCATCCACATCCATAATTGTTAAATTTTACTCAGCTGAAAGGAAACACAACATTTTAACTGGAGCCATTGTAGGAGCAGTTCATCCACTTTTCAACAGTTGTTGCCTGTAAGGGCACCCTGGGGTGCCTGGTGTGAGCCCAGGTGCCACACTGAGGTTTTAGCAAAGGTTAAGCAATTCAGTATTACACAAAGCAATTCATTGGAATTCAATTCATTGAAAATTATACAGTTTAGACCAGGTGGGTTTTCATGTGACATTTTGAAGCAATCAATGTTTTGACGTAGGTTGGAATTTTCAGAATACGGGTGACAATCAGACTCAGAAATCAGAAATATTCTGTTAACCAATAAAACCACACTATATTGTCTTGGTGGTGACAGAGGTGAAGAGCGGGTTCACGTAGCAACATTTGAGATAAGAGGTTACATATTGAAATGCTGCAGGGAAAACTTTACTATCCATACAGCGCCAGGGCTAAGTGCAGGACGTCCAGAAGACAGCTCACACAGCAGCTACAGCATCGCAGCCTCAGTTCCTCTCTCATCTCTCCACGTGCCTTTTATCTGTGTGGCAATCCAGAAAGCCATCTGTTATTTTGTTGGCATTCAGGACCTACAGCTGTCATGAGTTTGACCCCCGTATGGACTGCACCTCAGGAACTTGTTTGCCCCTCATACATGAAGGAACTTTTTACAAAATGGAATAAAAAGCTGATCGCATTGGTCACTGGCTTCCCAGTCGTTTGCGATATAACTTATATACTTAAATAAAGAAAATTAATGTGTTCATTTGTTCATGTGTTCAAAAAGTACGCGCGGGAAGTGAACTACTTGAAATAAGTGCCTAATTGGAGCTGTTAATTACATATTCAACACTTATAAGGATAGTTTGGATTTTTGAAGTGGGGTTGTGTTAGGTATTTATCCATAGTCAGTGTATTACAGAGAGCAAATGGCGGTCGGCGTGCCCCCAGCTTGAAGAAGCAGGCAGCTGTACTGGCATGGACACCCAGCAATGTACTGCTGTTGACGGGCTCAGCAGCAAAACATATTTTAGCCACCTAAACAAATGGCCCACCCAAAAAAACTAATCTATATTAGTGTAAGAGTACACTATATTTAAAATATATTCACTGCTTTACCTTGCCGTCAGACTGCCCTTTCCTTTGGCACTACATTTTCTCAACCAAACTATCCCTTCAACACACCCAAAAGCTACAGAATCATAAGAGAGAAGACACAGCTGCAGCTTTTCATGCAGCTGTAGTTTTTGAATGCTAACAAAATAAGCAATTTGTCTTCATAGGATTCGCTTTAGGATTAGGTGCTAAAATCTCACTGTCCAGTATGGTGGTAGATACTCATTAATTTAAGTTTCATCAGTTTGTTCTTTAGAAAGACCTATGACGTAAACCCCTCAATGTACTGAAAAGTACAGCCTTCAAGCTTTCAGTATTTTTGGGATTAGTTACGATACCCATTGCTAAGGAAGTTAAAGTTGCAGACAAAAAAAAACTTTTCATTCCAACACTTAATGTTTGGATGTTTAATTTCCTAATCATTTCTAAGAGGTTTTCCAGAAGTAATTATTTGGTACTAATCATATGGAAAATACAGATAGTGTCTTGGTTTTACTGAGGTAAATTAGAGAAAAAACACGTAAATCATCAAAGGCAGCCTCTTCTTTATGCAGAATGATCACTTTCAAAGTGTGATGTTGCAGGTGGTTGAAAAGTGTAGCTTAATCGAAGTACTTTGTTGTTGATTCAACATTGTATCATGTAAACTGGTCATATGTTTTCCAATTAAAATCATAATCTGTAACCAAAGCTTTCAAAAAGTAGGTGTCAGATTTTGACAAGGAAGAAGAATGTGTTGAATAAAAAAGAAGTTATCTCTTGTTCTGCTGCATCAATTTATCAGAATAAACCGTACCATCCCTCCAAGATCATATTATTATATCATTATGGTCATGTTATGCTATGGGGCATTCAATGCCATCTCCCCATGTCCGTTCTATGGATGACAAAGATACATGGTTCTGTCTGCAGGTTGCAATTTAAAACATTATACAGTACTCCCTACAAGAAACTCATTCACTTGCTCCCTCTCTCACGCACTCATTTAATTAAACTCTACTGTATCTCTGTCTTCCACACAAACAGACACACACTTACAGAAATCTACAGAGGCCAATTTGCAGCATTACAGGCAGATGAGTCATACTAATAATAATAACAGCAACTCAGTCCTCCCAGGGGTCAGTCTGTCTGTCTGTTACATTATTGCACAGAGTGAGTGCTTTTTAGACTGGATCAATGGGAATTGACATTGGGGACAGACATGCCAGGGGGCTGGCTTTGTGACTGGCCCACACAGAGTTTTAAATCTTTGCCTATGTGCTGAATGTGGCTCCTTCCTATTGTATTTCTATGTGGGTGTGTGTAGAGTTGACTTTTTAAAAAAACAGATCTATGCATAAAGTCAGTTTCACCAGGATGTCAGGAGGGTTTTCAGTGATTTTGTTGTTGGAGAGGGTTTGAGTCCATGCAGGGCTGGCTATTACATGTAGCTTTGGAAAACACAAGAGAACACCATCAAAAACACATAAACACTATTATATACAGATCAATGGAAGATCATTAGTTGTAGGGCTGTCTTACATATCATACATTATGGAACGACATACAAGATAATTGTCAGCATGCAATGAGAAAAGCAAACAACAGATCTAGTAGTGAAATATGCTTTAAAGGAAATCCACTGTCATACCACCAGACTACAGCGCAGCTTCTTTCCTCAGGCTGTAAGACTCCCTAACTCATCCTCCACACTCCACACTCCTCAATAAAAAAGAGTTTTGCAACTGGCATTTCATGGTGTTCCTCTGTGTTGTAGAATGATAAATAAAGAACCATGTAACAAGTTGCAACAAGACTAAGAGTCTACAGCCATGCTCGTAGCTCTGTGAGGCTGCAGCCTGTAGCCACAGTGGTGCTTTGAGCTGCATGCGATGTTGAAGATTTAACAGGTATAATTTTTACTATGTTCACCATCTTGGTTTAGCATTTAAACATTCTAACATTTGCTAATCTGCACTAAACAGTACGGCCCACGCTGATGGGAATGTAATTGGTCATAGTGGACAAACTGCTTAAGTGAGATGAGCAGTCTTTTCCAGATTTCATGGCAATCCAGCCAACAGTTGTCGAGAAATTTCACTCATAACAACATGTCGACCTCATGGTGGTCCCAGAGTCCTAGTCAGGGGATCACTGAAGCCGTTAGGATTCACGCTCTGGGGACCGTGAATGTCTGTACACATTTTTATGGCAATCAATCCAGCAGTTATTGAGATATTACAATCTGGACCAAAGTGGTGGAGCTACAGGCAGGCCAGCAGACACATGACCAGCGAACCGGCATCTCCATCTCTGATGATGCTGCTTTGATCATGTCTCCCCATCACTGGCTCATTCGTCAGCTGCTTGGTTACCAGTTGACTAGTGACGTCCAATCATATTCATGCAGCCATTATAATCTGACGCTTGTCAAATTGCTGTGCTGATCAGTCAGGATGCAAGGATTTGAGTGTCTATGCTGTCATTATGTAGTCAAAACTCAATTAGGATAAAGGGTAAATGGTGAATTATTTACAGTAGATTGGACCGTTATATATTTGGTAGTGTGTTAATGATGTTTTAATTCACATTACATCATTGTCACATTTAATCACTGTGGATGACTCTTGCAGGGGAAAAGCTGGTCTCAGTTAGAGGTATGGCTGAAGCAGCTCATGAGAGGAAGAACATGTCTAATTTGCCAGGCAGTGAACGAAACAATTTATAGACTTTGATCTAAAAGCTTCTGACATGTGACAACAGATATCAAACGATTCCACATGACACAGACACGTTAGGAAAAGCTGCTGCCGGCTGTCAGGGGGTTTGTGTAGGGATCTCATCTCTCGTCCTTCAGACCTCCATTTTTTTGCCAGAGGAAAGTTGTCATGTGGCATTGCACGTCATTTGCGGTAGTCACCTTTTCTCTGAGAAAACTTTACTTTTACTATTTCATTTTAGAATTTATGCATTCAGTTGAAACTGTAGTCTAAAGCAATTTGCAGTAAACTGGCGGGGTCTCAGTATCTTGCTCCAGGCCATTTTTGCAGGATACATGACTGTTGATGGACACATTGGGAGATTGAAGAGATTGAGCTCATGGCCATCCAGCTACACAACGGTCTCCAGCCAGTCTGAATGAGATTAGCCTGTTAGCATGTACACTTTACAGCTCCATATACAGAGGAAGTATTCAGTGAGCAAGTAGAGAAGTGCAATTATTTGGGTGTGAAAAACGTTTCTATTGATGTAAACACACAAAAGGACTAAGAAAAAGATGAAAAAGATTTAATGTGCAACACACAACAGCAAGGACAGCACACTCAAAATATTTTTATTATAATTATAGAAACAAAAGCCCGACCTACGTGCTTAAAACGTGAATCCATATTTTGGAAAATAACATTAAAATTAGAATAAATTAGAGCAGTTCATGCGATCAACCCCAGGCAGTGATATCCAGCATATAAACCACTGTACATTCTCACCCAGCACCAAACAACAAGCAAACAGCAAGTAGCTGGTGAAGACAGTCGGCTGTAGAGACCTCTAGAGACATATCTTTTCTCTGCAGTTTGGGGAGACCATAGAAAGGGCAAAAAGGATGGTGAACGTTGGTGTCCAGAAACACAACTCCTGAGGAAACAATCTCAAGCTAACACATAACTGATGCACACAGATGTAGGCAACCAGTTTGATAACATGTTCATGGAAACCACTGGATTCAGACAATAATTGTGTGCAGGTTCATCACTGCCAGCAACATCTTTCACAATGTGACACTGTTTTCACATTGTATTTGATTCATTGTTATTATTAAAACAATTGATTATAGCCTCTTTAAGAAGCATGACTACACAGTTGGAAACTGGAATATGATATCCTCTCTTCAGATTCTGTATAATTTGCCAGTGAATTACCTTTTTCACAACAGACTTTGTGACTTGAGCATAAAAAGCGCAGGAGGAGCTGATAGCATTCACAGTAGTGCTATTCACTGAAACTACACCAGTGAGGCACATAATGACCCTGGAGCTATCAAAACTAAATTAATGCTGTTATTATTGATGTCATTAATACATCTGTACACTTCCACAGCATGTCAAAATGTCTGCTTTGAAAAAAGTCTACTTTCTAAATCTTATGCTCCTTGTGACCTTTCATATAGCTACCAGACTCATGCTTCATAGCCCCACACAGAGTTTCAATGCTGACATCTCTTTGTCCTCTCTTTCAAGTTGTTCATGCCCCTGAACAGGATTGTGTTTAAATTAGATTTTTTTTGTTTATTCTTATAGATAACTGGCTACAACCAACCAGAGGCAAAGTGATTACGTACTCTTAACACCATTGACCATTATGACCAAATTTTAAAACCCTGGAATTCCCTCAACATCATAGATTGATGATACCTGTCATCGAGGGAGAACTAAAGATTAAAAAAAAATCCCTAAAAATAGACAAATTTCAAGACAGAGAATCTCATTGCAGGCTTCAAGATGATGCCATGTACATTTTGCACAAATAGCTCCAAATTTGTATGTGACAGTGTAAATTAGGCTTCATGTTATATAATGCGACACAGATATGCCTAAAACAGATTAAATGTTCCATAACATGGTACAGCATATGCTTATCTAATGAAGGGTTGACTCATACATCTCTTTAAATCTAATACATTTAAATGAGATTGTCCAAGAGTGATCGTTAAATGCTGTTTGATCAAGACAAGTTGGAGAGCAGAGAGTGTTTTGGCAAGCTCTCTCCATCAGTTTGAAGCTGCCGTCTAGTCAGTCAGACTGGTGCGCTAAGTAGGTCATACTGTCCATGAGAAAGAGGAAACGCGTACAGAGCAGGGATGGAAGAGCAGACAGACGGCTCCATTGAGACAAAACACAGGGATAATTTTCACAATTCTCAAAATAATGTTGAAACCTGAGAATACTTCACATACAAAAGGTTCCAAAATGTTTTTTTCATGCAAAATTCCAAAACTGTATCATGGTGGTGAAGATAATAGAATCAACCATCAAAGCTCCATTTTATGGAATTTTCAATTTACAGTACATAAACGTTTCAAACATTTTAATTAATTCATGACTTTTTGCATGTGGATTTTGAATGTGCATAATAGCCACAAGTAAAGGCAGTTTGATTCCTTTTATTAGCTACTGTCCATAGGGAGCAAACACTCCAAACGTAGTCTTCGTTACTACGTAGCCTACATCGTGAGCCAGGTCACTTCTTAATTGGCTTTTACTGGCTAAAAGGAACATGCCAACATCACTGAAGTTAGAACAACACTCTGCTTGTGCCAACAACCAAAAGAAAGGCAAGTGGAAAGAAATTGCGGTGGTTCTGATGCCCAGAAAAGTTTAATCATTGCTTTTCTGCTGCTCCTTTTGTAACGATCGTCTATGGCAAAATCAGGACAGTGTGCGTCACATCATCTTGCATTACTGAGTGTCACCACTATGCCAAGAGCTGGCTTGGTAAAAACTCACTTTGTTGACGAAAAAAGAATGAACTTAGAAGAGGCCACTGTTATGATCTCCTGTGTGGATATTTAACAAAACCTGGAAATGTCCTAACGTCCTGCCACACCACTGCATCAGTTTTTTTCTTCCACAAATCACGATGGAGCTTCCGGGTCAGTTTTGCCCTCATTTGCATAAAGTTTCCCATTTTTATCCCTCGACTCCTCCCCTTTGACTGGTGTCACTGGTCATTCCTGTGTTACTTATAAGATCTCTGACGGGGCCTGGGCGTTTCTCCATCTGTGGAACTACCATTCACTAGAGCAACCCCAGAAATACTTAAAATGCGAGAGACGTGGAGATGTGTGCTCTGATTCACAAGGCTGAAACCAGGCTAGAACAGGTGGTAGTCCCAGGCTCTTCCTATTGCCCTTGTTGTTTTTTGCCAAAATTTTGGCCGACAGCAACGTAATGTGATCAGGAAGGGGCAGGTGCGACCCTCCTTGCAGATCAGCCGCCCTTCTCCCGTTATCTGAGGAACACGGCACACCGAGGGCCTCAACAAGACGCTCCACAGCCACTCCCAACCAAACATCTGCGTGTGCAGGGAAGCTGTTTCAGACACAAGGTTTGAACAGGAAGGGGGTCCTGTTTAGAGAGCTTCACAAGCCTAGAATATCTGTTGTTATAAACATGTCATATTGCATTCAGTGCAGTCTATGCTAAAGCTTCAGTGTGGGTTGCTGTCGTCGGTGATCTACCAGAGCCACAAGGATGCTGCTGCTATCAGTGTGCCCGTCACTTCATGCCCCAGTTGCCCAAACATGGTCAATTCCTTTGACGGTAGCTTTTACCAGACAACAAAGCTCTTCTGCCTGTGTGTGTGTGTGTGTGTGTGTGTGTGTCTGCGAGCTGATATGGTGTCAGAATCGGATGTTCAGAGGAGGATATTTGCTTTCAGTGTTGAATTTATTCCCATTTTGTCAGTGTGCTCTAAAAAGCGTGAGTAATTTCACAACTCGCGCCCGCAAACTCGGGGTCGCAGTGTCCCGCTTTCAACGACAAGACGAACACACACGCACACACGTCCACGCACGCACACACACACACACACACACGCACACACACCTCTTTCTCAGCCAGGCTCAACTCTTTCTTTTCTCATCTCCTCTGCTTGCCCCTTTTTTCTTCGTCTTTTCTTCGAGTCCTTTCACCCCTTCTTCTCCCCCCCTTTGTCACTCTCCTCCTCATTTCTCAGCGCAGTGATCATCAGTGTGCTGCATCACTGGTGAAGCCACGTGCTCTCTGTTTATCATCACGAAGGGGAGGGAGGTAGAAAAAGAGCAATAGAGAGAGGAAGACTCTGCTTCTCTCTCTCTCTCTCTGTATCTATCGCTCTCATTTCATCTAGTGCACCCACAGACACACAAACACTCTGCATCGTACACTCCTCCAGTCTTTAACAGCCCGAGGGACACACACACGGACACAGAGACCAAACAACAGCTACACCAGACTGTACCAACCGGAGAAGCTCTGAACTACACCACAGGTACAGTAAAGCTTTATCCATCTGGAGCATGATTTCCTTTAACAGTGTCTGCCTGAGAGTGTGTGAGGAGCCAGTTGCCCTGAAGTCTTTTTGTACCAAAACCAAGGCAAAAACTCTTTGCAAAGCTGACACAAGCATAATATTTTAACTTTGTCCTTAATCTGTCCAGGAAAGTATGATTTAAGCTCCTGTACGCTGTAGCTGTTTTGTGTCGGAGGACAACAGGAGGAGGATGTTAAAATGAGGACAGGACTTTTGGCACAATGTGTGTGAATACTGCTGCTGAGGCTTTGTACTCTATAGTTTACTACCCCCCCACCCCACTACCCCTACTACACTACACACACACACTCACACACACACCTCCCATCGCCAGCCTCTGCATTGGCGTAAATAGGTTGTGGACAGGTTGTATTTATTGACCCCGTGGGAAACAAAGTGCACAGTTTATGCTACAGCAGCGCCTGTGAACGCAGCTTAAAAGATTATTATGTCCGACCTGAAAGGCAGTGTATTTTACAGGGTATTATACTGGTATGTACAGTGAAATAATAAAGTTTGGTTGATGTGTCCAAGTTGCGGCTAGAAAAAGTCCCTGCACTTTGAGCAAACGCCACAGATCTTAAGTGGCATATAACTGCAGGGACGTCGGAGGGAATAATGTTTGCTTTGCCGCAGACTGAGCTGAGTGAATGATGAGGCTACAGTAGGTGGAAGTCATAAAAGTTGATTGAATTTGGTGCAGGCTTGTGTTAGCGGTGCCCCGAATCTCCCTGCATTTGCTAAAATGCTGCTGGCAACACCTGAAAGACTGATGCTGTAATGCATGATGATATAATGGTAAAAATAATGTGGTTGGGTGCTTTTTGGAAAAATAAAGACCCAATGAGGGAGTTCAATATTTAAAATAAAAATGCCTGTATTCTGTCTGTATAGTCATACTTGTTTATTGTAACTAATTGTAACAAATAATAATAAATCTTACATAATAAAGACTCACAGAAATTGTATTTTTTTCAAAGGGGCCTGGTTGGGTCAGGTCATAACTGTCATAACAGCAGAAAGATGAACATGTAACAAAATACAGTTTTAATTGTATCCCACTCAAGACCTTGGTAACAGCGACACTGTCTTGTGTTTTTCACATTCTGTTATAAAGCAACAAAACTTATGGGCTTATTTTCACTACTGAGCTGCTCCTTCAGCACATGAAACAGCCACTGAAGCCGAGCCCGTCTTCCCTTTGGGAGCGGGTCTGTTTCTTAGCTTGGGGTTTATAAATAGATTTACAAAGAGAAATCCACTCCTGCTTTTGTTTCTACATGAGCTACACGGAGCCACACAGCAACACTTGCTCCCACCTTATACTGCCCCAGTTAGCCCATATTTGGAGAAAGGATTTGGAGTTTTTCGATCGTGGTAGCTAACTATTTACCAGAATCTTCCTCAAGTGTGAAAGAAACTAAAATTTAAGTCAAACTGAAATAGAATTGTTTTGTTAATTAATTATATTCATATTTGTTAAAAAAAAAATTGAGAAAAAGGAAAAGAAAATCTGACTGAATCTATATTCTTAGTGTTTGTTTTAACTTGTTTAACTTATTTGTTGAAAGGAGAAGTTTTACTTATTCTTTTCAGTGACAGCACCCCGATATTATTTTAATATTACTTCAATTCCATTGGCCATGACTTTCAGGGAAAGAGGTGAAAAAGTAATAAGGGGCTTTAACTGTCTGTGATTCATACAGTTGCTGACCAATACTAATGAATAATTGATTTAAAATATTCTGAGATTGCAACTGGCAAGCCCCTCATGTTTCTGGTCCTTTCTGTTTTGGAACAACTCTTCTTGCTCCTTGGAGTCCTCAAACCCCACTCAGCACCCCCCCCCCCCCCCCCCCCCACTGGCATTTTCAACAGCTAAACACTGGAGGTTGGCACTGCGAGGGGGCCAGTGGAAAAGCATTGTTGCTATTACCGTGTTTTGCATGCTGATATATGTCCTCTTTGCTAAATGTGACTGTTGGATCTCTGCTCTAATTGGTTAGCGTCTATTGGGAAATGGGACGACAGTATTATTTAAGTAAGTACGTCTGTGTTGTTGCACTTCTTTCTGGCCACTCAAACTGGATTTTCCAAGGACTGCACTAGCTACTTTTTTTATTTAATGGTTATACGATCTAATAACTAGAATAATGTCAATCACTCAATCACAAAACAGTCTTTTCCAACTAATTGTTAACCTTCACATTTCTCTCCCTTGTCTTTTATGGCCATTTCACAGGATCCTACTGAAACCTTCTGTCTGCTCTGTGTAGTTTTATTGCATGAAGTCTCCTCTTATAATACTGTGAATCGTATTACTGCCTTTGCACCTGCAATGCACCAACACCAGTACAGTAGCTCTTGACTCTTGTATTTTTATACCTGCTGCTAGATGGGGCCTGGATTGTTTTGGAACTTCCCTCCCAAGGCTGGCTGCACGGTTCCACAGAGCCTCCTGCAGACCATGTACGTAGGATCGTGAAGCCACTGTACCTACCTACATAACGTACCATACCGTGCCACACAGGTCTCTCCTTTATCCAGCCTGTGTGGATTTATCTATATGGCATTTCCGTCCATCTGCTCCATTCTGTCAATCAGTCAGCTCCGTGTTTCACATTATCATTCCCCAGCAACGTCCAAGAGCCCACAAATCCAATGAAAATTCATCATCTAGTTATTAAACAAACATGCACATGACAGCAACAGAATGAATAATCCATCTGTCATCTGACAAATATCTATTTAGAAATCATTTTAAAATCTCAACAGATACTGGAACAGATACTGGGAATTAGGCTAGGAGCAAAGCCAGACCGTGAAACAGAAAATTCCCTCAAAAACATTTGGCAGCAACCTATTCCAGGAGGCACACTGTGTCGGTGAGACTATTCCAGCATGAGCAGTTTGCTCATTTTTCAGATTTGTCACCCCTTTAATGTTTAATGTTTTTATATACAGTAAAGAACTTCAGAACCAGATGCCACAAACAATGATGTCTTTATATCAGTTTTGCCAAACCCGTTTGAGTTCATTGAGTCCCATTCAATTCAGACTTTGAATTCAATCTGTGCAGGTAAAAAATAGTAACTAGCACTTCTATTTGGTGCCGCATCATACTGCTCTTACCACTGATTCATATTAAGAGCTTGTAAAAAAATAGCCAAAGTCTGCATCATAACATGTCAAATTTCTGCTTATTCCTGCCCAAACTTTCAACCAGTAGCTAATAATCTTTGTGCAAATGCAAATTTTACACAATCACATAATATATTTGCTTGCAATAAATAAGAACTTGTTTTTACATGAAAATTGAACCTTGAACCACGGAAAAGTAGTTTGATGAAAAAAAGGTCTAGTCACTAGCTTTTTCTGGAGCTTTCATACGGCACCTGTTATCACAAGACCGTAAATTGACTTTGACGGGTTTTTCTTATTTTGTTCCTTTTTGTTCAAAATATCCCCATTATATAAGCACTTTTGTGAACTTACATTGGTAATGGCAGTGTCTACCATAACGAGTCAATAAAGAAATATGACATGTCAAATGTGGGGAAAAAAAGCCAGTGTCTCTTAAGACACTAGCTAACGGCTATTAGGCCTTATTTTTGAGGGAAAAAAAGTACACTATTGCTAAATTATCTTAAGAATTAAATGTGCTCTCAATTCAACCACGCTCGTTTGTTTAGGATTGTTGTTGACAGATAATCTTTTCTTTGACTTAAACTCAAGACTAAATAATACATGGCATATGGTCGGCCTTCAAATTTGATTTTAGACTGGTGTAAATGGATTAATGGGATCTGCATTTAAGCACATAAAAGCTTCAATAAAATCTACAGTCAAATTAAACTGTTGGCTGAAGGGATGGTAAAACTGAACAAAAATTACATTTATTCTGGAATTGTCATGTTATAATCTCATCATAATCATGAGAGCTAAGGACCACAGCTGAAAATAAGCTTGCAATAGTTATGTGTAGTTACATTTTGCTTGTAGGCACTAGGCGTCAGATGTCCTTTTTTTGTATTTACTAGGTTTAAAATGGCACTAATTCTGTTTATTCCGTAATTCATTGAGTACATGATAAAATTCGAGAACAGGATTACCAATAACTATGTCTATCCTATATTGGATAATATTGGATAATTTCAGTCTCATTTTACCTTGAAGCCCCCCCAGGCATCAATCAATTACCAAGTCACACCAGTGTATTGGACCAAATCTTGTAGCTCTCTAGTAACTTTTTGGATCTATTTCAATGGCAAATATACTTCATACAGCTTGATTGGGTGATTTTTAGGTATATTACACCCTCATTGTTTGATATGACTGTACCAAGAAAGAAATGGAGCATAACAGCATGTCCTGTCATCATAAATACACACGCACATTATTTCCTTCTCAATGTGTGTGTTATCTATTACTGTCGCCCATCAACTTTGAAGTGCCAGCCTGCGTGTTGGCTGTCCTGTGTAATTGTCTCAGTCAGTCTGGAAGGAACTGCATGTTCCAGACATCTCTGCATGCAAAAATATTACGTCTTGACTTAACAACTGCAAAGAGAGGTATACCGTGTTGATAATGATTGCCTTGGTAAAGTAGTGATCTTCAGCACATTCATCATGTCAAAAGAGATGGACATACTTTTTGTGTTATATGATCACTGCAGAAAAAAAACTTCATGGTCAGAATGTGTTCATAGCCAGAGCAGATGTCATGATGTGTTACAGTGAATGGGACCCATTCATTAAGTGAATGCTGCTGCTGACATATTGGTTATTGAATGTCTGGGCTGTGCCGCTCTGTGGTCACAAATGGTGGACTTCTATTAAAATGGAGGATGGCACACCAGGGGCAAAAGCTTCATGTAATATGTGGAAACATGATTTGCATTTTTGCCCCCAAGACAAGTTGTTATTCATTGGAGAACTGAATGCACCCTCCTCTCAGCAAAACAAAAGCAGAAAGAGATTTGAAACGGTGCTGCATACAGATTGGTTCTGAACTAGGAACTGTATGTAAGTTTCAGAAAGTCCTTGTTTTTACACCGGTGGCCATGGAGTGAACTGCAGTCAGCGTCCTGTTGCTGGCGTGGACACTCGCTCTCCATAGGCATGTGTCACATTCCCGTTTGGCCAGACTGGCTTCACTATGAACGTGTTTTGTTTTTTTGTGCTTATGTGGACTTTGTGGTGGACTCCGTGTTGTTGGCCTTGCATCTGGGTCTCTGGCGGAGGAACAAAGTATTCTGGGTCAGTGGGCCTCTAACTTGTTATAACGTGATATATAGACATAATGACCTTACGCTGTGTACACAAACAGATATGAAATAATTACAAATTATTCGATGTAGATCTCTTTCTGTACACGCAGGACTAGCTGGCGTTGCACACTATTAGTGTTGTCAACTTGGCAACTTTTCAGACCCTCTTAGCAACATATTCCTAAAAAGCAACTAGCGACTGCTTGTGTAGCCTGCTGCTGCCCTGTCAGCTTAACCCAGTCTAACATTACTAGTTTAGTATTTTTCATCGCAGTCAACCGATAATGGCTTGTGTTGTGTGTCATGGGCACTCCAGATAGTTTTAGATGCAGGCTTGTTAGCAGGCCTATTATCACTAGTGTAGTCTCGTCGGCAGTTGCTGTGAAGCTTGTCCCTGTTCGGCGGCGCCTGCAATACACAACCAGTTGCTACACAGCCGGTTGAGTTGGTCGCTCTTTAGAAATAAAGTTGCTAAGAGGGTGTGAAAAGTCACTAAATCTAGCGAGAAAGTCTTCAAGTTAGCAACACACACTCTGGGCGCTGAAGAAAGGCAAGGCACTCTGGAGTGCTTATTACATCCATAGACTGTATAAAAGAAGCGGACGTAGTCTCCGTGACGTCACCCGTTGGCTTGTGGATGACTGTTTTGAAGCCGCCAGTTCTGCATTTTCGCCATTGCCATCTTGTTTTTTTGGAGCCAGAAGTGACGTAATTTGGACGAGAGGGTAGCAGTACCTCTATCCTGATTGGCGGTCAATAACTAGGTAGCCCCGCCCTAAAGCATACGCTGCTTTATCATCTGTTTTACTCTAAACGCAACTATAATTTACAACATGAAAATCCTGCTATACTGAAGAAGACTTGAAACTAGCAATTGAGACATAAACTTATTAGAAGAATATTTACTGAGGTAATAAATCAGGTGAGAAGTAGGGTCATTTTCTCATAGACTTCTATACAATAGGCCCTGCTGGCCATTAATTACGTCACATCCTTTGGATTTTCCTGGAAAATCAATCCCAAGTCCTTTACATAGAACACATTGGCAATAAAAATTCAAATAATGGGCTACAAGCACAAAGATACATACAGGACCTTTAATGACCAACATGCATTAATCATTGTGTTATACAGAACAAAAATTGTGGCCTGACAGTCAGGATCGTAATCCATCAAGCTAATAATAATACATGTGTTGTGTTTCCATGTCACCTCCTCAAATTCCTCTCAGCTCTGTCTGAGTGTCTATGAGGTAGCAACAACCAGAGGAAAACTCAATCTGGTGTTAGCAATAGCTAGTGAATCAACATAATGAAATGAAGACAATGATAGTAGCCTAGTTTACATGTAATGGGTCAGACAGACCAAACCTCCAGTGGATACAAGACATGGCCTGTTGAGCTTATACACAGTGAATTTAGAACTCTAAAAGATCATTACAGATTTAATTGATTGGAGATCTATTCTGAAATTCTCATTTAACCCCTTTGTCCAGCTACATAACTTGGCTTTACACCTCCAGCCCCAATCACTGCTGTTGGGGTTCTGGGTTATGACCTGTTTTTAGTGGCTACAGTAATAACACCATGTGTCTCTGATGGAAGCGACTGCGGTTTGCTCAGGAAACCATTCATCCCCTTAACGCGCTCCACTGAGCTTAGCTCCTCGACATCTGGTTCTCCGTTTGGTTCAGGAAGGAGTCCGGCAAACACTCCCTTCTCGACTCAGTGGACTGCTGGTAGCCACACACTGTCTGCCCGTCTGCCCTGCTGGCATCCATCTTGCAGCCCTGTGGGCGGACCATAGAAACACAACCACTAGAATGGACAATTGGTAGCATTTTTCAGTGCGGCTGGCGGACGAGCCAACTGTGCCATTCAGCTTGAGCCAAATAAATACAAGTCATGGAGTATGAATGTTGGTGAATAATGCTAAGATGTAGTGTTTGGCTGTAGCTGGTGGCCTTACCATGTGGGTAGATGAGAAGTTAATGTCTCAACACCACCGCAGTGATCAGTGATGCATGTTTATAAAAACTGGGCTAACTAGTAAGAGATAGCTGTGACGAATGTCAGGAATCACTGGTAACAGTGACAGAAGCTCTTCCAATATATTACAACTACCAAACACTATATCTCCTAAAGTATGTGGGCACCACAACATTCCATCCGTGTGTGGATGTTGAACATGTAATTCCAAAACCATCGGCATTGCTGTTATACCAGCCTCCAATCTTCTGGTAAGGAAGTAAGAGTATTGGGTCAAACACTGATGTTGGCGACAAGGTTTCAGTACATCCCAAAGGTGTTGGATGGAGTTGAGGTCAGGCTCTCTGAAGTTCTTATGCTGACGTCACTTACCAATTCAGTTCAGGATTCTGTAGAGAGAGAAGCCAAAAACTATTTTCAAACGCTACTTCCTCTATCGCGACGTCTGTTTACAATTACACGCACTTAGAGTTGACTGGGGCAACCCCATAATGTTCTGACGGATTGGAATCTTATGATTCTTAGTTCTTATTCTAGCACAAATGTTTGTGTATGAATCTAATAAGAAGGTGTGTCCACATACTTTTGAAGATATAAGATGTATCCAAAATGTACAGTATATGTATAGTATATCCGTCTAGATTTATAGCAACATAACTGCAAAGCCACTGAGAGGTCAATAGCCCGGTTTACAGAGCATGTTCAAGGCATAATTGACTCACTGTTATTCCTTCTGTATAAAAGGTACGAACGCGGAGTGGTGGGGCAATGTTGTTCCGTCATTAAGCTGGAGGGAGGCAGTAACAATGCCAAATCAATGTCTGTGCTGGCAGGACGGGACGCCGATACTGTTGTTACATGACACGCCTCTTTTGCTTCCCGAACGCTGGCATGGTGTCAAAAAAAAAAAAAGTAGGTGATTGTATGCCGGCATTGTTTGGTCCAGTGTACAAAAGCAAAGTCGGCGTAATGACTGGCCTTCTTTGCAGCGTTATTGCGTGATCTCTGTGTATAAAGGGCTGAAGTGAATAAGATGGAATTTGCATGAAAAACAAGGATGCTTTCTTGCTTGACCTGCCCTCCAGGTGTCTTCAGATGCTGAGTTGACAAAGGAATGAAAACAGATACAAAGCAACCAAATCAGCAGTTTTTCAGGGGGCTTCGTGCAAGGCTTTGATATTAAACACCAACATGTTTTGGTTTGGTCTGATTATTTTTTTTCCCCTTTGGGCTGTTATGCCTTTTAAATTTCTATTTACAGCAGCATAATAGTCAGTTAGTTTGCTGTTATTATTTAGGTCATGGTTTTACACTATGGTGGAGATAATAGCTACAGTATATGCGACTATAAATGTTGTCTCAGCTTCTATTTTGCTGCTACAAAGGATTGTGCAGGTTTCAACATTAGTACAAGTTGTCATATCAAACTTGACTCACTGCCTACAGATTTGCTGAGCAAAGTCCCAGCTGTGAACAAAGCCCTAACTTTGTGTGTGGAAGAGGGTGATGATTGAAAGTGTGCTCAGCCTTTCCTGATTAAAAAAAAAGCTGAAAATGACCACCTGAGAACCACTGGCCTCCATGGTCACACTAAGATGGAACTATTAAGGCGAGTAAATATATGCAAACCCGGACTAGAGTGGGCATCATGTTAATCACTGATGTCACCTTAGGCAGTGGGAGTTTCAGACATTAATAGTCAAAATCTCACTTCTCTAACTAACACATTTTCTACTACAAGATGATGTTTTTACATTGTATTTCTACTTAGATTGCAAGGGCAGATATTTAATTTCACATACAAATTATAGTAGCATATAGTAGTAAAGAAGCACTTATTCACCAATTCACACCTGACCTATGTGCTGGCCTGACAATTGTGAGCAATTTGGGGTTCAATGAGTCTTTGACATGTAGACAACAGGAGGTGGTCACCAACCCTGTGATGTGGGTATGACCCGCTATACCTCCTGAGTCACAGCCACCCTTAAATCACCTAAAGCTCCTCTCAGCTTCACAAGAAGACACAAAATGTCTGACACATCCTTTTTTTTAAGTTAACCATTCCAAAGCAGCCAATTACTGGAGGTCAGCCACTACTGGCACACTTTCAGAGATTCTTCTCTCCACAGACACTTGTACCGAGGGCTGATGTGTGCCGATGGTAATCAAACCACTGTGAGTCATATGAATTAAAAAAAAACATTGTTTTGTCTGTAATTAGCACAAGCTTTTCAATGCATATTATTGTATTATTTACAAGGTAGCCCCGTCATAAAGCATGGGGACTACTCATGTTTTTCCTAGGAAGGGGGTATCTGGATCCTCTGTCCCGTTTGTAATTTCAGCCCATGTTGGATTGATACAAAACAGTCCATGATATAGCTGTAATCAATATACATTTTTTTTTAACAATAAAAAAAATATCATAAATGTAAATGTATGCAAAATTACAAAAAAGTATATTCCGTCAAAATTATGTTCAGTGCAATGAACTGCGCCCCACTGTTAAGTATTACATGTACCATAATATAAAATATGTAAAACAAAAACCTTAAAGCCATACTGTAAGTTTTGACTTACAAATTAAAAGTGGAATTCATAACTAATAGCTGCTACAGCAGTACTCACTCTGATATTACCAGTAGCTTAAGGTTGTTAATGCTAGCTAATGTTAACCACTTAAGATTTTTCGTTGTTGGATAATGGACTGACTTTATGATTCTCTACTTGAGCTACTGTGCTTTTTAGCTTTCATCCTAATCCCACAAATGTCAGATTAGATTAGGGCCACAGTGGCTGCTGTTCAGCAAAAGTTACACAGGTTCACCTTAAAACCGCAAAGTCTCAATTTGTGACCTCAACAGCTGAGAGAACCAGGCTAGAATTACAGACAGGCTTTTATTATAATTTCCCCTCCTCCCCAGTTAATGCTCACTGCTCCCCCATGTTGTCTTGATAATTCGGGATAATGTATTTCTTCCAGACTCCCCTTTATTGTTAGGCTTTTGATATTAAAAAGGCTCTTATATGAGAATTCTGCGGTCCAAATAAGCAACCACTTATTTGGACCACAGACAGGGACAGTGGGACAGATCGTGGAAGAGTTTCAGGGCTACAAAACCTGGGTGCTATAACTGATAATCAGCCGACATGTAATGAAATCACCATCGAAATCTGCAAGACAACCCAGCAATGACTGCACGTCCTTATGAAGCTCAACATGGTTTGAGGTGTGCAAAAAAATGAAAATAAAAGAGACACTTTGGAGTTTAAATATAACAGTTAAGTACAATATAAAGTACAGCTTTTAAGTCCATGTTGGCTTAATAGCTAATTTATAGTTTTACAGGTTTTATAGGTTTCACAATTTATATTCAGTGAGAGAAAGACTACATCTGACAATTTTATCTCTTAATATGGGAATTTTAAGTAAGTTTCAAATTGAATTCTCAAATTGAATTTTAGCATTAATGGGGTCTTTAAAGCTCTTAAATGTGTCCTTTAGAAACCTGCCAGTACTCCAAGTAAATGAATGAAGAAGGCTGGAGATCACAGAGGCTCAGTGCTCTGTCCTCTACACACACCTTAACTGCTGGAAACTAACATTAGCCTGCACAACGGCTGCTGTAATATCTCATAGCAAAATCTCAGACCCTTAAGGGGACGCCACCCTCTCACACCCCGACCCTGATGCCACCACTGAGAGCTGTGGCAAAAATAGGGCTCTCAGTGAGTGTGTTGTCAAAAGTGTGAGCACACCACTGTGTGACTGGCCACTCCCTGTGTCCTCTTCATTTTCTTTTGTTTCACCCGAGTCAGCCTGCTGGCTGTCGAGAATGCAAAAATACATAGCATTCAGTCCAAAAATGAGGCCACTTTTCTTTCTGCTTGTAAAGCTGACATTTTGGATACTGTGTGTAACATACGTTTTAGAGACACAAAGATTTCATCTGAAAGCGCTGAAAAGGAAGCTTTTTATGCCAGAAGAGAAAGCGCTGCAGAGGGTTTCAGTCTGGAGCTGATAGCTGATATTTAATATTTAATCCTCCACTCCGACATTGATATCTCTGCTCTGGGTGGATTCTTAGCCACAGAATACTCCTCCAGACATTCAGCAGCTATAAATAATTAAAAGCTTCATTTCGAATTGTGGAGAGAGCTGAGTTAGTAACCATGATTTAAAGACACTTGGGAGCTGTGTCATACTTACAGCACTTGTTGAAGTTGTGTGCAAGCATGCATGTCGGCAGGTTTGTCTGTTCATGTTGAATGTGTGTGTGTGTCCAACATGTTGAATGATGGTGACGGGAGGGCTGATGTGTAGGAGTGACTGTCGGGGCATGTCAGTCAGGATTAACATCACCCCGCTCTGCTTGACTGGAGGAAGCTCCTCCATGAATTAAATCTACCTAGTTCAATAAAACCAACAACTGAAAGACATAAAGTCAACAGGAAGGCAATAAGGTGTCAGGCAGATAGATGAGTATTTGTGTAAATCTCTCTCTATATATATATTTATATATATATACATATGTATATATGGATAAAAGATTTTAACACATCCTTTTTGTACACAGTAATTGTGAAAACTTTCAGCTTAGAGTGGCTTTACACCTGTATAATTATGATTGGCTGGTAGCCAAACAGTCACACACATGCCAGTATCTGTAAAGCATGAATAAACTCACTGAACAAGGGATACTGCCATGAAATCAAGTCAAACACAAGCTCAGTGAAGATGCCTTAGACCACAACTACAGTAGACAAGAGCTTTATTGATTTCAGGCTTTCCAAACTCAATTCCCAGTCTCTGTGTTGTAGCAAGACTGAAAGTCTACAGCCACACTAGCAGCTCTGCGAGTCTGTACTTTGGCACAGAGTTTCTTAAGCTTACATGCTCACAGTGAGAATGGTAACATGCCAATGTTGACCATACTCCCATTTTAGTGTAGCGTGTTAGCGTGCTAAAATTTGCTAATCGGCATTAAACTCAAATTACAGCTGAGTTTTACAGAAATGTAATCCCTTTTTGCAGGTAATTGGTAATAAACCAAAACACTGGACAAAATAAAAAATTGTCCTGATGATGGAGCTAGGTGACAAGTCAGCGGACCACCAAAGGCAGAAGTATGCATCCTCTGGGTGAATCTCTGTACAACATTTGGTGACAGTCCATCAAGTAAGTGTTGAGATATTTCACCTAACAAGTGAAAATTGTTAGATGAAATAAACAGATGAAACAAAGATAGCAACCACATGGTGGCGGTAAACAACAAGTCAGCGGATCACCAAAGTCAGTAAGATTCATCCTTTGGGCGCCATGAGTGGCTTTTGAGGTACTTCAGCCCGGACAGAAAAGTGGTGGACCGACTGACGGACCAACACCGCCATCCCTGGAGCCACGCCGCCAGCATGGCTAAAAACGCTACAGGGCTTTCACACGTACCTACTGTACAGTGTAGTTTCTTGGCTTCATAGAAAGCTGTTGTTGTTGAAGTAAAGCTTCACAGCAATTCTGTTTTTTATTTTTGTGGCTGAAGTAAAGCCTCAATAGCAGCCTCTGTTTCTGTGTCCTTGTTAGGCCACATGCAGCCTACTTTACCACTCGCAGATCTTCATCAGCTGGCGGACGCATGGCCCACTGGTAGGCTGGTGGTGTGTGATCTCAGCGAAGAGGGAAGGAGGGTGAGAGAAAGAGAGCATCCATGTCTTTTAGAGGGCTGTTATCCTCTTTGAAGTGTGGCAGCCATATGTCTGATTAATACACTCGAGCAGAGTCAGTAACCTTGTAGCCCGACAGGAACTGGAGGAGAGAGGGGAGGTGAGCCTCAGCAGTTTCACTCAACGTGTTGGAATTGTTGACTGAGCAGCTTTTCTGGTAGGTTGAGCAAACTATAGAAATAAAGGGAAAGAAGTACATTCAACGTGACACTTTCAGCTTCAGTGCTTTAACTAAGGTGGCTTCTACAATTTTTTTTTTTTACAGTGGACAAACCACTCAGCACCTGTCATGCCAGTGAAAATCTCTGTCCTGTTGTCTGTCTTTCCCTCTGCCTCTGTCTCTTTGTGCTGTCCCAGTTTCCAGGTATCGATTCAGTGATTGTACATTAGATCAGATGCTTCCCTTCCGCATGACTTTGCGATTGATTTCCTGTCTGACAGGAAGCTCATCTCTGAGCCTTTTTATTGTCCATGCACCCCCTTAAAGTGCTCCACTGTCATTGGACAACTGGGGCTCCAAACGCTATATTAAGCATCGCATTAGTTCAGGCAGGCCACAGAGTCAAGCTCAGCTCAATATCTCAGCTACATCAGCTGATCATTGCAATCCAGGAGCCACATCAGCTGATGGATCAGCTGATTCCTTTCGACGCATCTATTGGCGATCTCATTCAGGGCGCCCTATTTAAGCTGCTTCACAAGCCGCTTCACAACCCAGCTCCCCCCTTCATGCTGTGTCTGATTAATCAATGTCATTTCTGTTGTCATTGATGGTTGCTCTGTTCTGTACCATACGGGGGGGTTCTTGCCGCTGCTCTCTCTGTACCTGGAAGGGCAGGGAGGTCCCAGAACAGAGCATACCACCAAATACATCTAACTGCAAATATATCTACTGCATGTAGATCAAGTTTCTTTGTCATAGTGGTCCTGACTGAAATTCATTTATACAGTAGAGATTAATACATAGTATAGATACTGGGCCTTCAACCCTAACAACTGGGTGTAAAAAATGACTGATAAATGCACAAATATAAAGCTGCACTAGTCAATAATTTCATATTAACAATGGGCCAAATGAATATGTGTGATGTGAAAGGGGTTGCTTGAAGGGTCAAACAAACAGAAAATTATCATCTGACTCTCCCTTCCCTTGGCTCTAGTGTTTTAGCCTCTTTTAGCTCATTTTTTTTTGGTTTCCCACAGCTGTGCTCTCATCAACCTTGTTTTCAGCAACAGCAGGCAGCAGTTTTCAGTGTAAAAAAGTTATGTTTTACGCTACCTACCCAGCCCAAAACAGCAGACAGACAAATGGTTGCACAGCATTTAGCAGCTGAAGAGCCAGATATTTCCCCTAGGAACTGGATTAGTACAAAACAGAGCTGGAAGAAGAATGAATACTGGACTCCCCATTGTTGCATAAAACACAACACGACTCCAAACGAATGCTAATGTTGCTGTGTGAAAAGGGAACTATTTGCTAACACATTAGCCATGTGATAATAGAGCACTGTTGTTATATAGGTGATGTTTTGGCAGCTGAATGAGCCAGTCTGGAGATGCTTGGTGTGAAATGTGATGTTTGTTCCAAAAAACTCTAATATAATGCAAAAACAAAGAATAACTAGTTCTATTGTGTGGTGAGATTTAAACGTCTACTTTGGTAATTGCTTGGGACAGAGTAAGGTCGGGATCACTGCATTTGCCACGGTGCTGATCATGTTAAAGTCCTATATGTGTGTACCTTTAATCTGTCCCGCCTTCATCTGAACAGCACAGATGATCACTGTAATAATCAAAGACAATACAAATGGATTCTCATAACCCTATATGAACTGGAGGAGGAGGAGGAGGAGGAGGAAAAGAAAACCAAGAGAAAGGCGAAGAAAAAAGGTTACTATGCTGCAACTATGAGAGGTGTTATTTGGCAAGATGTACTTGTGAATGAAGAACAAAAGAGGACGTTATGTGTAATTTAAAGCAGCGGAGGGGGGATCAATAATGCTACTTCTATGCGTTAACACAATGACAATGCAAAGATGATATTCATGGTGTCAGCTCTGCTTTTGCTGCTTTATGAAAAACCCAGTGTGAAAATAAAAGCACAAAGACACAAATGTGATTGTTGTAAATGTTACAATAATAGATGAAAGTACACATGATAACACAGAAGATGTGTAATTTTGACAAGTTGGTCTTATAAAATGGTGGGAAGTAATGTGTAATGTAAAAAAAAACGAGAAGAGAAGGTGAGCCAGACCCAATGGGACTAAGCTGGGTTGTCATAGCAACCCTGTCTGAGAACTAAAAAGGAAAAAAAAGAAGCAAAGAAGGGAGAAAAAAGAAAAGCAGACAGGTCCATTTTGTTCTCCTCAACATGCTGCTGTAAAAGCAGACTGTTTTCCCCAAACTAGAGAAAAAAACCCACTTGTTCTGAGAGAAAAGGCTCTTTTTTTTTTTTTGGCAGTGTTCCTTCATGAAAGAGAGGACACAGAAAACAGGCCCGTAAATAACTTCTCACCCACTGACACTTTGGCTGCCTGACCACAGTTGGTTGAAGGGATGAAGAGAGGCTTTGAAGTTTGGCCCTCCACTGGGGAGAGTGGACTGTGATGGCCACATACCTCACTGTTCAACTCAGTGGCATTGCCGGCAGCGCTGTTCAACACATACAATACACTACAGTGCATGGAGGAATTGAAATAAAACATAAAGAATCCATGATGTGGGGATGTTAGGGTGACATAACACGGCCAAAATGAGCCTAAGAGTATGGGAATGTACCAAAAATGTACCAAAATAAAGCTATAAGCAATGTGCATTTTTGAATCTTATCAAAAAAAAAAATTTTCACAAATGTAGAAGTCCAAAAGGCTAAAGCCCCACTAGTGCCCCAAGAGGCTGCGATGTTCATTATGAATAGAACAAACAGAATGCTGCTACATGGCAAAGGAGGCAGTATTCTTTGAATGAAGTGCTTGTGGCCCTGCCCTGGGACTGAATTTAAAAGGCCCACAAATTCCCTCCTATGCGCACCATTCACACACACTGTAGATACACCAACAGGAGATACACATGATTTCAAAACTACGTGTATCAACATGTCCTATTGAAGAAACCAAAAACTTCACCACAGTTGCACACAACATGAAGCATTAAATTGGAGGAGGACAGCACTGTTATCTTTCCACCAGCAGCAGTGGCTTCATGAGGCCAAATATAGCCGGTGTAATGCAATGGTAATTGATTTCACAACCAGCTGTCTTACATAAGCATGTCAGAGTGAATAGAGATGGTGAGAAAGAGAGGGATGAGATGGGGTGGAATGACGAAAGAGAAAACTCAGAGATGGGAGGATGAGAGGGTGTGAAAGAGAAAGAATTCAGAGTGAAAGAACTGACGTGACAGAGAGGGTTAGAAGAGAGACATATGTTGGAGCGGTGAGAGGAAAAGAAACATGTCAAAAGACGGCGAGAGGAATGGATGAGATGCTTGAAGACAGGGAAGGAGGGTGTAGGGGAAAAAGATTTGGAACTGTCAAACAATGGTGACGAATTCGAAAAACAGAGACAGAGAGAAGCAGAGACAGAGAGAGTCACACAAGCAGAGGTTAAATAGTACAGAACAAGAGTCAAGAGGAGCGGACACAATGCCTGGATAGAAATAACAAATGTATTCTCTTACCTACACAGAGTGGCTATTTATCATTATGCATAATTGTGCTATCACAGGTTATTTGTAAGGTTTTAACTCTTAACTTTAAAGCTGCACTATTTTATATTTTTAAAGTTAACAATGGATCATATGATGACATAATACAAGAGGGATCATAATTATCACCCCACTGTGGCGTGAGCTTTTAGCCTCTTTTAGCACATTGTTTGGTTTTACAAATTCTGTTCTCATCAACTAGAGCAGTAGGCCGCTGTTTTCTTTAAAAAATATAAAATAAAAGATAAACTGACTGTACACTGCATGCTCTGCATGCTCAGCACCAAACATTAGACAGACACAGTTAGTGACTAGCTGGTAAACAGGCTGGAGGATTTAGCAGCTAAAGAGCCAGATATTTTCCTCAGGAGGTGGTGGGGACCAAAACAGAGCTAAAAGGACAGTGACTATTGGACTGACATTCATCAGGTGACTCGAACCATGACATCAAATGAACGCTAATGCTGCTCTGTTTCTGCTGGATGAGTAAATGGGCACTTGATACCTAATAATCAATAAAGCAATCAGTGTAAAAGGTTACCAGCTTGTGGTGAAGTTCTGCTGCCCTCAAAAGGCCAAAATCTATAAATTAATAAATAATATTAAAAATTAAAATCAATAAATGCTGCTTGTAATCACGTCCACTGCAAATTTAGAAGACAATTTCCTTATAGTACCTGCAGTACATAACAGTACATCAAACTAACAGAAAATGGTCAGATTTATCCAGTATTTTCGCAGTTTGTGTTGTTGTTGAGCTAACTTGCTAGAAAGATTTGCTAAAGATGTTGGCACTAGATGTGTGTATGCATATAATCCATGTTGCACATCTCATGCCCGGGTTGTGTATAAAGTTTTGATGGATCCATAAACCAACAAGCTTTATGGGAGGTAATGTTTTTAAAGTAATGCAAATTTAGAGACACTCCAGCATGATGTACACTGATGGTCCTGGAGGCACAATGGTAAAGAATAGGAACCGGTTATGTAAGAAATCCAAGGAGGGAAGAAAGAAGGATTTATCGAGGTGAAATAAGGATGAAGAGGTAATCCTTCAGGGTCTTTTTTTTACATCTCTAATGCTCAGCGCTTATTGCGGTGCTGTCTCAAATAATGGGGATGGTAAAGCCTTTATTTTCTTTAGATTATCTATCAATGAAGTTTGAGTGTCTGTAGGTGGAGCTCTGATGCATATTGAGTTGATCATTCAATCACAAGAGTACACAGCCAGCTGACATTACTGTTAGGCTTTTATCCATAGACTAAACTATAGACAGTCAAGGATGTTCCCCTGAAATCAGGGACCCATTGTTTCAAAAAGTTAAAGAGAATTTGGAGTGGTAAATCTACATTGTTATCATTGTAAGCTGCTTATGTGCCACGCGAGAACGGAACGTTTGACAGGCATAGCAACAGTAACTTACAGGGGCAGGGCTTAGTGAACAAATCAGTTAGGAAGATATGTGGTGTGAGGTGTAAAAACCATCATCTACAGTGTAATGTCATTTACGAATACAGACTACGATCAAAAGTGACTAATATAAACACGTCACTGATTTATTCTTTTTAGAGGAAGGTGAAGGATTAGTGAAGTGGAGGTAAACAAGGAAAGTGATGACAGAGGGAAACAGCAGACAGGCAGCTATAAAGCGAAGGAGCAGGAGGAAGAGAGGTGGTGTTGTTTGCTCTCTGTTCTCATATTAATACTCCTCATGGCTCCATTCCAGTGGCCTCAGAAAGGTCACAATCACCCATTTAATAAACTGGTCACGATGGGAGGGCAAAGCGTGAGGGAGGATGCAGAGACAGGGGAGAAAAAGAGGAAGGAGAGAGGGAAAAACAAAATCATTAAGATTATTATAAGGTTTCCATGTGTGTGTTTTTCAGTAACATCAACTGTTGACAACAGGGGTGTAGAGAGCACAACAACATAAAATAAGACCACCTGAGTTATTAGTAATAATTCCAAATAGTCCTTTAAAAACAGGTGTAATGTATATATAAATAAGATGATGCAAAGTCCATTTTAAAGTTGCTCTAATTAATTATTTTTTTCTAATGGTGATACGCAGAGCTTGTGGCCCGAGCTGGACTCAAAACTTACTTGAGACTTAAATGCCTGAAGACTCAACTCGACTTCAGGGACTTAAGGGGAAAAAGCTGAGAAGACTTGGTGACCCAGAAATATTTTAAAATGCAATATTGTGCATAGTCGTGTCTTCTGGAGCTCTACTAAACTGTTAATTATGAATAATTAATAACAAAACCAGAATGCGCACAACATTTCTATAACCTCATGCACACTTTCAGTTACAGCAGCTGGGACCAGAATACAATGGAGGAAACACTTAATTAGCTTTTCATTATAAAATGAATTGGTCCATACACGAGTAGCTCAGTAGTTTCCCCTCCTCTCCAGCATATTGCCTATTTTCCGCAACAAACCTAAAATGAAGTTCAGTCAACAAATGTTTTCATTATACTGATAAGAGCTGCATGTTAAGCTTGGCCTCCAGTGATGCTTATTTTGCCGCTTGTTAAGCGGTTTCAAGTCTGATCCCTCATGCACTATGCGCTGCCTCATCATTGAGGCTTTGGCTGAAAAAAGCCAGAGCGGTAAGCGCAGTCACACTCAGGATCAGGACTGATCACAGCTTTAATGTGACCAATCAGTGACCAATGCAACCCATCAGAGATGTGTTAAGCTCAAACCCAGCAGCAGCATAGAGACACTACAGTGTTCCAGACAGACAGAAACTCATTGTGGGGCTTTTTGCTCAGTTGCACCTTTGTTTTGACTGTTCTCACTGAAGTATTTGATACATACAGGTGCTTTGATTAATTACTACTGACCACTTAAATAAAATCTAACTTAGATGCTTTCATAACCTTGGATAATTTAAAAAGCCTCACATGCATGAATGGAGGCTCTCAGGATGATTTGAAAACACTGTCTACTTTAGAGCTTTTTGCACCGTTGAGTCACCTTTTTGCCAGTGGCACAGATTTGCTGCACGTTACCTTTGACAGGTGGAGCTTTACTTTAAAAAAAAATCTGTCCAGGGATGATGTATATTTCTTAGGGTGGATTTTCCCGAGTGGCTCTGACACTCTAGGGTCACACACGCAAGCACACACTTTGTCAGCTGCTGGGAGCGACTGTGAGCGGCATCTGGGCTTTGTCTCTTTAAGGGTGCTGGATAAAAACGCAGATTATGCTGTACGACTGCCAGAGAGAGGGAACAATAGAGGGCAAATGAGGTTGGGGAGAGGGGAAAGGATGGAATGAGAGAGAAGGGGAGAGACAGAGAGGTGTTGTGTGCACTGTTGATAGAACAGTGAAGGTGTTGCATGCCCAAATTACTGAAACCTTTTATCCATAGAGAAAGTTAAGTGGAGGTGAATGGAATGTTGTTTGTGCTGCTAAAAGCAGTTACATTTCAAAAACTCAGCAGCAAAGTGTCTTACTTTAACTTCTGGATATAGTACAGACCTTGCAGTCATAGGGACTATTTCTTTAAGAGAATCTACATCTAGGGAAGATGTGCAGCTACCTACAGTACTAACCTTGCATTACTTCCTACATTTGGGGCTTCTCATTTTAAAACCAGTCAGGTGGACACAAGATCTGGAGTTTTTCATCAACTCATGGAGCTAATGTTAAGTTTCCAACTAACTCATGGACATGGAGCTAACGTTTATTAGTCAGCTAGCTACATCTGATGAAATCTGCTGGTGACAGTTGTCATTTTAACTGCTTTTGTCTGAAGTCAAGGACGCATTGTTTCAAAAATGACCAAGAATTTCCAGTGGTGAAGCTGTCCTGTCTTCAGTGTAAAGTGCATGTATGCTGTGTGAGAATGGAAAGCTTGACAGGCGTAGCATCAGTAACCGGGGGTGGGGAGTTTAGCAAAGGTTCAGTTGGAGGTATTTCAGAGCAATCGCCATAATTTGCAGTAATCTGTTGTGTAACTATTCTTATCTGAACACACTCTCCCATCATCCACTTATCTAACTTCACATTATCTGAGGAAAAGTAGTCCCTGAGTGAACTGTAAATCTGTACTGAGTACCTCAGTCATGTGATGTAGTGTCAATAGATACTAAATTTAAAGTGTGTGTGTGTGTGTGTATGTGTGTGTATTGATGTCTGTGTTGTGTTCTTCTGTGTTCCAGTGTTGGCGGACTGATGCAGTGTTAGTAGTGTTATTGTACTGATGCTGTCTGACCCCGCTCTTTGTGTGTGTTGGTATGTCGGAGTGTATTGGTGTCCTTGTGTATAACTGTGTGTTATACGTGTGTGTGTGGGTGTGTGTGTGCGCGTGTGCCCTCAAACACAAAAGGCCAGTTAATTAGAGCTTAATGCAGGCACAGTCCCCTTGTTATTGGGGCAGTAGTCTGTACACTTCCAAGCACCACTTTTTGCAGCGTTATCTCGGTTAGTAAGCATCTATGTCCACTCCACTTTTGCGGGCGTCTTTATTATCTCGCAAACTAGAGCAGGACATCACTTTACTGTTTTTGTAGATACTGTACTTTGAACAAAAAATAAATAAGTTGGGGAGTTTAGATTTCACCTCTCAGAATAGTCTGAAAAATGTTCTAGTGGACACAGAATATACAATCTTAGTGCGTCATAACTTTCCCCTTGTTAGGTGGATCACACTCATGGCAGGACAGCAGAAAAATTACATAAACTGTGCTTTTTTACTCACAGTACTGTGAGTCCAGACACACTCTACAAACTCCAGCACAATTAAAGGTACCCAGTGGAGTTTATGATCTGTTGTAGTGCTGTAGAACAATGTTTGACTCGTGCTCTTACACAAGGACATACGTGCATGCGGGTGACTGTCAGTGGTTTCACATTATTCCAGTGACCTACAGGTGGCAGTAACGCACCGATAAAACACAGCAATGCGTCAGGAAATGCATAAGGAAGGAGACTGCTAGCATGTAAACATGGAAACAAGTTAGGCAGGTTTGAAAAAAAACACAAAAAAAATTGTGTTTGCAAATGTTTTTTGAGGAAGGAAATACGTTCAACACATTTAGATATTAGATTAGACAACAAAGATACTCACAATGCATTTTGGTGAGTGACACTGAACGTAAACATAACTTTGTGTACAAGCAAACTCCACAGAGCCCCTTTAATTTTGGAAAGGATTTCCCTCTAGTTTGAATCTAAAGCTACACTGGTGCTGTATCATCACATTTTTTCATTAAATTTCATGAAACATATTTTTTCATAAAATATTGATGTGTACTGTTGCTGTGTATTTTCTTAGTTTTTTTCTACCAATAAGTCCTCTAATAAATCAGCGCAGGATTGCCACAAAACTGATTCCCATCTTGATTCCATCTCCTCCCTCCCCATCTGTCAACTGCTCAGATTATTCCAGTTCAGTACAACATTCAGTCAGCAATTTCACAATGTGGATTTGTGAAATTACTTCATGAAGAACTGTTTTCATTCCATTCAGTTAAAACTGAATTGCCATCATCATGTTAACACACTGGTAGCCATGCAAATGCTGATTCATTCTGTTTTTTGAGGTCAAACACAGACAATACAGGAAATGATAGTGTAACCTAAGGTGTGTGTGTGTGTGTGTGTGTGTGTGGGTGTGTGTGTGCGTGTGTGTGTTGCCATGGTGATTGCAGGTTGCTGTCCAGGATGGCGGGGATGAAGGAGCAGCAGTTCACAGAGGAGAAGCCCCTGCTGCCGGAGCAGCGAGGAGTGGACTCAGACATGGTCAGTCGACCTGGTTTATTTAAAGTGTGTGTCCTCTGTGCCATTAACCCTCCTGTCTGCAGAATGAAAACTCTCGGTGCATTAAGAAAGCGATGTTTGTGCCCATGTAGCTGTCACGGCCTGTGATTAGACACTGTGCTTGTTTACCAGCGGAGGAGGATATTAATGAACTCCATCCAACCATGACTCTTTGATAACAACACTAAAGATGAAAGCTCATTTAAGCCGAGAGAGAGTTTTGGAGGACAAAGAGGGAAGCCAAAACAGAGCAGAGAATAGGCAGTGGGTGGTTACATAAAGAGCACTTATTCCAGTCCACTTATCCATTACCTAAGCAACAGGTTGTGGCTGATTCAGGGGCTCTTGAATGTTTGAGAGCCACTCGTTGCAGAGATGATGGAAATGGTGGAGACATGCCAGACCGACTTGATGGAAAAGTGACTTGAAGAGGCAAGATCAACGCCTACAAAAGGCGCGCATTAGTGAGAGGAGTCTGTATTATTATTCTTGCAAGCTGAGTGAATGGAAAAGAAAAGTAGTAAAATGAAATGACGAGTGAGAGAAATAAATGGGAGGTCTAGATGAATGACCAGAAGGCTGTTCTTATTATTGCGGAAAGCAAACAGGCAGCAAAATCATTAGTGCCCAGAATAGCATGAAAACAACATATTGAGCTAAACATAAACAAGAGTGGAGTATTCTTCTGCTTCTGACATGCCTTGTGTTTCTGCTGGAGGAATCAGTGCGAGAAAGCCAATGAAGCCACCAACTGAACATGTTGGACATGACTCACTTGGCCAGTGTGTCAGAAATGAAACTCAGGAGAGACAGTGGGTCAGGGTTTTTTTTTTTTTTTTTTTTTGACTCAGTAGCTTATTAGAAGTAGCCTAATAGGCTGTGCATCAATATGAATGACTAATTCCGCTATTGATCTGCTCATCTAGCAAAAGGTCATCGGGCCTGCTCATCACCACTCGCTGCTTGTGAATTATCGAGGCCATCGACTGGGGCCACATCGATCCAGTGGCATGTTTGCGTAACGCAAACGGGGCCGCTCGTTTTATTGCCTGGTCGAAGACGGCTTCAGCTAAGAAACTCCTCTCCCAGCTCATTTAAAGACGGTAGCTCTGGTGTTGTGCAACAGTGTGTCAGAGACCTTTAAAGGCAGTTACTGTGTGATTACATCCTGGCACAAAACACTGGTAAATCTCTGGTCTGACTCACTGCAAGCCATGTTGAACTAATGCTGCATTCAGTTCACATGGGGATAACAGAGATGTCCTGATGGTTAAAAGAAACAGCTTGAAGGTTTTTATTTGTTGCCAGAAGGTGTCAGGATCCTGCTCCTGCCACGCTCAGCACTTAAAACAAGAAATAAACTGATACTGATGCATCTGATTTGTCCAAATATGTCCAACCATCAATGATAATGATCACATCATAATCATTCTTTTTGGTTGTTTTGTTGTATGTATCCTGATACAGCTTCAGGTGTTTCTGTGAAAAACGTAAATATTAAGACAATTCAATATTGTAGTTTTTCCATAGTAGAAGCAATGGAGCAATGATCTTACAAGTGTGCCCCAGTTTTGTCTGCATCGGATAAATACAGGATGCACACATCCTACTGTTGGTCGTAAAACGCCAACAAACGTACCTTTAATAAATGTAATGTTTCTAAGTAATCATGGCTGTGGCTACAATTGAGGACACTAAAGTCATGTCCTCTTTATTTTTTCTAGTAATTTCGGGGGTTTAGCAACCTGATTTAACATTCTACACTTAAAAACTAACAGACCGACTCTCTGTTTTGTGTCTGGTCAGAATTTCATGCGGGGAGCTTGGGGAGACCTCTGACTTATGACCTCAGTATGTCTTGGCTACAGCCCTGGAAGTAACATACCAGCTACAGCCTTTTCTACCGTGAAGCTTACATTTACAGTGTTCCCCATGCGACATGAATGCAGCATATGCCTGGTTTGGAGTTGCATGTGGACAGTCTAATCCAGCAGGTCTCTGCACACAACCTGTTCCGCTGTTACTCTATTCATGTTAAGGGAAGGCTACAGGTCTTCAGCTCGACCTTCCTGGTGACGCTGGAACAGAAATAGAGCAAAGTTGGGCCAGAAGTCTCCTCTCTGGAGCTTTAAAGGCTCAGAGATTCACTGAGTGCATTTCTAAGACCTCCATAAACACTGCATCAGAAAATGAATCACGGATGATGTGCATCACATATCTATGTTTACTATGTGTTGCTGCTCTGTCTTCCCAAATACAGCAGGATAAAGGAGAGGAGGCATCGGGGGGGTTACCGTGCCCCGCCAGCCCCGCACCCCTTAACAACCCTCCTCCCCCCAGCCGCGCCACTCACCGCTGGCATGTCATCGCACGGCACTGGCTCCGCCAGACCCGCCGTCGGACCAGCGGGGTCCTCCCGGTAACTACCAGAACCACCAGAACAAGCAGAAACATCTGACCGCCAGTAGCCCACACTGACTCAAACACACACAGCCAACATAGAACACAGCTTTTACACAACGATTAAGTGAGTGCAGCTGAGCAGAAAACTGGAACACCAGACACAAAGTTCTTAATATAGAACTAAGTAATGAAACAAAAATCACAGGAAACTGATTTGTCAGTTCATAAAATCACATCGGAGAGTATTCAGTTCTATGTTATCATTCCATCTTAACTATAAAGAAGACTTGCACAGAATTTTTATTTAAAACACCCACTCCCTGCAAAGTGGTGAAGCACTTAAAATTCTGGATCATTTATCTAAGTAAAAATAGCAACACAATGTAAAAAAATACTAAATTTCAAGTAAAAGTCCTGCTTCGAAAATCTCCTGTAAATAAATGTACTGAAGTTGGCTATTATCAGTAAAGTATACTTAAAGTATTAAAAGTAAAGTAGCGTACTCCTTTTAATTGATCATAGTTACTGATTCATTAACATGTAAACAACATTTTAATGTTGTGGCTGGTCACAGTAAAGCTGCAACTACTTTATACATCTGCATAGTAACTATAGTTGTCAAATAAATCTAGTGGTATTATAAATAAATGTAACGTGTAATATTTATCTCTGAAATGTAGTAAAATAGAAGTGGAGCAAATGTAGCATAACATGCAAATTTCTAAGTGAAGTATAAATACCTCCCAAAAAGTACAGTAATTGAGTACATATATTAAAATATACAATAATTACATGCCAATGTATTATTTTTGTTTATAGATCCCTTATTTATGAACACATAGCAACCATTGTATAGCATATAGCAACTGTTGGACATACCTACAGGAAAAATAGATTCTATAACATTCTATGAAGCCTCAATAGTTGGGTGACCTGCATCTACAGTAACAATTCATAACATTGACCAAATAATAACATCTGGACATCTCCAGTCATAGCAGCTCCAGGATCAGACATATTCAAGGCAGTCCCTTCATCCTCCTGGACCTGATGAATTATAACCAGCGCTGCAGTAATTCTGCTTTTCAGCAGAGAGAGCCCTTTGAAAGGCTCAAATCTGCATTCACAAAACCAGCCTCCACACACCTCTGTGACAGGGAGATCAGAGACAGAAGAAACACATCACAGCAACAAATGCAATGCAACACATCTTCCCAGCACCCTATCTCTGTGCAGCCCTACACAGTATACAGCCTGTAGGACCACCTGAGCAGACTCCTGGCTAAAGGAGGACACGCTCCACCTGTAAGCATTCATTTTTACTTGTTTCAATGGAGAACCCCTCTCTCAGAGACCAAGACTGAGACAAAATTTTGTTTCCAAAAAATACACAAGGCAACAACATTTCACCTGGCTTGTCACACTGCGGGTCTCTTTGAGCTCAGCTACTGCTCGTCCTCCACATGCAGTATCGTGGTTGGGAGCTATAAGAAAGAGAAGAGTGCCACCTGCTGGTCCGACCACCGTACTGTCATCACTTACATTTTCCCTCTGAAAACAATGCACCATTTGCATGAAATCCACAGGGACTGAAGTTGCCCTTTCAGTTGCACATTTCTGTTGAGAAATCTGTTTATTGGATTTCTTCCTACCTCACATCTTCAGGTGATACAGTAGCATATTGGAAAAGTTAACAGCTCATCCAATATTATTTAAAGTTGTCATTAACTTATTGGGCAGCTTCAGGTGCTGTTGTTTTTAGTGACATCTTTCTCTCTCTTTAGGTGTGTCCCTGATCTAACTTTGTTCACTCAGTGGAGTTTCACTCCTGTCCTTTCTTTTCCAGTCTTCACTGCTAATAACTTACAATGTGACTTTATTCATTCTTTCCCCCCTACCTTAATCCACATCTATTCCTTGTGGCTTTTTCCAAGTACAGTATCCATCTTTAATCCTGTCATATTTTCTTTCAGCAATATCTTCAGAAATTCCCACATGAACTCACAAACTAAGCCCATACTTGTGCAAGGAAGCGGTGTGGAAACCATCTGTGTGACAGTTCTGACATGGTGTCTAACCCCCTTGTGCATGCCCTTCATTTTTTGTTCCAGATTTCCAGATGTTCCTGCTCTGCTCTGAGCTTCACAAAGGCAGCAGAGCAGGAATAAGCTCTTCAGTGACATGTGTTGAAATAACACAGGTTAGGATCAGTCAACTTTAACTTTAACATTGTGTTGATAAATGACCAAATAAATAAAATAGTAAAACATTGTTAAAATGCTGCTCTTAAGCATGTGTCATTTACCAGCACACCAATGTGCATTTAGTTATGGATCAAAAACCTGTTTTATGTCAATACATCTCTCCTAAAATGAAGAATCGAGACCAGATTCCTCAAAAAGTGAGCACTGCAAGATAAAAGATATTTTCTTCAAGGTATTTTGCCTGACATCAAATTCAGAGTGTTCAAATACCGGCACAGCTGTCACTTCTACTGAAGCCAGCTTGTCACCAGTCAGTGTGATTTTTTTTAATCTATTTTGGCAGTCAAGGAGTCCGACTGGCTCGCAGTGATTCTGCGTCCCCTTGCCACTGTGGCCAGATGACAAAAAATGTATTTTTATGCCCTGGTCGTATGGCCCGGCTCGTCTTTGTTTACAGACGTAGATGACTGTTGATGTGACTTTCTGTGAGGAGGAATCTGGTCGCTGTGCTCTCACTCATCCTGTATTAAAAAAACACCATCTTCCCTCACTTTTTACTGCCGATTTGTTCTCAGTCTTCCTGTGTCTGTGGTTTGGACCTACAGTGCACAGCTTGTGCTGCTCTTCTGTAAGTCTAGTGGCCCTTTAGCTCCAACAGTGGATGCACCCTTTAATGCGTGAGGAATATGTGTGTGTGAGTTCAGACTATTTGTCTCCTTCCCATTTAATTTGTTTTTCCCTGTCTTCTGTCTCTGCTTGTCTTTATCCGAAGGAGAGCTGTGACCAGCTGATGCCAGCAGGGGATTGGAAGGTATGAGCTGATTTATCTGTTGCTGTTATGTCGAGATTGAGCTCCCCCCCCTCCTCGCCGTTACCTTTTCTTATTGGCGTGTCTCTGTCTCTTGTGTTCTCACCGTCTATCGTCCTTCATCTCTCTTTCTTTGTCATCTCATCGTGCTCGCACACTTGGGTAAACAGTGATGCCTGCCTGAGTCAACAGAGAAAAGAAAAAGAGGAAGGTGGAAGATGGATCTGTAATTTCACAAGGCTAAATATAACAAAGATGATAATAACTACCCTATGGAAGTGCTACCTCAGCTGTGTCTACGAGAAATATTATCAAGCTAAAAAGACAGTGAGGTGGAGTCATTACAAGGTGCAATATGTATTTAGGCCCTTTATATGTGTAGTTTGCATGTGTGCCTGCATCCAAAGACATGCTGGTTAAGATATAATGAACGGGTGAAAGGAAAATGGCAGTGTGTCTGATTAATAGCAAAGATACTCTATAACTAAAGAAGCTACATGCCTCGCCAATGATATGAAATGTCTCCGAAGTGGGCGGGCCCTGTCCTGTCCTCCCGCCTCGTTTGGAAGTGTTGTGAACGTCATGTGGATGTTTTATTTAGCAAAGAAACACATGTTTTATTTCAGTTTTAACTTTTACTAACTAACAGCGAGATGTTGCCAGGTCTCGCGAGAGTGTTGCTGAGACAGCAGGCGGGCCTCAAACAAAGCTAATTTTCTCCTGATTTGTGTGTCTGAAAAATGATGTTTTAGTGTCTGAATGTTTGGAAGATATGTGGCTTGTGAAGAACGGGTCCAATATTTACTTTGGTGACTATGGGGCGGAAATAACTTTTCATTCCCCTGTTAAAAACGTGAAGAGCTGCCAAGGTTTAAACAGATGGGTATGACTAAATGTGTCCACGGTTCATCAATTTGATCAATTTAAAATGAAATACTAAGCACTGTTGCACAGTCAGCATTACACCATCAGTTTGAAAAGTCCTCTGGGTTTTAGACAAGTTGAGCTTCACACATGTAACAATTCTGCTGGGTTATTTTAGTCAGACGTGTGCTGAGTGTCAGACGGCAGCGACGAGACGTTTCTCATGAAACACCTCTCGTTCACACTTAAACCTGACACTCTCAAAAACTAACGCTGCATTTGAAGAGCAGTGTTGCTTCTGATTGCTGGCTGCCTGTGAGATAAAGGATTCTGCCTCTAGCTCATTTTAGAATTAATTCCTGAAGTAATGAATGCTTTTTTAAGGATTATCCGTGTGTTTAGCTAAACTGTTGTTACAGATAATGAAATATTCTTTTAAATATTGCAAGCTCTTATTTAATGGCTTATTTAAAGACCACATTTTGCTAAAACATTGTCTCATTGCATATTTGGAAACTTGCAATATTGACTGTGTAGACTACATTTTTTAGTGTATATGCCGCTTTAGTCCTGCACCTGTACCCAGCTGGGGTTGGATGCGCACACTATCCACCCTCTATGTTTTTTTTCTATTCTTCCAATTAAAGAACTCTCAGACACTTTAGACTGGTGACTTCAATCATGTAAATCTTTATAAAATCTTTACAGGAAAACAATTTTATCCTGCAGAAGACCACAAGTAACGCAACATGAGTAAAATTGTTCCTGGCGATGCCAAAGAGCTGCAGGTGTGGAAGCACGCAGCTCACCTTTTGTCCAGGGGAGTTCATAGGGTGTTTATTATAGACTGTATTAAAGAAGTGGACGTAGCTACCGTGACGTCACCTGTTGGTTTTTGGACTACCGTTTTGGAACCTTGAGTTTGGCATTTTGGCCCTAAAGCATACACCGCTTTATCATCAAAATGAGACCCTAGTTTACAAAATCCTGCTGTAGTGAAGAAGACTTGAAACTAGCAATTGGCACTATAAACTTATCGGCCTAATGTTTACTGAATAAATCAAGTGAGATGTAGGGTCTTTTTCCCATAGACTACTATACAATTTGACTTATTTTTTATTATTAACAGTGGAGTCGCCCCCTGCAGGCCATTACTTTGTTGCTTGATTGTTAGTCAAACAATTTATGAACAACTTCAGCAGACTGCATCATTGGTAAAGCTGCAAGGAGTTTGAAACTGAAAAACATCTCAGAGACTAGTCTTCACAATAAGTCAAATTCATGTTTATTTGAGATTAATTTAACAGAATTTCAAATTACTTTTGATTATTGATTAAGCATAAGCAGCTCATATCAAATAATGTTAACGCTATGCTTAATAAATCCAAGGAGCCTACAGGTGGGAATCCAGAAAATGGAGCAGTCTGATCTTATTGCTCTATGTCTCTCCACCATAAAAGAACAATATAGTTTCCACATATGCAGGCTGAGGTTTAAGAGCCTATATTGGTATATTATTGAGGAAAATTATAAATAATAAAAACAATTATAACATTTGAATGCCTAATCAAATTGTTCACTTTCTCTCCAAAAGACAATTATAGAGAGATTTAAAATTTGGTAATTACTGCAATGACTGCAATAAATAGTTTAATTGCACTCCTCATGAATGTAATGGAAGCACACAATGGCAGCTGATGTGTCTAGACAACCAAGGTTGTAAGACTGCAATCATGTGTTTATCGCACTCACACGCCTCACTTTTGACTGCAGGAACACTGCACGCTGCCAACACACTTGTGTATGCTGTGTACAACAGTATTTTTGAATTTTAAACATAATAAATCTGTTTCCCCTGCTTCCAGTCTCTATGCTATGCTAAAATAAACTAATCTCCTCCATTTCTTGTCAATAAGAAGGTCCATCCAACTTTGCAACATAGACAGCAGTGATGGGTGTGAAATTTGTCATCAGAACAGAGTGTACTGTGCTGTGATAGACATTTACAGAAACTGCTTAAAGGGGAACTCCACCAATTTTACACATCATAGTGTGTTTACAGGTGTTGGGGAGTACTACTGCATATGTGGTATATGATGTATAAAGCCATTTTGGGCTGTTACTAGCGTAAAACACCTGAAACTCCAACCGAATTGTCACCGGTGGACTTGCATTGTGGGTTATGTAGGCACCAGGCAGAATAATGCATGCTGCATCAGTTTTTATCTTTTATTTATTTTTTTCTCGACAATGTCATAGGAATACAATGCTGCATCGCTGGAGTACTATTTGAAGTGATGATAGAGAGGCATGATAGTGCAGAATGTCAAGTATAGACATAAAAGTTAACTTAACAAAAGTTTTACAGGTTGGGAAGACTTATTTGTAAGCGTCAGCATGAGCAATTTTGATACATTTATACAAAGTTTTAATGACAGAATATTCAAAGTCCATGTCTATATGAGCTCATACACTATAAGAGAGTGAGTCATATAATAAATCAAACAAGCCGAGCAATAACTTCCTAGCAAAATATATCACATTTACATTATGAGCTAAAAAAAGAGAGGAAAAATTTGATAGGTGTAGCTATATGTGTGTGTGTGTCTGGTTGGGCAAGATTTACTTGTTATGGCACTACATATATATATAGTAGTTAACAAGATAGGAAATTGTAGCATTACTGGAGAAAGTACTAACATACATAGCTGCCTAAATCGAAAAAAAAGAAAATAAATCTTAATTATATAATTCATTTTTTCAAAATTCTGTCAATATAATTAAATTAAATTGACAACATCAGTCGTCATCGTCCACTGTTACACCTACTCCCGCTTTGTTAAATCAGGGCTTAAATATCTTTCTGATATTGATATTTGTCCCTCCTGCCCATCACTGTTCATCAAATTCTTGCTGGTACAGATTGTATGTTTAAAGTAGACGGAGTGATGCAGAGTCAGCAGGGAGAGAGTTAATCTCCTCTATGGAGGAAAGGGGGACAAAGTCAGGAACGGAGAGGAAGGGAACGCAAAGAGAGGCGTTTCGAGTTGAGTCAGCACGCCGAGTGCTCTGTCAACAGGACAGGGGATAGATGGAGAGGAAAGGTGGAGGGATGGGGTTGAAAGGCACGACAAAGGGAGAGCAAAGAGAGGGAGTGGGTGTGTGTGTGTGTTAGTGAGAGTGTGTGTGCACTACAGTCAGCATGATAGTCACTGTGGCACCATTACAGTCATGTGAGTATCCACGTACACTTCTCACCCGTCAACAAACCTCTATATTATATTTTAGTTTAACTGAAGATATACTACCTAAGTTTTTTTTTTTTTGGAGCATAAATTTATATTGAGTTTTATTTTACTTCTTTTTTATTTTATTTACTACATTTTGTCCAGAGTTCAGAGTTTGGCATATTTGCCTCTTCAGCTTCTGGCAAAGAAATGCAATTCTTCTTGACATGCAAAAGGATAAAAAAATCTTTATTAAACGGCAAGTTTGTCTTGGACTTGTCGTGTTTTGCAGGGTTTAAATGAAGAAGAATAACGGCATATTGTTCATATTGTTTATCCTCCAAAATGAAGTAACTAATTCTTAAATTGATTTTTACCTCTGTCTCCCAGTGTTAATAGTTAATTATCTTTTGTCATATGCTAAAAAATATAAAATAACAAAAAGATCGCTCTAAAATGTTATAATATGTTTGATGACTTATCTTGAACTTAGGGGCATATGTAATGTACCAAATGTGATAAAACCACATTTGACTGACAGCCACCTTTGAACAATACAATCAATTTATTTAAATATGTGAAATTGTAGCTAAACCTTGCCCACAGACTATTGATGCTCCTTCCTCCCTTAAAGCTTTAAGATTTTGAAATCACCAAAAACCTACTGATTCACAAACCACTTTTTACCTGGCAAAGACAGCCTAAAAATTGCAGACAAAACAAAAGAAAATCAGATGGATACAACAATACTAAAAACAGATAATAACACTAAAATAAGGCTATGCAGTGGGCCTCATTATGGCTAATTCATGAAGAGCAGCTGCTGTGTTTTTGCCAAAAAGCTGGATATATCATAACATAACATAACAAGGTCGCTGAGGGAAACAGGACGACAGGGAGGCAGAAACAGATCAAGATGAGAGTAGTGGTGCTGATGAGAGAGAGAGAGAGAGAGAGAGAGAAAGAGCTTCTTCACACTGAGGACTGACAGGGCAGCTGACCAATCTGGTGCAGGGGAGGCAGCCCTCTAAGCAAATCATCTCCAGCCTACCCCACACCCTGTCTCCGGTGCTTATAGAGTGTGAGGAGGGGAGGGGAGAGAAGAGGGGGTCGGTGAGGGGGGGCTGCAGCTCCGAGCTTAAGAGTCTGGATGGGAGTAGAAGCAAGCAGACAAAGACACTGCAGCAGCCTGCAGCATCTACCATCCCGACTCTCCATCCTACAGCGAGCGCTCACCAGGACCTAGTCCCTTAAAACAGGAGAGGCCTGGCTGCTCGTCTGCCCGTCTGCACCCACCTCCTCCTCTTCCTCATCGGCTGAGTGTCCAGTTACTGTGCAGCCATGCCTGAGTGCTGGGACGGGGTGAGTGGATGTCTGAGTGTGTGATGGAAGGATGTATACAGTACCAGAGTATGTGTGTGATTTATTCATACAGTGTGTGTGAATCACTGTATTTGGATCGGGTATTTTGAATCGGAATACATTTCTTGGCCTTTGCAAATTGTCTGATGATATTTTTGAGCTTCTTGTGTTTGCCTCTAAATGTTAAAATTGGTATATTTCTTTACTAATTTTTTTAAAATATTATTCTGAACTGATTTTGCTGACAGCCAACAAAATGTGTGACAATGGCTATATGGAATATGTTTCGTCTTTATAATCTGTATCTGACGGAGGAAAATGCAGCGTCAGTGTGAAATGATGGGTCATTCTTTGACTCTGGCCCACTGACACACTTAAGCTCGCCAGCATAGATGCTGTGCAATGTGCCGATGCGCATACCTCTGCAGATAAACACATGAGCATGTGTCTGCGTGTGTGTGTGCATAGGCGTGTAGAAGGAAGTGTTAATCCTCCTGCAGTATCATCCATTTTGGCAGCCTTGAAACGGATGAATAAAGGTGTGTGTGCGAGGAAAGGAATGACTGTTTGACTCGGCCAGCTCTCTGTGGTCTGTGCTTTATGCATTCCTGGTTGCACTGTGATGCAGCCACAGTTTTTGCTCTTTCTATGAGCCTTGGGTTACAATTAAATCAAATAAATCCCGCTAATCATGTTGCTGTGGGGCATCAAAAGCAGGTGTGTCTTATTTTGAAAGATTTCCACATCCACTTAGAGATAGTGTAAATTCCTGCCTGTGTTTTCCTCCTGCACGTCTGAAGGTCATCAGGCGCTCATGTGGTCCTCAGGATCCAGTCATTGAAAAAACACTGTGCAAACAAAGCCCCTGATGCAGTAACTGCCTATAATTTGAATGCTGACTGCAGATAACAGTGATGTTGACGCTGAAATAATAGAGAGACAATCTGACTGGATTAACTCATACTGTAACTGCAGGCTGCGTGACTATCTGCTGCTATCCTGCATTATGCAGGATTTTGGCAGTTGCGTCCATATATAGTGTATGTTTCTATACTGTGAGTCATTGGGAGTTATTAAATCACTCCATAGAGAATGTCTATTGTGTTATCAATAGCAGATGGCTATTAAGAGACACTGCAGTTTGACAGCAGCAGGTTGACAGAGGATTTTCAGTCAGCTGTCTGTGTCTGAATGGTTGAAGGTGTGAAAACATGCAGAGGGGAGGGCAATGAAGTGTCAGTGCACACTGGATCTCTGCTTGTTTGTTTTAAATTAGAGCATAAACTGCAGACAGTGTGCGTCAGCATCGTCAACAAACAGTCTGCTGTTGTGTGCGTTGGTGTGCGTGCGTGCTCGTGGTAACACATATCTCCTACCTCCATTTTGAGTTTAGCTGGCTCTGACCAGTGGATGCTGACAAAATGTGGGTCATAACAAGAGAGGTTTGGATGCACAGCAAGCCAAATGTTTGGAGCCAGTATAAGCCATTAGAGATCTCTGCCTCCATTTGTGCCAAATGATTTAAAAATGATTCAAGAATCAAATATATATATATATGAATAAAATAAAATAAAATAAAATAAAATGTAATTGCATGACATGTCAAGCCATGTCCAAAAAAGGATTCACTGTGGTCATAGCACACGCTAATTACAGACCGTTGATGCTGTCTAACCAGACCCCTGCTGTGGAAGCTGTAACACTGAAAGTTAATGAAGAGCAGGCCTGCATAGATTGGCTGTTGATGGTAAAAGAACATTTGACTGAAGATCAATAAAAAGAAGTCTCTTACAATGCTCGTGTTCAAGACATATTGACATGTCGCGTCTCACAATGGTACACACTTGAGATTATGGATCAGTGAGGTGTGTGTGTGTTTTTTCCCACTCCTTTTTTTGCTGTTTACCCTGGGAGGATTCAGGTGTAAAACCGGAGGACAGCGTGTGAACCCCCTGGTGAGTGAGAGTGTGTTTGTGTGTTTCTCAGGAACATGATGTCGAGACCCCTTTTGGGATGCTGCATGTGGTGATCCGCGGGGCGCCCAAAGGAAACAAGCCCGCCATCCTCACCTACCATGACGTGGGACTGAACCGTGAGTATCCACGAACAAAATAAGTGTGTGACTTGACAGATGTTCCGGGCTTTTTATAAAAAAAAGTGTTACTGCACTCATCAGAGGTGATAATTGGCCTCTATTCCACATCATTCTTTCCTGCCTGCACTCACACGTACGGACATGCACGCACACACACACACACACACTAGTATTTGTTATCATCTCCAGCAGGTGGTCAATGTCAACAGTGTCAAGCCTGTGCTAGTAATGAAAAGAAACGAGGGATAATTGAGTCATGAGGCTGTTAAAGTTTATATAGTTTCAGTAGAAGTATGGACAATATGTGTGTTTGATCGGGAAACTGAAAATCATCCTTTGTACCTGAACAACTGAAGGGTTAACATTTATATAATAAAATCACATCAGTTTTATAAGATTTTCTTTCATTAAATGACTAAGACTGCTCATCATAACAGTAGGCAGTTGTACACAAAAACATCTCAAGCTCTGAGTTGAAGTCTGAAAGCTGACTGTCATGTCATTCTACAAAGTCACAGCAGGCTCTGTATGCCAGAGCCGACATGTTATACAGGAGTGGTCAACCGTCTAATAAAGGGAGGGATGATAATATGAGGGGGTTGGGGGGTTGGGGGGTTGTCTTAAAAGTGTGATGAGTGGTGAGAAAAATAGAAAAGAGGAAGAGAAGAAGAGGCAAATGAGCGAGTGAGTGTGACAGGCATCCAAGAAATGTAGGTCAGAAAAACATCCCCATTCTGCAGAAGGAGGCGGGGCGGGGCCAGCGGGGATGGGTGGAGGTGGGACAGGGGTGGTGGGGGTTTGGAGGATAGCGTGTCATGAACCGGAGTTGATGCATGGCTCTGCTTACTGCTGGTTTTACTGCAGATATCTGGCTTTTATTGTCTGCCCCACTGCATGTTGTTGGTCCTCTTTTTATTTATTAGCTTATTAAGCTGATTGTCCATCTCATTTAGAAAAAATAAATTCAATAAACAACACAAAGCAAAAAACACAATAAATGGAGAATAAAAAATGATAGTACTAAAAAACAAACAATAAACAAAATGCCATGTCATTAATATGTAATGCAGAATAGAATTGATTAAACAATACAATAGACCTAAATAGAAGTTGTATTTTGCTGCTGCAGCAGAACCACGAGGCTATTAGTATTCACAGCCAGTCACTTAATCACTAGACTGTGGTGCACAATCATGCAGGACGCAGGAGGTAAACGGGGGAAGGAAAATTGGTTGGGAGTATATTGTTCCATTTAAAATTGCCTCCCAATTAGCAGATGGCACAGCCATCCACCAGACCCCTGATTAAAAACACAGAAATCTAGAGCACAAGAGAACAGGACGGAGGGGGAAAAAATTAAAAATAAAATGAAGAGAAAGAGATTAGATTTGTGAGAGAGACCGAAAGAAATGCAGGCAGGGTGATTTAAAAGGTACAAAAGAGATCAAGGATTTGAAAGAAAAGGAGAGGAGATGATGGAAAGAGAGGCTTAAGCAGAGAGGGAGAAAGGAAGTGCAGAGGTAGAAAATAGGTCACGGAGTCAACAGGAGTGCAGACTGCGGGAGAAACTTCTCACCTCCGTCCTCGTCTGTGTTTTTTGTGCACAGAAAAGGTCACAAGCTGGGTTAGGCGGTCAAGGATTTCCCCGCCTCCTCCACTTTTCATCTTTTCAACCCGGTCGTCGTGCTAATTGCTCCTTTTCAGTTAACGCCGCTCAGCCAGGGCCCGAGGACATAACGATGTCGCCGCCCGGCTTCACCGACTCTGACACACATGGGCTGAAAGTAGGCCAGCTGCAGAGTCAGTGGGAGGAGGGCCAGCAGAGAACTGACTTCTATTATACATGTAGCTATTTCAGAACATCTTCCCTGTTTACTATGTTAACAGAGCTCACAGTGTGGCATTTACTTTCCAAAACAACGTGTTTATTAGTAACTTTGACATAACAAATCATTAACGAAACAGGATTATAGTTTAACACAAAAATTGAAAGTAGGCGGAAACTAGCTAGCCTAGCTTCATTAAAAGGGAAAAATACTCCTTCCAGCAGCTCTTTTATTTACACGTTCTCTTATGTTTGATTTTCACCGTACAAATAGGAGAGTCAAAGTGTGACGTTATGTTTTTATGAGCAGTTAGTGTGGGAGCTATTTCCTGAACCAACAACCGCTGGGCCCATGCCTGCCCCTTTCAGGTCACATGACGCACTTCGGCCCAGGCAGATTTCTTTCACATTAAAAGCTTATACAAAGGTGCAAGACAATAAAGAAAAAACATTTTTGATCAAAAAAAGATGCTTGAGAATCGGAAACTCTCATAGGGTCTCTGGTGATTCTTTAATGTATTCCTTACTACAGGTAGCTTCTAAGATACATTTAAATAAAAAAGCTTTGGAGGTGAAATCTGCATTTCTTCCCCTCTTGACAGAACTAGGGTGGCAGTTTCCCCCTGTTCCCACATAAAAATGATTTTACAACATTTTATTTTATAAAGAATTCTTTATTTGTCATTGAGCACACACACACACACACACACACACACACACACACACAGACACACACACACACACAGTGCACACACACAACGAAATTGCATTTACACCCTATATACATACAGGCCCCACTAAGCATATTCACACACATACATGCATATTTTATTTTAGTACAATAACATAGGACCTGAGAGGAATAACGGACAGCATTTGGCTATTTTAAATAGTTACATTCTTCATAAAACATCTCTTAAACATATTTATATGTCTGGTAAGACGACTGTGTTCCAATATGAAATTTGTCATCTAAATTATTTTTAGCCCAGCACGAAAATGTAATGAATTCCAAGTTCCATGTTCCATAACTGAAACAGGAGAAAACATTTTGGGGGGTAGACAGGTAGTTTCACAGTGGGTTTAAAGACAAAAAGTAAATATAAATCTCCCTATGCTGACCTGTTCATCTGACCCCGGATGAGAAGGCAAAAACTTGTATTTCAAACACATTTTTCCTTTAATTAACTCCTTTGTCATTACCGTTAAAGCACTGAACAGAATCTGTACTTATTCAGGTTTGCCATATAAAAAATGTCACATTATAGAGCAATTTATAGAGTAATTCATAGTGCCAGTTCTCTGTTTAAAAAGAGAGGGTTGTATGACATATCAGATTTGTTGGAAGGAGTCTTTGCCTTCTCCTTCTGGCACAGGATCAGTCGTACAGGTGGCCACCTTCAAGGTCCTCTCTAAGTGTGGTGCATCCTTAATGTGATCGCATTCCTTTGCTCTCATCCCTCCATCTTCTCCTCCTCCCTGCCCTGCCCTTTGCTTTCTTCCTATACCTCCCCCACACGTTCCTCTCTATCGTCTCACCCCACGCTGCCTCTGCTTACTTCCTCTCCTCCCTCGCTCTCGTACAGACAAGCTGTGCTTCAACACTTTCTTCAACAATGAGGACATGCAGGAGATCACCAAGCACTTTGTGGTTTGCCACGTCGACGCTCCGGGACAACAGATTGGAGCCTCTCAGATGCCACAGGGGTACAAAACACACACAAACACGAGAAGAAATACATTACAAATGCACACACACATTTATGCACTTAACACTTGATATTATTTATTACTTAATATGTGTTTATTATCTGGTGGTCAGGGTATAAGGCTATTGACGAATAATGCTTCGTGATTCTAAGTAAAAACTGAAGCTTTTAATGTAGTGATCACACACGTTCTTTCCCTCCGCAGGTACCAGTACCCTACCATGGACCAGTTGGCCGGGATGCTGCCCACTGTGGTGCAGCACTTTGGGTTGGTGCTCTTTGCTTTTACATCTTTTCAACACGTTTCCCACATTTATTCACAGAGCAGACAAAGCCAATGTTTTAATAAGAGCCATCTGCAGGGACATTGTGTCCTCTTTTTACTCTACGAGCTGGCAAAGAGGATATCTTTTTTTACATTTGTCCCCTTTGTGTTACATGCAAAATCTGTTCAGTTTTCCCATTAACACCAATGCTTTTAGATCTTTTTATCTACATAAGTTCAGTTAATGAAGAACTACATAAAATATAAAGCTCTGATGTGCAAGATAAAACAAAACCAGTTAACACTTTTCATGTAAATGTGCAAGATTCAGCTTATTTTCTGAAGCATATCACAGCGTAGCTTGATGGCCATGGTTAGTCTACTAGCCAGCCTCTTCTATTCCTGAGCAGTTTTGTAAATAGAAAATATCGAGTGAAGACATTTCTTGCCAACAGGATGTAATTTTAGCCTGAACATACAGTACCAGCTGACATGTACAAGTCAAGTCAAATTTTATTTTTTATAGCCCAAAATTACAAATCTCCTTTTGCCTCAGGGGGCTTTACATCTGTACAGTGTACAACACCCTCTACCCTTAGACCCTCGGATCTGATTAGGAAAAACTCCCCCCCAAGAAACCCCAGCAAAAAATGAAAGAAACTTGAGGAAGAGCAACCGAGGAGGGATCCCTTTCCAAGGGTGGACAAACATGCAATAGATGTTGCAAGCTTGACTTTCAATCTGTGCTGCCAACAGTACCATTCTGTAGCATCGTGTAGGCACGCCCAACTGTCACAACACTTACAATAGTATATTGTTTATTGTTTTTAAAACATTGCCTCTGATGGACCAATGATCTTTTTTAGATTTAAGAGCATTGTTGGGATCGGAGTCGGAGCTGGAGCTTACATTCTGGCCAAGTTTGCTGTAAGTCATTTCCTGATTCTCCTGTACTGTACTGTACCCAGATTACCTGTTCGGAATGAATAAAACATTCAGGTATTCAGCGTTTATGTATTCTGAGCAGTTTTATTTCGTGTCCTACCTCTGAATCCAAACCAGTGTCACATGTTGTTCTGCCCTCTGCTCTCAGCTGATCTTCCCTGACCTGGTGGAGGGTTTGGTTCTGCTCAACATCGACCCCAATGGCAAAGGCTGGATTGACTGGGCTGCCACCAAGGTACCTGTCTCAATACTGTAATCTAGTGGTGGTTGGGTAGACGTACACTTACAAACACAGACCTACTTTGTGTTTTCTTACAATAACAGTCTACCTGCCTTTCCCCCAGCTGTCAGGTTTGACCAGTGCTCTGCCAGATACTGTGCTGCCACATCTTTTCAGCCAGGTAAGCTTGTGGTTTGGGAATACAATTTCTTTTCTCTTATTCATGTTCTAGTACTTCATAAAAAATAGAAAAAACAAGGTGTGGAAAAATGACATTCCTAACTAAGACACTACATTTACTCAAGTATCTGTTACAGGCAGATATTTGGTAAGTCTAATGCCTCCCTAGCGTTAAAACAGCAAGAAAAACAATGTTTTAGTTAAATTCTTTTCACATTGTCTTCTAAATGTGGCAGTTCTTGCTTCACCCTACAGCTTAGTGTAGAATTAATTCTTGTATCTTTGCAAAGGTTCTGACCCAGTCTGTGTGTTTGTCTGCAGGAGGAGCTGATGAACAACACAGAGCTGGTGCAGAGCTACCGGCAGCAGATCAACAACACCGTCAACCAGTTCAACCTGCAGCTTTTCTGGAACATGTACAACAGGTGGCGAAATACAAATTCCTGCTCACACACACACATACACACACAAGTACACAGGCAATTTATCCTAACATTCCTGATGTGTGGTCTCTTTCAGTCGGAGGGACCTGGAGATGAATCGCAGTGGGACGGTGATCAACGCAAAGACGCTGAAGTGAGTCTGCCAACGCAGTTTCATAACACTATAATGTACATAATCCAGTTTGTTCAACCACTGTAAGGTCTATTTGAGGCTAATATCTTTTGAAAAAATATATTAACCTTGAATAAAGTCCTCTCTCAAGTAGGTCAACAATTGTGATAATCAATAACTTGCTTGAGTCAGTCAAGAGGAAAATACAGAATATTTGCTGGTTCCAGCAAATGTGAAGTGTGTTGCTTAACATCACTATAAATACTGTTAAATATTTGGGCTTTGGACTGTTGATGGGACAAAACAAACTATTTCATCATAAACATAAACTAAACAATGAACTGATTCATCAAAATAATAATTAGCAGAATCACACCAATATTGACTTAAGTCAAAATCAAGTCACCTCCCGCTACTTGCTACTCTAAATATTCTTAATGGTCCTGTAGGTGTCCTGTGATGTTGGTTGTGGGAGACAACGCCCCTGCTGAGGAGGGAGTGGTGAGTCCATCCTCTTCCTTACCTGCATCAATTTTCCCCTTATCTTTGTCTCGTCCTGCAGCACCTCTGTTTCATCAGCTATTTTCCTTCTTCAGCTCCCTTCTTGAACTTTCCCTCTGAGATAACTTGAAAAGTAGACCTGCCTCTAAGAAACATTATGTTCTCTGTTCAGTGGTTTGTACTTGGCATGTAAATCCAGTTAGTGACTGTTTGTCCCGGTTTAGTAAAACAGAAACAGGTCAGCCAGCACAGACCTGGTTTACTCTCTTTACAACCCTGCTGCACCCCCAGGGACTCTGTGTCTCTGTTCTCTCTCTGTCTGTCCATCTGTGTCTTTGTGTACACTGAATGTCTTTGATACTATAGGTGTGTGTGTGTGTGTGTGTGTGTGTGTGTGTGTGTGTGTGTGTGTTCTCCAGGGGCCAGATGGCCTCTCTCTGTCTCTTGGGTTTCCTAGTTTGAAGTGGCCCAGATATGAATGCTTCCGCACCAGTTAATCTGCCGCATGTTCAAATTGAAATCAGATGACTCCTCTGTTGGATGAAGGAATGGGACAGAGTGATGCAGAGGGAGGGTGGGGAGGGATGTTGTTATTAAACATCTTGGAAAGAGAGAAAGACAGAGAGATGGAAGGTGAAAGAGGAAGAGAGGGAAGCGGTGTGTGGAATAAGAGATATGAATAAATGTTGTTTCTATTGGATGTGACAGATGGAGGTCATGTTAATATTTTATATCCGCTGATAATATGACATTAATTCCCACAGAGTGAGCAGAGTAACAGAGAAGTGGAATACGTTGAGAGATGTGTATATTTTAGACTGACATTTACATATCCTGCAACTCATCTGCAACAGTTTGTTGTACATTTGCAAATCCGCATGTGATTTGTAATCATTACCTGATAAATGATGCTTCATTACAAGGAAGATTTTTTGAGAGGACACACAGCATGACATGCATTTCCTCTGAGTCTACATATTTAACATTTTTAAAGCACTAAAGTATGTAATTTGGCAATCTGTATGAAGGATTAAAGATTTAACGCAGCAGGGAGCAGCAGACAGCAAAGACATGTTCATTTTGTGTATGACTGACTGTGTGTTCATCTGTGGAGTGTTTGTGTGTGTCCACAAGTGTGAGTGGTCATGCATGTGTGCACATCTGTCTACTGTGTGTGTGTGTGTGTGTGTGTGTGTGTGTGTGTGTGAGCACACTGCGGCTGTGCTCTCAGCCTGCTGGAATGACTCATCTCTGCAGCACACTGCAGTATCTGGGTCACTCACATACACACAGACTAATATAGCATCCATATATAAACTATACATACAGGCACATCCGACCATCTTAAACGCTCCATGAAGTGAACACATTTTTTGTGACTGCCCCTTGTTTTGGCTTATTCAGTTCAGCCTGCTGTTTTTGTCCTCAAGGTCGAGTGCAACTCCAAACTGGACCCAACCAACACCACCTTCCTAAAGGTAACTGTCTGTCCTCATCTGACCTGCAGCGACAACAAGTTTCATTTGTTACACAGCTTCAATTTAGATACATTTTTTACCTACGAAAAATAATCACATTAATCTTAATTTAGACAAAATATACAACATTGCAAACATTTTACACCAACATTTAAACTGTTTTGTACAGTGCAGAAAAAGTTCACATTACCTTGTTGGATACCTTACAATGTAAATAGTTATGTGCTAATTTGTCTTAATTTAAAGTAACTCAGTATGTAACAGTACTTTTAAGCTACAAGCTAATCAAATAAAAACACGGACATAAAAAAATAGTAAAATTGTTAGCACACTTACTTACACACTCTCAAACACTTGCAAATATATTTGAAGGATTGGTACTTTCATAAATTGCTCTATATAAGTAGATATATTGAGACAGAAACATTTGATATAATGGAAAAAAGACTGAAGACCTATCTTAACAGAACCTCTGGGACTTTTATTGTGACGATATACTCCTCAGCAGAGCATTGGATGGACTTCTTGTGATGGCCAGTAGCTTTCTGGCGACTCGGGGAAAGTAATGACAAGGCTGATTCACTCCCCTGTCAACAAATGAACTTTGTGTTTTCTTAACATATTGATCGACTAGAAGCAGCTTTTTCTGCAACAACCCAGCAGGATCATTTAGAGGCAAAATAGCACTGTGATGGTTTGTCTTTTCATTTTGCACTAAGTTATACCAGAAAATTCACAATTTCAGTGGAAGAACAGCAAAACGATACAAAGTTTTCATTTTATTGGCAGCATATACAACAGCAGAAAATGAGATAACAAAGGGCAGATGTGACAAAACCCCTAATTTAAGAAAAAAGAAACTAGACTGATATATAAAACATGATTTAGCTAAATACATGCAAAGAAAATAAATGAGATACACAATAAGAGACACACACACACACAATTTTTTTTTTCAAAAAAATCAATTAATGATAGTAACAGTAAAAGTCATACATTGGGGAAAAAAAGAATCAGAATTATCGAATGGATTAGTAATATATTTCATCCAGAACTCAGTGAGTAATTGCAGATAACAACACTAATCTCAAAAGTGAGATTAAAGATGTTTACAGTCTTATTTTGGGGCATTTTATCTTGCCCTGAAGGATGAAAGAGAGGTCTCCGGGCAGATTCAAACTGGAGTCGTTACAATTACATCCACGTTAGACTCCTGGGCCACTAGGGCACCGAAACTTGTAACCTTCAAATATGATTCTTTTACAGCTGCCTTTTACAATATGAAATGTACACCAAATATGATGCAATAACAGATCCAGATCAGTTTAGTTCCTCTCATTGTAAGCTATTAACAGTTTGGTTAATTGCTGTTGTCTCCTGTCATGGCAGATGGCTGACTCTGGTGGACTCCCTCAGCTCACACAGGTAACACACAAACAACCTTGCATAATCGACAGGCTGCCATACAATCAATCTGAATATAAAATCTAGACAGACCACAAAGGCGTCAACCATATTTGACGTTGCTAGTTCCAAATTCAGTGAAATGAAAAGTCTTGTTTTGTTTTCCAGCCCGGCAAGCTGACTGAAGCCTTCAAGTATTTCCTGCAGGGAATGGGCTACAGTAAGTATCCATAAAAAGACTGTACTTTAGACTGTACTTTAGTGAGTGAGATTATGATTTTATATGTATGTTTGTGTCTTTGCCCTAGTAGTAATTTCTTATAAAAAGCTATTTCAGCTTAAGTATTATTGTAGTAATGTCTCAGTGTGCTGTGTTGTCATGTTTTTCATACAGAGGGACGTGAGTTGTGTTAATTTTGCCCTCTGTCTCCCTTGCCCCAATCTTTCAGTCGCTTATGTGAAGGATCGGAGGTTGAGTGGAGGGCCAGGTACTTCCTCCTCCCCTCTGACCTCTTATTGCTGCCCTGTTCGATGACATTTTAAAATTTGTTTTAATTTCATTTGGTTATGAATACAATCTTTTGGGCTGTTATGAATTTTTTTTTTAACTTTTGCTGTCATTTCTAGTGTTTGTTTTTTTACCCCAAAGACATAAAACCCCATCTTTGTTTTATCAATAATAATTTTTCCTCCTATGGAAAAATATACTGACCTCACTTCCCTGCCCCCCATTCCTTTGCCATTGCATCTCCAATACTACTCTTTGCATGGCCTTCAGCTGGCTTTGAGCAAAGCCTTTTGGAATAAGTTTGCAACAAATTACTTGTCTTTCAATACTACTAACATTAGAGTAGTAATAGTTTAGGCTTTAAAGGAAAAAGGCCAACAGAACACTAGTAATAGGTCCTGTAATCAAATAACTGAGAACTGAGAACTGATTTAAACAACATACACTGCTGATTGAACACAAGTTAAAAACTAAAATTGCTCTCGGGGTTATGCAGCTTCTCTGCTAAACTGCTGAGCAAAAACCACATAAGCTGAGTATAAAATATGAAACATTGAAAGGTATACCATCAAGTCTCAAAATTTGGGGCTTTTGTTACACATTGCACATTCAAAGACTCTGCAGCCTTAATGAAAACAGACTGTGACATTATTACAAGACCCAAGCAAGACTCACCCAGCAATTAGTTGGACTGATACAGGACTTTTAAAGCTGGTGCCAGGGTTGTTGTATTAAAGCTCATTATTTTGTGGCCTTAATCACTATTACTAATTTATCCAGTACATATCAGTTTTCATGCACAAACATTCCAAGTATTCAAGGTTTTTTCTTGAGTTTTATTACAGTCAGGGTGGAAACACTGAACTCGTCATAAAAACGGACATATGAAATTAATTAATTGAGAATTATGCTGCTTTGTGAATGCTGGACGTCCAAATAGGCAACTGTTTGTTAATATGTTTGCCATCAAAACTTTATAAGGTGATAATACTGTATGTCTGAGTTGTGTTTACAGCTTGTTGCACTGCCCCTAAGTGGCCGAAAATCAATGAGCGCAGCTCTAAAGCAGGATAACCATTTCAACTAAAAGGAAACACTTAACTGTAGATCCATTCACTGCTTTATGCTAACCTTTCAACAAAAATAATTATTTGGCAATTATATCAATACTACTGAACAAGATGATGATTGAAACAAGACGGGTCCTTCTTGACCTTGGAAATAGCAGCTGACAAAAGAATCTCCTCTCACGGCCCCCTTGCTCACTTATTCTAATGCAATTAGTTAATTGAACAAAAATTGATAAATAATTCAGTACAGTTCCTTAATAATGAAGTTCTACTCCCATTGGAGAATTGATCTTTAGATAACCCAAACTGAGCCCTGAGTTCTTCCTGTGCATGGTGCTGATAATGTGCCTCTGTATGGACACATTAGCAGCTTTAATGAACAACCCCTGCCATTCACGGCTGTTGTGTGAGCCACTCAGCTGCCTTTTCTCACCAGCAACTAAATGGGATATTCTTCAGTTCTCCACATTAGCATGTACTCCCCACATCCCCCCAACATCAACTTATCACATGTTTTTTTACCAAAAGTAATGCTAAATTCTTGCCCCCTCCCCTTCCTCCCAGTGCCCTCTGCCAGTATGACCCGCCTGGCTCGCTCCAGGACGGCCTCCCTGACCAGCGCCAGCTCAGTAGACGGGTCACGCTCTCGGGCCTGCACCCATTCCGACAGCACCGAGGGGGTCGGCACGGTCACCCACACCATGGAGGTGTCCTGCTGAGGAGTTGGCCATCCATAGAAGGAGGGTGGGAGGGGGTAGAGGGATGGAAAGAGAGAGGGACAGGAAGGGGTGATGGCAAAGAGGACACAGGAGGGGGTAACTTCTCGGTAGTCAGACATGGTAGAGGGTAGAATGAGACAGCAACAGGAAGGAAAGTTTTTGAACGAGGGGAGGCGGCTCTCTCTGTCTTCATCTATCTCCTCCAGATCCCATAGTCTGCCATCTTCTTCCCCCCTCCAATGTAAAATACCATATGTATTGCTTCTAAACCCCCAACCACACCTCACACCCAGCACTTAAAGAGTTAGGCAACAATTTTTTGTTCTCTAAGTGTCATACTTGTGTTTGCTAAGTGTCTCCTCATTCTTTGCTTGCACCCCCCCCCCCCACACACACACACACACAAAAAAGAAAGTAACCCTGTCTGTCAACAATCCACACAGCAATATGTGATAATGAGCTGCTGTTACTAATGTGATTTGAAAATCGATGAAAGTGCAGGATACAGTGCGAAAAACAGAACTTTTAGGGTGTACCATAATGACAAAGTGTTATGCTTCAGTATTTTGTTTATTCAGTTGATTCTTTTGTTGTGTGAGTATCTCTCTCTGAGTTGTTTGTAAGAAATGGTTATTTCTCTTCATGAGTGATAGGTGAGCATCAGAGGGGGTGTGTCCAGAATTTGACAGACAGCAGCACACAGCCTGTCGTAGCCGAGTGCACCTGTAGTGCTTAGAGAGGATTTGTTAGCTTTTTTAGTTTAAGTGCATAGCTAGAGTACACCACGCTGATTTAAAGCTGCACTTAGTAAGATTTTATGTCAAACTACACTTAAAATGCAAAAGTGTGATATCATCAACATAGATGCATTTCAAGGGTGTGAGCACTGCTCAGAGCAGGTGTACAACTGACGCAGAGGTGGGCTTGTTGTTTATGGATGGACCTATATTATCATCATAAGCACTTTTTCAGTAAAGTCTTATTATTGTTCAAGCTTTAAAAAAAAAAAAATTTTTTTTAAATCATAGATTGAGTCTGTCTCTTCAGAACAGTCACAGACCTTTCCACGTGTAGTATCTAAGACACAATCTGTCGATGGAGTCTATGAACTCCTATTACATCCTGACAGGAAATTAAACATAGGCCGCCAGTCGTAAGCGCACTGAAATCTAGCCACTACACCACCAGGGAGCTTAGCTGACAAAAAAGTTCAGCTTCATTCAATTTTATTGCTTTTACCATGATAATCTGTACAGGATATGGCCAAAGTATTGCAAACTTGTGTTTGTATAATCTTGATTTTGAGCAAGATGACAATCTGTGATTTGTGAGTCACTGGAGTCCATCTATTGTTTAGTATCAAATAAGCATAAAATGATTGATATAAATATACAGTACAATCCAATGTAGCCAATGTAGCAAAGTTACTATGAAACTCTTGATCAGCATGCAGAAAGCTAACAACTATCAACAAATTGAACTATCTTACAAACTAAGTATTTAACTGCTTAACAAAGATAAAAGATAAATGGATAATGAATCATTGTGAGCTGAATAGTTACAGGTATTATGTTTGTATGTAGCATGTAAACTTAGGAATAGAGTTATGCCTTATAGAGGAATATTATTATATCTATATAAACTTCCCTTACTTACTTACTGCATTTTTGAGCTACAGTAGTGCAATGTTGCTGAGTGCAGCTTTAAGCTGTGTGCCATCTCACATTTCTAAGATGATCCACTACATGAATATAGGCTAGAATAAGTATGTATTGACATGTATATGCATGTAAATGTGAAAGTAATCTTAGGGAATTCTAGTATCTGAGTAGTATCTAGTATTAGCATTCTTTATTAATACCTTACATGTGGCTAATTAAATAGAGCCATGGATGCAACTGCCATCATCACTCTGTAACTCCAGTGCATGGACGTGGTTCTGGCCATAGTCGGCTCTTTGTGGTCTCTAACATGACAATCACACTCTGACCCTAACCAAACCAGACCAGGGGGGGCCGAGTCAGGACCAGGCTGACCCAACACACTTTCTTTCCGGGTCACCACCAAAGTACTCGCAGAAGCATTCCCTTACAGCACCCAGCCCATCCCCGTGGATATACCAAAGCTACCAACACACACACACAACCACAGACATATTCCAATGCACACACATTTTCACACACTTTCTTAAATGAAAGTTGCATAGGCTGCGCTTTGTAAGGGAACCAAGCCAAAGAAAATACATAAATACACAAAATTCACACACAAGAAGGAATTTTTCAAAACAATTCATTGCTATGTGGTCAGTGTGTCAGATGTGCTGTGTAACCATAATCTCACCAATATAGTACATGTATGTAAGTGTAGTTTTAGACTAGTGAAGCTGTGTGCTGTTATCTGCTGTAGTACTGGACTATCTTGTCAATAGTGATCAGAGAGGGGGTCCCCTAGATTCAGGACTTGTAATGTACAGTATTCATGTACCATAGTCACCTTCTCCTGTTTCTAGTTTTACAAAAAACCCTTTGGTCCCCTGTCAGAAGGGACGTAGCTTCCAATCGCTGAGGTGTGCGCTTCCCTGAGGCGGCCTGTAAGGGGCGGGGCTTTTTTGGAGCCATTTGGGCGCCAAGCAAGGAATGTAGGGCAAACCCCAGCCACCTTAAAAAAATAACCCCTTCCCCTAAAACAATCACAAGGTGCCCCGGCTCTCACAGGCAAACCCAGTCGCACCCTAAAGGGCTATCAGCTGAAGTCACTTTTTAAAATGTTGGTAGTGTTAGTTGTGTTTCTGAGCACCAGGGGACCCAGGAGAGCAGCAGATCAATAGAGAATACGCTTTTTCCATAGAACTAAGAAGAGATTATTACCAAAACACAGAGAGAGATTCTGAACTGAAAAAAACTGAATGAATGAATGTTAAAGGAAAAGAATGTGATTTTGTTGAAGCTGGAAAGATTATTCTTGAATTGTTTGAGATATCCAATAGATGTAATAGTTTGAACAAAATCCTGACATATGGGAAGGATACATTATGAGAAAATATTAGACAGTGAGATCAAACACCTCAGTCATTCCTCCCAGAACCTCATGGATGAATTTCTTGAGCACCTAAGTTTGCATGTAGCGGAGTTCAGTTATGATCATCTTGCAATGTTTTATCCCTTCACTAAGCTATTTTCTGCCATCTACACTTTGGTTTCCTCCTACACAACTTCTACCCAAACTGCCTGGGGGGCTCCTGAATGTATTTTGTCCCTTTTTGAAGTGCTGTACAGTAATGTTGCCCTACGCCTCCCAGAACCCCTCACTATGGTTTGCACTTCCATTACCGCCCCACATCTTTGACCCTGTACATGAAAACCCAGCTGCTTTCTGCTCCTCCCTAAGGTCTATAAATAGTGAAGTTCAGTAGCGATTTGTGAAAGTCCACAGTAAACTGGCACTGGATTAGTTTTTATAGACCTTGGTCCTCCTTGCACTTGTAGATACTTTTTATTTATAGAGCAGGTTACCTAAACCGAACACTCTAACACTACTGTATTGTAAAAGAAAACTTCAACATATTTCTGTTCCTCTTCCCTTGGAGTTTCTCTTTTTTATAGGCAACAATAGGATGTAACCTCATCTCGGTATAATGATATTGGTTCATGTGTACTACTACTATTATTCTTCTTCTTACTGCCATTATGATTGATTTGTATTAAGCAATAAGTTCTTTTTCTTTCTCATTTGGATTGTTTCATATTGTAGGAGTCTTCCCTATGAGCTTGTTTCTATTCACAACAGTAGAAGGACTCTTACCTGCTTTGTTGTCATTCAGATGTGTAATGTAAAGTTTAAATATATTATATATAAATACATATACACAGTAAGCTGTCTCTGTCTATGTACTGATCAAGTAACAAGTAAGAAATAAAGACTCAATGTCAGAATTTGATGAGTCAGGTGTCGGATCATTTTCAGTCATGTCGTCAGCTCTCATCTCATTGAGCAGCTCTCATCTCAGCTTGCAAATTTCTCACTTCAGTTTGCACAGCCTCACCTGTGTTGTGACAGAATCACATCACCTTTATATATTTCTGAAATTCCTATTATTTAATGGACAGATGCCACCGTTGGCAGAAAAATTTAAATGATAACGAAAATAATATTTTTTATATGTATTAACATCATATTACATGGAGATAAATTGATTCCAGAAAATCCCAATGCAATGTTTCCACACTTTAGATACATACATAAATCAGCTATAGGGAGAACTAGGTCTTAATTTGAAACTGGCTTATGCAATGTTAGAGGTAGACCTTTATCTCTATTTTGTCTGGAGCAGCAAAAACTGCCCCTGTTTTATTCTCTTTTGCGATCTTCTTCTGTATGCTGATAATGCAGACTCAACACTTACTTAATGCTTGCCAGTTTATTTAAATAATTTTAGCTAATGTATATTTCACAGAAGTATTATACAACAGTCATGCAGTACTCACTGTTCTGCTGCTCAGAGTTTTTTCTTTTTCATCAGAAATACTATTTTCACTCACTACAATACTCACAGAAAGTAGAGGTGCTGATGGTGTGACAGAACGTCCACGTGACTTAGGGATGTCTTAGTCATGTTTTTTTTTTTTTTTAGTTCTTATATTCATTTCATTGTTTTTGTTTCCTGCATAATAAACCTTACAGTGCAAACTAAACTTACAATTGTTCTATTTTGAAATACAGTAAAACAGTTGGATATGTTTTACAGCTGAATTAGTTGAAGTTGAAATAATTGAGTATATTATATGTAATTGTTGATCAGTTGTAGCAGGATGGTTTTTTATACAGCCTCTTTGCACCTCCAGCATGAAAAACAATACTAATGTTACATATAAAAGCAGTTGGTCTAGTTGGCGTTAAGCTAAGGTGAATGAAACTCGACACACATATGTCTCATCTAAAATTACTAAAAACTAAATTTACCATGTAAATTTACCACAAATACAAGTATAGTACAGGAAATTTCAAAACCCATCAATGCTTTTTGTTCAGACTTTATTTAGGACTGACCTTTACTTGTTTCGTATTGGTAACTATTACTGAAGTCCTGATTTAAATACAGGATTTTAACAAAAGGTTTGTCAGCATTAACCATTTACACAAACAAAACCTTGTAGGAGACCATGTAGGAGTCACAGTAGGCATGTAGCATCTGGTCCACAGGGCTGTAGTTCAGGGCATAAATGTTGGGAGACATCTTCTGGATGAAGATGCCAATGTTGAACCTCTCTACCCCTGTCGTGGTGTCAAGTGAATAGAAGATCTCCTCCACGTCTTTGCTGACGTATCGTGTTGCGTAGAGCACGCCGCAGGTCATGAAGGTGTTGGTCAGCCCCTGCTTGTAGACCGAGGTGTGCCAGGTTTGGCCGAGCGTCAATGGTTCACCCTCCTCCACCTTCGACAGCACCAAGTTGCCAAAATCCTGGGTGGTGGTGTAGGTCACCCAGACGCCCGACTCATCTGTCGCCAGGTCCAGGTCGGTGAAAGGGTAGCATTCATCAAGGCGGCAGAAGTTACCCTTTGAGTTAAACCTGGAAAAAAACAGAGAACAGAAGTGATGCAAGTAAAATTTTACACAAGTTGATTCATACATTCAACAATTCATGTTGAACAAGTTTTTTTTTTTTTTTGTATTGTTTTGTTGATCTTACAATACAACATAATTCAAAAATTGAATGCAAATGTGGAAGATTTCACGACTTTTATTGTTTTTCTAGAAAAAAGGCATTAATTCTGACCTCAGCAACACCCATTCAAATAGTGAGCTAAAAAGGCAAAGTTGAGAAGCGAACCTGGTGCCTTTGGGTAGTTGTAAGGTGGTAACAGTTTTGGTGGTGAGGTTGAATCTACAAACAGCGTCTTGGTTGTAACAGTTGTAGTACAAGGCCCCTCCATACAGCACAACATTTGGACCCTGGATGGTGTTGGTGGTTGGGTTAGAGGAGTGGATCTGGACATTACCTGGAAGAAGAAGCAAGAGGGGGAGGGGTAAATTAATCATAAGTAAGTATTGTCATCATTTCTTAATATTAAAAAAAGCAATCAATAGTCTATTGGATGCGTTACTTTTTTTTAATCAGCACATCCCATGAAAACAGTTAAGGGTTAAGGGAGTTAAACTAACAATTAATTGATCCTGCTAAACCACACTGTTGCAGTGGGTAACATATTCCTTCATTACCATGAACTAATAGTGTACTTACTACAGCACCAAATGTGGATTCATCCACGGCTGAAAATAGGGCCAGCTGTTTTAGAAAATTATTGAGCTTTTTTAAGAATGAAAGTATGTATTTGCTTGTTCCTTTTTTAAAGATTTACATCTTCATTAGAAAAAGGTAGGCTTTTTGTGTTGCTTCAACTTTACAGCATGCAACAATCTTTTTTCCCTGTAAACAATCAACAACACAAGTCATGTTGTAGTTGTGATTTCTGTAATTACTGGAAACTTCATGGGCCAATTAGCTGAATATATTAAAACATCTCACAACTGCCCAAATCTGCCCCTCATGAAACCTTCCATTTCAACATGATCATGGTTATTACCAGTAAGGCTTTAACACATGCTCTTGTCCATTATAAGTATGCATTGCATGTGTAGACACAGTAGTACATTTCTAACATTAACATCTAACTAGAACAGAAGAGTAGTTTACCTGGGACGCTCACCCCAACAATGAGAGAGCTCAGGCTGGAGTAGAGACGGACGTAGTTGGAGTATCTGTTGCTGGACGTCATCATTACGAGCCAATACCAGTTCTCTTTCCCCACCTCTGGTTTGGGATCCCGGCCCCAGGCTCCATACTTGTAGGAGCCGGGGTACTCTCCTGCTGTGTACACCCTCGGCCCCGTAATGTTCAGAAATTGACCATGGGGACAGTTACCTTGGGGGAAAACGTGAAATGAAAGAAATTGTGCAAATATTGAGAAACTGAATAAGTACAGCTGGTTGAACCAGGCGTCCACTGGTTGATAATTACTTCCTTATTGTGGTGATTGGTGCTTAGAGCTTCCCTCATTTGAAGTGCCACTCTGTGGTGCAGACACAGAGAACAGAGAACTTGGATGGGTGTTATTGTGCTGGAGGTTAAGGTCTGGTCACAGCTGATTTTGCTCAGGTAAAATATCAAACAACTCATTATGAACACAAATGAGGTCAGGAAGCCCAATAGGTTTCTGTTGGTTGACGATGCAAATTTGCAAAATATGTGAACTAACTTCCAGTGGAAGTAAAAGAGAAGAAAAAAAGAATCTCCCCACATTTTGGTGTGTAGTGTGGTTTTGGGACGTACCATGTGGAGGCTGAGTGGGTTGGGTGGTGGGGTATCCAAGTCCAGTCCTGCACTGGTCCAGGTCTCTCTTCAGACGCTGGTTGTCTTGTTGTCTCTTCACCACCTGCATGGTGTCGTACTTCTCCAGCTCCTGCATCTCTGCTCTCAGGTCCTTCAGCTGTGAGACAGCAGCAGAACAGACATCCCAACATTTAGTCAAAAGATACTGTATGTGAAGGCACCAGGATTTGACATGTAAGAGAATGACTGGTACAAAAAAGACGATATCTCTGGTCTGCATTGATTTTTATACTTAAAATAAAACTGTCCATCATGAGTCTGTGGTATAATGATGCAGTGCTAATTGGTGGAGTCTTCAAGAAACAAGGGCGTTGAAACACTATCAGCTGAAAGTTTCTTTCAATCTACACTTTGAGCAAACAAATGAATGTTGAGCAGCTGGTGGTTCACACTCAGTGAACCTACCTGTTTGGTGGTGTCAGTAGTGAGACGCTGGTGTCTCAGGGTGGTGCTGTTGAGCCTGTCGATGAGCTGCTTGATGTCCATCAGTTCATTCTTTATCACCTGCAGGCTGAGAACGGCGTAGAGCTCTCCGTCATCCTCCTTCTCCAGCATCGACACGTCTTTCTGCAGCTGGGGCAGACGTTGCTCCAAACCCAGCAGCAGACTCTCCAGCTCCAGAGTCTGCAGAGAGAGCAGGTGGACACTGTTCACACATCACTCAGGACTCCTTCAGCATGAATGCATACATACAGGAGTCAGATTTCTTTTAAATCATTCTTCTTCTTCTTCTTCTTCTTCTTATTATTATAATCACAGTTTTACAGCTGCTGAGGGAGGTTGTGTTCTTCACAGTCTGATTTACAAAGTAACACATCAAGTTACCTTCTGTGGGGTGATGTTGCTGTTGCATATTGAGGCGTTGTCCTCCACAGTGCTGAGTGTCTCATGAGAGAACGCTTTCTTTGAATTAGTCAATTCACATACACACTTCTCAGGTGGAGGTGCCTGAAAAGGTAAGAATATTAAACACTGCATGTAAAAAATAAAAATATGTAAATATGTCTACATTTGAAATGAGCAGTGTGTGATAATTTGTGACAGATTATATGATGTAATAGTCACTATATTCACAGTGTTTTCTTACCTGTTGGGTGAGGGAGAACAGAGCACACAGTGAAACGATCACATACAGCTTCATGTTGGATCAGAGAGCAGAGCTAAATGAAACAGCCCCAGAACACAGTTTGAATATGACTGTAGCAGCAGCTTTGGACTTATGAACACTCCCACTGACCTCTGCATGTGAGTGAATGAAAGTGCACGCATGTTCGGTGTGTGATGGGTTATGTTTCCTCCAGAATGTAATCACTTCCTGCTCATTGTTGGGATTGCAGCAACACAAGGATTTTTGGATATGTTGAAATCTCCCCTTTGTAAGTAACATGACACACAATATAAAAACACTAATTTACAAGCCAACTTTCTGAAATCATAATTTGACTTATGTAAATGCAGAAGTATTAGAAATGTTATATATAATCACTTCATCCATACATTTATATTCCACAAAATTAAATGAGTTCCAGTTACATAGAAGTGGGCATTCACATCTGTGCATCAGCCTCTGTGAAACAGAGAGATACAGTACCTGTTCTCATAGAAATATGTAGCTGTTTTTTGTGGTGATGTGACTGGATGATGGTAAAGAACATCCAAATGTGAAACATAGGGGGTATCTGTGCTGAAGATGTGGCAACAGGATTCAGGAACAGAAAGTGACCACTCAGTGCACCAAATATCCACTGACCAAGCAACTCTGGGTAGAAGGAATCAGTTTCCATCGCATTATTTGTGGTTTCCCAAACTATGTATTTGGAATCAGGTACATCACTAGTCATATGCCCAACAATTACAGTGAAATAGTCGTTGGCAATGAAATTCTTAGATCGCAGACTCCCTCCAAAAAATGCTCATACAAATATGTATAACATGTCCACACCCCCACCAGAGGAAACAATACTAAAACAAGCAGTCCTGCTAAAATTCCAAGTTCAGCACAGGACTCGAGGACTCTGCAGCAGGTGAGAAACTCCTCAACTCCACCATGAATGAACAAGATGGAACTTTCTGTTATACTGATTTTGCACATTACCGCATCACTATCTTTTGCACTACCTTTAGTCCCAATAAAACCAAGTCTTTGTGTTTGAACTATAATTTGAAACACTCATATTACACTGATATTACTCATTTCATGTATATTTGTTTTATGTATACATAAGTGTAGACCTATTTGTTCCTTATAAAATAATTAAGTTTTCCTTTTTATTCCTTCCTTTAATACTACTTTTATATAATTTGTTCTATTTTATTGTTTATATTTTATTCTAAATATTTGAATATCTATCTGTACATTTTCTGTGTTTGTAGCATGGAAGTGGTTATAACCATTTTGCAATCATGGTATTGTATGACGATAATAAAACCTTGAATCCTTGAAAACAAAATCAAGTAAAACAAGTAAAATGTATTTATAACCTAAGACATAAATGGGCAGCAGCTAAAACATAGGAATAAAATATAATATAATATAACATTAAGTGAAATATAATACTGTGGCAGACAGGTGAACAGTAATAGTAATATGTATAGAATGTAATGTAAGCAGGTTGTGCAGTAATGTAGTAAATATATATACGTAATAAGAACAGGTTGTAGACAGGTATGCACATATACTGTGACATTTTCTCCAGTTACTTTTTACATTTTTTTGCCAACCCTGTCAAATCTAAAACATAGACTGATGTAAACAGACCTGAAGGTTTTTATTTAGCAAAGTTACCCTGATAACCTGCTAATCCTGCTTCACGAGGCCTCTGGTGTGTTTTTACCCTCCTTATGATAACAAGTTGTGGTAAACAGGTATTAAATTACCTGATTTCTGTGTATGCATGTGCATATGTGTGAAATATTACTTTCAATTTTGTTTGATTTACAAAATAACATTAATTTAGATAGATAGATAGATAGATTACTTTATTCATCCCCGAAGGGAAATTAGGTCATCGTAGCAGCCGGTATATTTAAATACAATAAAATACAGTGCTGTAGCAATTCTTCATCCTGTGGACCCCAGGAAATATAGCTGTTGCCTTGGTAATATCTAATAAATATAGTAGTTATAAATAATAATACTGCCCCCATGTTCCTGCTCCACACTCACTGCTGCAGTTATTATTATTAGTCTGATTTGTTGTCTCTCCTCCTGTTCTGTCTCCCCTCTCCTGCTCTCTTCTCCCCTTTCAACCCAACTCAGTCGATGCAGATGGCCGCCCACCCAGAGCCTGGTTCTGCTCCAGGTTTCTACCTGTTAAAAGGAGTTTTTCCTCGCCACTGTTGCCAAGTGCTGCTCATGGTGGGAACTGTTGGGTCTCTGTAAATAATAAAAAAATATTTTAAAGAGTATGGTCTAGACCTACTCTATGTGAAAAGCATCTTGAGATAACTTTTGTTATGGTGCTATACAAATAAAAATGACTTGACTTGACTTAAATAAATAAATAAAATATTTCCACATATTGATCAAAGAGAAAAACTATTTATAGATATATATTTTTGTCTGTACTCAACAAATATAAAATAATCCAGCTGTAAATTAGATAGTGAGCAGGATTTTTCTTCTTTTTCTTTTTCTTCTTGTGCTGCCATCTGACACATCTATCACATGTTAAGGTGTGCAGAGATATTTTCCTGTATTTCTGTGTATTCTGCTTTTATTATGAACTACCTTACTGTGTTATAATGTTTTATGAGTGTTTTTGACACATTGCAAACATCAGCTCTTTCATATTTTTTTTAACAGGATACAGCACTGCACATGATATTGCAAAGGGGAAATAATAACTATTGCGTGAAGGAAGGGGGAAAATATGGAAAACCCATGGGTTGACCACACCTGTTGTGAAACTCAATAGTTTGTCATTTTTAGAGTTTCACATCCACATACGTGCTTTTAAAGCTCTATATTGTCAGTGACAAGGAGGTCAGGCAAACGTGATTGTTGTGACTGAGTTTATTAGAGAAAAGAGAAGAGGAGGTGTAGTGATTTCAGTACTAACAGTTTTTGTCCTTGTCAGTCCACTATTCATCTCTCCAGCTCTAAAGATGTTGCTGCTGCTCCTGCTGCTGCTGTCATCAGTGAGTTACACTTGAAATCCTTGAAAACTCTTAGAAACTAAGGCTAAAAGTGGAAGACATAGCACCTGCTCACATTAGACTGAGGCTTTTTTGTCTCTTTTTGTTAGTGCAGTATCTTTACTATCCTTGTAAGTCTCCTGTATACAACATCAGTGTTTTTTATACATGTGTGACTGCAGGGTGATGGCCAGGCTCAGCGTGTGTCCGGCCTGAAGAAGAATGGCTCCTGTGTGTGTGCGGTGGACTCCAACCTGTGGTCATTTCCTACTGTGAAGTACGAGGCTGTGCTGCAGCAGGTTCTGTCCTGTGAAGCATCTTTAAACAACCTGCAGGAACAGGTGAGAGCTAAAGTCGATCTGCATCAATTCTCAGTGGTGAGTGTGGTAGTTAATTCAGAACTGGGTCCAGGCCAGTCCAATTCCAATTCCACCTCTGAATAAGCATTTATTCTGGTGTGACATTTTGATTAGATTCAACAATTGTGATTATTATGATCACTATTGTTATTTCAGACTCTTCAGTTAACCTGACTTGCATGTCTTGGGAAATTACAACATTTCAGAATATGTGAACATGAACCTGGAATCCTGAAAACATATTCAGTTGTCAACAAACAGCACAGGAGTTTCTGTCTGTGTTTCCTTGCAGGTGAAGTTGTCCAGCCAGCGTCTCCCTCAGTTCCAGGCTCTGGTCAATAACATGACGGCCCGGCTGGAGCCTCACCAGTACTTGCACCACCAGGGACTGTACACAGACTTGTCTCTGCGCCGGCTGGGCCAGGAGCTCAGCGAGCTGGAGACAGACATTGGTGCCATCCACAGCCAGCTAAACACCGCCCAAACACAGAAACTCTCCAAAGAGGTACAGCAGAACATGCAGTGAAGACACTAAAATGATTCCTAAAGTTGTAGCAAAGTGGGTTGTTTCATCAGCCAACAGCAATATAATACAGCAAATTAAATGATAATGCCACATTATGTTACCACATAGTGTCATGTCATGGGCATAAAGCAGACATGAAAAAAAAAGTGGACTGAACTGAAATTCTGTGATATATCAAGACAATCGACATAATAATATGAAGGAACATAACTGAGTTTGTAAAAGTAAAATAAGTAAGTAAGTAAATTTGAGTAAAATTAATGGGCTACATATGTTAACTGTCTGTATGTTGTCAATGTGTGTGTGTTAGGTGGGTAAATTGCGTACAGATGTAAACAGGATGAAAATGTCAGACACATTTAACATGAAGACTGTAAAAGAGAAACTGCGCTACCTGAAGAACGGCGCTGAGTCCTGCAAGTCAATCCCCAAAGACTTCAGAGGTAACTGTGCTGTGTGTGTGTGTGTGTGTGTGTGTGTGTGTGAGTTTGACTTGTACTTCCTACATAGTGAGGACCGTAACAAGTGAGGACATTTTGGCCGGTTTACTTAACTTGAAAGGGCTGTTTGAGAGTTAAGACTTGGTTTTCAGGTTCAGGTTAGGAGAGGTTTGGTTGGGGTTAGGCATTTAATTGTGATGGTTAAGGTTAGGTTAAGAGGCTGGGGAATGCGTTAAGTCAATGAGGGTCAGTATAGATGTACAAAGATGTGTGTGTGTGTGAACACTATAACTAATTGTAAAATTAAGTTTGTTTGAACAGATGCTTTGGGTTGTCAAAGTGGCTGCCACTAAAACAGTGGTTCTCAAACTCTGGGGTAGCACTTTGTTGAGGACCCACAGAACGGGAAAATAAATGTGGAATAAACTAAGGTTACAGACATCATACACATGCTGTCAGAATCAGAGTGACCTACTCCAGTGATAGCAATATCTCTGAATAAACATCTGCTGAACAAAGAACTGCTTAGAAATAGTATAAGAAGGATGCACCTTTTAACAAAGAGCTTGTTTATTTTCTGCACTATTAAAATAAATCCAGGACTTGCAATCCGTGCAGATTTGCCAAAATGTAAAGAAATACAGGCAAAATAATGGGAAGAGGGACATCAAGGGAAAACTTACTAGCTAACTGGCTGTCTCCATTATACTTCTTGTTTACATATTAAAAAGCATTACGGAAATTGTGGTGGGAAAATCTGTGGAGGGAATATTTTCATTCCCAATTACACATACAGCTATTAGCCATGTGCTGAAAACCCATGCAGAGGCAGGCAAAAAACCCAATAAATTTTTATTTTCTAAAAACAGGTTTAAAACTGGTTGGCTTACCAATTTTAACACTATTTTAATTATTTCATAAAGATTAAACTGGTTTACAAAGGGCATGACAGTTTATCTGCACCCAATGACAGAAAACGTTAGAGAATCACTGATTTAAGCTGATTTAACAGTTTAACAGCGTTTTTCAAAACATCTGTTTATCTTATATTCTATTCAGGCTTTTTTTCATGTAAATTCTAAGCGAAAATGCTTTCTTTGCAATTTCTTTAAAAGCATTACTGTTTAATAGAGAAATGTGTAAGAGATGGAAACAAGGACATCATTTCCACTGGGGATGGGAGGGACATGCCTCCCTTTTCAAAATTTTTCGTCAGTTTCATACTTTAAGTCAGTGGCGGCTGGCCAATAGAGGGCGCTAGGGCACCGCCCCACCACATCCTAGACCTTCCTTGAATAAGACTGTAATAAATTACTTTATATAATATTTAAATGAGCATAGTAAATATTATATAGTTAGTGAGAAAAATGTATAATCTGCCATAAAATGTAGATCAAAAATGTTCTATATTGTCCAAAGTTACTGATAGGATACGTATTTTCGGCCTGGGGCGCAAGAATCTTTGTGCTTGATCACAGATCAACACAGACTAATAGTTAACAATAAGTAACATTTAGCTTGATCTTAAAATACTGTACACTATTCTTCCAGTCAAAGGTTTGAGTTCAGCCACCATTTCTTTATTATTAAACATTAAACATTAAGTACATTTCTTAAATTTGATGTTATTGTATATAACGGCATCGTTTCACGCTCAACAGTATAGCTGCACAAACTCTGAGCAGTCAACAGCCTTTCCAACAGACATTATGTGTTAAAATAAATAAAGTACATTTTTTTTACGTGTTCAGTTTCAAATGCAAAGGGAAAGCTTGTGTTTATGTTGTTTATTTTTTTGTGTAAGAATGCTTCAACGTTTCAATATTGGCACACGATATCCAGCAGTTTGTGTTGAATTGTATTGGGATGGCTACTGAAACTTCCAGAATATGGCACAGCCCCTCCTAGAATGTATTTCACCAGCTGCCACTGCTTTCAGGTGGATTTTCTCTGGAAACAGACAGCATATAGTGGCGTTTTTTGGGCCTTATGCAGGTTGAAAGGAACACCTGCAGACAAGAGTCAAGGTTGAAAAAAGAGCCCTCACCTTCCCTGGTTAAATAAAAACAACGTTAAGGATTATCAGTGGGGTTAATGTATTAACAATACAAAGGTTTACATACAATTTCAATTTTTTTTCTACTATTATTATAATAAAAAAAGATACTCTAGACTGTACATCACCTGATGTTCAGACCTTTCTCATCTCTGTCTGTTTCCAGGTCAGGACAGGTACTGCCTCAAGGGCCTGATCACCAACATTAGTGATCCTGTCATGACTAAGGTCAGTCCCTATGGTAAGAGCTACATTTCTGGTTCGTGGGGCAATCAGGCCCAGGTGGACAGCGAGGGGCAGAAGAACAGCTACTGGGTTCAGTCTCTGCTCAACAGCCACATCTGGGGCAACACCCTGCGCGTATACCAAACCTACGAAGACTTCATGGCCTCTGCCAACCACAGGGACTTTACCTTCGCTCCATCCTACAGTCATGCTGACAGCATCGAGGGTCCCAGTGCTGTTCTATATGGTGAAGCGCTGTACTATCACTGCTACCGCTCTGCAGACGTCTGCCGCTATGACCTGAACAGCAACATCGTCAAACGGGTGACACTTCCAGGCACCGGCGTTGGTTTCAACAACAAGTTCCCGTACTGTTACTATGACTGCCGTGCCAATAGTGATGTGGACGTGGAGGCAGATGAGACGGGACTATGGGCCATCTATGCCACTGTCGGTAACCACGGTAACCTAGTGGTGAGCCGCCTAGTTTGGGATAGCGAGGCCAAGACCCTCAATGTCTCACAGACGTGGGAGACGAGGCTGTTCAAGAAGGCGGTGAGCAATGCTTTCATGGTGTGCGGTGTGCTATATGCCACTCGTTATGTGGACGAATATCGCGAGGAGGTGTTCTACGCCTTCGACACAGCAACAGGCAAAGAGGACAACTCACTCGCTCTGCCGCTGGAGAAGGTAGCTAAAGGAGTGGCCAGCCTGAGCTATAACCCCACCAACAAGCAGATCTACATGTACAACGATGGATATCTACTGGCCTACCAGGCCCATTTCTGATCTGAAGCTGTTGTATTCATTGTAACTGGCTATGTTTTGCAATTTCCATGTTAGCTATGCTCATACAAGAAGACCAGTTCAAAGACTGTGTCAAATTACATATAAATTGTGATATGATATCATAATGATGAAGCCAGTGTTAGCAGTGTACTCCATGTTGTCACGATTGTAGGGCACAACAAAAACTGTGTGTTGTAACAATTTTTGTTATGTAGAAACACTGAATGGAATAAAGCTGAGAAATATATAAAAAAAAACAGAATAAAATAAAAACTGTATTCTCTAACTTTGCTAAAATAGCATTTATAGCATTATAGTCCTTGTGTTGTTGGCAGTAATTGCAGACTGCGAATCAGGTTTTTAGCCATCCTTGCAGCTCTTTGAGGCTGTAAAAAGGCAGCGGGGCCATGAATTAACTACCTGCTAAAGTCAGGATGTTAACATGCTCACAATGACAAAGTGACACCAGAACCAGCTCCCCAGTGCTGATAAAACATAATCACAACTGAACTTTCTGCTAACACACTATGACAGAGTTCACTTCATGATTCATTTTTGAATCAGTTTGTGTGAATCAGTGCATTGCAAGCTCATAGGATCACGGTGTAAAAACCTGCTTGTGAATATTTTACAGCCTGCAGGTATAAGCTCAGTGGGTGGCTGATCCAGTCCGAGCGAGCAGGGACTGGCACAAGGACTGGTGGGCACTCTCACAGTCTGGTCTGGCTCATTTGAGTGTAAGTGTAAATCATTGTGCTTTTAAATATCATAAACCGTCAAGATGGTGATGACGTCTATGACTAAGACATCTTGGGACATCCAATGAAGGATTGTGGGACCTCATCCCTGCACTGACACACAAAGATGAACTGATGATGATAGCAAACAAGTTGTTCCTTAAATTGTTGAAATGTTTCTGTAAAACACTCAAAAACAGTAGTTGGCTGCTACACTAAGCAAGAGACTGATCACCAGGTTATACCTCCACATATTGACCCATGTGTTAGTGTATAATGCTGGGCTTGTTAGGTAATATACTAGTTGTTGGTAATTTCGAAATCAATTTAAAAGATAGATTGACTTCTGGTCAATCCTTATGTCTCATCCTTGCAGCGCACTCTGGTGGTGAAAAGGCTCATTACTGACTTTTGCTCAGGCTTCACCTGTTTTGTACTGACTTAACTAACATACTTGTAGTTTGATCTATGAGTGTAATGTAGCCGATGAGCCTTATCCAATTGAAAAATATAATTTCCCCCTTATTTTAAGTCACATGTGGGAGGAGAGGCATGTATTATTAATATTAATGCTTTGGTCACTTTATTTGGGGAAAACACTGAAATCACACAAACCTCTTTATTCACGTTTTGTATGTCTTTCCACTTTTATTCTACATTTTTCAACAAGCTGACGAGCGATTCTTACCATCTCTGTCATCTAAGTCAGTTAGTTAGCTCACTGAGGGCCTTTCTTGTACACTGGAGACTCTCTTCACAGCAATCACCAGCAGGTTTCTGCTCCGACTGGAGTCTATAACTGAAACGATGTTGTGCACTGTCACGCCACAATTACGCACAAATCAGCAGGTGTTTTGGAGATGGGACTCATAGAAAAAAATCTACACAGTTCCAAGAAAAATTGTGGATCACTGAAAGCTTATTTCCTTCTCTCACTAATACCTCCCTCAGGACCTTTGGTTTGTTCAGTCTGGCTCCATAATGGAATGATATCCACATGGTTGCATGCACTTATTGTAAGTCGCTTTGGATAAAAGCATCAGCCAAATACAGATAATGTTATGTCTTCTGGAACACCACATTTCCCACATTACAATACAGGGAGTTGTGGCTATATGAGCAACATGATGCGATAAGTATTTGTTGAAGAAAATGTAATACCTGAAATGGTTTTAGTTTTATTTTGTCTTGATATTGTTTTACCTTGATATATCTAGTGAGTTGGTGAACTGGTGAGGGGGAGCCCCGCCTAGTGGTGAGTCACACTTTAACTTTCATGGGAACTCTTCCCAGAATCTGAGATTGTGAGCAATTATTTTTGCAAGTTGCAGTAGTAGCCATCTCAAATTACTGGAATCTGTTTTCCCCCCACCTGTTGCCTGACAAGGTGAGTCAGGGGACAGTAAACGCGACCATTCGAACGTCATTCATTTCATTCACCATGAGATGGCGCCTCCTTCACTGAAACACAGTCACACATAAACCAATGTGTGACGGCTCCAGTACTGAACACTGCAGACTTATAGTAGTTGCTGGAACTTAATAATGTTTGTGGCCTGTTTAGTTGTCAATAATTATTATTCAAAAGCATTATTAAAAGCATAAACCCTGATTTTACTCTCACATTTCACCTTAATGACTTTGAAGTTCAAGAAAAACAAAAAAGAAAAAGAAAACACTATGTCTGAGAATCTCATATATATTGTGTATCAACTTGTCATTGAAATTAGGCTACATTATGTAAACACAGAGTGAAATATTCAAACCAAATACTGTTTTTATGGCTGCACCATTCCAAGAAATGGAAATATTCTTGATGTCCAAAATTCCTGACTCCTGCTGCCCAGAGCAGTATTTTGCCGCTTTTCTTCAAGATCTGGGGAAGTTTCCCCTCATTTGTGTGGTGGAGGATTTCTGGACATATTCTGCTGGCTTTGTGAAGAAATCCTGAAGCTGTCCATGTTGACCAATCTATCGAGTCCAAAACATTAATCAGTGAAAAAGCTTATCTTTAAACATTTATAGGCCTATCAGCTATATGTTGTTGTTTCTGTCTGTATATACGTTTATAATTCTACTACCAGTATTTATTTACTGAGCAAACATCACATTGAATTGTTAAAAACAGTAAAGCAGTTAAATATGTGTGACAGCTCGAATGCACGAATATATAATCTGCGTCACAGATTTCGGGATTGTGTTCTGTAGTATTTCGTATATTGTTGCTATTGTTGATCAGTTGTGGCACAAGGGTTTGGACGAGATCTGTGCAGTCTCTTTGCATGTCCAGCATAAAAAACAAAACAAGAATTAAAGTTACATATTAAAGCATTTGGTCACTAAATAATTCAAGTTCAAGTAGTAGTAACCTTTTCCCAAGGTTTGTGCACATTTTATCAAAAAAAGAGAAAATCTGCCTCCGACAAACCCCTCCATTTCAACACGATTATGATGCAAATCTGCCCCTCACCACATTGCATGTGTATTCACACTGAACTGATAGATAGCACCTTCTTAACAGTAACAGGTACAAAACTAGAACAGAAGAGTAGCTTGCCTGGGACGCTCACTCCAACAACGAGAGAGCTCAGGCTGGAGTAGAGACGGACGTAGTTGGAGTATCTGTTGCTGGACGTCATCATTACGAGCCAATACCAGTTCTCTTTCCCCACCTCTGGTTTGGGATCCCGGCCCCAGGCTCCATACTTGTAGGAGCCGGGGTACTCTCCTGCTGTGTACACCCTTGGCCCCGTAATGTTCAGAAATTGAACATTACGGGGACAGTTACCTTGGGGGAAAACGTGAAATTAAACTAAGAGAAAGAAATTGTGCAAATATTGAGAAACTGAATATGTCCACTGGTTGATAATTACTTCCTTATTGTGGTGTTTGGTGCTTAGAGCTTCCCACAGTTCATTTATACCCTACATCAGCCCCTAGTGATGAGGCCCTTCACAGCAGTTGAAGTGTCACTTTGTGGTGCAGACACAGAGAACAGAGAACCAGAATGGGTGTTATTGTGCTGGAGGTTAATTTGGTGAGGTGGCTGATTTTGCTCAGGTAAAATATCAAACAACTTATTATGAACACAAATGAGGTCAGGAAGCCCAATCAGTTTCTGTTGGTTGACGAACATACAAAGATCACCTCTTCATAACCAGAATCATTTTTTATCTATCATTTGTTTTCCAGTGGAAGTTAAAGAGTCCAGTCCTGCACTGGTCCAGGTCTCTCTTCAGACGCTGGTTGTCTTGTTGTCTCTTCACCACCTGCATGGTGTCGTACTTCTCCAGCTCCTGCATCTCTGCTCTCAGGTCCTTCAGCTGTGAGCAGCAGAACAGACATCCCAACATTTAGTCAAAAGATACTGTATGTGAGCTGAATCTGATGTTTAATTTGTATGTATGCCCTTTAATACAGCATAACCAGTCACCAGTCACCAGAGAAAAAAGATTTGTTTATGCATGGATAAAAAAATTAAAAAAAACGTTTCACCTTTGAATTTCAAACCTCGCCACCTTACTCACAACATTCAATATGTTGCTTACCTTCATAATACAGCTGCAGTTTAGACATTTGGCAAAAGTTTTGTGTGAGTTCAAAATGTGAGCTGGCATCTGCCATCTGGCAATGTTAGCAGCCCTGTTTAAAGGTGTAAGTGGTTTGCATACCTACCTAGTGAGCTCTGAGTATTGCGTTCAAAGTGTCAAACAGCAAATACTACTGTACTAGATATTTAATATATATTTACTTTTTGCTATAGATACCAAAAATCAATCTACACTGAGCATTGCTGCCTTCTTGTATGATGTCAGTGTTGAGGAGCTGGTGGTTCACACTCAGTGAACCTACCTGTTTGGTGGTGTCAGTAGTGAGACGCTGGTGTCTCAGGGTGGTGCTGTTGAGCCTGTCGATGAGCTGCTTGATGTCCATCAGTTCATTCTTTATCACCTGCAGGCTGAGAACGGCGTAGAGCTCTCCGTCATCCTCCTTCTCCAGCATCGACACGTCTTTCTGCAGCTGGGGCAGACGTTGCTCCAAACCCAGCAGCAGACTCTCCAGCTCCAGAGTCTGCAGAGAGAGCAAGTGGACACTGTTCACACATCACTCAGGACTCCTTCAGCATGAATGCATACATACAGGAGTCAGATTTCTTTTAAATCATTCTTCTTCTTCTTCTTCTTCTTCTTCTTCTTCTTATTATTATTATTATTATTATTATTATTATTATTATAATCACAGTTTTACAGCTGCTGAGGGAGGTTGTGGTCTTTACAGTCTGATTTACAAAGTAACACATCAAGTTACCTTCTGTGGGGTGATGTTGCTGTTGCATATTGAGGCGTTGTCCTCCACAGTGCTGAGTTTCTTATGAGGGAATGCTTTCTTTGAATTAGTCAACTCACACATTCACTTATCATGTGCCTGAAATCAAGATTATCAAACACAGCATGTGAAAAACAATTACTAAATACCTATGTAAATTTATTTATATTTGAAATGGGCAGTGTATGATAATTTTTTAAAAACGAAGTACTTAAGAAGATGAAAGTAATCTTAAAAAAAGAATAATAGTCACTTTATTCCCAGTTTTTTCTTACCTGTTGGGTGAGGGAGAACAGAGCACACAGTAAACACTCCCACTGACCTCTGCATGGTTGTGTATTAATGTGCATGTGTGTTTGGTGCGTGTGTGTGTGATGTGTTATGGTTCCATTAATTTATAATGTGTAGGTAAATTGATGTTTTAGTGTAACATAGTTATTGACAACATGTAACTGATTTAACTGTAATAGTGATTGTCACAAATCCATCCTGTTTCATCACCTGACCCGCTCCACCCACTTCCTTACCTGATCCCCATTCCTTAGTAATTACCTCAGTAGTACTTATACCAGCCCACTTCCACTAGTTCTCTGCCATTTCACCGTTCTTTATTTCCTGTTTACCTGATCCTACCTACCTGAACCCCTGCCTGATTCCTGGACTTTGATTCCTTGCCTGCCCTGTACCTGGTTAAGTTTGCCTTCTTGTTTGCCAACCTGGTTTTTAACCCTGCTTGTTTTTTTGATTTAAAGATTTTGGAAATGCTCTTAATTTTACTGTCTTGTGTCTTGCTTGTGGCTTTCTGCCTGTTCTGTGATGGCCTCTGGAAAGGAACTGTCCTTGTGTGTGGTAATTTAGCATTACAGTGCTCTATAGCGTCCACCAGAGGTGAGGAGTTGGAAAAAGTTGTGTCCAAGGTGTGATGAGTCTGCAGTGTTGTTTCCTGGCCGTTTCTTGACTCTGGAGATGTGAAAGTCCTGAATCTCTATTCAGGACTAATGATATTTTCACTAATGATTTTTTCTGTTTGATGGCCAAAATCCAAACCAGACTGTGATGCATGTACGGGGAACAGACTGGATGAATGTGGTGTAGAACTGAATCAGCAGCTCAACAGGCAGGTTGAACTTTCTGAGTTGAGAAAGTACATCCTTTGCTTGACTTTTTTGATATTTGAGTTGATGCTGGACGCCCACTTTAGGTCCTGGGAGATTCTAGGTCCCATAAACCTGAAGGTTTCCACAGCAGACACAGTGCTGTTAAGTATGGTGATGGGGGACAGTGTTGGGGGGGCTCCTCCTCCGCTGTCATCTCCACAGTTTTGAGCGTGCCAAAGGGCCAGCTGGTAAACCTCCCATCTGTATGCAGACTTGTCACCGTCCCGGATGAGTTGAACAGACGGGTCTCCTGAGGTGCAGTTGTTGGTGTAGAGGGAGATGAGCAGTGGGGAGAGCACACATCCCTGAGTGGTGCCAGTGCTGATTGACCAGGTGCTGGGTGTGATTTTACCCCTAGCCTCACCCGCTGCCTCCTGTCTGTCAGGACAGTTGTGGTCCTCTGACAGGTGGGGATTGACACAAAGAGCTAGGTGAGATAAATACATCTATTAGTCTATGGAGGCTGGAGTTGACTGGTCTTTCAGACCGCAGGGATGTGATTGGTAAGGAAATTCAAATGTGGAAGGGAAGCTGCGACTAATACGTCCCTTTCTTTTGCAGATTTACAGTCTGCACTGAAGATGTGGTTTTAGGGTTCAGGAACTGAAAGTGACCACTTATATCCAGAAAAGAAATTCCAAATACAGCATTTACAATATTTAATTCAGTGGTTTGTTTAATTCATGCAATGTGTGTATTAATAAATACTGCCATACTAAGCTCTTTTAATGGGACCAAAAGAAGACACTGAAATGTTTAATTGATTTGCTCCTTGCAGACTATATTACCATTCTCCACTGTACCAGACAGAGGGTTCAGCAATATACAGAGGTTGATAAAACTCTTTCAAAAGACAGATAAATGAACGCAACTCGCTAGCACTTGTTTTAGAATGTATGTAGCATGTGTGGATGTGTGGGATAAGTAACGCACAGATGAAAGTATGCAGGATTGTTGCAATATCTTAGACTGTGTGATGAGTAAAGTGAAGAGTAAAAAGGAATGAGCTCCCAGTTTGGCCAGTTGCTGACACTTTTCCTGGTTATCTTTTACCTTTTTGCCAAACCTGTCAAATCTGAAACAAGATCTTCTCTGATGCACCAATGACACATTCAATTGTGCAGAGATGTTTTTCAGTATTCAGTTAAAAATAATAAAGTACATTACTGCATTATAAAGTTTTATTATGTTTAAAACAGGAGACAACACTGCATAGTATCTTGCTAAGGAGAAATAAAAAACATTCTATGACAGAAGAGGAAAATATGGGGAACCTGGGTTGACCACACCTGTTGTGAAACTCAATAGTTTGACATTTTTAGAGTTTCACATCCACATGACTAGTGTTAAGGCACTGTAGTGTCTCATCAGTGCCAAGAAGCAAGTCAGGCAAACGTGATTGTTGTGACTGAGTTTATTAGAGAAAAGAGAAGAGGAGGTGTAGTGATTTCAGTACTAACAGTTTTTGTCCTTGTCAGTCCACTATTCATCTCTCCAGCTCTAAAGATGTTGCTGCTGCTCCTGCTGCTGCTGTCATCAGTGAGTTACACTTGAAATCCTTGAAAACTCTTAGAAACTAAGGCTAAAAGTGGAAGACATAGCACCTGCTCACATTAGACTGAGGCTTTTTTGTCTCTTTTTGTTAGTGCAGTCTCTTTACTATCCTTGTAAGTCTCCTGTATACAACATCAGTGTTTTTTATACATGTGTGACTGCAGGGTGATGGCCAGGCTCAGCGTGTGTCCGGCCTGAAGAAGAATGGCTCCTGTGTGTGTGCGGTGGACTCCAACCTGTGGTCATTTCCTGCTGTGAAGTACGAGGCCGTGCTGCAGCAGATTCTGTCCTGTGAAGCATCTTTAAACAACCTGCAGGAACAGGTGAGAGTTAAAGTCGATCTGCATCAATTCTCAGTGGTAGTTAATTCAGAACTAGGTCTGGATACAGATTATATGGATACAGTGGTACTGAGCCATACTATACAGGTTAAAGCATTTATTCTAATGTCATGATTATTATGATCACTATTGTTATTTCAGACTCTTCAGTTAACCTGACTTGCATGTCTTGGGAAATTAGAACATTTCAGAATATGTGAACATGAACCTGGAATCCTGAAAACATATTCAGTTGTCAACAAACAACACAGGAGTTTCTGTCTGTGTTTCCTTGCAGGTGAAGTTGTCCAGCCAGCGTCTCCCTCAGTTCCAGGCTCTGGTCAATAACGTGACGGCCCGGCTGGAGCCTCACCAGTACTTGCACCACCAGGGACTGTACACAGACTTGTCTCTGCGCCGGCTGGGCCAGGAGCTCAGCGAGCTGGAGACAGACATTGGTGCCATCCACAGCCAGCTAAACACCGCCCAAACACAGAAACTCTCCAAAGAGGTACAGCAGAACATGCAGTGAAGACACTAAAATGATTCCTAAAGTTGCAGCAATAGCGTACATGAATAACATGAAGTCAAACTTTACAATATGATACAGAAAAGAAAAAATGTAATGCAATAAAAAATGCATATAGCAGATATGGAAGAAAGAAAAGTAATATAATTAACTTAATTTTTTTATATATCAAGAGAATAAATATGATAATATGAACATATTATTATTCATAGTCATTTATATTTATTTGAAATGTTTTAAAGTTACATTTAATGGGTTACCATGTACATATGTCAACTGTCTGTATACAGTGTTGTAAATGTGTGTGTGTTAGGTGGGTAAATTGCGTACAGATGTAGACAACATGCAAATGTCAGACACAATCAACATGAAGACTGTCAAAGAGAAACTGCGCTATCTAAAGAACAGTGCTGAGTCATGCAAGTCAATCCCCAAAGATTTCAGAGGTAACTATGCTGTGCGTGTGTGTGTGTGTGTGATTCTGACTTAGGCTACCTTTGGGGACACATTGCAGACTAATGACCAGCTAATTGGGGACAGCTTGTGCAATTGGTGACAATAGTTGTGTCCCCAATTGGGAAAGGGGTGATTTTTGGATCAGTGGTTAAGGTTAGAGTTAGGCAATTAGTGGTTAGGATTAGGGTAATTCTCCAGGAAATCAATGTAAACCTGTGAAGTGACATCAGTAATTTTGTATGTGTATGTGTCTGAAGAGAAATGGGCAATAACTAACAGGAGAAAAATGTGGAGTGGAAAAAAAGTTGAACCATACAGATGTGGGAACAATACATGAGTGCTCTGATTTACGCAAGCCTATCAAGATGCATGCTAGCTAGACTTATTCAGGTAGCAAAACAACATGCAAAGTATAAGACCAAGTATAAGGACAGATGTTTGACAAGATAACACGAAGGAGCCTATGTTGCTTATTTTGCATTCAAAGTAGCATATACAGATATTAACTATGTGCTGAAAACCTGTGGAGTTGCAGGCAAAAAAACATGCACTTTATTTTCTAAAAACTGTCACAGAAAATATAAGGTACCACTTACATGCCAAATGACGGCATTTCTGGATAGCCCTGATTTATCCTGAAAATCACAATGTATGTCATTCAATATGAGGAGTGAAAACTTGCTGAAAGAGGGTTCAAATGGTTAATATAGCAGGAGAGCATGTATTCTTTGTGTTAAAAAACTCTTCATCTTCAGCAAAGTTGATGAAAAAACATTCAGATTGGCTTGGTTACTAATTTTCCCACTATTTTCATAACTTCATAAAGATTGAACTGTTTCAGAAGGGAGTGAGGGAATGACATTTTTTTGCATCCAATTACTCTTTTTTAAGAAAAATATTTGTAATCATTTGTATTTTTCCTATTTAGGCTTTCTTTCATGTAAATTATAAACCTGATACATGTTGTTACTCAATTATTTTGTAAACGTGTTTTTGTGTGAGTCGCTATTTTAAGAGGCAGAAACAGGGCATACTGTACTTCACCTGATGTTCAGACCTTTCTCATCTCTGTCTGTTTCCAGGCCAGGACAGGTACTGCCACAAGGGCCTGATCACCAACATTAGTGATCCTGTCATGACTAAGGTCAGTCCCTATGGTAAGAGCTACATTTCTGGTTCGTGGGGTAAACAAGCCCAGATGGACAGCGAGGGGCAGAAGAACAGCTACTGGGTTCAGCCTCTGCTCAGCAGCCACATCTGGGGCAACACCCTGCGCGTATACCAAACCTACGAAGACTTCATGGCCTCTGCCAACCACAGGGACTTTACCTTCGCTCCATCCTACAGTCATGCTGACAGCATCGAGGGTCCCAGTGCTGTTCTATATGGTGAAGCGCTGTACTATCACTGCTACCGCTCTGCAGACGTCTGCCGCTATGACCTGAACAGCAACATCGTCAAACGGGTGACACTTCCAGGCACCGGCGTTGGTTTCAACAACAAGTTCCCGTACTGTTACTATGACTGCCGTGCCAATAGTGATGTGGACGTGGAGGCAGATGAGACGGGACTATGGGCCATCTATGCCACTGTCGGTAACCACGGTAACCTAGTGGTGAGCCGCCTAGTTTGGGATAGCGAGGCCGAGACCCTCAATGTCTCACAGACGTGGGAGACGAGGCTGTTCAAGAAGGCGGTGAGCAATGCTTTCATGGTGTGCGGTGTGCTATATGCCACTCGTTATGTGGACGAATATCGCGAGGAGGTGTTCTACGCCTTCGACACAGCAACAGGCAAAGAGGACAACTCACTCGCTCTGCCGCTGGAGAAGGTAGCTAAAGGAGTGGCCAGCCTGAGCTATAACCCCACCAACAAGCAGATCTACATGTACAACGATGGATATCTACTGGCCTACCAGGCCCATTTCTGATCTGAAGCTGTTGTATTCATTGTAACTGGCTATGTATTGTAATTTCCATGTTAGCCATGCTCACATAACACTTAAAATAAGAAATAAACAAAGATGGAGAAGGCCTAGCTCAAAGATTGTGTCAAACTACATATAAAACCATGATATCATATCATGATGAAGCATCATGTTATGTAATGTTAACAGTCAGGTACTCCATGTTGTTACAATACTTATGGCACATCACAAACTGTATATTTTAACAAATGTTTGTAATGTAGAAACACTGAATGGAATCAAGCTGAAATAATTAATAGCATCCAAATAATATAATAAAAACTGTATTATCTACTTTTAATTGCATTTTTTTCCAGTAGAAAGTATAGTCCTTGTGTTGTTGGCTGTAATTGCAGACTGGGGTGTCAAGTCTTCAGCCACGCTTGAAGCTCTCCGAAGCTGTAATAAGGCAGTGGCCACTGGAGCTTTGAACTAAGTACTAATGCCAGGATGATAACATACTCACATTGATAATGTTACCATGCTGATTTTTCATGCAGAAAACTGATACGTGAAGCCAATGCGGGAGTGCCCTAAATCTGCATTCTTTCTAATGGTCAGTAGGGGGCGTTTTGCCTTGCCCCGAAAGGATATTTTCCCTGCCACAGGTTTATTAAATTAACCTTTACACTAACATGTGTAACTGGTCAAAACTATTCTCAATGGCGCCTGGTGATTGCGTTTGATGTTGCATAAGTGCGTGTTCACATTCTTTGCCCTCCAACAATACCCATCTCTGGTCTTAATCGCTAGTTTCAAGTCTTCTTCAGTACAGCATGATGTTCATTTTGTAAATCATGGTCTCAGAGTAAAATAGACATGTTTGACAAGTCGCTACCACGGTGGCCGCTAATCTGGATGGAGGCGTGGCAATGCGTATCCATGGTAACTCTACCCTCTCGTCCAAATAATGTCACTTCTGCTTCCAAAATAGCAAGATGGCAACGGCCAAAAAACCAAACACAAACCAATAGGTGATGTCATGTTGATTTCAATAATTTATTTCAGACCAGCCCAAAGTAGTAGAGCCCATCTGCTGGCATAGAACAACACTGATACATTTAGTTTAATATCACTGTGTTACAGTTATCTTTAACCTCATTTAGAGAAAGTTTTAAAAGTGATAATTCTTTATAGCTTAAAATTGCTCAGTTTCAAACCAAAGAAGGTAATGTTATGAAGATGGCTCTCAGATAGGAGTTTACAATAAGAGCATGAGCTGGCAGTGAAATCAGCTCTACAGTGCTGTGAATATACTCACAAGTGAACTTTCACACTGTTAAAGTACACTTTGATAGAGTTAAATTTAATCTAAATTAATTTTTTATCAGTCCAGGAAAAAGTGTTTGTGTCATGTTAACCTTTATATACATTCTGGTCTGGCTCATTTGAGCTTAAGTATAACATTAATTGCACATAAACAACTTACCATCATCGTGTTTTTAAATATCATAAACCTTCAAGATGACTATGACATCTATGACTATTCAGACATCCAATGAAGGACATCATCTCTGAACTGACAGACAAAGATGAACTGATGATGACCAGTAAGCAGATTTCTTAAAATGTTGAAATGTTTCTTTAAAACACTCAAAAACAGCATTGCGGCCACTCAGACTGAGCAATACTCTCACACACACATGCACACAAACTGACACACATTGCTTGAGGATGATTGCCAGGTTAGTCCTCCACATATTGGTTCATACTGTAGTGTTGGGCTATAGATAAGTGGACTCTCTCTGTGAAGTGTTTTGAAATGTGTTGAAACTCTCAAAACATTGTGTGAAAGCAATGAGAAATATTAATTATTTGCTAAATGTGTGTAAGCAATCGAGAAAAACTGTAAAAGTGACAATAGCCAATACACATATACACCTCGCTGCCTCGTAATCAAGCTGATCACCTGAAGAAAGGTGATAATGTGTAATAGTCACATCCAATCTGTACAAACACATGATGAGTTTTGTTTTGTTGGGGAGAAACACACACAAATGGTTTTTAAAAGGTTATTTTTATTTTGTATATGCTTGACTCTTGCAGCCATTTTGCTGCTTGTATATTGTTGATATTGGTGATCAGTTGTGGCAGAAAGGTTTGGACAGCCTCTTCACATCTCCAGCATGAAAAACAATTCTAAAATGACATATTAAAGCATTTTGTCACTAAATAATTTAAATCGCTCTACTTTGCCATTCTCTTGTGTTAGGCTCATGTGAATAAAACTCTACATTCCCTACACAAATGTTTGATCTAAAATAGTTCCAGCAGTTTAGATGAAATAATCCACACCTGAGATAGTGGGCTTTCAAAGTGAAACATCTCAAAAAAGTGTTTCATTCATAGTTACTTAACAGCAAAAACAGCAAAGTAGAAGAGATTGAATTTAGTGAATGAAAGCAATAAAGGAAGGATTGTGACATGTTTTTGCAAATGTTAATTTAGATTATGCTGAATTTACCATGTAAATTTACCTTGTATACCATGTGTAGTACAGGTATTTGATGGAAAATAGCATTATACATTTATACAAACAAAACCTTGTAGGAGACCATGTAGGAGTCACAGTAGGCATGTAGCATCTGGTCCACAGGGCTGTAGTTCAGGGCATAAATGTTGGGAGACATCTTGTGGATGAAGATGCCAATGTTGAACCTCTCTACCCCTGTCGTGGTGTCAAGTGAATAGAAGATCTCCTCCACGTCTTTGCTGACGTATCGTGTTGCGTAGAGCACGCCGCAGGTCATAAAGGTGTTGGTCAGCCCCTGCTTGTAGACCGAGGTGTGCCAGGTTTGGCCGAGCGTCAATGGTTCACCCTCCTCCACCTTCGACAGCACCAAGTTGCCAAAATCCTGGGTGGTGGTGTAGGTCACCCAGACGCCCGACTCATCTGTCGCCAGGTCCAGGTCGGTGAAAGGGTAGCATTCATCAAGGCGGCAGAAGTTACCCTTTGAGTTAAACCTGGAAAAAAACAGAGAACAGGATTGATGTTCCCACTTTAGAAAGGAACATACGGAAAACAATGTATCAGTATCTTAGTTTTCTTGGACTCATTATGTTATGCTGTGATTTTTGCACATTCGCAATTATCCATAATTTTATTCAAGATTCAGAATTCAACATTTACATGCAAATGTGGAAGATTTAATGAATTTATTTAATTTTTATAGAAACAAGGTACAAATTCTGCTTTCGGCAACACCCATTAAATAATGAGCTTAAGGCCAAAGTTGAGAAGCGAACCTGGTGCCTTTGGGTAGTTGTAAGGTGGTAACAGTTTTGGTGGTGAGGTTGAATCTACAAACAGCATCTTGGTTGTAACAGTTGTAGTACAAGGCCCCTCCATACAGCACAACATTTGGACCCTGGATGGTGTTGGTGGTTGGGTTAGAGGAGTGGATCTGGACATTACCTGGAAGAAGAAGCAAGAGGAGGAGGGGTAAAGGCAATCATAAGTAGGTATAGTTATCATTTATTAATATTAAAAAAAGCAATCAATTGTGTTTTTGAAGCCTTATGTGTTTGAAGGATAAGTCTGGTAATTATTTTCCCCTTGCCAGCAAATTCCATGTAAAGACTCAAACTTACAATTAATTGTCCAACTAAGGGCTCCATTGTTGTCCTAAAACTATTCAAAACACATTCCTTCATCACCATGAACACAGAATCCCAACTGACTTAATCCCACATACACTGTCCTTCTGCCACAAATACTTACTAGAGCACCAAATATGGTGAACAAAACAACGAGACGGATCTGCAAGCTCATGTTTTACTGATTTCATAGTTTCAGGCATCTGGCCGAGCCAATCACAAGAATTTATGTAGTATAAGGTGAGTTTAATACGATGACTGACAGAACGCCATTCAGGCATCTTTGTAAATAACCAAGATGGCTACCGCGTTTCACGGCCAACTACAGCGGCAGTATTAAACGGACTTGACGATAAATTAGTTATATTATTAAAACATCTTGTCCCCCAAGCACATTTGATGAAAAAAAATAGAAAATCTGCCCCCCACCATATTGCATGTGTATGCACACTGAAGTGATTGGTAGTACCTCCTTCACTTTAACAGGTAAAAAAAAATAAATAAATAAGCACACAAGAGCTGTTTACCTGGGACACTCACTCCAACAATGAGAGCACTCAGGCTGGAGTAGAGACGGACGTAGTTGGAGTATTTGTTGCTGGAGGTCATCATTACGAGCCAATACCAGTTCTCCTTCCCCACCTCTGGTCTAGGATCCCGGCCCCAGGCTCCATACATATATGAGCCAGGGTACTCTCCTGCTGTGTACACCCTTGGCCCAGTTATGTTCCGAAGTTGACCGTGGGGACAGTTACCTTGGGGGAAAACATGAAATGAAACAGAGAAATAAATTATTAATGAAAATGATATTTATAAATCATCAATCTTTTTAGCCATTTATATGAGATTAGAGCTACATTTGTGTTGTTCATCTCTGTTAATAGTATCAACATGCAACTATATCTTGTATCATAAATTCATATCAGGCATTTGTAACAAACCAAACTTCCTGAAAATATGTTGAAAATTCCAGTTATGATGATTGAATGGAGTTCCTTCCTCCACAGATGTAGCCTACATATAATTAGAGGCATGGCTTACCTGTACCAATATGGCAGCCACATTGACGCATCGCTGCAATGAACAGCATCAAGCAATGTATCTACAGTACATGTACATATCAATGTGGTTGAACCAGGCGTCCACTGGCTGATTATTACTTCCTTGTTATTATTATTACTTGATTGGAGCTTTCCACAGTTCATTCATACCCTACACTAGCCCTTAGTAAGGAGGGCCTTTCACAGCTGTGATCGACTTCAGTGTCACTTTCTGGTACAGACACAGAGAACAGAGAACCTGGATGGCCTCTGATGTTGGGTGTAATTTTGCTGGAGGTTAAGATCTGGTCACATCGGAATTTATAGTCTATCGTCTGTTTTTCAGTGGAAGTTAAAGAGATGTGAAACCAATGTCCCCACACTCTGGTGTGTGGTGTGGTTTTGAGACGTACCATGTGGAGGCTGAGTGGGTGGGATGGTGGCATGAAGTCCAGTCCTGCACTGGTCCAGTTCGCTCTTCAGACGCTGGTTGTCTTGTTGTCTCTTCACCACCTGCATGGTGTCGTACTTCTCCAGCTCCTGCATCTCTGCTCTCAGGTCCTTCAGCTGTGAGACAGCAGCAGAACAGACATCCCAACATTTAGTCAAAAGATACTGTATGTGAGCTGAATCTGATGTATCAGTCACTTATCAATTTCAAACCTCACCACCAAACATACAACACCCAATATGTTGCCTACCTTCATAATACAGCTACCCATATGGAATTAGTTTTTCAAAATAAAATAGATCTGGACTGCAGCCTAAAGACAGGTATAATAACATTTTGTGTCAGTACCTGTTCAAAATGTGAGCTGATCAGCTTTTTGCTGATGCAACAAACATTGCTGTCTGGTGTCACTCCTGATAACACCAGATGGCAGTGGTCGCAGAAATTTTCAGTCATTCACATACTGCTTTTAAACAAGCATTAATTGTTTTTTGTTGTTTTTTTGGCCATATGGGGACAGCGTGACAAGTTGCAAACACAACATTGACATGTTATCAACTTTTGAATTTGATATGACGAACATGGTAGCAAACAGCTACCTTTTTATGCATCACAACATGGAGCAATGTTATTCATTTGGAGACATGTTTCTGGCCACCTGATGACTATAAGTCCAGTATTAAATCTCCTCTTACTGTAAATCTCTTCACCAGCTCTGAAGGAGTCTTCACCAGCTGTCTGTGTTTTTGCACTGTTGGTAGCTCATAGTGGGTTTATCAGAGCTGTTTTGTTGACAACAGCTGCCTGCTGCTGCTGGCAATGGCGATGATGAAAGCGGTGTGACTGAGAAAAAAACCGTTACGTTTCGGTCCATAACATCAAAACAATGAGCTGAAAAATTTTCCAACGAGCTGAAGGGAATTGCAGAGCCAGGCTGAAGACTACAAGTTTGAAAACGAAAGAAATCTGGGCGTGTGGTTTACCAGACCCAGTAGCTGAGTTATTTAAACTGTCCATCATGAGTCTGTCAATGTTATAATGGTGCAGTGCTAAATCAGTGGAGTACTTTTTAAACAAAATGGCACTGCAAAACTGTCAATAGAAAGTTTCTTTCATTAGTCTCTGACTGAAAATGTAATAGACAGTGCAGGTAAAGTCTTAGTGCTCTTTGAAACAATTTTATACTAGATACATTCAATTTTCACTTTAGCTATAGATACCAAACATCAGTCTACACTTTGAGCAATCGCTGCCTTCTTGATGATGATGTCAGTCTTGAGCTGCTGGCGGCTGTGAACCTACCTGTTTGGTGGTGTCAGTAGTGAGATGCTGCTGTTCCAGGGTGGTGCTGTTGAGCCTGTCGATGAGCTGCTGGACCTCCAGCAGTTCATTCTCTATCACCTGCAGGCTGAGAACTGCGTAGAGCTCTCCGTCATCCTCCTTCTCCAGCATCGACACGTCTTTCTGCAGCTGGGGCAGACGTTGCTCCAAACCCAGCAGCAGACTCTCCAGCTCCAGAGTCTGCAGAGAGAGCAAGTGGACACTGTTCACACATCACTCAGGACTCCTTCAGCATGAATGCATACATACAGGAGTCTGGGGTTTTCTCTTTTATTATTACCATTATTATCATCACAGTTTATCAAAGGTTGTGGTCTTTACAGGCTGATTTAGAAAATAACACAACGAGTTACCTTCTGTGGGGTGACGTTGCTGTTGCATATTGAGGCGTTGTCCTCCACAGTGCTGAGTGTCTCATGAGGGAATGCTTTCTTTGAATTAGTCAGCTCACATGCACACTTATCACGTTGAGGTGCCTGAAATCAAGAATATCAAACACAGCATGTAAAGAATCAATATATGTAAATATGTCTACATTTGAAATGGGCAGTGTGTGATAATTTGTGACAGAATATATGATGTAATAGTCACTATATTCACAGTGTTTTCTTACCTGTTGGGTGAGGGAGAACAGAGCACACAGTGAAACGATCACATACAGCTTCATGGTGGATCAGAGAGCAGAGCTAAATGAAACAGCCCCAGAACACAGTTTGAATATGACTGTAGCAGCAGCTTCGGACTTGTGAACACTCCCACTGTAAGTGTGTGAATGTGCGTGATGTATCCAACAGCATATGATCACTTCCTCCTTGTGGTTTGATATGACTAATTTAAATGCAACAGCATAAGGATTTTTTTTTTTGTTGTTACATGTACAGGTTACTATTTGCATCCATCAACCTTCTCTTCCCTCCTTTCATCCCCTCTTGTTCAGTCCCGTAGACACCTCTCCCATCTGTCCTTTTCCAGGTGTGTGGGGCCCCTCATTGGTTCTCTGGAGTGTCCTCCTCCTTGGCCTCCACACATCTGTCCCAGACTAGCCTAAACTGACAACTTCCTCCCCCAAGTTCCTCACATCCATCTTCAACCTCATATACTTCTTCAAATTATTAAACCTTTAAAATAACAGCGTTCTGGCAGTATTTGATGGCATTTATTAGAGCTAATGGCGAGACCACAAGCACAAATTCCTGTTTCCTGAGTTGCAATGCATTTTCCAAGCTCATCATTTTTGAAGCACTCTTAATACAAGAATCAGAATCAATCATCAGAAGTATGTGTGCGTACACAAAGAATTTGACTTTGGTTTTTAGTTGCTCTCAATGTAGTTACACACAGCTCCAGGAACAATTTACAGGAAGATACAAAATAGACATACAGCTAAAAACAAGGACAACAACACTAAACAAAGATAGATATACATAAACAGAAGTATAATATATGTACAAGTGGGTGAAAAATTTGTATATAATATGTATGACTATATATAAAAATCAACAATCAACAACAACACGCAATGTCTATATACAAGTCAGTGTTTTTGTAAATTGTAACTAAATATAAATAGTGAAAAAAATATTGAATGGGTAATGTAATAGATTACTGAAATGGGTGGTTATGCAGTATACAGTATGGCTTTGATGTTTGACGCCCACTTTAGATCCTGGGAGATTGTAGGCCCCAGAAAACCTTAAAGTTTCCACAGCAGACACAGTGCTGTTAAGTATGGTGATGTGGGTTAAAACAATCACCTTTTTCAGTGTTTTTTACAAATGTTGCCCTCAGATTTCAGTTCATATCTCAACCTGAGATAAATACATGTTTTTTCCACTGCTCATTCAGATACTATGGATGCTGAAGGTTGCTGGTCCTTCAGGCCGCGGTGATGTGACTGGATGATGGGATGGACATCCAAATGTGGAAGGGAAGCTGTGACTAATACGTCCCTTTCTTTTGCAGACGTACAGTCTGCACTGAAGATGTGGTTTTAGGGTTCAGGAACTGAAAGTGACCACTCTGCACTAAGTGCAAAAAAATATCCAGAAAAGAAATTCCAAATACAGCATTTAAATGTAATATTTAATTCAGTGGTTTGTTTCATTCATGCAATGTGTGTATTAATAAATACTGCCATACTAAGCTCTTTTAATGGGACCAAAAGAAGACACTGAAATGTTTAATTGATTTGCCCCTTGCAGACTATATTACCATTCTCCACTGTACCAGACAGAGGGTTCAGCAATATACAGAGGTTGATAAAACTCTTTCAAAAGACAAATACTTGCACACAATAGAATATTAAGTTATACATAAATAAATATATTTAGAACCTTTAATACTGCTTTGTAGATGGAACCTTACAGTTTAGCTCAGCTTGTTGACAAATTAAGCATTTCCTTCCCACAATCTGATGGCGCACTGATGGTGTGGGTCCAGTTACTGAAGCTATATCTGTACTTTGCTCCATTCAGCTTTGCCTCAACCCTGACTAGTCTCCCAGTCCCTTGCATTGACCCCCATATCATGATGCTGCCCCCACCATGCTTTACCACTAGGATGATCGTTGGTGTAGGTTATGACCAGTACCTGTTTTCCTTCACACATGACGCTCAGAATTGAGGCCAAAAAGTTCCCGGTTTTATTAGACTTCAGAAACTTGTTTCTCACAGTCTGAGAGTCCTTTAGGTGCTTTTTTTGCAAACTCCAAGCAGGCTTTCATGTGTTTTTCATGTGGAGTGTTGCAATGCTGGTTGTTCTTCTGGAGGTTTCTACCATCTCCTAACACGGGATCTCTGGAGATCAGCCAGAGTGACCATTGGGTACTTGGTCACCTCTCTTTTTAAGGCTTCTGTTGGGCCAGGCAGCCAGCTTTAGGAAGTGTCCTGGTTGTTCCAAACTTCTTTCATTTAATAATTATGAAGACCACTGTGCTTTAGGGAACCTTCAATACCTGTTCCAATACCTCAACTCCCCAGGGACATACATGAGGATTCTGTTTGTGGACTTCAGCCCAGAAATACTTCATCCCAAACTTTCCCAGCAAACTGTGCCAGTCTCCACCTGTCAGTGGATCACTAACTTCCTGACAGACAGGAGGCAGCAGGTGAGGCTGGGGAACATCACATCTAGCACCCAGACTATCAGCACCGGCGCCCCCCAGGGATGTGTGCTCTCCCCACTGCTCTTCTCGCTCTACACCAACAACTGCACCTCAGGAGACCCGTCTGTTCAACTCCTGAAGTTCACAGACGGCACAACGGTCATCGGCCTCATCAGGACTTCAGGAGGAGCCCACCAACACTGCCCCCCCTCACCATACTCAACAGCACTGTGTCTGCTGTGGAGTCCTTCAGGTTTCTGGGATCCACTATCTCCCAGGACCTAAAGTGGGCCTCCATCATTGACACCACCACCAAAAAATCCCAGCAGAGGATATACTTCCTGCACCAGCTCAGCAAGTTCAACCTGCCTCAAAAGCTAATGATCCAGTTCTACTCTGCTACTATCCAGTCTGTTCTCTGCACTTCCATCTCTGTTTGGTTTGGATAGGCCACCAAACAGGACAGGAACAGACTACAATGGACAGACAGGACTGCAGATAAAATCAGTGGTGCCAGCCCGCCCTTCATCCAGGACTTGCACATCTGGATGGATGAACTTACGTCAATGTGATATTTCACCTGTGCAATACCATCTCAGTGGTGAAGCATGGTGGTGACAGCATCATGCTGAGGGGGTGCTTTCAGCGGCAGGGACTGGTCAGGGTGGACGTAAAGCTGAATGGAGTAAATCCAGGTGTGCAAAGCTTGTCCCGCCATATCCAAGAAGGCTTGAGGCTGTAACCACTGCCAAAGGTGCTCCAACTAAATACTGAATTATGGCTCTGAATACTTAGGTCAATGTGATTTCAGTGTTCTATTTTAAATGCATTTGCAAACATTTTAAAATCCTGTTTTCGCTTTGTCATTATGGGGCATTGAGGAAAGATTAATAGTGGAAAAAATGAGTTAAATTGTTTTAACTAATTTTTTATGACAAATAGTTAAAAATAAAGAAAAGTCAAGTCAACTAAATTTATATTTATATAACCCAAAAATCACAATTTGCTTCAGAGGCCTTTTTCAATCTGATTCGTTAAGAACTGCTAATTACATCTACTAATATCATGAATCAAAGTGAAAAAATCCTGTACACATTTGGCAAAGGTGAAATATGATATTGATAGCTTGAATATATTTTTTCTATATCAAATAAATATGAAATAATCAAGCATTAAGCTAGATAGTTTGCAAGATTTTCTACTTTTAATTGAGTTCAGCTTCCATCTAATGCACCTATATTACTTCCAGGCGTGCAGAGATATTTTTTAGTATTTCTCAGTATTCTGCTTATATTATGAAGTGCAGTACTGTGTTATAATGTTGATTAATGCTTTAAACAGGAGACAACAATGCAGAAGTTATTACAAAGGGGAAATAATAACTACTGCATGAATTAAGTTTTCCATACCTGACATGAAACTTTTAATTTAACATTTTTTACAGTTTCACATCCACATTAGTGGTTTGAAGGCTCTGTAGTGTCTCATCAGTGCCGAGAAGCAAGTCAGACAAACGTGATTGTTGTGACTGAGTTTATTAGAGAAAAGAGAAGAGGAGGTGTAGTGATTTCAGTACTAACAGTTTTTGTCCTTGTCAGTCCACTATTCATCTCTCCAGCTCTAAAGATGTTGCTGCTGCTCCTGCTGCTGCTGTCATCAGTGAGTTACACTTGAAATCCTTGAAAACTCTTAGAAACTAAGGCTAAAAGTGGAAGACATAGCACCTGCTCACATTAGACTGAGGCTTTTTTGTCTCTTTTTGTTAGTGCAGTCTCTTTACTATCCTTGTAAGTCTCCTGTATACAACATCAGTGTTTTTTATACATGTGTGACTGCAGGGTGATGGCCATGCTCAGCGTGTGACCGGTCTGAAGAAGAATGGCTCCTGTGTGTGTGCAGTGGACTCCAACCTGTGGTCATTTCCTGCTGTGAAGTACGAGGCCGTGCTGCAGCAGGTTCTGTCCTGTGAAGGATCTTTGAACAACCTGCAGGAACAGGTGAGAGTTATCATCAATTCTCAGTGGTGAGTGCGGTAAGCTATTCATTCAGACTGGGTCCAAGCCAGTCGAATTCCACCTCTGATTTGATTTATTATATGGATTCAGTGATACTGAGCCACAGGGCCGATAAATATTTGTCTTTATTCATCTAAAGGAAAACACAAATTTCAGGCTCCTGGTGACAATTTAAAATATAATGACATATAATTCAGTAAGGCTCTCAGGTGTTCTGTACTGCTGTCAAATATTTATTCTCCTGTAGATCAACTTATCTTATATAATGTTCTCCGTGCTGAGTTAACACACATGTATGCATGATTTACTCTTCTGTTGTTGTTTTAAAGTAACCTCTTGAAATGTGCATGTGGCACAATATGTAATATGTGTTTCAGCAAGGTTGCAGCACTGTTGTATTTCTATATCTGTAGTTCTCATATAGAAGTATGTATTATTAATATGTAGAGTTTCTTATTGCATTACTGGAATTACTGTGACTGCCATTTAGTTTAATTTTTGCACTTGGAATTACCCTGCAAAAATGCAAAAAAAACTAAAGCCTACTGAAGCTCATTGCAACATCTCTGATTCATTTCAGTGACATTAGCTGTGAGGAAGCACAATCCATGCAGTAAAGAAGTGACCTTATATTTGTTGTAATGGAATTTTGGTTTATGATTAATAGATAGATAAAGAAATAAAAGCTACTTTTACAAAGACAATAGTGACACTAATTGTAATGCTACTTGTTTGTGATTTTTTTATGGTCATTATATCTTGGCAGTAATAAAAAACCCAGTGCTGAAGAAATAGACCCGCCCCTGTCAGGGGCCTTGTTGTGTCTTTGAACAGTGTTCTCACAGTATCTCAAAATTAAAGTCATCTGCTACTTTCATATTTTTATTGCGAGGGACCATAGGGAGGGACACATGCACGTGTCCCCCTTGTCTCCCCAGAAACCTATTTACATTTTGTATATATATATGTGTGTGTGTGTGTGTATGTGTGTGAAATAGATACAGAGGTCTGGACCTGGTGACCTCATAGCTGGCTACAGTTACACGGGTTAGAAGCATGTGAAATTTTGATTAGATTCAACAATTGTGATTATTATGATCACTATCAACATATCAGACTCTTCAGTTCACCTGATACACATGTCTTGTGACTGTGTGAAGGTACAGTACCCAATGAAAATGAGAGCTTTTCAGAATATATGAACATGAACCTGGAATCCTGAAAACATATTCAGTTGTCAACAAACAGCACAGGAGTTTCTGTCTGTGTTTCCTTGCAGGTGAAGTTGTCCAGCCAGCGTCTCCCTCAGTTCCAGGCTCTGGTCAATAACGTGACGGCCCGGCTGGAGCCTCACCAGTACTTGCACCACCAGGGACTGTACACAGACTTGTCTCTGCGCCAGCTGGGCCAGGAGCTCAGCGAGCTGGAGACAGACATTGGTGCCATCCACAGCCAGCTAAACACCGCCCAAACACAGAAACTCTCCAAAGAGGTACAGCAGAACATGCAGTGAAGACACTAAAATGATTCCTAAAGTTGCAGCAATAGCGTACATGAATAACATGAAGTCAAACTTTTCTAAACTCTAAACTCTAGTTGGGAAAAGTGGGTTACAGCAATACAACACAGCAAAGAAAAATATAGTGTAAATAAGAATGCTACATTATGTCAGCTCATAAGACATGAAAGACAGAAAACTAAGAGGACCCAACTGAAATTTTGTGATATAGCAATAGAATGTATATGATAAAGGAAATAACTGAGTTATTTGATGTTTTAAAGTTGAATTTAATGAGTTACATGAGTTATATGTACATGAGTTATGTACATATGTTAACTGTCTGTATGTTGTCAATGTGTGTGTGTTAGGTGGGTAAATTGCGTACAGATGTAGACAACATGCAAATGTCAGACACAATTAACATGAAGACTGTAAAAGAGAAACTGCGCTACCTGAAGAACGGCGCTGAGTCCTGCAAGTCAATCCCCAAAGATTTCAGAGGTAAGAGTATGCTCTGTGTGTTTGTGTGTGTGTTTGTGTGGTATGGTTTTTATTACCTATTGGGGACCTTTTCCAGTATAAACACCGACCTTGTCAGGATCATTAATCCTCAATGGGACCAAAGTCTGGTCCTAATGAGGCAAAACCAAGCAGCAACTTAAATGTGGAAATGCCAAAAGCCGCACTTCCTCAAATGGTCACTCCCGATAGCCAATCCCCATAGACTACCGTGTTAATAAGCCTAACTTTACAGCAGAAATAAGCATGTTTCGGTCTGGTAAAAAGAAACAGTTTTGGTTTCTTTACAACTGTATGGGGAGGGAAGTAATTTTTCTCACATGGCTTAAAGTTATGCATATTAAAGCCGTGCCTTAAACCAACATTCCGTCTAATGGCCAGCAGGGGGTGACTCCACTGGCTACCTGGTAGTTTACCTATTTGTGTTTCCCTATATATTTACATATATGTATATATATTTAACTTTGTTGTGTCCCCACCACTACTGAAACCAGACCTAGGGTAGTGCAGAAAGTCAAAGAGAGTGATACCAATGTACGTCACCTGATGTTCAGACCCTTTTCATCTCTGTCTGTTTCCAGGCCAGGACAGGTACTGCCACAAGGGTCTGATCACCAACATTAGTGATCCTGTCATGACTAAGGTCAGTCCCTATGGTAAGAGCTACATTTCTGGTTCGTGGGGTAAACAAGCCCAGATGGACAGCGAGGGGCAGAAGAACAGCTACTGGGTTCAGTCTCTGCTCAGCAGCCACATCTGGGGCAACACCCTGCGCATATACCAAACCTACGAAGACTTCATGGCCTCTGCCAACCACAGGGACTTTACCTTCGCTCCATCCTACAGTCATGCTGACAGCATCGAGGGTCCCAGTGCTGTTCTATATGGTGAAGCGCTGTACTATCACTGCTACCGCTCTGCAGACGTCTGCCGCTATGACCTGAACAGCAACATCGTCAAACGGGTGACACTTCCAGGCACCGGCGTTGGTTTCAACAACAAGTTCCCGTACTGTTACTATGACTGCCGTGCCAATAGTGATGTGGACGTGGAGGCAGATGAGACGGGACTATGGGCCATCTATGCCACTGTCGGTAACCACGGTAACCTAGTGGTGAGCCGCCTAGTTTGGGATAGCGAGGCCGAGTCCCTCAATGTCTCACAGACGTGGGAGACGAGGCTGTTCAAGAAGGCGGTGAGCAATGCTTTCATGGTGTGCGGTGTGCTATATGCCACTCGTTATGTGGACGAATACCGCGAGGAGGTGTTCTACGCCTTCGACACAGCAACAGGCAAAGAGGACAACTCACTCGCTCTGCCGCTGGAGAAGGTAGCTAAAGGAGTGGCCAGCCTGAGCTATAACCCCACCAACAAGCAGATCTACATGTACAACGATGGATATCTACTGGCCTACCAGGCCCATTTCTGATCTGAAGCTGTTGTATTCATTGTAACTGGCTATGTATTGCAATTTCCATGTTAACCATGCTCACATAACACTTCCAATGACAAAAAAAGAAACTGTGTCAAAGTATGATATGCACATAAAATCATGACATGTTACCATAATGAAGCATGAAGTTAGCCAATGTTAGCAGTCAGGTATTCTATGTTGTTACAATTTGTAGGGCACATCACAAACTGTATGTTGTAACACATGTTTGTAAAGTAGAACAACTGAATGAAATAAAGCTCAATAATAACCAAATTATATAACAAATACTGTATGAAGCCTGAGCAAAAGACTAGAGTGCTCTGAAAAGCTAAAAAAAGTCAATGGAAAACTTCAGTTTATTACAACTTTGGTTTGTAAAAGTTTTTGGTTTTTAAGTCATTACTCAGAATAGGTCCCATACACATGGTTTTATTGTGCAATGGGGGATTATTAGCAACATTTTGAGTGTGCTCTTTTTCAGTTTTGTGTGTGTTTGTGTCTTGTTGTTTTGTCTCTAGGATATTTCAAACGACAAAGACCACAATACCCATAGTGCTGTGCAGTATGAGAATCTGAACCCATTTTACTTAAATTTGAATGGGAGATAATTGAAATTGTGAAGTACTATTCACCAATCAGTTTGTAGTACCGGTTGTACCCAGTAGGTGGCGGTGGGATCTCACACTGAAGTCGGGAGGACAGATGTTTTCGCTGCTGTGGCCTGGTTTGCAGTTTCTGGCTGGCTGCCTCGCAGACACACCCAAAGCCCTGCTCACATAATGACAGACCTGCTGCCCTGCAGATTTAAAGAAGCCAAACAGCAGGCGGCTGGCTCAGGACAAAACTTAATGGTCTACTCTTTACCGTGTATGTGGTCAGGCTGATTTCATGTTTCTGTTCAGGGAAAATAGACTGGGGATCTACATGTTCTGTAATAATATGCTGGGATACTGTAACATTTCGGTAACCTTCGGAGTCATAATTTTTATTTTCAAACCCTCTCTTTCATTGTGCTGCTTGGGCCCCTTCTGTAGGAATGAGCAGATCAGTAACTAGTATCAGTAACTGTATAAATGCAACAACAGATCAAACATCTAAGCTCATTCTATAGGTGATTTACAACTGATGAGTCCAAGATGACTCAGTCATAAGTGATTCAGCTAATGGTAATCCATCATTTCAGGTGGCTCTGTAGTAGCTACATTTTTCTTTATACCATCTCTGTAACATTACTGCAGGGCTGAACCCACTGAGGGGCACACATTTGCTGTTCTGAGTCCCAGAAACCAGCTAACTACCTGTCCCCAGGTTTTCTGTTATCAGTGTTTGCGATAATTTGATAAAACACAAATTTGTTAAAGGATATGCACCACATAAGCATAGCTGAAATATTAAAGACATGAAACTTCGATTTTGACCCAAGGAATTTCAAGTTTTTCAACTATTAGCTGGATTGCCATGAAATTTGGTAGAGACATTCATGGTCTCCAGTGGATGAATCCTAATGACTTTGGTGAACCCCCAATGTATCCTGCAGCGCCAACAGAAGGTTATCATCACAAGTGAAATATCTCAACAACTATTGGATGGATTGTCATGAAATTTGCAACAAATATTTATGTCTTTGGTGATCCTCTGACCAAATTGCAATTCATCCAGTACTTTGGTTCATGACCAACTACTTGCAAAACTAATGACGTTCTCCCCCAGAGTGAGTGTCGAAGTGTCCTTGAGCAAGATACTGAATCCCTAACTGCTCCTGATGAGCAGGTTGGCACCTTGCATGGCATCCTCTTAGACCAGTGTACAAGTGTGTGTGTGAATGGGTGAATGTTGGCATGCATTCTAGACTAGAAAAGCGCAATATAAATGCAGTCGATTTACCATTCAGCATGCTGACGTTAGCACAAAGCACCCCTGTGCCTAAGTACAGCCTCACAGTGTTCCTAGCATGGCTGTAGACCTAGCAGAGCTGCAGAATTAGATTCAAGCCCCGATAGGAGTGAACAAGACAGACTACATACCAAATACACCAATTCCATCATCTAAACAAAATGCCTCCTCTTTATAATTTCCTCCTCCCAGGTGTAGTATGTTTCCTCATTGCCAGAAAGGTAAACTGCAGCCTCTTCTCTCTTCTTAGCCTAGGAAAGACTGCAGATAGAGAGACAGACTGGCTCCACACAGAGAAGCCTCAGCTGCCCAGTGGATTCAGGCCCAGCAAATAAGCTGGAGAGAGTGGTTGCTGTAGGAACTGAGAGTAAAGGCCAAACCAGTGGGTTTAAAAAGTTTTTATCACGACTTCACTGAATGTTGAGGGCTGATGCTTTCCTGACCACTTACAGCACATCCTCATACTTACTGCCAGGAAGTCCATCCTGTTTTGTCTCCGAGGCACGATCGTACCATGATGATATCCTGACAGCTTCACCTTTACACATCATCGCACCATCATTACCCATAAATATGTAATGGTCACATTAAAGAGTCCATCTGATACACACAGCCATTATCACTCGCTGCCGGTATCAAGTACAGATGATTACCAGTAATGACTGACATCAGCTGACCCTGCGATGAGCTGCCCAACTTCCTTAAGGCTGCACCAGCCTGGGTTTTCATGTACAAATAAGCCAGGCTTATCAGCTTAAATCACAAGCTGCCGGAGAGTGCCCTGTCAATACATTGTTTCAGAAAGTATAGACTAGATATAATTTTAATCTATGTTCACTGGTGGTTAATTTTCTTTTTTGTTTCAGCTGTTTTTCTTTGAAATAAAGCAACACAGGTTGACTGGCTTAGTGGACATGAGCTGTGTGCTGTTCACTGACATAGTCTGGCAGCACTTTGGGTTACTGAGTTCTGAATCTCCTCCCTCTTGAAGCTGCCATTTTGTGCATTTTAAATGCTTTTTCAACATTTGAAATAAAAGAAAGAAGAAATATAAACAGATTAGAAATTGCAACAGATTGCAGACAACAATGAACTCATTGTTGTCTGTAGCAATCCTCTCGCAGCACTGCATGGTCAGTTTCAGTTGTCCATCCAATGCTTTTGGCTCAGAGCATCAAATGTCAATAAATACTGGACAGGTCTGTTTCACAAAAGCACTGCGTATCCACAGATCACAAATGCTGGCAGCGGCACGTTTAACAATTGCAAATTGCTGATACATTTATGAGTCTTACAGGACTCTTGCATCCTTGGAACGTATCAAAATGAGTTAGGGGAAATCATTTCATGATACAAATCGCTGCTCCCATGTTGCATATTAGGTGAAACGGGCCACAATTTTATACAAAATTTTTGAATTTCCTGATGATTTTTCTGATTCATCCTCTGGGCACCATGGATATTTGTACCAAGTTTTGTGGCTATACATTCAATATTGTCGAATCATTTCACTAATAATCAAAAATGTCAGTGACAGCCATTATTATTGTTTCTTTGCAAATGGCTGTCATTTATCATTAATTATAACATCAATTCATTTAAAGACACGTAAACATATGACACATTAGTTATGATGGACCATGCAGTTCTACTGAATATTTTTGCAATTTCAGTCCAACCTATCAGTATTAGTGGCACAGCTCTGCTTGTATTCTGTAATCTGCACATACTGACTGCAGGTACTGTCTGATGATCGTAGTGAAGTTCCCTCTTATATAGTCATTAGCCAAAACACTACAGTTCTAATACTAAACTTTAATTATATCAAATGTGAAAAATAACTCCAGGAAACTGTTGCCATGTTTTATAATTATGTAATATACAGCTACAAGGTATACATACAGCAAAACTGTGGGGGGTTAATAAGATTATGGTAGCGCTACACTGGATTAACATGAGTGAATGGAGGATGCTTGTAGTGTGTGTGTGTGTGTGTGTGTGTGTGTGTTTGAAGGGGCTGTGTGTGTGTGGACCAGTGAAACATGGTGGGTGCTAAAACACAGATTGTCTATTCAATCAACTGTTCAAATATCCCCTTATTTATTATTTCTGCCACCAGTTACATGTTTTTTTTCACACATTCTGTGTCAAAGCTTATTAGCACCTGAACATTTCCAAGGACACCCTTTGGTGTCCTCTACTAAAACCTCATCATATGAATGATGGGATAATGACCATCCAGATAGACCTATCGACCAAATGTCTACTATTATTGACTAATAAAATATAATATCTGATAACTCTACTGTATATTACATCTTGTGTTTATTTTGTGAGTTTCTTTATGTCATATAATTTATTTATATTTTGCTAAATCATGTTGTTTTTATTAGTTGAATCGTCTTTTTCTTTTGTTCTCTTGTCAAGTTGAGGGGAGGTCTGATGTATAAGCCTGTGGTATCTTAAACTCTACTGTCCCCTCTGTGTTTTTTTCTTTTACCTTGTTTTCATGCTGTTATTATGTCTTTTTTTGTTGTTCAAATAAAAAATAAATATTAATTATTTAATTTCATATAATTACACTACACTACTTGTTACTGAAAAAAGTTTTCTAAAGATTTGCATCTCCAGTAGGACCAAGTGGGCTTGTTGTGGAGATAGACAGACAACAAAGGGAATTATTCACAAAAATACTGAGCGATGGACTAACACATTATTGTAGGTTTGGATCTTTTCATGGGATTTGTTGACAGTCAGAACGATGTGACTCACTGATCTCCAATATCAATAAAAGACAGCACTAGATTTGACCTCTACTCACCAGACTCAAAATTAAGGATTGCTGTGTCAGGTGCCCCCTCCTGCCTCTTGAGAGGCTCTGCCTTCAAGAAATATTTGTGTAGCTAAAATTTCCAGTCTGGCAGAAGCAGAGGAGAGCAGCATACTGTACCAAAACAGCATAATTAAAATGAGTTTCCCCTTCACTAACTCAACACTGGTGGCCTGCCACTGCTGCTGTGCTGTCCCACTGCTAAAATATTCTGACGGACACCTTTAAAAATAAAATCTCGTCAAATGCCCCCTCAGGGAAGGAACTGCATCATCAAGCCCTTAATGTTTACCATGCCACCTGCATCTTTATGGGCGTCTACATAAAGAATCGACTCGGTTGGAATTGCAACCAGGTCTAAAACTGGAAGGGCTCAATTAAAGACTTAACTTGAAGCAAAAATATACTCCAAGACAGTCATCAGTAGCAGAAACTGTCCATGTGATAGAATGGAGATGTGGAAATGTGAGAAAAATAGGAGACACTGCAATGTGAGGGGGTGTGAAGAGTGTAGGAATGAGGAAATGTATTGAGATTATTTTTTGAACAAAAACCACAGAATCACCCCAGGTTAGTGCTTTTGTCCTGTCTTTTTAGTTTCAGTATGTAGGTCCGTGCAGACGCTGGTATGCAGGCTACTGCTGAAATAACAAAGCCTCTCAGTGAGTCTGAGAAAAGCTTTCTCCTTCTCCTGCCTGCTCAGCTTCTGTATATTAAGGTTAGAGATGGAAGCATTACAACTTTAAAGCTGCACCAGTCAATATTTTTATATTAACAATGTATTAAATGACCTTGTGTAACATGAAAGGAATTGCTCGTTGTGACAAAGCCACAGAAAATGATCACCCGATTTTGCAGTTACCCTCAGCTATACAGAATTTGTTGGTGCCTTTTAGCATTTGGCCTGCAACTTTATTGTTTTGGTTCAGTTTGGTTCATCAACTCTGTTTCCAGCTGTAGCATTCATACTCACTAGTACCTCAACTCTTCTTGTACATGTCCAAGCGTTACCAGCATGCTCAAGAATAAAGAAGATGCTGATGTCAGTAATAGACAGTTCTTCTTAGCTTTAGATGCCAGCACCCTAAGGAGTTTAGCAAGTCTTACTGTTGCAGTCTGTTTGATGGTAAGACTGGTAAGCTTATTGTGCATGCTAGTTTTAACAATTGTTTTGCATATTGATTTAACGTCTTTCATTGTCTATAATGAGTTCCTTATTCCTGCCACTTCTGTGACACTGTATACACAAGCATGCCCAAAAGGTGTGTAATGCCTGACATTCAAAAATCTGAAAAACAGTCAAACATTTAGAGGTCCAGACTTGGTATATACTGAAGCACTGAAGAAGTTGCAGTATTTCATTACATTTTAATGATAAAGCCTGAGAATTTATTAAAAACATAACTTGTCATGAAAGCCTGAACCTGTAAGGAAATTTCAATCCTTGCTGTTCCCTCAACACTCTCCATACTGTTAATAAAACCCATTAAAATTGATGCCACTTGAATCCCTCATCCTGTTTATAAAGCCCCTTTGTTTTATTTGAGATGCAGATGTCAAATCCTTTCATAACTTTGGCACATAGCCAGTTGGAGCAGAATAACTCTTGCGTAAACTAAAAGCTACTTTGGCAGTTTATAAATGAAAATGATTGTCAAAATTCCCAAAGCCACGGGGTTGGCTCACAGAAATCGTTTCTGCAATACTCCAGGGAGAGGAGAGGAGAGGTGGAATGAAAGGGAAAGGAGTGGAGGAGAGATGCTGGTGCAGACATCAGGCACCAGCAGGAGGTTGGCAGCACTGTCCTCCCCTCTAATTTAAGAGAGTAAAAGAGTAATTACACACCAATTTTACCTCTACCTCCTCCCTTGACTATTGCGACTCCTCCCAGCTTCCCTCCTTCTCCCCCATCACCTCAACCCATCCCTGTTCTCCTCATTTAGCCTCCTTACCCACAATGCACCTCCATATTTTCTAACCTTCGCCATGCATTTCCACTCATTGTGTTGCTGAAAACTTGACGACATAGCAGACTTCTGTTCCAGAAGAAAGAAAACTTTATTCAAAATCCTATTGACAGTTGTAATACAGCTAATAACTTACATATGTTATAGAACAGATGGCAATTTATCTGTTACGTTAACCCCAGGTACGTCTTTTCAGAAAGACTAATAAAAGAAATGCTTGTATGAGAGATTGCACTGATTTACAGAAGCTAGTGGAGCAGAGGACGTGACGTCAAGGCCTCTGGTCTCTATAGTGACCAGTTGTTACTCACCAGTAAGTAAGAATTGTAGCCACAATAGCCAGCCGAGCGTGGTTACTTGACCGAGCAGGACTATATAAACCTGCAACATATAGCTTCCTCCATTTAGGACAATCCAGATGGTTTGCAGGGAACAGCGTGAATATTTGCTGATCTCGGCTATTCCATTGGAATGGTGGAACTTCTGTATAAAGTTTTGCTGTCATAAATGCTGGTTGTGAACAGGCCCTTAACTGCTATTTCTGCTATTTCGTATTGATAGAGCAGGGACTCTATCGATACGATGCATACTGAGGTGTTAGCAAGGAACACTGGATCTACTGAAACCCTTATGGCCATCTTTACTGGAAACTGGCCGCAAAAGCTATAAAAAGGAGTACTACCCAAATGCAACTTAATTTGCGAAATTAATTTATTTTTGTGACAATATTACTATTACATAAACAAGTTTGAACCCCTTAACAAGCACGATTGCCAGTCAATGGAATGGTGCAGCCATAAAAAGTATTTGGTTTGAATCTTGTTTTTGAATATTTCATTCAATTTTAACAACCTTAAGGCTACTTGAGGGGAATCCAGTTGGTAAAAGTGTATATTAGGAGGTTAGATGTATGGAGATGAGGGTTTCAGTGGGAACTTGATGGTGAGTGTGGCTGCTTAGTTTAAGACATTGTAGATTTATGATGTCACAGCCAGATGTTTGCTACTGTACATTGTGGCTGCGAAGAAATTATAAACTAATGAATAAAAATATAGACACGTGTTAAATATAACATTGATGGGAAGAAGCCACAAGACTTTATGCCACCACTGTTTTAGCAAAACCACAAAGGTGTTGGCCTCGATGAGAGACGGAGATGCGGAGAGAAAGGGGTGTGGGAGTGGAGCTGTGCTGGGTGGAACCAGCCATGTTGCTATATGAGGCCTTCTAATGACAAGGCGCCTTGGAGTTTGAAGATATAAATACTTTTTAAAAAAGCTGTTCCAAGCAAAATCTGGAAAGAGTCCACCATCCCTGCTTCAAATGATAGGGTGGATGGAAAGGGAGTGTGGGTGGGGGTGTGTGTTCGTGTGTGTCAGTTAATTCACACACTGGGTGGACAGTTTTACTGTTTAAGTTGTTCTTTCTTCCACAATGTGCTACTGTGTCACAGATGTTTCTCATGTTAAACATCCATTAAACACACACGCCATCGTCTGCTGTGTAATTGTAATGGATTTACATTCAAAATGTGTTGTCTTACAAGTCTTTTAATGAGTTACTGTACTCTAAAACACTGAGTTTAGTCCATAATTCAAAATCCTGTTCCTGCTGACCAAATACTAACACAGATGTTTGCCTTCTGTTGACACAAGACTGTGGAGACTCTGCAGTAAATGGGTAAAATAACAAGAACATTTAGACAGAGTAACCTTTTAGTGAGATTTTTTATTTTTTTGGTGTGACCGAACCAGCTACAGCCAACAAAAATGTTTTCTTATTTGTCAAGTAGTTTTTTTTAGTTTTTACCATATTCATAGATTTAATTTTTTTGCCAGTGACTCCAAACCTTCGCTCCTACCCTCTTCCTTCACCTGAACCAGCTGTACCATGGTGGTGTTTGGCTGGTGTTTATATTACTGTTCAGATTTTGTGGAAAAAGCTGCTGTAACATAAATATTTCTTCACTTTCTATATGAAGAAAGCTCTGTCAGAATGTGTGTGTGTGTGTGTGTGTGTTTTCTTTCTTTCATTTACCCTGGTTTTATTTGTTTTTTAAACGCATTTGAATATGCCATCTGGAAAAAGTGACATGGCAGGTGATGTTGATGTATACTGCATACTTACACAAATTTAAATTGCAGCAGCAGTGCTGTTTCATACTCCTCAAATGGCTGACCGCACTAATCACATGTTACAGATTCACAATAACAATCTTTCTAGCTGCAGCTTTAACATTTTGACCCCAACCAATTGCTGATTTGAAGCATTACAATGAAAGCTGCGATGATAGAGCAGAACAAAATACTTGCAAAGGGAAATCTTTAAAATCCAAATCCTTGCATGAAACTGCATTTCCCATTACTAGTTTCACATAATTTCTACTAATGATGATGGTATTTCCACTTACATGACCTCTGCCTACTTATTCCACTCCTATAATATTCCTATAGCCTACAGGATATTTTGACCTGCTGTGATGGAGTTCCACCTGTTGCAAAGTCTCTTCTTTTACTCCAGTGGCAATGACATTTCTAGACGCCAAGATGCGATGTCTCTACCAGCTTTGACAAAGTCTGTCTGTAGTGCTAATGTCTCTGCTTGTGATGAGAACAGCTCTTCCCATGGTGATAGCATTTCCACCTGTGACGGCAATGCTCCTTCCTGCGGCGTGACATTTCTACCCACGACAATGGCTTTTCTCCCCAGTAAAGGGCAGTAATGCAACATTAAATGAATCCACTGTTAAACCACTCAAGAAGGAGAGAAACCTTCTCAATGTTGATGCATAGTGGTTTACTTTAAGCTGTGTCATCTGATGACGTACAGAAGTTGCAAATGGCAACCTATAAAGGAGTTATTGTATCCCAGGCCCTGGATCTGCATCTTTTTATTTGGACCGGAAGAAAGATTTAAGGCCAAGTATTGGGAAAAAGACTTTGAATCTGGTATCAGGCAGGCCATAATTTGCTCCTGTGTTGCTCTTCTCATCTGGGGCAACTATAAGAGCTGCAAATAGGCAACTGATTGCAAACATTTTCATATTTTCCGTATTCATTTTTTAAGGTGATAATATGTCAATGTTATGTTAATGGCTTGTTGCACTGCTCCCAAGTGGCCAAAGAAATCAATTCATGCAGAGGTTTCAAGTAACAGATTTTGTTTTTGCCATCCATGAAGTTTTAACATGTATTTTCAAAGCCTCTCAGATGTCCCCTCCTTCGTTGAAGTTTTTGAAGTTGTAAATCCCCAAATAACCCAGAATATCTGTGGATGTATTCGTGACTAGTAGCCTGGCATCGCCAGACTAATTTTCAAATAAGTATTAGTCTGGAACCTCTCAGTTCATTTTGGATTTCCAAGCGGCGTTATCGACAGGCGGAGACAACCAATCAGAGCAACGAAACACCGTCCTGTCGTATGGTACGTCCTGTCAGAAGTACGGTAAACACATATTTCTCATCAACATAAAGTTAAAATGCAGTTGTTTGTTCTTCTTTAAGAGAAAATTTACCATCCAGTCCATTTAATACTGCCGCTGTAGCCGGCCGGGGAACGCTCATCGGGGGCGGCCACCATCTTGGTTATTTACAAAGATGCTTCAACGGATCTCATAAAACATGGGCTCGCAGATTCGTCTGGTTACCAGGCTAGGTGTCTGGCTTACTAACTAACAAGATACAATGTGGAAAGAGGACAATTTTGGAGCTGTCAGAAGGTGTATTTTTTCTTTTTTGAAAGAGGCTAGTCCTCTTACCAAACGTACTAAAATGAAACTGATATCGATCTTCTCATCAAACTCCAGGTAAGAAAGCAAACAGTCGTATTCAGTATATTCATAAATCCTATTTCCCATGCTGGACTAACTCTATTTGTATATAATATATGAAAGTATTGCCTGATGTTAGATAAAGCCTTTCTTATGTAGCTTTCTAGATGAGCTAGCTGGACCTTTGTCCACCGCACTCCCACTGTAGGACACTAACCTCATGCTGAGTGCTACGGGGTTTGTACGTGCGGTTTTATGGTGTGTGTTTCCCGACCTGAAGGTAAGCTGTTACAGTGTGTGACAGTGCATCTGGATCAGACTCAGTGTTTTATATAGAGGATGGGAAAGAACACACAGGCTTTTCCCGTCCACAAAATATAATCCCTGTGCTTTACGCTGATGACAGAACAGAGAGCTTTGTCCCTCTGCTACTACACACAGTGAGTGTTTGAGCACATATTTTGTGTGCATATGACATGCTTTACTCACAAAATATAATATTATATGTGCAGGTAGGCACTATTGTGTTTAGGTGTGCCAGACATTTACAAATGGGCTTCCAGCAGATGCTCATTTATCCAAATGCACTACAGGAACTGTATGAGGTCACATGACTGAACAACTGGATGGTATTTTTATTGTAGCTGGTGATTTTAATCAAGCAAACCTTAGAATGGTTTTACCTAAATTCCACCAGCATGTCCACACCCTGGATCATGTTTACATGAATATTACTGGCAGCTACAAAGCCCTCCCTCGCCCCCACCTCTTGTGGGGTTTGACCCCACAAGAGGTGGTTTGACCCCACAAGGGTCAAACCATTATTACAAACACTTCAAGTGTGGACAGATGAAGCTCTACAGGACAGTTTAGAGTGCACAGACCAGCACATGTTCAGAGATGCCACCACCCAGGAGAACCACATCAATCTTGATTGGGGAATGATTTAATTTTCTTTGTGATCACCACAATGGTGAAATCATTCCCCAATCAGAAAGCCTGAATGGAGAGGTGAGGAACCCTCTCCAGAGTCAAAAAAGCTGCCTTTCAGTCAGGTGACAAGACTGTCACGGCCCAGCTGTGATCCCTGTGATTCTTGTGTTCCCCATGTTTCCCTGTGTTTCTCAGTCTCTCCTGTGTCTTGTGTTTAGCTCTCGTTTGCACAGTCTTCGTGTTTCACTCCTTCTCTGCCTACCTGCCCACCCCAGCTGTGTCTTGTTTGTAATTAGTTGTGTGTACATATATGTCCTCGGTTTTCCTTTGTTCTCTGTCTGGTCCTTGTCATTTGTTGTGTGTTGTGTTGTGTTGTGTTGTGTTGTGTTGTGTTGTGTTGTGTTGTGTTGTGTCCTGGCTCGTCTTTTTGGGTTCCCTGTGTGTCAGTGTTTTTTTTCTTTCTGGATAGTTTTTTTTTGTATTCAATCAACCTTTTGGACTTTAATTTTGGTGTCTGCGATTGGGTCCCTTCCCCGTGCTCCCTGTGCCTCTGTGTCCCCAAAGTAACAAAGACTAAAAACTGGCATCAAGGAGGCAAAGCAGGAAAGATCCAGAACATCACAGGCTACAAAAGCAGAAGCTCCCCCATCGTGTGTGAGGCCACGTTACCAGATGAGCTTAAGACATTCTATGCTCACTTTGATCTCCTCAACAAAGAGTCAGCTGTCAAGTCTGCCCCGCATCCAGAGGACCGTCCACTGACTGTCAGTATCCTCAGCAGCTGTCAGAAGCACCCTGCTGAGACCGAATATGAGTAAAGCTGCTGAGGATGATAACATCCCCGGCCGTGTACTAGGAACGTGTCAACCAGCTAGTCGATGTCATTACAGAAATGTTGAACTCATCACTGTCTCAGGCGAGTGTTCTCACCTGCCTTGAGACAGAAGCTGTTGTGAGGTTTTGCGGATGACACCATCATCATTGGCTGGATTAAAAACAATGAAAGAAAGGACAATAAATTAACTGCATTTCCCTTGTTATCCTTGTATTCTAACACTTGTAACTAAATTACTCACAGTGAAATGATCACAAAGTATAAATGCAGATATTCAGCTTGTACTTCTACAAGGAAAAAGCTCACAGAAACATACCTCAGAATACTAAGGATAGGAAATATGTGTGCCATGGTAAAATACATTAAATTAAGTAACATAGGACACCATAGTACATTCAGACCAAAGGGAATTTAAAGACGGTTTAAATGGTCACCGTTATTGATAGGGGGTATATGAATGAGATGGAGTGAGCTGTGACTAACAAATTCAAACCTAGACATGCTGTTCCAGGTGAGGTACAATTCAAGAAGTACAGTTTTACCTAATGCTATACAGTGAAAGCCTGTCACCTTCACGCAGGACTCCATCAGACACCTGTAATTTCCCACCAACCAGTAGGAGTCAGATAAAATACTGTATGTATGTGATATTTGTAATAGACAAAACTAAACAGACCAAAGGCTTATTAAAGCCAGACTCCCCAAAGAAGCCACCGGTGATGCTGAAGCAAAGATTCAAATCCATATTTATTCAACAAGAAAGATGCCAGCTCAACCCAACAGTGCTAACAGAGAGTTTGTTTTGCCACACTCAGTTGGACAACCAATGTAGAAAATTCTTCAGGAAATACATTTTTAACATTGTGGTTTCTTGTGTTAAACAAAGGTCTACACTACACAGAGTATACTGCAGTCTGTTGGTACTGTTAAGCTCTAATGTTGCTCATCTTGTGCAGTCTGAAAATGAAATACAACTGTCTAAGTGTAGGTATTTAAGAGTATGGTATAGTATTCTAAAGTATTGTATTGTGTTCTATTGTATCATATTGTATAGTTTAGTATCACATCGTATTGTATTGTATCATACTGTATTGTACTGTGGCATATCGTTGGGTAATATCGTACAGTGCAGTATCATATTTTGTATCATATCATAGTTTATCATATAGTATATGTCACATTGTATCATGCCACATTGTATAGTATCATATTGAATCATATAGTAAAGTTTTGTATGTTAAAATTCAATAGCAACATGTCACCCCTCTTTCTGCGTAAAAATAACAAACCCATGTAGGTTTATTACATACATGTACTGTCCAGAACTCTGTTTAAAGTGCAGAGGAGTCACCATACACACTGTACAATACAGCGTCCAAATTACTGTCTACCACACAGCCTCCTCTGCCAAAGGCTTCTCAAACCGGTGAGGGTCAGTTATGTGTGATGAACTGAAGCGGGCAGAAGAGTGAAAGCACTTGGGGAGTGGATTCGCTCAAAGCCTCTTTAATCTCATAATCTTTATAGAGTAGCTCTTGTTAGCTGGTTTTGGCCCTTGAGGCAAACTCCACGCTGCCCCTGCTTCTCTGTTCCTGCCTATTAGCATCACATCAACATGCACAGGCTATTGACAGCAACACACACACATTTACACTTTACACATACTGATGCTAGAGGCTGATAAAATTAGACAAATACCAGCTAACAAACTCCAGTTGCATACAAGATCTAAAATGAAAAATGCTTCACTTAACTGAATCATTTAGGCAACATGTCTTTCTCTCTTGTCTCATTACTGTTAATCACTGGCTCTGCTTTCTAATCAGAAAAGTCGTCTAACACGATCCTGCCTTCCCCATCCTTCCACGTCTGCCTGCCCTATCATCCAATCACAGTCATCCTTCAGTCCTGTTTAACGTCTGCAGCTTCCCCGGGGGTCAGCGCCGTATCATTCATCTCTATGACCAGGACTTCCATCAGCCAAGTGCTGGAGGCTGCTCCACACATACCACAGACGCATTATCCATTCATGGACCTTGTTGTCTCTCAGAGGAGACCAGAGAATCCAGATGAGCACTACTGGGTGAGGGTGTTCTGCTGTTTTCTTTGAGCTCCTTGGTGTATCCGTTATCATTTCTGCGAAGCTGCATTTTCATATTAGATTCAGAGGAGAAACCACAAGTGAAAGTGAAAAATATATCCTGTCACACTATCAGAGCAAACTTTTAGGTTTTATAATTTTAAACTAATCATTTTTTGACATTTTGTTTTGAAAGTCTCCAAAACATAGGGACTTTAAACTCCTCAGAAACCTCCAACCAATAAAAGCATTACATAGTTTTTCTAATCTCCCCTGCTGCCAACTAAAACGTTCTTGCTTTCGTAACAGTAAAGTCAGCCTGAACACAAGTGAGCCAGGAGAGTCAGCGCCCTTCCTTACATTTTCTCGGAGGAGCAGCAAATCTCTCTCAGAACACGACTGGGTGACACGAGGTGAAGGATGGGTGGGAGTCACAGCGGGCAAAGCTGAAATCAGGGTTGACAGTGCCAATAAAGTCTGATCACAGCAGAACTGCAATCAAATCAGCAGCATAAGCCCAGTATTATGACACTTTGCTAGCTACCTATGGTGTTTCTTAACTTTTGCAGTGGCTCCTTCATATAAACAGCAGGCTGTGACACAAACTTGTAAAACAATGCTTATTTTTGTTCAGTTACCTCTCTGCAACAATAAGGGGCCTAGCACAAGCATTTGAGCCTCAGTGAATCCATTTTCACACATATCTGTATCCGTGGCCGTTTCTGAAGATGAGGGGATTGCTGGTAATTGTTTGAATGTTAATATTGTTAAAATTACTTTCCTAGGCTCTGGGAACATTTTACATTGACTTTTATAAAAACCTTCATGGAGTCAGAATTCATAGTACAAAGAGCAATAATTGACCATTCGAGGTGTCCTGTCAAATGTTTTACAGACATTTCCTGTATGTGGTTAGTCTACGGGGATTTTTGTCACTGCAGTACCACAGGAACACACTGGCAGTAAGGGTGCCTGGCAGCACCGTATCCAGCTGTCTTTACACAGCCCGGGTTTGGATAAAATTTTTGTTGGACCTGATTGCATGAGTGGACTAAACCATATGCCCTTTCAGGGGGCTGAGGGCCACCAGGATTGTTGTACACACAAAAATAGTGTGTCAAACTATTTATCAAGCCAACAATGATAATTTAATTTTAATCCTAATAATTTATTTAAATTGCAAATATTTTTTTATTTGTGATTGCAGGCTTCTTGAGGGCTCCGAAAAAGTACAGTGCACTATTCCCCACAGTACAACACACCTAGCAACAGTATTCGGAAAGTTACAGATTTCAGCTTTAATGTACTGTATGAAAATTTGATTTTTACAATAAGATTTGATTTAAAGTAATCTATAATGTGATTTACTTTCTAAATGACTTTGATTCAAACCACTTTCGTTTTTAAGATCTATATAAGTACATTTTATACATAAACTTCACTTAACTCACCCTCCTGGTCATTTCCTTCACACACATCCTCTGATCTCTGCAAGTTGCTGTGTGTATCTCTGGGTATGGGCCACAGGTCTGTGGGTATGAGTGTGAGTAGGAGGATCAGCAGCCTCATTAAGAAGAGCAGCCAGCAGCCGGGCATCGACAGCAGCTTTGTGGACTGCTGGAGAGACTGCTTCACCTCGACAAACTCTGTAACAGCAAACAGACACATTGTCCTTCTTTTCAAAAGACAGCTGATGCAAGTCTGAACTGCTGAAACAGTACCGGGGGGCGGGGGGGCTGACTGCTTTTCAGTCTGGTTCTCAGACTGGACTTCTGACCAACTACTGCACGCTTTTGTATTGTGAGTTTTTTGGCTTTTGGCTTTTGACAAACTTTTGAGCCCTTGTCTAACTTTCAGTGGATTGTACATGAATTTAGCCCATAAATCTGTTTTCTGTAAATCTAGTTTTCTTATGAAAACTAGTAATATCAAATAACATTACTGACTTCCTATGACGCACTGAGCTTCTCTCTCCTCCTCTCCCTCTCTATCTGTATGCATTCCTATCCCACTAATACATGTTACTAACTCCACTTCTTCCTGGTAGTCCTTGTGCTTTCTGTGCTTTTTCTCCTTCTCACTTTCTGCAGGTTTTTCTGCCTCTGGAGCTGTAGATTCTGGATCTGTGATTGCCGGCCGTCTACTGCCCCCATGTTCCTGCTCCACACTCACTGCTGCAGTTATTATTTTTATTGGTCTGATTTGTTGTCTCTCCTCCTGTTCTGTCTCCCCTCTCCCCCTCTCTCCTCCCCTTTAACCCAACTCGGTCGATGCAGATGGCCGCCCACCCAGAGCCTGGTTCTGCTCGAGGTTTCTACCTGTTAAAAGGGAGTTTTTCCTCGCCACTGTCACCAAGTGCTGCTCATGGTGGGAACTGTTGGGTCTCTGTAAATAATATTTTAAAGAGTATGGTCTAGACCTACTCTATGTGAAAGCGTCTTGAGATAACCTTTGTTATGATTTGGCGCTATACAAATAAAATTGACTTGACTTGACTTGACTTGACTAAGGATGCTGTTTTACTAGTTAGGAGCTACACTACAGGAGTGTGTGATTTGGCAGAAGCATACTGGTCACTGAATTTCATTTTGCATTAAAGCAGCAACTAATTAATTTGTCAATTCGACACATTATGATTTAGTTTCTCTTCGTCGACGAAAAATAAAACCCATTTTGTAAACACTCAACACTTATTCTTTGGGTTGACACTGGCCTCCACAGCTCTATATCTGGTGCAATAAACATATGGCGCATTGTCCCTGTTAAAAAACACAAAAGATTAAGGCAAGGGGCGGAGATAAGACAAAAGGATGCAGAGGACTTTATTGTGTTACCAGTAATGAGAAAAGAAGTGAGATAGACTGTACAGTAAGTGTGGTGTAGGCTCCAGGCAGCTCGCTACATCAAACAGGACAACCCAACCCACAGCTATGGTTACCGAATGAGACGAGACAATAAGAGAATGTGTGTGTATGCTTGTGTGTGTTATTTATGAGCATGTCTTTGTGTTTGTATCTTGCAGGAATGTCACGGAGGTGGAGAAACACAGAATGCAACACAAAGGCCTAATGAAAATGAGTGGCAGAGCTGATCAGACAAGGTGTTTATTAAAGTGGTAGTCGCTGCGTAATTTGTTTTTGGCTGTGAAGGTCTGCAGGATATGAGTTAAAGTCCAGATATCTATGTGTGAAAGCACAGACTGATGCCAATCTGTCACTACACAAAGAACAAATAGTTGGGCTATGGTGGCTTCCTGCATTGGTACTGCATATGTTTTCCATTTTAATACTGTATGAGACATAATGAAAAAGTGACAGGAAGTCTATTCATGTCCCAAAGTGCTGCGGACGCTGAAAAGCTGGTCAGCGGCTGAACTTTTTCACGTTAATTAACTGTCACCTGCCAAACAGACTTCTTCACTTGCTTAGTTTCCCACCAGTTCGATTTCACTTCATTAACATTAGTTCTGCAGTCCCCATGGCCTGCTCTAAGAAGCAGGCTTATCTGATGTTCTCTTTGTATTAGTCCAGAGGGGTCTTTCAGGTTTTAGACCTGCTGCTTGGTTCCTGTTTGCAAGTGTTATCAAGACAAGTCAATTCCAGCTTTATGTATTGTTACATAAATGAACATCTTGTGGAGAGTGGTTGGATATACATGTGGAAAACGTTCAGATAGCAGTAGGGCCTAAAAATGGTCAGCCAGCCATTTGGCCTTTCTGTCCAACACCTCGGCCCAGAATGAGATATTGGAAGATCTACTTACCTAGTTTGCATGAAATTCCCTGTAGATGTTCATGATCCCCAGAAGGTGAATACTAATGTTTTAATGACCCCTTGCTCTAGTGCCGCCATCTGGGCAAAAGTTTCACTCGGACACAAGAAATGGAGCCTGAGAGTAGGTTCAGGTGAGACATATAATCCTTCAAGTCTGTTCTGGGTCTACCCAGAGGTCTCTTTCAAGTTGGACATGCCCGGAAAACCTCCAAAGGAAGGCGCCAAGGAGGCATCCTGATCAGATGCCTGAACCACCTCAACTGGCTCCTATCAACACGATGAGCAGCAGCTTTACTCCGAGCTCCCTCCGGATTTCCGAGATCCTCATCCTATCTCTAAGGCTAAGGCCAACTGCCCTACAGAGGAAACTCATTTTGGACTGGTAAATTGAAAGCACAATGCCTACATTACTTATTTTATTTGTTCCATCCAAAGCTCTCATACTGTGTAAGTTTTTAAACACTCGCATTCTGGGATCCAATAGAACCTTTATTTTGAAAAATGTAAAAGTCTAAATATGAAAAAGTGTACATTTAATAAGGTGTATATTATGACATGGCAAATTGGCTCACAAGATGACGAGTCATTTATTGTGTCTTCAAGCTCCTGTCCTCATACAATATAACCATCATCTGTTGATGATTGCGAAACATGACATATACTTTGAATAAGTATACATAAATCTATGAATCATTTCAAATTTCCAACTCTACTATTTTTTACTTCCTTGTTATTGCACCAACATTTTTTAAATCCTCTGCCCACAGCAGTTTAAATTAAAAACAAATTCCTGCACCAGGAAAATGTCAGGAGGGCTCAGGGTTTGGAGGTGTAGTAAAAAATGTTTCCAACAGTTCTCCCAAATACTTCAGGAATATAATCAGCCCTCTGATTTACAGTGGCGTACCTCATGTCTGCTGCAGCCAGTATTTATGTTCCATTTTATTCCAGCCTCTGCAGCACTCAGTTGTAAGTCAAAGAATTTTGGATGGAAGGATTTTTGCTCCTGTCTCTTGGCTGAGGAAAAGCTACACGTCCCCTACCCATTAAAACACACAAACACACACACAACAGTGTACACTCCCTGGGCAATTGAATCCGACTCCCTCATCTTGATTCTGCGCTGCACTTCTTCTGATGATTAATCAGAGAGTAACGGGGCTGCTTCCTGTGGCTTGAATATGAGCTACTCAGCAAATATGTGTTTGCCAACTTTGCCAGTGCCCCCCCGCCCCCCACACACACACAGACTGTGGACCACCACCTTCATCTTGGCAGGAGCAGGAATTACTGTCATGGTTAATGGGCTCACAGGCCAAGAGGCTGCTTTTGGACTACTTTGTATAATTCATCTGAATGCCTGTAAAAGCAGTTCATCATCATTCAGGCTGTATCTGTGTGTGTGTGTGTGTGTGTGGGTGTGTGTGTGTGTGTGTGTGAGTGTATGTATAGATGCTTCCTGAAGGGGTGTTCGCACTTGACAAACCTTCAAAAGAGCATCTAAAAGCGCTTCACGGTGCTCCCCGAGTCAGTACGTCACATAAACAGAGCCAGAAATGGCTGTTCTCAGCTCACTGTCATGCTGGGTGGTGGATTTAAAAATTAACAAGAAGCCTCAGTTTGACTCACTGCCAGATGGATCCTTTCAATAGTAAAGAGCTTTCTGTTATATAATCACTGAGTCCCTACTAGCCAGAGCCGAGCAGGAGAGGACAGGTGGCTGATGTTGAACCCCCCCACCACAAAAATTACATGGAACCATCCACTACGCACCAGGTTGATTTAGAACCACCCTGCATGGATCGCTGCCGTGTCATTCAGGTGACACTCGACCTGTTTTTATCTTCATGAGAAACTGGCTGCTAATTGTGTGTCTCGCCAGCTTTACAAGTAAACACTACACATAAACTCAATGCTGCATCAATGAGAGATTGTAAAAATGATTTTGCTGTTCAAAGCCTCCATTAAGGACACCATGACATAGTGACTTATTTTCACATCAATTTCTGAATTTAACGTTATTACAGAGCAAATTCTGAGTTGTGATTTCCTGTTTGCTCACATGCTGTATGTAAATTGGCTGTATGTTCCGTGTTGAAAGTGATATGGACAAGTAAAAGTGACCAGGTTGGTTATTGCTTATTCAGACATAACACTGACAAGTTAAATTGTCTTTAGTTTAACGTAAAGGGGTGTACATCTAAAAGGGGCTTCTGCCTCTGCTGCTTCTATTATTACCATTTTAAAAAATTGTGAACTGTCTTTTATTTTTTTCTTACTATTATGATTATTTTACAGAGTGAAATAGCAATGTGAAAAATACAATGGCAATCCAACCAATACTTGTCAAGACATTTTAAAACCACAAATGTCAACCTCATGGTGGCGTTGTCCCAATTTATATCTTATATAATTTATTTCATTACAAGTGATTTTAATCATTTGTTGTTGTTTTTTTTACTTTAGCTTTGGCAGCAACTTCAGTATCATTATTTTATTATTAATACATTTAGTGCTAAATCCAAACTTCTGCAGTTTGGGTATCACCCTGACATTTTCATTCCTCACTTCCTCTCAGTGGAGCACAACCCATGATACACCGCAGTTTTATACTGTCTACAGTGATTCAGTGAGTGGAAATGGACCTCAGCTCTGCTTTAAGCTGACCAGAAGACTGGATTCTTCCATAAAAACTGTGCTTAGTGCAGCATTGAAGAGAAAATTAATCAAACAAATATTATTCTGTAGTATCAGAACTGTTCATAATCTGCAATTTTCATTCTCATATGTATAGTCCAACTGGTGCACAGTTTGGCTATCATGCGCTTCACACATCACATAGTGATTGAACATATATTAGTTCCACTGTTAATTTTACAGAATTTTCATTATTCAGAGTTTCGGGAATTTACAGGAATTTCATTGACAAAGAGGATTCTGCTGTGAAGGATTATCCCCTCAGCCATTCACTGAAGCCAGGTGCTGCTCACATACTGCATGGCAAATCACCTTAGACACTATCTGACTCACAGATCGCCCTACCACCATGATGTAAGCCCCCACAATCCCTCCTGTCCCAAATTCATTGTTACAGCTCTCTTCCTCTGTCTCTCCACCTCTTTTAATCTCCCCTGTCTCTGTCTACGGGGCTGCAAGGACTCCGGAGGCCACCCTTTATGCTCGTAGTGCAAACACCACGCAGCGACAAACTCTCAAGGCCTCTGTCTTCTCTAACCGGTAAATCCTTGCTTCATTTACAGGTTGCACTGTATGGTCAAACAAATAACGCTCCAGTCAGAGTGTAGATCATTTGGGTGTCGGGGGTGTAGATGTAAAGTTAAGGTATACTGCAGAATCACAACATTTTGATTAATATTTGCTCATTTCCATCGGTTGGTGCATGGAGAAAGTAATTATGCCACATTCATGACACATTAGATTTACTGCAAATGTGAACTGGAAAAGCAGTTCACATCACATCAACCTGCTAGTTGGAGTGTTTTAAATTGCAAAAGAGATACAGTATACCAATATAAGAAGTCTAGGATAATTAAACAGCTACTTGCAAAAGCTGAGGGATAACTGCTGCTACACATTCATCTGATGTGATGAGAACGCAGTATTTGATGTGTGACTCAACCACAACTTTTTTTCCCAGAATGTGGTGCTGTTGCTAAGAAGAGGCACAGTGGGGAACCCATAGATGAACTTCTTTGGAAGAGAAGGTGAGTGCTCCAGGCGAAGCAGCTCAAGGCTTCATTAGCTGCTACGAGCATAACACACCTGAAACAACCAACCAAAAATGCAGGCAGTCGCATTGCATGGTGGGACATGCAGGCCTGAGACAAAAGCATGGAATAAGAACAGATGATCTCTTTAGTTTCTCTGTATCAATTCTTTTTTTTTAAGAGTGTCCATCATGAGCGGTGGAGTATCAAGTATATTCAATGAAAAACCCATTTTGTACTCTTAATTGTAAAAAGCACAGAAGCTCAGTAATAACTGATTTCAAAGAACATTTTGTCATTACATTTGACCTTTAGCATTTAAATATGTCACAACATTTATTTGCTTCTTCCAAACTTACAGGAAAGTGCTCACAAGGTGCACGTTAATGCAGCGAGGGCACCTACAGAAGCATCAAGTGGAGCCTGATGGGCAGTGAAGTCACTCCAGCTGCCACGCAGTTTGGGATGAGACCTGACAGTGCGTAGGAGGCTCACACATCCGTCCTTACTGCCACTGGAGGGGAAAACAACTCAACATAAAAACCCTGTTTTTGTCTTTTCCCTCCCTCTCCCATAATGCATTCAACATCTCACTGCTCATATCAACTACCTCACCAGCAGAGCGAAGCACGGTTCAGTTCACAGCAATGGAAATGATGCTGAACAGAATGAAAGAAATAAATGGATCCTACAGGTTAAATGGATACCTTTCAACAGATCTATTCGGTGGTTTTCTGTCTGATTGCTCATTTATGTCGCCTTTAGACGGCAACTTGAACGATAAGTGTGTATTCCAGCTATATCTTACCTCACCTCATACAATTTTTCATGTTTTCTGCAGAAGCTCATATTTCTCACAAAACGTATTGTGTCTCATTTTGCAGTGACAGTGCTATCATGCTGATGTTTAGCAGGTTCACCATTGAAGTTTAGCGTGTCAGCTTACGGTGCTAACATTTGCTAATTAGTGCAAAACACACAGTACACCTGAGGCTGATGGGAATGCCATTAGCTGTGCAGGTTTTCGGTCATAAACCAAATAAAATACCAATATTATATATATATATAAAATTATATAAAAATTTGACCACATGATGACACTGAAAAATCAGTTAAAGTTAGCTCAGAGCGAGCTTAAGACGTCGTGATATTTTTTGAGGATTGTGGGATTTTGTTTGGATATCATTTTCCTTAATTTAAGCCACTTACAAATATATGTTTTTCAAAACATGATGCTTGTAGTGCTGTGTGGCGAAAAAAAAAAGTCTTGTTCAGCTTTGCAGACATGTGGTATGCAACATGTAATTTTACAAGGCTCATTTTGCAGGGATTTCTTCTTTTTTTTTTTGTACTAGTCCTTCTGCTACCCTCATTTAACTGCCAAAGCTTTCTCCTTGTTACTTTGTCGAGCTGTGTCTATTGCTCAGGACAACATTTTCTGCTGCATTATATTTTTCCTTCGGTGTATAGCCGACAAGTGAAGGGTTCATATTTTATTTCTACTGTATGAGCAGGAGACAAATATTTTACTTACATTCAGTATTTCACTAGTTTTTCAGTTCACTAAATCTTAAGCTCTGACACACGTTCGGTATTTAATATCATTTGCCACCAAACCCTCTCAATCCACTTACATAAATAGACTACATTTGAGGAGCAAAGTGGAGCAGCAGCTTATGACTGACAAGATGTTTATCCATCCCTGACTTACGTTAGTTCAAAAACAGCTATTTTGCATACAGAAAATTATATATTCCCTCTCTTAGGGAGTGATGCATCTGTTAAAGTGTCTGTCTTAAGATTTAATACATCACTTAGATGAGTCAACATCACTTGGTTACTGCCGTAGTCTGTTTGGGATTTCATTAAAACAGTCAAAACCTTACGGGCAGGGCATTCACACTGAGACTGAGCACTGAAAAGTCTCTACATCTGATATCTAAACTTCAAAACCTGCTTACATCAAGTGATTAATCCTCTTGAGACAAAGAAGAGCCATGACTGATGACAGACATTGTATTACTGGTGTCGGATGAGTGTGATCAGTGTTGAGATATAGATCATTAATCCATCAGTTTACAGGGATGAGCGCCACTGATAAGGAGTGTTGTGTTTTTTTGTTTTGTTTGTTTTTTCGTTCATTATCAAATTTACATTAAATCAAACATACCAATAACATCCCATCCAACAACTATTCAAAACAGCAGTTTTCCTCATAGCCATAAACAAGCTGAGAGGCAATGAGTGACGATGTTTGTGATGATGATGACTCATAAATTACAGAAATCTTAATCTTCAGCTCAATATAGAGTGAACTATGGAGTGTCCGTCACAAATCGAGTAGTGAATGAGGGAACGAGGTATGGATTTCGCAAAAAAAGCCCCTCGAGGTGCTCAGAATCCTGGCAGGTTTGAACATCTACAGTACCGAGGCAATTGAGCCAATTCAGTCTGTGGATGGGGACCATGTGATACTGTGGAAAGCTCCAGATTAATTACTAAATGGACCAGAGTAATTGATGGACCTGGAATTCAGAGGAACTACTTTCTGAATAGTCCCAAGGAAATGCCTTGACAGTGAGCTCTGTGGCTTAACCACACAAATGGGGGCATTGTTTTGTAATTTTGCTGAACTGACCCTTTAAGCTTGTTAGTTCATGTTCCTTCTTTTGATGAATTGTTTGACTCAAGTGCTAACAAATCACTTTACTTTTTGTTTTAACAATTCAAATGTTTTTTATTGATTTTGAAAAAGGTGGTGCATGATAAGTTAACATATTTCATCGGTGATACCACTAATGGACATAAAAGGGCAATAAAATAAAGGAGAAATCCATACAAGAGAGGATACAGCAGCAGTCATCATCCAAACAAAGCAAGAAAAGAAAAGGAGGCCACCCAGGCAAACAAGGATAGCAGTCGAGATTGTCAGACAATGTAATATAAATCCAAAAATGATCCCAGAATGGTCCCTTATTATAATAATTATTATTATGTTATTGTTTCTATCATTCATCCTGATTAGCTTGGGTTCATATATGAGGCAGTTTGTGTCACATAATGGACCCATTCTTTCAATTCTGGGGGTTGTTATCTGGGAGTGTTGTTCTGGCAGCCGTAGTAACCCCAGCCATAACAACCAAATATTCCTCTCGTGATAAGTTATGAACTTGTGATCTGTCTAATAAACACACTCTGGAGATACTGGACACCTCTTACCCAGCCACTTACTCATGTGTCTCCAAAAGGGCTGAATAAGTGAGCATTCCCAAATACAGTATAAGTACGTGCCTATTTCTTTCTGGCATTTTCCAATATGTATTACTAGTTAATAAAGCCATCCTATGTAATCTAGTTGGTGAATTTATTTTTGGATTCCCAGACATATTTGCCACAAGTGGACAAGATTTCCGACCATTCCTCTTCTACCAGTGTGCATCCCAGGTCTTTCTGCCATGTTATTTTCAAGCTATTACAGCTACCACTGAGCAGTCCATTAGTCAGTCTGTAAAAGACAGAAGCACGAAGGCGCTCTGCCGGGCGTAATGTGGTTTCCATCCATACATTGATTCCTAAAGGTAATACACTTCCCATACACTTCCAAAAATGTCCATTTTTTGTTTTTCTTTTCCTCTAAGAGTTATTTTCTTCCTTGTCATACCAGGATACCCGTTAAGGTACCACTATTCCGATATACTGGTGTCTCCCCATTTTTATTTTTGATAGGTCATTAAGATATTTGAAATCTGAAATTACAGAGTTGAGTTTGTTAAAGTAAATGTTCCTTATTTTATTGAATGTTTTACACCGTGTGAGAAAGTGTATCTCTGTCTCAGCCTCACTTGTCCAACAGTGACCATATATATTGTTTTCTTTTGGTTGCCATGATTTTTTGTGTCTTCCTGTTTGGATTTCAGTTCAGTGTTTACTGAGCCTGTACTTAGTTATGATATAGACAGATCTGTCTCTGCTCTCTATCTCTGACAGAAGCGAGATGTTCGTCCAATTTGGATTCTTTTTTTAGGGCCAGATACATTCTAATCTACTTTGGCTTTTAGTTTCTTCTTCCCAGTGGTCCAAATAGGTTTCTTTACAATGTGCTGTAATTTGGTTTCCTCAGGTGTTATAGTGAGACTGCTCAGAGTCTGAGAGGGGGCAGTTAGTCTCAGCACCTACTGACATAGGGAACTTTCTGGGCTCAGCTCTTGGAATGGAGGGTGTCTAGGGGGCTGGATTTAAGGTGAATCAAACATGCGAGTGCTGTCTTTTGAATGTTAAACACCAGTGGGTAATCTGCCCAGTTCTGCGCTACATACATTTCTTGGTGTTTTTCTGTGTAAAATGTATCTGCAGAATTGTGCGTGTAGAGATTCTGTTGGACATTTGTCCCAGCGGGTACATGTCCGATGACTGAGTAGAACCCACACTTCACTACTGTACAGCGCAATGGGCTGGATGACACTATTAAATATTTTAAACCAGATTTTAATTGCAATCTGGAGATTATAACATTTTCTCTTGATTGCATTTAGAGCTCTTGATGCTGTTAGGGTTTTACCAAGGTATAACTCACACTATGTTAATTGATTTACTATTATTATTATATGTGATATGGTTATTACTATATTATTATAATTATTATTATACCTTATATGCATACCCCCCCCCCCCCACACCGGAGGCGGTCGCTACGCCAGTGGGCGTGGCGTCGTAGCTAGGCAGTGACGTCAGCGGGAGCTGTTCAAAGCGGTGTGGTGCTGAAGAGACCAGGCTGCTCGCCTCTGCTCTCCGCTCACTCAGCCGGCCAGTCGCTCGCTCGCTCGGTCCGCAGCCATCAGCTCGTCAGGAGAACGCTGGATTTCCCCGCCTCAAAGATCCTTCATTAGCGCTCATTACAGGAGGGTACGGACAGAAAGCACACCAGAAAAAAAACAAAACAAATAACAACCAGCACGCCATCTGAAGCCCATGTGGGAGAGATTTCAAACAAGTAAGTCGCCTCTTCTCTGTCTATTTGTTCTTTCTAGTGTGTCGGAAAACAGCAGAATTCGGTACTTTGCACCTTCACTGGGTTAGAAACGCTGATAAATCACAAGTGATCTTTTCCCAGTGAGATCATTTCACTCTCAGTTGAGTAATGGTACAGATATAACCCCGCTGTCTGTAATTATCAGCCCGTGTGTGTCCACTGAGGCAAGTCTTCCAGCCGCGCCTAAATCTTACCCTGTGCCTGCCTGGGGTAAAACATTTGACTCATATTTGCATGATCCAATGGTCAGAGATGCTCTCTCTCGCTCTCTCTCTCTCTCTCTCACACACACACACACACACACACACACATACACACTCATACACACACTCTGTTTTCTTTGCATGGATGCCTGAGACCTGAACAGCAAGTCAATGCAACCGAAAATACATATATAAAGCATGGCAATACTCACCTCTCTGTCTCTCTATATTGCTATTTCTGTATCTCCCTATCTGTGTGTGTGTGTGTGTGTGTCGCAGACACACACTGGCTACACAAGGCTGATTCAAGGACCTCAAATGAATTACATTTCGTATTTTCTAGTCATTGGGTTGGGATTTTTCCAGTTTTACAGTGTAGTGGTTTTACTGGTTTAGAGCAGGACAGGACAGGGACCTGCCGGTTAGTGGTCAAGCTGCTACAGTGTTGCTTCATTGCTGATACAGCCTCTCAGCTTGTGGGAGAAAGTACAGGAGCTGGTGAATCTGTGGAGAGGTGTTGCTTTTTTCATTCAAGAGTGCATTTAGGTGTGGCCCTGCTGGCCTCTCCTCCCCTTCCCTATCCTCTCATTTCCTCTCCTCTCCTCTTTTCTTTTCTCCTTGCTCTTCTCCTTTCTTGTTCCCTCTTCTTGTTTCCTCCTCTCCTCTTTTCTCCTCTCCTTCCCTCTCTTTTCTCATTTCCTTTATTATTTTTCTCCCATCCTTTCTTGTTTTCTCCTCTCTTTTGCTTTTATTTTTATTTTTTTTTTACTTTTTCCTCTATTGTTTCCTCTTTTTGTTACCTCCTTTCTTTGCCTGACCTCTCCCTTTTTGTGTTTCCAGCTCTTCTCTTTTATCCCTCTTTCTTTTTCTTTTCTCTCTTTTTCTTTCTTGTTTCCTTCTCTTCCTCTCTGCTCCTTTCCTCTCCCTTTCTTGTCTCAGTTTTATTGGCCTGGCTGATGTAGTAAAAAGCAGTCAAGCAAGCACTGTAAAACTGTCTCTTTCCTTCACCTACATATACACTATATGTACATTGAAAGGGAAGTGACTGGCAATCAGTTTCATTGTGTCTTTGATTTTGCTCTCTTCCGAACATAAACTGAGCAATGAAGCACTACAATACAGCAGTGGCTGAGACTTACTGACTTTTAGTTTCTAGTATGGGTCAGACTCCAAAAAGGCTAGATCCCACATTTCCCATAATGCAGCACCTTTCATTAGGTGATATCAGCCTCCTAAATGTTTACTTCTTTCAAACCCCACACCTCCATTTTATAATGCAAGCTTTATGTTAAAAATACAAACCAAGATAACTCTGATGACTTCACCAGGGTTTTTCAATTTTGGAAAGCTCCCTTCAAGGCCACAAAAGACATTACACACTACTGTAATGTTTTCATAGGCTTAGTACCACTTGTGTCAAGCAAACTGAGATTTATATGTAAATTTGGTGAAATGCCCTTTAAGAGTCAAAAACATAAACATTTTCTTATTTTCTTATATGTCAGATGTTATAAAAACCTTACTTTTGCTCCACCTCCAAAAAATCAACTTGTATCACTATACAAAGCCTAAAAATGTTGTCTTATAAAAATGACAAATTTCAACATGATGTGGTAGTAACAACTATGTATCTTGTACATAAGACATTATGGTTGTGTTCCCAAGGCTGGGAAAACCGGTGAAGCTCAACATCATGAACAGAATCTTTTTGAACTTTCCACTTGGCTTACACAAGATCCACACGGGCCATCTGGGTGCTCGCACTGTGCAGCTTGAGCTCTCTGTGCTTCCTGAAGTGAACACATCTTGATATTTTAGCACACAGGCAGATATGTGAAAGGTGACATTGCTGACATTATGACAGGGCTGCGAAAGTACATGATTATATATGTTTGGAGTATTCATGGATCTAAATATAGGTGGATGGAGAGAAGTGCCACTCAGTTTTTTTCTTTTCTTTTTTTTTTTTGTGTGCCTATACTGAGTTTAGTTTCTGTCCCTGTAGATTTCGATCTGGGACTGTAGCCCAGCTCTTCTCACATTTACCCAGTTATATAGGTATTGGATTAATCCTGTGCATTTAGGTAATACACCATGTCTGCATTTGCTTCTGTGAGTTATTTAATATGGTTCTTGGCTTTAGACCATGCTGCCAAAAGAGGCAGAAGGCTTCACAATATGTCCACATCTTTCAACATAATCTTGAGACTAACCTTTTCAGTCTGGCTTGTATGACGTCTCCTTGTTTGCCAGTTTGATTGGTTAAATCATCACCTCCTGTTTGATATTTTTAAATTTAAAATGTCATCTTAACCTCCTTGAGGAGTGGCTGTTAATGTTTGAGGGTGTGTTTTTTTTTTTAATCTGTATTTTCTCAAATAAAAGGCCTGATGTCTTTATTAAACTCAATGGATGCTGAGAGCTTTGGTGCTCAATATCTCAGAACTACCCTGAAGGCAGATAATGTTTTATTCAAGCTCAGAACATGTTAATTATTCCAACCCTGCATGATAGGTATTGGATATTGATTTATGGATTGATGGATTTGCTGTATTTTTTAAAATCTTACAAGGAAATTGGAGTTAAATTTAATTTATTCCTACCAACTGATGGCTTTTTCATAGACCCCCCACTCTAACCAATGGCCTTTCTGTTGTTGGAAAAAACAGTCAGCGAGGCAGTAAAAGGTCAACCCCCCCAACACTCCTTTTTATCCACATGCTCCAAACGGGCCCCTGGGTGTCCGGCAGGCAGTGTTACTGTTCATGACAGAGCAGGCACGTGCTACTGGTGGGTCAATAGATCGGGCAGGTGGGGCTCTCTGATGGGTCCTGGAGTTCAGTGACACTTGATAGTGCAGGATCTGGTTTCTCTACCTGTGTGCAGGTGGAGCGATATCAGTAATACACGTTAATACTTAACTGTGTACAGTCCTGGATAAGATGGAGTAACTGTGGTTAATGCTGTTATCAATGCTCAACATGCTGTTCAAAATGCAGTTTTGATTAGCCTATAGGGTTTGGACAGCATTCATGGTGGAATGACAATTTCAGTTTTTCTAATTGTATCCATTACCAAAGAGGACATTAACACATCCCCCTTCAGGAGGAGGTCAGAGACCACTACAGAAAGGCACTTGTGCTGTTTTAAGGACACTTCAGCAGAGCTTGTCCTTTAGGTGATAACTCTTAGGGAACACTTGATCCCAAATTTGATGAATTGAAACCTAGATTTCACGGATGGTTCACAGATGTGAAAGACCCCCACATTGTTGTGGTCAGTTGGACATATTGTGAAGTTGAAGATTTCAGATCCAGGGATCTGAAACAGGGTGTTGTTACAATTTATCCTCAGGGGAACACATTTCATGGCAGTCTATCTAGTAGTCCACAAATGTGAACCTCACAATGGTGCTAGAGGAAGAGTCAGAGGATCACACAAGTCAGTATGATTCATCTTCTGGTTGCCATTGAAATCTGTATAAAAGGTCATGGCAGTCAGTCCAATAGTTGCTGAAATATTTCAGTCTGAAGCAAAGTGGTGGACTGACATATCGACAAACATTGCCATCCTTGGAGTCATATCTCTAGTGTGGCTTTAAAATACATTGGCACTAAATTCTTCCTAACTTAGAAATCCTCTTCAACAACTGTAAGGCCACCTCCATTGTTCCCCAGCCTCACCCAAAGTGTTGCTTTGATCTCAGCTAGCTCGTCCGTCACAGTTCTGCACCATTTTATTTTTAGCCTACCAGGTTCGAGTCCACCTCACACAACCTTTGGGTTGGAATCCACCTCCATTCAAAGCACCTCTGCCTTCTCTGCCCCATAGACTTCTCAGGTATCCCTTATGAAATGTCTCAATCCTTTTCATATCAGCTTTGGTTCCCCGCCAGCTTTCGGAACCAATAGGATGGATATATTTGATTTAGCATTGGACTGTGTCCTGCACTTACATGTATATATATTTTTTTATTTTTTATCTAATTGCGTTAATAAGAAGTGAATTACATTTCAGTAAAATTGAAACATTCGTCCATTGGCTGGGAATCCTGAACCCTCTCTAGGGCTTCTAAAGCTCCTCAAGGACTCTTTGGTGTCCTCTTACCCCACATTTTTGAACGTCTGCTCCAGATAAAAAGATAGTATAAGCATGTCAAGCCCTGTGATGAGCAAGCTCTCGTACCACTCCTCTGCTTCTTCATAATGCTCGTCCTCATTAGGGATACAAAGACGAGATTTTTCTTTATGTGTGCTGAGACTTCACACTCTAGTGCATCTCTATTATTTCCTCCCCCCTCCTCCACTAGGTGCTCCCATATGGGTTTGAATAGAATACATTGTCACAACCACCGGCAGAATGAGAGGGCGGGGTTTCCTGCTTCACTTCGTGGTCAGACAACAAGTAACCACTCAAAGGCAGTTTAGACCGCTGTAAATCCAGTTTTCTTTTCTTTTTTTCAAATATCATTTTAAAGCTAAACTCTGTATCTGTCCTCATGTTGATGCCCTGTGCAGCAGCAAGTGGTCTACAGCAGAGATGAGAGAATTGTTGCGGACAGCTGAAAGGAGGCCTGCTGTCTTTTGAATCAGCCACCTTGAAGGATGTGTGATACCTGTGGGTTTATGCTGTTAATTTCAAACCGTGAAAATACAAACAGGGTGTGAAATGTGGCTGCCATGGCACTCTATTAAAACAGATTTTATTGGCACCAAAGCAGGTACTTCCTCAATAGTAGAGTATATAGCACTGTAAAATAATCCAGAGTTCATGATAATTTCATTAAAAGACGTGAAAAAAAAAGGTTTCAAGGTTGAACACTACACATTGGCAGCTCCATGAGTACAATGTATAAACAACGTTAAGCTATTCTTCTCCCCTCCCAAGCTCACAGTCGAGTCAAGTGTGGCATCAGCAACGAAGCCAATCAGAAGACATCATAAAAAGTCTTCTGAAGTCAGGTGTAACTGTTTACCAAATGATTCCCAGAAGACACCTTGTGGGGCGGTGGGGTTGGTGGGGGGGGATCAGCCAAATTTTCAAGTTGAAGGCTGTCAAAGGACTTTTAACTGCCTGCCAAACATGCCGCACATGGATTGGCGATATGGGGTCTGTCAGGTCCAGCGCGGAGCCACTCACTGAAAGCCTTTGGGATTAGCAATTTCATAGGATTGTCATTCTGATCCTCTATGTTTCGTTAGGGCGGCCTACTTAAGACCACATCTGGTCAGCATGTTGCTGTGTACGCACTGAAAAATAAGTCATTTAATCTGTATAAAATGAAGTGAATAAATCTATTTGGTCGGGATAGAAGGTCTAAATAAAGCGGCACTAACTAGTGCTATAGAGCATTCTTCTTTTATAGCACCATAAAAAGCAATTATATATGTATATATTTTGTACCCTTTTGTTGAGGCCAATGTCAATATTTGGTATACATTCTTTAACATATACACATAACATGGCCAAACATTAAATTGATGATCCCTTCAATTAAGTCATTAAAAATGTGTTTGTGACAAGATATGTACAGAGCTAGACATAAAAAAAATACACTTGTCAGTGCTGTCTGGTGGACAAGCTATTTAATGGCAACACTGTTCCTAAATCAAAGTAGAGGCTCACAATGTTTTAAGTCCGGGTTAAAATAATATATCCATATGTAGATTGAAAAAGGTTTTGCTTGCTGCAATCACTCCTCTTGTTCAAACAGGCCATTAAGAGAACCATTCGTGCTTCCAATGTAAAGTTAAAGCCTTTTTAGAACTAAATGTCCTACATTTCTCTGAACAGTGTTTCCTCGTTGAGCTAAGCAGGAGGAATAGTAATACAATTAGGGAACTTTGCACAAAAAAGAAAGTAACTTTGAAAGGTTTCCACTTAATATGACTCACACTGACACATATTGTCTTCAGATAAACTTTGAAATACATTTTTGCACACGACGAGGGCTGTGGATTTTGTCCCCCTAAACCTCCACTGAAAACACATCAAGAAGGGATATCTTAAAGGCCAGTATGAAAAGGAGGAATGATTACAAAAAAATAAAACCTGTTTCAATGTTCCTATGAGCCCCTGACTATTGTTTCAAGACAGGCTTGTAAAATTTTGAACCTTTTCTTTTGGATGTGTACGGTTACATACTTTCTTTCCATGAGTGAGATGAGAAGATGTATACTGTTCTCATGTCTGTACCGAGCTGGAGTCAGGACATGTTTAGCCTAGCTTCGCATTAATACTGGAGGCAGTCTGTATACTAATAGCTAGCCAGTTAGTTTGAATGGATGTATTATAAGAACTGGAGCTTTGCGTCCAATTTTTCCCAGTGGCCACTGGCGGTATCGCAATATAAAATCCCCTGCAGGCCATTAAGCATTTTCCTTATAGACCACCATTGTTAAAGAGACGCATGTAAAACAAGCAGAACATCTCCATCTCTCATGGTCAATTGTTATTCTTTGTATTGTATATTAATAAGACACAGGAGTTTAACCTTTGTAAAACTTTTCCAAACATGTCTCTCATTACTCTGTCTACGTACCTAACATGAGATTGTTATCGATATTCTCAGGTCGCTGTTGAAGATGAAAGTAAATAAAAACATATTTCCCAAAATATTGTACTTTTCTTATCGCAAGTATGCAGCATCTTGAACATTTCTGTAGTGTGATTTCTTATTATTTCTACTGTATGCTGATACAAGTATATGATTTATGACCTTTGAGCATAGATTTCTTCTTTCTTTTCACTAGACATCTGTCACTGTAATTCCACCTTCAAGCTGGCATGGATGAATTAACCAGGATTCATTTAGGAATATGGTAAATGGTAAATGGACTGCTTTTCTAGTCTACTGGCAACTCAAAGCGCTTTTACAATATATGCCTTCATTCACCCATTCACACACACATTCACACACTGATGGCAGACAGAGGCTGCTGTGCAAGGTGCCAACTGCTCATCAGGAGCAGTTAGGGGTTCAGTGTCTTGCTCAAGGAACCAGGAATCTTCCGATTACTGGACAACCGTTCTACCTCCTGAGCCAAGCCGCCCCTATATAATATGCAACATATAAGCACACAACTGAAATAATGATGGTCTTAAACAGATTTAACAGATTCAACAAAATTACATTAGCACAAACCAATACAGTTGATGCGTAGAATTTCTTGAAGTTCTTGGGCACTGGGGATTTGCCCACTTTCCCCACTTGATGATCAAGCCTCGCTAGGTATGGACACTTGTCTTTAAAAATCTGGTAAATACAAGTGAAACTCTTGATATAGAAAGAATTCACCTAACTGTTTTACCTTTCTCAGTATAAATATAATTTTGGGACAAAGTATGAGGCTAGGTGACTTAATAAGATGGACCTCAGGGTCAGGGAGTGCACCCACCCTAAACCAGAATATGTAGGCTGTGTTTAACAGGCAGCATATACAGCATGTGACTACTTTAGCCCTAATTAGACCCTGTAAAGCTGATTAGAGACCAGACCATGTATCAACATTCACTTACCAATCTCTCCTCCACCCTCTTCTCTCTCCTTCTCTCTTTCATTTCTACTCAGAATGTATGGGCTTCATATTTTCACCATGCCTTCATGTGGGCGTTTGTCCTTTACATCTCTCATCCCTCTTTCTCTTCCCCCATCACTCTTGTATGTCTGCCATCCTCCCATCTTCTCTGTATCCTCCATCTGTCTATCCCGTTCCCTACATCCACCCATGCTGCCATGCTGGCAGGTTCATGTGCCAGCATGGCAGCATGGGTGGATGTCTGCTAAACTCTATTGCTTTTGCTTGCGCATTGTCCAAGGAAGAGCAGTGTTTTAATAGAGAGATGGACACAGTTTGAAACCTATTTTGCTAAATTTTTTTTAATTTTAGTCAATGTCTTAAAGAAAATGATGGACGTTAATGTAGATTTGAACCTGACCCTGGACCAGTCTATTCTACCAGCAAGGTGAAACAGAAAAGCAGCCCTACCACACTTCCCTCTACTGTAGCCTATTTACATACAGCCATGATACTGGATTTATTGCTATTATCATCAGTATCAATATTATATTTATATGGATAGTAGGTGGTTAAGAAATTAAAAAGGCACAATGAGTGTGTTTGAAGACATTCTGCTATTGAGAAAAGGTAATTGAGTTAGTCGCGTGGCACCTGTTCAGCTGACAATGCCCATGCTGTCCTCTTCATCACTTGAGTAAATAATATATTCACGTTCATGTTACCCGATCGGTCCATGACATTTTCACTGCAGCGCAACAATAATGGGATTAACTACACACATGCCACAACAATTGATGGTCTGCCATCTTTGCTGACATCTCTGAACATGTAGCAGCTGGATATTTCAGAACAGAGATGTATTTGTAAAAGAATGTTGCATCCTGGAAAAGGCGCATTACCGTCCCTCCATCCTTTTAAATAACAGCTCTAGAAAACATTATGAACAGTCAGATTAGTCAAAATTATTGTTAGTCCAATATATATGTCTAAATTATAGCCCAAAATTACAAATTTGTCTCAACACGTCGCCAGGTGTTTCACAAATATACAACTAAATGTATCGATTAGTCCCCACTGTCCTCAGTCACTGACTAAAGCCACTGACATAGAATCATATCCCACCTAAACCATCTCTTTTGGGTTTTCACCCAAAGCTCTGTCATCTTTTCCTCCTGTTTCAGAAAACAAATATGACAGGGGTCAACCGACGTCCGCGATGGCAGTGAGCGGTAGCTGTCAAACAACTATCAAAATGTAATGACGTGAACGTCGCACAGAGCAGAATATGTGAAAGCAGCCTGGACCAGAGCACTCCCAGTGTGCAAAGCACTTCCATATGCATACAACCATTATATAGCATGAATAGAAGTTCGGAGTTACAGTCACAAGATCTAAAGAGTAGAACAACCTACCAAGGTCAACTGTCCGCTGTAGGGACTGTAACTTAGCACATACATAGACACACACAATGGCTACACATTAACCTCACTTGTGCTCTGTGACACATAGAGGAGATTATATAAATCATCTCATGCGTCATACATAGTAGCACACAACTGCACATGCACACACTGAGGCACACACACAGTCCCTCCTCTTCATCCCGTATTATAAATCGTTCTGTTGTTATAATTACAAATCCAATTGAGGAGCAGAGTGGAGAGCAGAGGAAGTACTGTGACCATCAGTTAAACTGGTGTCCCTCCAGTTTGGCTCAACGAAAATGATGTGTGTGCACGTGTGTGTGTGTCGTTAGGCGTGTTACAATACCCTGCCATGCTGTTCCTCAGCAATCCACTTCTGTATATTGCAAGGGAGGATCCCGTAAACTAGTTTAAAAAATTTAATTCTGGTGATTTTTAGACTGCAGGGAGAGTGATGACAAATTAGTCTTAAATCTAAAAACATGACAGCTTTCATCTCTGATTTATTGCTGAGAAGAGATGCAGCTACTTCACTGCGGCCAACTTTTTGAACAACATCCAAAAGCTTCAGCCATATTCTCATAGAAGATGGATGTTCCATAAATCAACAGTGACTCTCCTCCACCGCTGATGGAGGATCTCCAAAGTCTGCGGATAAAATCACAGACAGAGGCGGTATTAAAATACAAGACGGATCAATGTGATTGATTGTACAAAAACAGAAACAGCTCTCGTACCAAAACCTCTTGAATTGTTGACTGCAGTTGAGTGTACAGCAATGTCCTAAACCAGACTTGCATTGAATGTCTCACTGTTTGTACATGCACTGGTAAGGGACTGTATAAAAAGTATTTAGGGGGGTCTGAAAGTGGGTAAGGTAGTGTTGTGATTCATATTTTTGCTGAACAGAGCAAGGGATGGTCTTTTTTCCCTTATTGATATTTTATTCAAACCTTCCCTTTTGAGATTTTATTATAGTAATAAATTATTTTCATATGTGCCATGGGTCATAAATGTGCATTTTTCCATATGCAACGGCCAACAATCAATACTTTGTTTCTTTAACTAATAGGATCAGTTAGTGATGAGTGAGTGAATTATCTCTAGCAAATAGTGCTTCACGTTTAGACATTTGGACTCTAATGTGGGTATTGATGGTGCACATTATACAAAGATTATGTTGAATTAATGTTGAGTTTGTTCTTACATTTATTACATGTTAAAATTGGGGTACATTAACTTAAATTCTTTATGCTTTACCTATTTTAGTTACATAGTTAAATGAGTAGTACCAGTTTTAAATACAATTATATTATTTCCAGCTGGGCAGAGGGTGTTACAGTTTTTTTAATGATAAGGGTAGAGTCCAAAGAAAATATTTGTAATGCACAGGCGGGTCTTGCTTTTGTAGAAGAGGGAACATAACATTCAGCCCCCCTCCTCACCCACATAACTTTTTTGTACTGTCCTTGAGTAAAAACAAGATGTTGTTCTGTTGTTTGTTCTAGGGAAAAAAATAAACTATACTTACTTTTAATTCACTAGTGTTCCAAAATACGAAATGTAAATGTAACTGTTAGACTTAGCTGTAAATAACTCACCATGTAAATACACAAAGTGTCCAACTGAACCGATTTCTTTAAAGACACTTTGTTATAGATGCTAATCTTTGACCACTGGCTTTGGTAAGTGACTACTTTACAGTATGTTTGCTAATGCAAACTGAACGGCCCAAGAATTATAGCATCAACATGTTCAAATTGGGTTTTTCTGCAGGAGGATTTGCAAAGGGAACTGTTCCTCTTTGTAATCCATCTGAATGAGATTGGCTGAACGATATTTATTCTGGATTAAACTCATTTTGTTCAAATATGTGCATCTCACTAAAGCTACATTTAGGGTGGACAGCTGTGCAGTGGTTAGTGTGTGTGGGTGTGTGTGTTTGGGGTTGAGGAGGGGGTTGGTTGCCTGCCTGCCTGCTGCTGTTGGCAGGTCAGTGTGAACTGTCTGTGTGAACATGGAGAGATTATGTTTTCACCGCTGGTCCTGTCTTTACCTCTGCTGAGATGACGCAGAGAGCAGGATTTGGGTTTGGTTGAGTTAATCTTCCAGTCTGAGGTTTATATTTGGAAACTGTGCGAGTGTGTGTGTGTGTGTGTGTGTGTGTGTGTGTGCAGCCAGTCATCTACCCTGTTAACTGATTAAATCATAGACACCCGCATCATTCAGACTATCGACTATGTTGACTGATATTGCTCATGTGTTCTGCAACTAAAACAATTCTGTTTCTATGGTGTACACATGTTAGCTGCAGCTGTGGTTGTGTTGCCGCTCTGTCTGCCCGAGAGGTGCCCTCCTGTTCTGTCTCCCAAAGGCCCTAATCTACTTCTTGTGTGAGGTCGGAAAGAGGTGCTTTGGGTGGAGTCGTGCCTGTCAGATGTGGTCGATGTAATTGAACCATATGGCTTCAGAAATTCATGCAGCACCGGCCGCACGCTGATAACGGGGATGAAACTCAAACAAACAAGCGCTGTACATGTGATGACTGCACAGTATCCGTCTGGAGCTACACACATGGTCTCTCATTACCTGCATGGACTACAGGCCATGTTCTGACCTCAGTGAATGTGTGTGTGTGGGTGTGTGTGAGGTTGAGGGGGGAGGGGTGGGGAGGAAGGATGAGAGGCAGCCCTGTACGGTAATTAGTGAGGTGCTGAGGTTAAAGATGACACAGAGGCAGGGTGGGCTACAGCTCTGTGCTGCATGTAAACCTGATTGTCGACTTCCTCCCCATTCTCTTTCTATTCTCAGCCTCCCATGTGGTGAATTCAAAGGGTTTCTCTATTGCGGAGTAGATCCAAAAGGCAGAGCTGCAGATGCAACTAGTGCAGCTGGCAGCATTGATTAGGTTGGGTATGCGCAGATTCTGTTGCAACCAACGGAAGGAACACAGACAGTTTGGAACCAGACGTGGTGTCGTTTGGCCACGGTGTCGTTTTTGCTCGGTCTGTCAGACTACAGGCGCTGCTTTGTTGGGGCTTCTCAGATGCAGCCTGTGAACCAAAGTGAGTACAAGTTACAGACAAAACAAGTAGTCAGGCCATGCAGATGGAATGCTGTTAAAGCTTTGACATACTTTTTAAAGCTGCACTAATCCATATTTCTGTCTGAACAGTGGATCACATGTGTAATTTGAAAGGTGTCGCTCATGGTGACGAACCCACGGAGAATCACAACCAAACTCTGGTGTTCCCTTCAGCTCTATGCAGCGCTGTGCAGTGCACTGTTTCGATTTTACACAGCTTCCCTGTTTTGGTTCAGTGTCAGCACCCCTGAGTGTTGTTTCCAGCAGGGTAGAGAGCCGTTGTTAGCAAAAAAGGTTTGATAAACCCACTCTACACTGCCAGACAGCAGACTGACAAAGAGGGAATATAGTGGAGCATTTTGCAGCTTAAGAGCCAGATATATATTTCGCAAGAGCTGTGGACCAAAAACGGAGCTTAAAGGAGAGTGAATATGGGGCTTACAGTTGTTAGGTGGCCACACAATCGACTCCAAATGTTAATGTTGCTCCAAGTCTGCTGGATGTGTAAATATGCAACTGTTTGCTAACATGTTCAATCAACTTTATCAGGTGATAATATTTCAAAACCTCTTTTAATTCATTTTATTAGTTTTGAGTTTTTACATTTGTAAGTTATTACAAATTTGAGATGCAGCAGCTCCCTGCTTCACCCTCTGTCCGCTGAAACAAGCACCTAATGTCACACGTATGCAAACAATCATGTGTGAACAAGATAAAGACCAGGCACCTTGCAGTAAATCACGGCAGAACCGAAGGGATTATATGTCAGATAAACTCTGACAACCTCAGCCAAACTGTTGAACTAAAGCCAGAGAAAACAAAACACATTTCAAGCCACATTAACACATTCATCTTCTCTAAGATGAATTTATTTCAGGTAAGACTCGTATTGTGGGTACACAGGGTTTACATCCTTTTAACATTTCATTTCATTATAGGTTTTGCGATGAACTCGAATAGGGCAATTTCACACACACACACACACACACACACACACACACACACACACACACAAATAAACAATATTTATTTGAACACTGCTGTGTGGTTGAATTATTAGAAATCTGGTGTTTCAAAATGCTTATTTCCTTCCTTTGTCCTTATTTTAAAAACATACTGCAGAGCCTCCAGTCAGCCACAATGATGTCACAAAATGCCGTGTAGTAGTCTGTCAGTCAGAGTCTAATCACGCTGTCAGCAGTTTAACAAAGATCTATGCGAGCAAGAAATAGTACTGAATGTGTGCTTCAGAAATCCAAATACCCATCATCTTGAATGAATCAGCTTTTGTTCATGTATTGTTCCACTGATAATAATTGAGGATCATAGCTCTCCTCTCCATCTCTCAAAGGTTTCAGCTTTTTCACTGAGGAGGCTGACATGTACACATCAACCCAATTACAAAATGTTGATATCAGTGAAGTGTTAACTGATTTGTTCTCTGTGTGTTTGCAATGGGTTTATCCGTATAAATGTATGCATGTAACTCCCAAATAAAAGAGGATCAACTACCTGCTGTATTAAAACATATTCTGCTTGACTACACAAAAGATCACAACAATGATGTAATGTAAACAGACAGCTTATTAGAAAGAACCATATAATAAAAACTGACAACAGCATTGTCATAAAGATCGGTCATAAAGATCACAATAGTAAGTTCTCAGTCAGCATCTACAGTATAAATCTTCTGTGATACATAGTATGGACGATCAAAGGATTCTAGCTGCAGCATGGATGTAAATAAAGTCAGCATAATCCAACAATGAGCAATCCATCAAGTTGCTGTGCAATTTGTATTCTGTTGTTCAATGTACTGACACTGTTTTAATAAAGAACCTTAATTTATATGAAAATATAAGGACAGTTAGTAGTTAATTTTAAATTATTGTTTTATATCCAAGCAGACCCCAAGGTGCCTTTAGTATGAAATACTTAGTAATTGGTCATCTCTTAAAGTACTGACATTTATTTATTGTCCTATATTATAGGTCTTGATTCCATTTAAATTCAGCTATAATTCTGGCCTTCAGTTAATAAAAGACTGATTAATGAAGGATACAATAAATAGATCATTGTCATCAGCACAATAGTGATTAGTGTTTCCCTCTCCCAGGATGGACAAACATGCAATAAATGTCACGTGTACAGAACAGATCAACAGAAATCACAGTGAATATAAATTAAAATGACAAAATGACAGAAACGTACAAACTGAAAATATTAATCCAGGAAGCCATTGAGCAACCTCGGTGTCACCAAACAGACAGAGACTATAAGTACTCAGGTTAAGGGATTTATTAAAACTGAGACCGACCCACCGAAAGGACAATGGGAACAGGTAATCGAACTAGTTAGTTGAAGTGCTATTTTTACTAACTTATAAAGAAAGTCTTGGACCCAGAAGGTCTCCATCAGTGCCTGCAGCTACTTCTTTCACAAATTGGCCTATAAGAGGTTATTGCTAGCACTATTTACCTCTTGGTAAAGTGAATCACTGGAGGCCAGGTACAGTATGTGTTCTCTAGCAAAAAAAGCATTGGTAATATAGTCTTACTTAAAATGTCACTAAATTAAAGAAGAATAGAAAGAGGACTTCCTAAGACAAAATAAGATTCAGCACACTGACCGTTTTCCAGAAATGTGTCTGATCTCCAAAAGAATAATGAGGGAGGGAATAGTTGTAGTGAGTGTAGAGTATTACTGATTTAAAAGATTATCAAGCTTGTCTAAATAAACACATTTATTTTTTGATTGCACAAAGTATGGCTATTTGCCACATTCTTTGCTCAGGAATTTCAGATGAAAGCAAGGATTACAGAGCATCCCAAGATTTGTAATTCAAGATGACTACTGGTCCCACAGGGAAATTTGTATTAGACATAAAGCAAGCGCATAAAAATAAAACAGCTTTAGTGCTCTAAAAGACTCAGCACAGTACAGAATGCAACAAGCAACACAAAATACAGATACACTATTAACCCTAACATTTCTAAAGGATACATGCCTTCTGTATCTAGCTGCAGTCATACCAGATTATGGTCATGTTTGTAATGTCTCTTCCTGTATTACATAATATTCATAAAAAACCCTGCACACATCCCTCTGAATAGTGTGAACTGAAGAAGTAGATGAATCTGCTCAAGAGATGACGCCAACCATTTATCTGTAGCTCAGCCTGTAACTAACCTCTAATGTTCAATACAGTCTTGTCACCTCAGCGATGGCATCATATATTTAAGACAAGGCTTGAATCTGAAGCAGTCTGGTGAGTTATATATGTTATTTGAAATACACTAGGCATTGCAACAGTATATACACTAAAATAACGATAGAGCATTTAAAACTCCACTGGGTGTGGTTCACTTCAATGATACACCTCAAGGGCTTGCAGTAGCAATAGTGAACTTTTTTTTTTTTTGGGTTTTCAAAAAATGCTGACTCTCAAGTTAAAGCATTTGTATGGCTAAAATTGAATTAATAGTTTAACATTTTTGCTTTCTTGCAGAGTTAGATTAGAAGACCGATACCACTCTCAAGCCTGTGCACTAGGTGTGGAGCTATAGCCGGGAGGCAGTTAGCTTAGTTTAGCATAAAGACTGGAAGCAGGGGGAAACAGCCAGGCTGGATCCCTCCAAAGTGCCGAAATAGGCAACTACCATTAAGTTTAATATCGTGTTTGCTTAGTCACGCAGTGGTATGGGGAGCCACAAAAAACAACCCTTCAGGGATTACAAGAAGGGACTCAGCAGTATGGTTTTACCTTTTGGTCTAGAAAATGTATTGTGTTGCTTATTTTTATATGTGTATCGCCATACTTTGACATACTTTACATTCTGTCTTAGATGGTTCTGTTGCAGTCTGTAATCCTTACTTTATTGCATGTACATTTCTATTCAGTAACACAAGAAACATTGTTTAATGGCAACAAAAATCATTTCCAAGTGACTGGTACAGCATGGAGGTGTAAAAAGACATCTAATTTTCAGTATCTCTCTCTCTCTCTCTCTCACTCTCTGTCTCTCTCACCCAAACACTTACCTGTGTTTGCCATGGTCTGAACTTTGGGCTGTTTCCATAGCAACATTCACCACACTGGTGACAACACCGTCATTTTGCTCCTGTCTCCCCTCTACATTTACTGATCATGTCTGCTTCTCTATCCCTCCTTTTCCATTTATTCTTTCCGTCACCATTCCTGTGAGTTTCACAAGGAGAGAACATCTCCATACCTCAGCTCAATTGATGCCAAATTTGTTTGGGTTAGCATTTTTCAGGATGACGAAGAGAAAAGAATCACCATGAAGATTGTTTATTTGTAAGCCTGAAATACACATCGGGTAGTATTCAGCACAGAGAGTACCCTCTGAGCTAATAGCTTAAGGGTGATGTCCCAAAGGATCCAAACATGTGCAAAAGGTTCAGTTGGGAAGGAACCTTAATGGAACCACTCACCCATCTGTAACAGAACATAATACTCCAGACCTGTAAGACTGCAAGAGATATGAAGCATACATTATGCACAAGGCAGGAAGTGCTATCACAAGTATGATAAATAATAACTAGAACAGGAAGAGGCTTTGGTTGTCAGGAGAGAGATCAGCACACGCAGTAACAGCAGCATGTAGGGAGGGGGAAGCAACATTGGAGGACTTCATAAAGTAAGTGTGTTCAAACCCAGGACTTTCTGAGAATTCAGAAAAATAATTCAATTTTTGCCTAAGCAGCTTCTCATATCTCTGCCTCTAACGTGTGGTTTTCCTCTTGATATGGCCCCAAGTTGACATGGTGTGGGCTTACAGTTTCCTACCCAAGGGTTTGAAGAAGTGAGGTTAACATTTGTTTTGGTTCTACTTTTTAAAAATAGCATTCTCTATTCCTGTATGCATGTGTTCATGTGTGCGTAGATGTGTGTAGGAAGTGTATAGAAAATGAAACACTCCCACTCAGTGACCTATGCACTGGTTTAAGACGCTTTGGGATTAGAAATACTGCACCTTTGCTCAAGTTCCTCACTTCCATGGCAGGTTAGAGAACAGTAAGCTGGTCGTTTTCACCCCTCTAATACCAGAAGGACACTGAACTTTACTGTTCAATCACTGACATTTTTGTCAGAAAAAAGCCAGGGGGATATTTTCTATTTACTTTTGGTTGGACTCGGAGAGAAGGGTTTAAAATTAGTTACATAAAAATTAAAGTTTACATGGAAAGCTTTAGGAAGCCCACGCTGCTTGCCCCAATATGCATTGTTTTGGTGGCACGTGTTTCCCAAATTTCTATAACAGAGTGCAAATCAGCGTGACCCATTATCACAATGGCCACAATTATGAGAATAGGACCAAGGTTGAAAAATACTGTAATATAGATCTTTTCCATTTACTGTTAGAACTTCTTCCTCTTGTTCTGTTTTAGTCTGTCTGCCATTCTAATTTCAGTTCAAAGACAACCACTTTCCTTACTGATTTGGTTTTAGCAAATACACATTTTTTCCCTTCAGAGTGCCGTCGATGAAAACTTGTTTTTGGCTTCTTTCAATGTTTCTCACTTGAAAGTTCAGCATTTACAACCTGTTGTGGAGTTTGAAAAAGAACACTGGTGTGAATTTCCCACGATGTTTTTTAAATGTGGCAAAGCCAATGTATTGGGTTTTCATGTGACATCAGAAAATATGACCTTGCTACTGGAAGCATGTCGAGAAATGACCACAGGCGGTATGTCTTCTAATTTAGGCCACATGATGGTAGGGTTCTCTGTTTTTGGGCTGTTTGGGCAGGAAGCCAAATATAATTAAAGTTCTTAGTCATCAGAAACATCAAGCGTGTTGGTAAAATGGTGAACGCAGGCTTGTGAATGTAAGAGCATGGCAGCCCATTTGGCAAGTGGATATTAAATACATTTCTATGGTCTGATTAGGAGTGAAATTGTTCTTGTGTGATTGTGTTTTGACAGTGGATCAACATGCAGCTGTTAGCTGTAACAAATGTAGAGCAAATCAATGCTTAATAATCTATACTGGTCTGTCTGCAGCCAGGCCAGAGAGCAGAGTACATTGTGGGGGTGTGTTTGTGCCTAAGTTATATGTGAATGCGTGTGTGTGTAGGGTGTGTGCGTGTGTGTGTGTGTGTGTGTGTACTTATGTACACAGATAATGCATATCTTAATGCCCCGGTCAAGTATTGATGACTTAATGTACCGAGAGTGAAAACTGCTGTTGTCTGCCTTCATGTCTCCATTCCTGTTATTTGTTGTGTGTGTGTGTGTGTGTGTGTGTGTGTGTGTGTGTGTCTGTATAAAGGCTGCTAGACTGATATGGGGGGAGGGGACAAAGGTCAGAGTTTAGTAGGACAGAGAAGCATGAGCCTGAAACAGAAGGAGAAGGGGAGAAAAGAGAAAGGATGAAGAGGGAGGAAGGGTAGGAGGAAAATGGACAGAACAAAAGAAAGGATATAATGTGTGTAGAGGCTTATGTTTGTGGTTGTTTCTACACATATTTGTCCATCTGCTGTTCTACTGGGAGTAGTGTTTATTTGACTACATGATTCTTGTCTGTATGCACCCTATATGTCCTTTCCATTTGCTTGTGTATACAGCTGGTATAGAGGATTTGCACTTTTGATACAAATCTCTGAAACCATCTGACTGGGAATGTACAAATACCTTAGATATATAATTATTATATTAATTATATATAATTTCTTCTAATGTTTTTGGTTCCATTAATAAAATGGTTGCATTAAGAATATATTATGGCTCAAAGATATGCATGTTTGGGAACAGGTTAGTTTGATTGACAGGAGTCGCAGCCTATCACACTCAGCTGTGATGGCTGCCCACTTGCTGGTCCACCCTCAGCTCCATCCCGGCTCATTCCCTTCCCACAATTTGGATTTCCTCCAAATTTTGGCTCGCTCAAACCTGAATCAAAAGATTGCTGGTGATGACACAGACTGTGTCCATGTTGTCTATGAGTGCCTTTACATTGACTTTAGCTTCCCGGTTATTATGGGTTTTCGGATTGTGTGAAGATGATATTGTAGTTTCAGAAACCTGGATAAACCTTTATCCTGGTTTTGAGGAACCCGAATATGCTATCTGAGGTGGTCCAATAGAAACTTGGATACTGTGGCCTTTAATACTTTATCCAGACTTCTCAGGTGGCAGGTGCTCCGATCAGCTTGAGTTCCATGAGTAGTTTACGATGATAAACAATTTATTCATGTAGAGGATACATTTTGTTGCTGTGCTCATCTTCCAGTGCTGCTGACCATATGATGAAGGGACACTAAGCAGAGTGGTAAATGCTCTGGTAAATTAACTAAACTGGGTTCATGCTCTTCTGCTGAGGTGGCTGAAATGGGTAGACTGACATACTAGTATCAACACAATATACTGCAAAATGTAGTCACTTATGCACCAGGGACAAATTCCAGACAAATGTATTAAGTGAGCTGTACATTAAACAACAGGGCCTTGTCAACCATTTGCCCAGTGGCCAACCACGGTACTGCACCCAAAAAAAACCCATTTAAAAGAGCATTTAATAGAGAAGTATAAAACTGTTAATAATACACCTGGAACTGCAAAGAAGGTACATTATTACTCTTTGCATTATGATTTTTGGTTATTTACGAAGATGCCTCAATGGTGCTCCTCTCTGTCAGTCATTGTATTAAACCCACCTCATATCAGATCACCACATTCCAGTTCCAGTGGAAATCTATCTAAATTGGAGAGCGGCCAGACGTATCTACCAGAGCAAATAAAACATGAGCTCACCGATTCATGTGGTTCCCATGATACTATTTAACATGTGACTACAAGCAAATTGAAAGAAAATGAATGATGCCTTCTTACTATACATTAGACAACAAGTCAGAGGAGTGCCTTGGCTCCTGCTGTGTAATATTGAGCAGACCACTGCTACACTGACACCCGTCATTCTGAGGTATTGATCCACTACAAACTGTCTGCTCTGGATTACACAGAGCAAACACAGCAGCAGCTCTCCACACATTCACACACTGGCTTAAATGTACACAGTACAGGCAGAGGGCATGCGCACGAGAACACACACGAACACACATTGTTCTTCTGAGCTTCACTGCCGCCCAGTGTTGCCAACTCCTCAGTAAGAAAAGTAGCTATTGGCTGTCCTAAAAGTCGCTAGAAGTTGCTAAATGACATTAAGACCTAATTTGCATAATTGTAATGGACGCTGTAGGAGAGGAACAACGGTAGGAGAGACAAAAAGAGAGTAAAAAAACACCCTAAATATGTTTAGAAACTACAAATGAACTTTGTTCTTTTGATTATGTTTTGATTTTTTTTATATTGAAATAGGCCATCACTTCTCAAAATAACTTAATGACTTTAACTAACTTAATGCATTGTCGAGACCCACATTACATAAATCATTTTTTTCCTGTATTGTTAATTGTTAGAAGATCAAATTTAATCAAAAGACTTTTGTGTGGGCTGGAATTGATAGCTTTACATCTAACCCTCCTCCTTTATCCGGACTTAAGACCGGCAGAGTGACCCAAAAGAGACACTCTGGCAGAGTTACTAAGGTTTTTTTTTTTTGGGGGGGGGGTTCTTAAGTTTGGTTTAGTTTCTAGCCTCATGCTCCACTTAGGAGCCAGCCAGCTAGATGTTTAACTGATGTCACAGAGAAGCACACACACAGTGGACGGGGTGAGTAAGTGGGTGTGGGTCTCCTCTGTGCTCTGGCTGCAGCTGGGATGCTGTGCGAGGCCTCTGTGAGGCTGACCGCCTGTGAGCGCTTCGGGACGGCGGAGGGGCTCACGGCAGCACTCGCTGCTCGCTGAGGACAGTAACTGCAGAACAATACATGTTTTCATGTCAGAGTTTTCAAAACACCAGAAGAGTCACCATAACTCCAGAGAAAGTCGCTCGATTTGTGACTAGCTGATTGCTGTCGCCAAGAAGATTTGGAAAGTTGCCAGATTTAGCTAGAAAGTCGCTAATTTGGCAAGACTGCTGCTGCCTGTTCTGAGCCTGTATGGAGGGTGCCCAAGGGGCTGTTGGGTAATTGTGTGTTATTATAATCCGCTGAATGTGAAGGTAGCAAGAAAGCCTGTGCTTTGCAGTGGGCAGGTCTGAATGGATTGGATTGTCTTATAATGGCTGTCAAGTGGTCGTGCAGCTGTGACCGAGGAGAGCGATAATGATTTGTAGAAAGCAAAGAAGAACATTAGAGACTCTTGTTAGTGTAATTGAGTGGCTTCATTGTGTACTTTACTGTACTTTGAAGGTTGCTTTTTAAACCACCTCCCAGTTCGATTGTGATGCCAATTAGTGTTGAACCGTCGGTAGGTAGAGAACAGAGGGAGCGACGCAAAAGGAAGGCGAGATAATTACTGGTTTTATTCTTACTTTACTTCCTCTGTTTTTCTCCTTATCCTCACAAGATATCATCTTTGTAAAAATGCAACCAAGCCATTTATGTTTTTTTTTCTTTTGACACTCTTGTTTTGAGGAGATGTGAAAGAAAAAACTAAGGCAGGTGGGGGGTGAGGGCATCTTCTGGATCTGTGATTCTCCCCTGTGGTTCTTTTAATGGGAGAGAAAAGATGAAAAAAGAAAAGGGGGATTGGGGGGATGGGATATGAGAACTGACACTAATGGAAGAAAAAGGGGTAATACAGGTTAAAATGAAACATCTGAGTAGTAATTATTTTGCACAACCAGCTATGTGAACATAGAATAGATTATACACTGTATTTTACTGGTCATGCGATCCTAAATCTAAAAAAAGTAGCTATATTTTTATACTGACATTGGATCACATGACTACTTGTATGAGATAGGGGCAATTGTAGCGATCAACCCACAGACAATTGTCACCCAATTCTGTGTAGTTTTCCTCAGCTCTATGGAGTGTTTTAGTGTCTTTCAGATCACTGTTTTGGTTTTACAGCACACAACTGTTTTGATTCAGTGTCAGTGTCAGTGCTCCTATCAGCATCCTTTCTAGCTGTAGCAGAAAGCTGTTTTCAGCAACAGAGCTGAGCAAAAAAGACTTCTAACAGAAGGCCAGAAATGTGCATATGCATTCTTTTTGCCAGATTTATGAAGCCGCACATACGGCTGATTCTGTTTTACAAATCTCAATCATTGTGGAACTGGGCAAATGCGCACCAACCTCATTCCCACTCCCACAGTTTACTTCAAATGGACATAAAAACATCCTTAAACATATTGATACTTGTGCCTGCTCCACCACTCATTAGACCTGTCAATCATTCGTCAACAGCAGGCATTACGTGCACGTAGTGTAACCTATCACCAGGGTGATATCTCAATCCTCATTATTAAACGTCAGAAGGATGATTAATGATTCATTTATTGCATTTATATTGAAACAGAGTTTGCCATGTTGCACTGCCATGATTCTACAGTAGCCCAGGATGTATAAACCAAACGCTGGTTCTTGATTTATGCGATGGCCACTGGACTTTTAAAATAGGTTTATAAGTGCGTTTTTGAGTGACATTTTACAGAACGTGGTGTAGACTGAAAAATAATAACACAACCGGTGAAATTAGCAAACAACCTAACCAAGACACAATGTTTTACCATGAGGATACGCCTCTCACCTTATATTTTTTCTCCACCATATCATTTCACCTGCAGCAGTCTCAGCTAAAACCGTGTGTCTGCATGGTCTGATATATGCCTGAATTCAGTGTGGGAAAGGGCATGCGCATGGTTTTTGTGCGTACGCATCATTCATCTGGTTCCTGGTCTCTGACCCTGCAAACGGCACTGTTCTGAAAGTCAGCCATACCTTCTTCATCGCTACGTACAGATCACACTACCCCCTGCATTTTCACCAAACAGTAGCACTTGATACAAAACGTGAAATGTGGATGTACTCAATATGGGCGAACTTCCTAGGGATACAGGGCTGCATAGAAATATCACAGACGTTACTGCAAAAACTGTCTATTGTATTAACAAGTCATAGTGTTAGTCATACGCAGTTAATGACATAGTGGGCCCTAAATCAAAAGCAGGTTAATGGTGGAGAGGCTCTCATAGCAGCCTTTTTGTTATGTAAAAGTCTGGAGGTGATGCGGTGCTCTTCTGCAGAGCGATATATTAGATCATGTACAGGAAAGAGAGACAGTAAATGTAAGATAGAGAGAAAGAGTGAGAGCCACACTGAGACATGAAGAAGAGAACGACATGAAACAAAAGGTCATGGGTTAGAATCCAAGCTATAATGTCACTCACTTAAAGGACCATTGCAGCGATGTTTTAATTTACACCAAATTATATATATTAAATGTTACTGCAGACTGTTTCGAGACCATAGTTCAGACTTTTGGATGTATTTTTTTTTCAACCATCCAGGCAATTGTTTGTAAATGCACTTTAAAAGCAGCTTTAAAATAACTGGACCCTTTTTTATCAATTGTAAGCTACAAAAAAACCTACCAGTCCACCAAAACCTCTGGATACTTCCTCCTGACATGAGTCAGCCTTGTCCAGCTCATTTGTTGTCATGAGAGCGGCAATGTTGCTCAAGAGCAGGTGGCAGCAGGTCCTGATCGAATTACGGCACTGATTGCATTGTGTCTCATAGTGATGGTATTATATGCTTCTGCTAACCATGTTATACAACCACAATTACACTGACGAAGGAGACAGAGAGACGGAGACAGAGGAGGAGGGTGTGATTTTTTGATAGCTCAAGATACTCACAGATATTCAAAGTGCAGGAGATCCAGTAAGTTAATTTGATAACACCACGGAAAGAGTGTGAACATTAAATCTTTAACGCTCAGCCATTAAGACCTGGGCTTCCTGAAAATGGGCACAAATTGAATTATTAGCACACACTTGTGGCACAAGTGCTCATGAGTGTGATATAACTATACGTCTATAAGTACAACTATAGGTCATATCTCTTTGTTGTGAAGTTTGAGGTCTTTATACTTCATCACCTGCCTTCCTAAGGGGGCTGGGTGTAAATAGCCAAATAACTGCCATTTGACTATTGTCACCACTCCAAAGAAATGTTTGTAATATTAGTGACCACAGGTACATGTGTCATCCTGACACAGCACAGTGCAGACTAGAAATAATGTATTATTAAAGGTAAGAATACAGTAGTAGAAGGTTGAATGTGGGTTTGGTGTCCAATCACAGGAGCACAGTTTAATGTAAGACTCTTGGTGAGAAAACTGCTGTTCTCTGGGAAGATCAGAGTACAAATAAACAGCCCCCCAATAGTAATATACTGCAACCCGTGTTTTATAGGAGCAGATGATGCACGTTGTTTTTTAAGTACATTTTTTGTTTGGGAGACATTGAATATCCTGCAGAAAGATGCACACAAATTTATTTTAAAAGTTATTGATGTCGCTACTACTGCATTAACTTACACTACAACAAATGTGTTTCTTATGTTACTGTCTATTTGTTATATGTTTAGCCATGCTAGTGGCTGTAAGGATGACAATGTTGGGAATGAAATACAACCACTGGACAACAACTATTTGATTTGGATTGCTATGACATTTTACATGGACATTCATGGTCCCCAGAGGATGAATCCTACTGAATTGGAGGTCCCCTGCATTTTCCTGTCATGCCATTAACAGTTCAGAGTGAAATATCTTGACAATTATTGGATCGACTGCCATGAAATGTGCTACAGATACGCATGATGCCATGAGCATGTATTCTTTCTAGACTTTGGTGATGTCCTGACTTTTTCTTTTGGCTCAAAGCAGCACGCCGTGCCTAAGCACAGCCTCACAGGCCTGCTAGATTGGCTGTACTTTAGTTAAGAGTCTAAAAAGATTGTGTTTGGTTAGTCTCATATGGTTAAATTGACACAATGTTCTAATCTACCTTCAGACTCCACTACATAATAACTATAAACGATTACAAAAGAAAGGGCTTTGGTGTTTCTGCAGCGGTCTGTGGGTGCACCTCTGCCAACGAAAGACACGGAAACTGGACACGAGCTGGAATGAGCAGGCTGAGACGCATGAAAAAGTGTGTGGCAAAAGATGTGCCAAAAGTGACCCTGCACAACTTGCTGTGCATAAACAGAATCTCAGCTGTGGCACTTCACCCTCGTCAGTGCAAACAGGTTCCTTTGTAGCCAGGAGATTAAAATGGTGAATTATCAGCACAAAAATGTCTTGTGCCTGATGAAAATGACCCAAAGGGATCTTTGTGCAAGATTAAGTCGTTTGTGTCACTGCATGCACAGCGACTGATCGAGGAAAGAGCAGGACACAACTAGGGAAACGCACACTGATCACACAGCCAAATGCTCAGCAACATGTACACACACACACACGTTTTTCGAACAGTAACTCCATTGTGTTTGCTGGTGTTCTCTAGTTTCACCACACACACCCATTCTGTATAAGCACCCTGTATATGTGCAGCACACGAAAACACACACATATAGACGACCTCCTGAGATGCAGCTGTGAAATACTGAGGCTAATTAGCTGCTGGCTCTCTCCGGCTGATGATAAATAATTTGACACTTTATCCAGTCCAGTTGAGAAGCCAGAGCACTCATGGGAGTTGTTGTTCCACCCCACGGTTCCCACAGGTCTGATCTTAGCCCAGACTGCTTTATTGTTGAAATGAAATATGTAGTCATTGAAGGAGCCACAATTCTTAATTGAATGGGCAATTACTACGCAGGGGGAAAACTTGTGACACATGTATCGCTTGTGTCAAGTATAGCCCCAGTTGGACCATAACACATGAACTAAACGCCTGACGTGCTTCACTGTAGCAGCGTACATGCACTGCCTGTGAGTGTCTGTGTCTCACCACATTATATAGATACCCTGCAAACATTTCAGTATGTGAGATCAAAAGCTGTGTCCTGACTGTGCCCGTGTGTGTGCTCTGTACACTGACAGGCAGCCACACTAGTACAGTTACTAAGTGCATGTGACTAGGTCACCATGACAACAGAACTCCCTGGAGCATGCTGAGAGCAGAGTGACATCACTAGCCTTTGCGTGTGTGTGTGTGTGTGTGTGTGTGTGTGTGTGTACAGTACATATGGCACTTAACTGCTCGTCCTGCAGAAGCTGCAGGAGTACGCTGTGTCTGAGAAACAGACACAGGAAATGAAAAGAGAAGAAGAAGAAAAGGAGGGAGAGAGAATTAGTAAAGCAGAGACAAAGACGAGAGGAGACAAAAGACTGACAGTGAGGAAAATTAAAAGATCCATTAGATGCAGAGAGGGCGTACAGTAATTACTCTGATGTGCACCCCAGCACTATTTTGGTTTCTGCCAGATGATCGTATTTGTCTTATCACTATTGCCTCTCCATAGATTTCGGAGGGGTGTGCGTGTGTGTGTCACTCAATGCTTTATTCTCTCTCCTACATAACAAAAGGAGGGCATTGATCACTGCTGCACCACATTGTAAAACACACTCGCATGCAGTACATGCAGTGTACATGTGCATTAAACACAGAGCTAACACACACGCTATTGACAGGCTCACACAGGCAAGTGAATACTTGACTTTTCCACACTCACATGCGTACACATACACACTGGGAAGCAGCGGGCACTCACACACAGTTTTTCTCCTGTTTCTCCAGACAGACAGTATTGATTGGGAGGGGGAAATTCTCCTAAGCAGATCTGTGGGAAAACTTTAACAAACTCAATGCCCAGGCCGACACAGTCATTCAGTTCCTGGCTGTCGATATGCGCGTCCTAATGAGCGTTCCAGTATAGTGAGGTGTGCATCTTATTAGGGGATGTGTTTGGGTGCGTGATTAGAGATGTGAAAGTGTTATTGTTGGTCCATGCTGTACTTCAGTGCTATGTTCTCAATATATGTAGTTTGTCTCCCTAAAGACAGATATGTATTGATAGCAATCCATTTTCACAAACAGTATAGAATTGCAGAAAAAGAAGGACGAAGGAAATAAGGAAATTTGCCCCCCCCACCCCCCCACCAACACACACACACACACACACACACACACACACACACAATGTGTTATGTACCATATTTTGTTTCATTCTATTCACATTATTCATTATGTATGTAAATGAGGGAAAGGTAATATTGAAGTGTCATCGTTTTTGTCTAATTAGGAGACAAACTCCCACACTGCGCTTTGATTAAAGCACCACTCCACCACCCTCTCTCGGGAGTCATTAATAGCGGAAAGCACATAGCTAACAAAATATTAACTATTTTAAAAAACCACTTCAGAAAAAATATAGTTTGTCCTTTGGCATCTCTGTGAATTTAAGAGTCATTTTTTTAAAGGTCTATTAAATCACTGCAAAAACTGTATTTATAAGTACGAGTGAGATAAGTGAGATAATCTTATATCTTATCTAATCTAAACTTTTAAGTTAAATTAGATTATCTAGTGCTGATTATGCAAGGCTGTTTCACTTAATTCAAGGAAATGTCATTTGCCTTGTCTTAATTAGAAATTTGATCTTATTTGTGGTGATGTTTCGCTGGATACAAGGGACTCGTCTGTTACAGATGTTCCAGTATGCCTTGACACTTATTTTAAAAATAATTCATGCATAATACAAATACATATTATTTCAAGTTTTAGTCTATTGACTTGCATGACAGTATATCTGTCTATCTGATAGACATTTCATTAAAAAGGACTGACTTTGAAGTAAGTCTACCATTATTAGTTAAAAGAGCCATCAAAGATGATATTTTCACAATGTCCATTGTTAATAAAATACACTACAGCCTTGCTGGCAAACCTGTGATACTGTAGGTACAGCACTGCTTTATTTAACCAAAATATTGGACAAATTGAAAATTTGACCTGATTATGGTGTTAAGATAAATGAAAACTTTGGCCAGGTGGTGGCACAAGTGGAAAAGTGAGAGGAATATTTAAGTCATTGGGATTTGTCCTCTGGAAGCCATGAATGTGTGTACCCTTTTGTCCTAGTCCATTCAGTAGATGTTGACATACTCCAATGGATAAGTGAAAACTTTGACCTGCGTGTGGCGCGAGATGAAAAGTCAGGGGAACATTAAAGTTATAGATATTTATCATCTGGGGATGTTCTCACGTAAATTTTATTGGCTTCCTGTATGTCTTGGTGCATGTGTTTTTACACTGAGCCACACTCCTCTAAAGCCCAGTCAGTAGAGGGGGGAAAAATCACATCAGGGGGATTTCAGCTACCTCTACATATTTACAAGGCTTTGGTATATCTTCCTGGCCCATCACACAGAACGCTGATCAATAAAAATGACTCAACTGCTTGGACAGTTGATCTCTAACTCGTTCTCCGGCCTGCAGTCTGTTGTAGAACATAAAGTTGGTTTTCAAGATATTCTTAAAGTGAAAGTAGACCACTGTCAGAAAAACTCAGGGGAGACAGCTTAAATTCTAGTCTTCCTGAACAGGAGATGGAAATACAGAAGCAACGTTTGTCTCCATTAGTCAACATCATTCCTCTGGTGAAACGTCGGTGGCAGCAGGATTTCAGAAACAGTAGCTCTAATTAGCAGACTTCTGCTCCTCAGAATAATGCAGCACAACAAAGGATTTCTCTGTGGCACAAAACTGACTCACTGTGAACATGTATATGTTTTAGTCTGCATGCATATGTCTTTGGACTGTTTTTGTTTTGTGTATCTGTGCCTCAATGTGCGTGTGTTTTTTGCACTAAAATGCCTGCTGACATTCTCTTGGATCTTTTGCCGTTGCTGTGTATTTCAGTCTCTCCCTATAAGCCTGTGTGTTTGGGTATGAATTATGCACTGCAGCGTTTCCCCCGATAAGGCCAAGTGTGACAGTTTGTGCTCGCTGATATATCAGCTGTGATTGATGGGTGTTTTTCTGGGTTTGGTTGTTATGTCGGCTGCAGTGATAGCCCTAAAATGTTTAAATGTGGGTTATGGGATCAGGCACAGCACAGTAAAATGAGACTAAAATGAACAAAGCTTGTACTGTCAAGCTCCTTGAATTAGCAGCCAGTATGGGAAATGCAGCCAGTCTGCAATAATCAAATAAGTGCTGATATTTATGAACTATTTTGTAAACTATAGTGACTTCCTCCTTTGGACAAAGCCGTGCTAGCTGTTTCCAGTCTTTATGCTAAGCTAAGCTAAACACCTGCTGGTCCCAGCTTCATTTCGAGCATACTGACATGAGAGTGGTATCAATCTTCTCATCTGACTCTGGACGCAAAAGCGAATGAGTGTATTTCCCCAAATGTCAAACAGTTCCTTTAACTCAAGGCCCACTTACAAGCTTTTGCTGGGCCTTCCAGCTGCTTTTCACAGTCTTTATCTGCGCAAAGTCCATCAACTGATGAAGACCATGAGTTTTTATTTTTCATAAACAAATCAAAGAATGTATCTGTATTTATTTGGAAGATCTCAAATAAGTGACCATCAGATCAAAATGTAAATAATGATAATGTGGATGATGATGCAACATACAAAAAAACATACAAATGCAACAAAGAGACTGATAATTAGCAGCTCTCTCTGGTGTTTTCTCTCCATTTTCCTCTTCATTTTCTACCAACTGAAGCATTTTCTGAGCCGTGCTCCCTATCGGATGACCTTGTTTACTGTAAAGTGTGGTGAACTGTGTCCTTTAACAGGAAAAAACCTTTTGGAATATCAAGAACATTGCAAATAAAATTATATATAAATACATATATAACATAAACAAGTCTATTTCTTTTGAATTATTTGTGTATTGTTTTGGTGAAACCTAAAACAACGAGCCATAAATAGCTCATATTAATGAGGGAAGGCCGCAAATTGCAGCTTAAATGCCAGGCAGCAGTGCAATAAGTGAATTTGACTGGATTAGAGTTTATGTAGAGAGGAAAGCCTTCTGTTCGCTTCATTCATTAATTCACTGACTTTCTCTCTGCCTGCTCAGTTCTCCGTCCCTGCTGAATGGATACCAGAGTTTCACCGATAAGTGGGTTAAACTGTGCTTTAACCAATTACCATTACAGTCATGTTCACCGTCTTAAATATACAGTAACCGCAGGTCATAACCTCAGTTCCTAGTACAATGTCACAGACCGAGTTAAGAGTACTGTCTGTCGACCTGCTAATCTGCCAGACGATCACACATCAAGCCAGTAAATCGTTTGGACGGTGAAACAGTCGGTCAGTCAGCTGGAAGCGTAGCAATCATGCCTGTCATGTCAGTCAATCATGTCAGTCCTACTGGTGAGTCAGCAGGTCATCTCTTCATCCCTCACCCGGTCAACCAGTCAACAAGCTCACCAAGAAGTCGATCAGTGGCAGGCAGCAAGTCAGTCATCATACCAAACACACAGCTGTTCTGTCATAACAGGAATTATTACTGTACACAAAGGTTTTGAATGTACAGAAGAAGATTACTGGGGTGGACCACACACTGGTGATTGTTATTCTGATATAGACGTGCTATTCAGAGGATGAGCCTATGCAACAAAAGAGTCTGATTTTGGGAGAAAATCATAGAGTGTTATGACAAATGGCTCACACAGTGGTGTTTTGTTGAAAAGTGCACTATCTGGAAAAGATAAAAGAACAAACCCTGGACACAAAATGAATTTATGACAATGTTGCTGTTTTTTTAAATCCAATTTTTGGAACAGTCAAAATTGATGGTGAATAGATTTCCAGCTAATTATTAAGAATAGAAACAAGTGTAACAGCATTATCTTTTTTTACAAAATTTTTGAGTCAATCGGATGGAGACTATATTAGAAGCTATAATATTATTTGAGAGTTGTTACATTAGTACATGTGCTTGGCAATGTAATTGGAGACATTCCCTTCACCTACTGCATGTCTTAATAAGATACGTGCATGTAACATGTGTTGGCATAATGTGCGTACAACATGTGGTGAGTTTCAGCTGTGTAGCTTGATGGATTGTGGGGTCTGTATTTTGCCGCGCTGTAAATGTGACACTGTGTCAATTTAAGAGCTTGAGGTTGCTGTACTGTTGCTCTGATGGTCCCTGTGGGGTTTGTGAGGTTACACTGAGGTCAACACTCTCTCTGTGTCTTCCTAAAAATCCAGCTGTTGACATGAATTAATTAATCTATTCATCATTTATTCATGCCGGTGGAATTGATTCTCTTCCCACTCAGGCCTGTGTTGGTATTATTAAGGTGTTGGTAGAAAAGCATTCAAGGACTGTAATTGCTGGTTAAGTCTGTGGGCAGGAAGAAAATAAGATCTTTTGAACATCATTGTTTATTGGCATATTAATTGTCATCCTTTCTGTGGCAATCAAACATGGTGTGAGAATAATTTGTATTGTTACAGTGGTGGAATAGCTTTCATTAGTACTTGTGCTTTACAAGTTAGCAGAACTTCAGTATTAAAGTTACATCTCTACATTTATACATACAAAAACAAAACTGAACACTGGCGTGAATATCAGTTAGAATTTTTGACATAATTTACCATGAAAGATTTATGCATGTTTCTTAGTTCATCATTTATTTAGTGTGTTCCTAGGCATACATTGTCTCCCAGTGAAAGACATGCTATTTAATATTACTGCTGGTTTTATTACAGAGGTCCAGTGTAGTATATTTAATTTTCTATTTATTTGGATACAACTGTATTCAATCCAGTCGTGACAATGTAGTGTTGAAAATATGGATGTCTTCAAAAATATCAAAAAAGAAAACACACTTCAACAGAATTCTCTTATGCAAAAGGCGAACCACGCTGGAATTTCTACCTGTAGGCCAACTAGCAGCCGTGGGAACATGCATTCACAAACATTAGGACATTTACAAGGTTCATTTTGCTCCCAGCATGCTTACCTCGGAGCAAGTCATTGACTGATATCCTGCCTCTTTTTCTTCCCTCCCCCTTCTCTCTCCCCTCCCCCCTCCCTATTTACTTCCCCTATTCTTCTATCGATCTGCTCCCTTTCTCAGGTCCTGAGGAGACGGTGATGTTTAATGGCCGCCCCCTCCCGAGGTTGTTGGAGTCCTCATAGTTATAGATCCATCATCAACGGAAAAGCTCTCATCATGGAAACCCCCTACCTCCAGACTGCGCTCCTTGACACTCCCTGTAGAGGGTGTACTTGCTGAGGGGTAGTGAGACTGAGACGAGCTTGCCTGTGAAGCTAAAAATCACCCAAACCATGTAGTGTACCTTTTTCCAAGGAGGGGGGAGGGTCAACATTTCAGTCTGATTTATTTTTCATTTATTTATGTTTATGTATCTCTGGGACAGAATTGTGTTCGCTTAAAGAGTGCATGTGGGTGTGGACAGAGTGCGCGAGGTGAGGTGAACGTGACCGAGAGGAAGAGAGAGAGAGAAAAAGAAGGAAAGCAATGGTCCTCCACACCACCCCTTACTCCAGTGCCTGTCTGCACTTCCTGGACGGGCTGTCGTGGAGTCTGGTGTTCCCCTGCTACTGGCTCCTGGACCGGCTCCTGGGCTCCTGCGTGGCCACCTCACTGGAGAAGCGCCAGCGTTCCCAGGACCCGTGCTCCTTCCTCACTCTGTGCGTCCTGATCGCTGCGCCCCTTTACCTGCTCCTCCTCCTCGCATCCCTGCCCTTCGCCCTGCTGGGCTTCATCATCTGGGCTCCCCTGCAGGCCGTCCGCCAGCCCTACTTGTACACCTACCACAGGTTAGTGTGGCCCTTGGTAAAGTGGTACAGGTTTTTTTTTTCTACTTTTCAGGTAATAAATGAGACATTTAGTGACCTTCATCCCATGCCTGTGCTGTTGTTAGTGCTAGTTCTGGCACAAAGTAATTAAACCCTCTGACTTCTCCAATAATCTGTTACCTATTCATCCTCCATGGTGTCTTTTGCAGAAGTGAAAAGAAGTTACACACAAAAAGTACATTTTCGATTGACCTTTCACTCTTTTCACCGTTTAATCCCTCTCAAAGATAGATTATAAAGTTCTGTGTTTTGCGCAGTGCAAAGCGCTGTCCTTAAAGTTTGTTCATACTTTAATACAAACATGGACGCTGCAGACTTCTATACATACTGTACTACAATGGAGTATCTGCCTACAAAGACAGACTCTACAGGACTCTAAAGCCGTTTGAGCGTCTTTGTGCTCCCTTAAAGACAAACTATGAAGGGACGGATCTCCTTGCGTACCCCCCGTTTAAAACAGCTGTCCATCTTGCGGCACACTTGTAATGGGCACGTGGACTGATGGTGCAATTTACTTTATGAGGAACCACACAGACCATCGTAACAACAAAAGCACTTTGGTTGAGGTTAGGGAGAGGTGGCAGTTTCAGTTAAATATTAATATAATATACACAGGTCTTGTGGTTCAAGTCACTGTTTTTTCACTATTAAACCAAGACCACGACCTCTTCCTTACTAGATGATGTTTACGCTTTCTAGAAACTCTATCACACATTCAGCACTTTATTCTAGATCACTTTAGATTTCTGGGTCAATTTTGGATGAATTTGTTAAGTAGGACACAGCATTTTTTCCGAAATGCAACAGCATATCACAGGCCTCATCTCCATGGTAATGGCAGTTTAGGCTTGTGGATATCGTGGGATTGAACAAAAGATTTGGATTTCTCAGAAACAAAGTGGAAGTAATTAAAACTGAAGGCCATGACATAAACCTGTAATATTAGGGATGCAGCGATACCACTTTTTTCAAACCGATACGATACCGATACTTGGATCTGAGTACTTGCCGATACTGACTACCGATGCTGATAACGTCCGTGATGTAGGGGCGGCTGGGAATCTCATATCGCGGCTCGAGTGTGCTGAGAAGATGGCGAAATCCTACGTTTTCCACAACCGACAGTGGCTGGTCATCCAGAGCAATAAAATGAGTCAGAGCCTCTGTTATTTTAACTGCCCGTGGATTTTCTCTTGACATTTTTTCTCGCTTTTCCAAAACCTGAGTTAAAGTTGGCTGTTGTGGTTTTGCATTAGCCTTGGTAAACTCGATGTACTCAGGGTTATGATGTGTCTTCAGATGTTTTATCAAATTGCTCGTATTGAACGACGTACTCTCCTTCCCTCCCCTGGACACCTTACGAGTACACAGTTTGCACTCTGCCTTGCTTCTGTCATCGTCGCGTATTTTGAAGTGCGTCCACGCGGCTGACATGCTGTTTAGTGTTTAGCCTTCTGCAACCGGTCTCACTCGCCTAACCACACTGTTCCTAATTAGCTTGACATCTCCCCTAGCCGCCAATCTAAAAAATACAACAAAATGACAAGCCACCCTCTGATCGCGGTCTTCGTGCAAAGCAAATGCAATAAATTGGTATCGGTTCATGGTATCGATTAACTTTAACGAGTACGAGTATATTAGAATAGTATCGGCCCGATACCCGATACCAGTATCGGGCCCGATACCCGATACCAGTATCGGGTATCGGTGCATCCCTAGTTTATATGTTGGTTAACATTGAGAATATTAGTAAAGGAAAAATTTTAAATAAGAATTACAGTCAATAAAACTACTCCAGCTTCTGTTTAGTGTGGACAGACAACCTAATTGGATAAACACACCATTCACCTGGTCATCATTTTCTGATTTTCATACAAGCTGTTCTGGAAACAGCCTGTTTCATTGTCAATTTTCTCCTAAACTAGGCATCAAAATGGGTTTCTGAATGAATTTGAGGTGAAAACTAGGTCATGCAGTTGCAGAGTCACGCTTCATTTTATGTCTATAGTGCCAATTGTTCACGAAGTTTGGAGATTTCAAGAGGCCAGAGAAAATTGAGTCATTATCTACTGTAAGTAGTTTGCTCGTTGGCCTGGCTTCCAGCTGCCCGGCTCAACCAGTTCTCAGCAGGTGTTTGGTTATTCCACCCCAAGCAGCTACCCACCATATTGTATTTGGCTCAATTTGCTGTGGAAGAGATCTCTTTCAGTAACTGTGGCATACAATGTAAAATGTAGTAGAAGTTTAATTTTTTCGTTTCTAGTATTTATAATGCTGCCCTCACATCAATGTGGTAATGTTTTTTTTCTTCATATTACAAGATTAAAGAGCAGTGGTCCTATAGGAGTCAGCAGAGGAGGACAGAGTCAGATTTGGGTTGAAAAACATAACAAATTAAAAATAACATTTTGGTGATATAGACGACATACAACGACAGAAAAGGATAAGAAGATAAGAAAGAAACAACGTGGAAATCTAATAAGTCTACTTCTCAAAATAAGGCCGTATTTTTGTGTTTTAGACAGGAACGTTTTTAAAATGACATAACTGAACATAACCATGATAAACCTCTACATTATGTGGCGGCTTGATGGGGCCTGGCTATGTTGTGAGGTTGCCGGGTAACCAGCTGAGACTCCAGGAAGTCACTAACCAGAGATTGTTCCAGCACATAACTCTCCGTAAAACCATAAATTGTTGTTTTAACACTCCAATTGTCATACAGATGAAACAAATGAGCTATAGAATGTTTATTTAATTAGCTGATGCAGGTAAAATTCCTTTACCTTTGGACAGATCCAGGCTAGCTGTTTCTATCTGCTTCCAGTCCTTATGCTAAGCTAAGCTAATCGGCTGCTGGCTTTACCTTTATATTTAGCATACGGACATGAGAGTGGGTATTTGAGTGCAAAGCTTCTGTTTGACTTGATGTTGTATTTGTTGCTTACCTTGTGCAGACCAGACAAACACCAAGCTGAGCAGGGCCAGGCCGGGCCAGGGGGTGCTGGAATTGGGGAATGGAGGCCACAGGGCAGAAGCTTCTGTTTCTCTAGTGCCAATGTCTGCCTGCTGCCCGACTCCCTGGCCAGGTTCAACAACCTGTCAGACACCCACAGGAGAGCCCGGGAGGTGGGGAAGAGGATCCGTAATGGTGCCAGTCGGCCTCAGATTAAAATCTACATCGACTCACCAACCAACACTTCCATCAGGTGAGGAAAGCTTTCTCCTGGGCTCCTTCTACTTATATCCAAGCAGTAGTAAAAGGATTTATTCTTTTCATAAATATCAATTTAAAAAAAAACATTTTGTATACTCTCTTTCTTTCTGTCCTTCTTTCTTTCTTTCTGTTAATCAGTGCGGCATCCTTCAGCAGCCTTGCCACAGGTTTCCGTCGTACCTCCTCTCTGGACCACCGTCCAGACCCAACACACACCACCAACGGCCCGGCCGACCCTGAAACCGAGCCCCTCACCGAGTGCCCAATTCACCCCTCAGGTGCCACCGACTGCCCCGTTCACCCCTCTGCAGGAGACCAGGGCTCCTGCCCCCTTCACCCAGACGGAGCAGACATGACAGCAGACTGCCCCCTCCACCCTGCAGGGAGTAACAGCAGCTCAGACTGTCCCGTTCACACCTCAGGGGAGGCTCCAGACTGCCCCATGCACTCCACAGGGGCTCAGACTTGCCAAGGCCATCATGACTGCCCCATGCATGGAGAAGGGACCCAGCCAAAAGCATCCCCAGACTGCCCACTTCACACCTCAGGGGTTCAAATCAGCATCAGCGCCCCAGAGCCGGACCCCCAGGAAGAGGAGGCTGAAACAGGGAACCATCGGCCTGGGGAGCAGGCAGGGGGAGACACAGGCAGCATGACTGCCTCCAGGGAATCCCTCGCACGTTACCATGGAAATGACGGCGGCGTAGGGATAGCCTCCAACAATACGCTCTCACACGTTCCTCGCACGTCCATCTTTAAGCGCCCTGGACGAAAACGCCGCCACGGAGACGAGACGTTCGACCACGAGATCTCTGCCTTTTTCCCTGCCAATCTGGATTTCCTGGCTCTGCAGGAGGTGTTTGACCACGGATCGACGACTAGACTGCGGCGGCAGTTGCATCGCTACTTCCCCTACGTACTGAGTGATGTTGGGCGGTATGGCTGGAAAGGCTGCTGCTCGAGGTTCAAATTCCTGAACAGTGGGTTGATGCTGGCCAGCCGCTACCCAATCCTGGATGCACGGTACGAGTGTTACCCCAACGGGAGAGGGGAGGACGCACTGGCAGCCAAGGGGGTGCTGTTTGCCAAGGTCAGAATTAATTTTTATTGGCTCATTGTATTTGTATTTTTTGTTTCCCTTTTTTTCCTTCCCCCTTCCATCTCTCCCCTTTCATTTTTTGACTAGCAATATAATTTATAATAACAATAAAATATATGATAATAATATCATCATTAGAATTACCATATTACAATATAATATAATAATGACAATTATAATAATTACCATTATATTTAAACAGCAATATAGAGTGAGGCCAAGCTAGATTGTTTTTTTGTTTGTTTTTTACCTGTAAATACACACAGGTGCCCTAAAGCTCTGTAATACTTTCATTTAAATTCTACATGAAAGAGTGTGATTACTGCTCCAACAACACAACAACAGCAACACAACAACATTTTGCCATTAGTTTCACAAATTAGTTTCAGAGTGGTTCTCTCTGAGAGGTCAGTGTAGAGAGCAGTTTAAGAAATGTCATAACTAACATTATCTATCTATCTGTCTATAGACAGGGCTCCTTCTTGGAGGCTCTGCAAAGCCTGCAGTACAGCAGCCTCCTGGAAAAATTAATATAATAAAAAGTCAGAAAGTCTGTCTTTCTATTCACATTGGTGATGTAACAGGAGAAAGATCCTTCTTCGCTCATCTCATTCCGTTTCAAAGTTAGCTGAATTAGAACTAAATGTCACTGTGGGCCTAATTTTATGTTTTTCCTGCTGAGGAAATGTGTCTGATCGTTGCTCGGTGCTGTTTCAGCCAGAAAGCTAATCTTGTCATCTCTGACGCTGGCTATCTGTGACTTTGGCGAAGCGGTAATTGAATCTGCCCATTACGTCTATTTTTACTGAATGAACTATTATACATTTGTGAAAGAGAGTGTGAGTGTGAAAGAGAGTGTGAAAGACGGACAGAGTGTCAGAGTTATAATGACCTGCCAGCCTGCATTGATTACCTGGATCTCTGTAGTCTAGCAAAGGCATCAGATTGCAAAACATTTCCACTTCCAAATTCTGTTTCTCACTTGATTTTGGATGATTTTGATGATTTGGACTATAAAAACTCTGATAAACCAGTAGCTTTATCCTTTTCAAAACCCATTTGATGCCCTTGTGTTAATAATGCCACTTCGTACATGTTTGCTGCACTATTGCCAAAATGTTGCAATGATAAAGAATTGCAGACAGTATGAGGTAAACACACACTTCACCCACATCTACTCACACATTACACAGCTGTCATTGTGGTGAGTGTACATACACCACAGTAATTAGACCACTCACAACCTTTCCTCATCTCCCACTGCTGCGTGGAAAAAAGGTTTTCAGCATTATATGTTTGTTAATAAATGAGCATAATTCCACATATGTGTTTATATATTGAATTGAAAACACAATGATGAGAAACATTTGAGGGTTACAAGTTCTATTTACTGTTCAAATGTATTCAGATATAATCATAATTTTTTTTGAAGCTGTGTCATATCAACATTGGGATGCAACACAGCTATCAAAAGACTGCTGGGACATAAATTACAATTTCATACATTCATATCTATTACCTGGCCCTTCCCAGATTCATAACTGATCATATTTATATATATATATTTTTTTTTTTGGATTAGTTGATTTGCAATTCTGCTGATAAAATGTCCTCAAATAGTGAAAAATGCCACATTACAACTTCCCAGAGCCCAAGGTGATGCTTTCAAATTGTCTCTTTTTGTCTGACCAACAGTCCAAAACCCAAAGATCACTTTACTAGCAGCAAAACTTCATATATGAAATGCTGAAACAGTAAAAGTTTGCCGTTCTTGCTTGATAAATGACTTGACAAATGATCTAAACGATTACAACACGACAATTGCATCTGAATACATTTCAACAGTTGTTATTATAGAGCAGCAGGAATGTTGGAGCATGGCGGTGCTTTGAGCTAAATGCTGTCCCAAACAGGAACATGGGAACATGTTCACAATTATGACGCTAACAAGATGATGTTTAGTAAATAAAATGTTTACCACGATAAGCATCTTAGTTTAGCACAGCTGAGGCTGATGGGAACGTTATTTGTTTTGTGGGTATTTGTTAGGTGCCCAGGTTGGTCGAGGGGTGAGGAGCACAATATAAAACTAGATGAAGGAGATGAGGAATCAGTGTTCAGCGTTTCAGTCTTTTATTGACAGATCTGCAAGCTTGAATTAAACATCTGGGAGAGCTCTGGCCAAAACTAACAACCACACCAGCGCTAAATAAAGTCACAATACTACACAAACTGTCCAAAAAAGGAAAAGTACAATTCTAAACTCAACCCCCTATCAATACAGGAAAAACGGAGAAAAGGTTGGAATATTCCTATCAAATGAAATGGCATTCCATCTAATACCAAAGTGGTGGTCCAACAGTCTGACATTGCCATCCCTATAGTCTGTAGCTTCTTTTAATCTCTTTTTTAAACTTTTCTCTGGTGAAAGCTTTTGGAAATGTTTGATATATGATTTTTCTCTTACTCTGGGTTTATTTAGAGTTATTTTGAGTTAGTGTAACTGATTGATTGGCTCAGTGTTGGATCATGTAGGATCTGCAGATGAGTGGGCTTTTGTAAAAAATCTGCTGTTCCAGTGGTGACGGTCTTAACACTTGGAGACACTGAAAAATGTTACACACAGAGTTATCATTTTTGGAAACTTAAGTGTTGTTCCAGCTGCTCCCAACAGTAACTGAGGGACGTCCTGTCATGTTTCCCACTGCAATCAGAATCAGAATCAGAATCGGGTTGATTGCCATGTAGGTTTTCACATAACAGGAATTTGCTATGGTGTATTGGTGCGTAAAAATAAAACTTAGAAGAAGAGGAAGGTAAAAGTAGGAGACAAGTAGTGCAAAAGTCAACATAAGCATAAATATAAAATAGGAATAGAAATATTTACAATACAGAACATGAAAAAATATTATTAAATATGTGCAATATGTATATTGTTATAATGAAAATAAAATATTGTCCAGGGAATGTGCAAGCAGTGCGGGATGGCTACTAAGTTGTGGAGTCCATTAGGCATTTTCAGCCATGTAGATATGGCAAGACATGTAATCTTAATATAATGGAGGTACTTTCACACTACTGTACAAGCCTAGGAAGCAGGATGGGTTTGTGACATTGCTACCAGTGCACTAATGTGGGCTACATGGAGAGTGATGAGATTTCTACAGTGGAGACCAGTGTACTTTTCCTGTTTCCTGGGTTCTATTCATGCTTCTTTTGAACTGCAGTCCTTTTTATTCTGTTCGATAAGAAAACACAAAGAGTTCTCCCTGGAGAGAGATGTGCAATGAATCAGTGATGAACAAGTAGCGGTTGTGTGTGTGTGTGTGTGTATGTCCCATTGTTTGCGCGTTTTGTGTACCTGCATGTGTGTGTGCCCCTGTGATGAGTGTTGTCTGTGAGTTCATTAATCAGCCACGTACTGCGACTGTCAGGATGTGAGTCTGGACCCGATCCAGTTCCTGCCGGGACGGATCCGTTTTATGTGACCTGACGCTGATGACGGGCACCAGTGTGTGCGTATCTGTGTGTGTGAGTGTCTATTTGTTTGTGTCTGTACATGCCCTTACATATACCAGATCTAAAAAAGACACACTGCATGCTGACAGTCTCATCCTGTTAGCCCTGCTGCCTGCTGACTGTCACTGCAGCTTACAAGCTGGCCTCGCAACCGTGTTTCAGCGCCTCCTTGTATATGAGGTCACTCCAGGTCCCCCTGACAAGCTGGCCGTCAGCCAGCTGGCAGGTACATGTCTCAATGCAAGCTGCTAATACTGCTGACTGACAGAGAAGGAAACCAAATAATGTTAAACATAATGATTCTCCTTCACTGCCAGGAAATCAGAATGCAGACTGCAGCTGGACCTACATGTTTTTAATCATGAGTATGATGACGTGTCTGCCCCCTTTGCTGTAAAATTTTCCTTAACTGGTCTTCATACTAGACAAGAAGACATGAAGAATTGGCATGTTCTGCTTCCCAGGTGTCAGAATTTCATTCTGCTTACCCATAATACCTTTGCTTTTCTACAGTAGATTTTGCTGCTGGAGCAGCGTCCCTGTGGACTGCACACCCTAACCCTGTATCCTGTGCTAAATAGCACAAAAGTGGACACATTTGAGACTGTCATTGCCACAAAAATAACTGAGTTCATTCTCAACCTTGGGAATAGTGGTTTGATGAAATAATCTTAACTAATGGTCCACTTAATATTTTTTCTTCCGGAGCTCATGGTCTTTATTGGCGGATTGAGTTTGCTCAGTTGTCATGGAGACAGTTCACTTGTCTCAAGGATATCAACATGGAACATGATGACAAGTAGTCATACAGTGGGTGAGATGGTGTTCAAAGATGGTCTCTGGTGCCAGATGTGAATGTCCTCCTTTACCTTTCGTTGACCGTCCACTGACTTCTGGTCCTGGTTTGGTGCTCACAGACAGCTGATGTCTGTCTCCAGTGTTCCTTCAGTCTCCTCCTCAGGATCCTTGCTGTTTCACACATGTCGCGTTTCCCACAGCTGTTGCGTGTGTGTGCATGTGTGTTGTTGTGTTGGCTTCTTCCTTAAGATGTATTCACCAAACTATTTTTTGTTCCGAATTGCATATAGCCAAAATATGAGTGGCTGATACAGTATTTCCTCTAAAATGTACACTTTAATAAACATTCACATCACATTTACCTAGATAATGATATGATATGACCAGTTAAAGTTCTACATTGGACTATGTGCTAACTGGTTGCTCAGTGGGCATATTTTGTTGTAGCTATTTGTCAATTGAATTATATGAGATTCAGACAATGTATTGATTGAAGACTGGCATATGGGTTAATAAATTCAGTTTACTACCACAAGCTTACACAGATTGGGAAATGTCTTCATGGGTCAGTGTTTTCTGAGGTTTAATTTTCTTTGCTATCAAATATCCGAGTTCAAATAGACATTTGAGACGCTGTAAAAAGCCATTTTGTGTGCCATGCTTTCAACCATCAATACTGACTGAGCTTTTAGAGCCACAATGTTTATTTCATTCTACTGTATGCTCTGTTCCGACTGCATGTTCTTCTAATCAATGGAATACCGTTTGGCATTGGTTTTTGGTAGCCCTTCCTTATGACCCACGTCTTCCAGCCGGCTACAGGCTTTGATGCGCCTGCTGTTCATTCCTCGCCCCTCTCCGTCCTCCCGTATGTCTTGGCAGCCTTCCAAGACAGCATCTTGTTGTGAACCCGGGCATCCCCTTCATGAACCTTTGGTCATTCTCGCTCATTACTACTCCACACTCCGGCTCTCTCCGCCGCCAGCTGGGATGCATCTCATTAGACGGAGTTCATTTGATGTACCTGATGTTCACGCTGCGTTTGTCTTCACAGCCACCAGATACTGTGTTTGTTCTTACATATCAGACACAAACTAGGATGCTCAGTCAGATGTCAGTGTTAAAGTGGTAATCCATACATTTTTTTTCTGTTTGGTACCAAGCACTCATTACTGTGGGGCTTTTGCACTTTTTGCACTCACCTGTCAGTCGAAACATTGTGGGCGGTACTGTAAGACCACCATCCATCTCTTTTCTTCGTTCAACTATTGTAGCTATCAATATCTATGCTAACCACTTAGTTTTTCTATTAATTCAAACACACTCTAATCATAAAACTTTCTGCGCCACAGGAAAGAGGGACCAGACATCAGGAGCCACAATTTTGCGCACAAAAAACCCAGATATACCAATTCCCACACAAAACTTGGTATTTATAAAAGAAGAACCAGTGGTGAAAATACCTCAGACCATCTATACATATATATGTATATATAAATATGTATATATACGTGTATATACGTGTGAATAAAATATTTGAAATGAAAAATAATTTGAGAGACCGTATCTTACATGCAACTTCTAGATGGTTGGTCAGTTTCAATGAGCCTACTGAATGTGTTTTTTGACAACACACCTTCTGATTTTGTAATATGCCCAAGGCACATTATAAGCTACACTGCTGACGATGACATACCATTGATGGTTTACAGGTGCATGTGTGATAAAGTGGAGTTTGCTCAGTGTGTAAAACTCGTGGATGGCATTGTTGAAAGACCACACCGATGTGGCGCGGACAACAAGTGAAATTGTGCTTCATCTAAACGTCTGAAGCAGACAGGGGTGCTTACAGGCAAACAGCTGATGACATATGGCTAACTGTGGAAGTGGAGGCCAGGCTCGTGCACATGAGCACAATTTCACAAAGGCTGAGAGTTATGACACAGAACCACGAAGATGCATGGCTTCATAAATCTGACAGAGAAATTGCATATACATATTTCTGCAAAACAAGAGTGTTAGTCTTGAAGGTACACACAGTTTTGTGCTGGTTCTTGCCGCAGGTGTTAACTATACCAAATGTAAAAACTTGAATGAACGAATATTAGCTTAAAAGCTCTTATGACTCAAAATGGACATCAATTATACAAAACAAATCATAACAACATGGATTACTTAAGTAAGACGTAAGTGACCAAAAAACCAAAGGGTGTAATGACTTATCAAGGTGTTATAAAAAATCCATTACTGAATCAAACATTTACTGAAACTGGATATTTCAGAATAGATTCTCTTCTGATACAGTCATACATTATGTGTGGGAAAGGGAATTTATATTGACCCAACCATTAATTCTTATTAAAACACCAGTCTAAGCAGCAGCATATCCCTAGGAATTACATCCACATTGGATGATTCTGCACCTCAAGATTATTCTCCAATGCCAACGTTCAGTGCCAATGCAGAAAGTAGTGGGTCTTTATGTAGCAAGGTGAAAGCTACAGGTGTGGAGTTCAGGGTGGTGGATGGGTAAGTAGCACACCCGACTTCCCTGCAGGATGCCGTAGTTTGCTTCCCATCACAGAGCTGCAATTAAAGTTCACCTTTTTTGTTAACTGTAACCATAACTTTTCCATGACTTTAAACAAGGGTTTAGTTACCTAAACATACCTTCACCTTAACCTTTCTATAACATAATCAATCAGTATTGATGTTTTTTGTCTGGCAGTTCTTAGAATGTTCTTATTTCTTTGGCAATGTATTACATTGATAAGCCCATAATATCAAAAAATCTACCTCCAGCCATCCTCTGCTATTGTTCACAGACTGGTTTGTTTCAATTATAACCAATTTATATGCTGTTCTTCTTATATGAATTCTCCAGCTAATCTAACTCAGGGCACACACACATTCTCATAATTTCCCCACGGATGTATTTACCTGGAGAGCAGCAGCAGGTCAGAAACATAAATCTGAATTGTCTCTTGTGGAGAAGTGACGCACTAGAGAGAGACAGAGAGAGAAAGGGAGAGAGGGAGAGATAGAATATTAATTAAAAAATGTCTCCCTAAAGAGAGAGCCAGCTCTGGCTCCATAATTAAAGCTTTTCAGTCTCAACATTTATCCCCTCTTATAATTATTTCAAACTACTAAGTGCATGGTTGAAGAGTTCTGTGTGTATGTGTGTTTGTTTGTGTTTGTGTGCGTAAATACACAGTTTGAATGCATTCACTACAGATTAGGCTTCAAAACAGGGACACACTCAAATCTAGCTTGGATAGAATGGAAATCAATGGGAGAATTGCACAAATCCACCCCTGGCCTTTAACGACCAGAAGGACCTCCCTGTCGAGGTCAGCTTAGTTTATCGGCACAAATTGCTTTCTTATGCAGGTCCAAAGAGATTTCAAACTGTCTCTCAATGTAAAACTTAACCAAACACTGGCCATGGTAACAGTACACAACACAGCTCTGAAATACTCGCTCTTTTAGCAGCACAGCTCATCTCAATTAGACCATTTATTCTTCTTCTTATATTTGATAATTAAGACTTAGAGATGAAGTTAAGCAATAAATTGTCTGACACAGTAAAGGGAAAGCCAGAATGCTACAGTCAGGATCTAGACACCAGTAAATCTTTATCACAGGATTTACAGCGCCACATTTTGACTACATTCCCTTAAGATAACACTGCTGCCAGGCTTACATTGAAAATACTGAAATATGAGAATGGCTGTGGTTCTGTTCATCTGGAGAGACTGACAAACATAACCCCAGCTCATTTGTCATCCTGCTGCTTTCTGCTGCCTGTTTGTCATCATGACAATTTGGCTGCCTGGTTTTTCAAGTGAAGCAATCAAACTCATGCGAGTAATGCAAGGTGAAACCACGGTTCGCTCCTCGTCTGATGGTAAAGTTAGGGTAATTAGTTACGGCAGCTTCTGAGGTTTTGATAATGAGCCTTTTCTAACTCAGCTTGGTTTGGTTGGCTTCCAGTGTGAAATCGTCTCTCCCAGCTCATTTCAGTTCCGCTCAGTTCTGTCTCAATGGCCTGTAGTGAGAGGAAGTCTTGAGAAGTTTTAGCATCTCATAGCCCGCATTCTGACTCATTTGTTGCCTTATTTTTAAAGAAATGCAGTTAATTTCCTTTCATATTATTTTTATGCACACGGAGCAGAAGGGAAAAAACCACTTTCAGCACAAATTGCTTCAAGTCGAGGCTTTCCTTCGTCACTATGCAGAAATCCAAGTAGTCTTGCATCATCTGAACTTCATCTTCTGCACAGACCACGGACAATACAAACACATTGAGAGTCCACTCTTTGTTGTATGCATGAGTGCCTACACACACATACACACACTCACAGGAATCCCCTTAGGCCTCTTGTCAGTTTCAGGGTGCACACACACCTATTGAAGCATAGATAAGCCTCTGAAATATTAATACAGTGCACGGCATGCAGATAGAGAGAAGAGCATAGGGGAAGGAAGAGGGACAGACGGAGCAACAGAAAGGGAAAGAATGAGGACAGAGTTGGAGAGATGGGGGGAAAAAGCAAAATATGAGATGATTAGATGAAACTTTAATGATCCCTGTGGTGAGACTTACTCAAACTGACAAATAAAAAGCAATGAAGGGATAAAGTCATGTAATACAAACAAATATGGGTTTCAATGTTAATACAATTTTAACACAAAGCAGTTAGAGCAGACTGAGTGGGAAGAATCCTCCTTTAATGGGAGTTGGGATACTTGATGGGATTGCTCAACGTTGAAATGTTGAACTAATCTTTTAAGTGCTAATAAGTAATCATAAGTTTGTAGGTGCTGTGATGTAGTGTTCACACTTTACAAAGTTCAGACTTAAACAGATTTAAAAAACAATATATAATGTGTTAATTAGTGAGCTTTAGAGGTGATGGTAGGCTTTGGACCTTTATGCTACGCTAAGCTAACCTAAGCGTCTCCTTGACATAGCTTCATATTTAACAGACATGAGGTAATAATCTTCTCATCTAACTCTCGGCAAGAAAGCAATAAGAAGATTTCCCAAAATGTCCAACTATTCCTTTAAATATAGATTATTACTATATAGATATAGACATAAAGACCTTTTTATGTATGGAAATATTTGAAATAAAGAATACACTGCAGGTTTTCTGGTTTCTGCCTGGGTCAGCTGTTATCAGCAAACCAACACAGTCTCACAATTTATCATTGGCTCAAATCTTACGCAACATTATTAGAAAGTTAATGTGCCATCTGATGGTGCATTTAACAAAATTGGACGAGTTTTTTTCTGCTCTTCGAGCCCACCCATTCTTACAACACACTCATTCCATTAAGAGTAATTGAATTAGTGCCACAAATCTTCATAGAGAAATGTATGGCCTTTGCTGTAAGGTGTATTTACTGTACTTCAGTCTGCAATGTGAGTTTTGTATTTGGTATTGAAGTCAGGCTAATTAGGCTAATGCTTTATTGTGGCTTTTAGGATTTTTCATTAGGACCTCCGCACAGATACCAAGCCAAAACAGCCATCTCATTATTGGAAATCATTTTCCATTCGTCTAAATTAAAGTCCCGTCGTTAGTGGGGTGCTTTTACACTGTGTGTAGTTCACAAGAGACGAAAATGCTGAGTTCTGTCCTTATTATTGCCGATGTGAATTGCTTGCTCTTAAATTATGCACATCAATTTGACTGGATGAGGGCGTCACACAACAATCATGCTTTTAAGTCACTGCGAAAGAAGTCACAGGAGGTAACAAGGACGTTAAGGACTAGAGAGCAACCAGTATGTCTATGAATTTACTCTACCTTAAGCAGAGTATTCATATTTTCTGTGTTTTTACAGCCTTGTTCTTACTTTTTTCATTTTTGACAGCACCAGATCAGTTATAACATTTTATTCACCAGCTTCATCCCTGCAATGTGGGCAATGTGTAAATAGGCAGCTGTTTGCTAAATTGTCTTCCAAAACAACTTTATGAAGGGATAATATGTCATAGTTGTGTTTGCCCCCAAGTAAACGAACAAATCAATGAATGCAGCTTTAAAGCAGCCTCAAATTTCCACTATAATCATCTATGGGGTTCCAAAATTATGTTGTTTGCACACTGTCTATGTCGACTGAACATGTGACAAAACATTTGTCTATGTTTATTCAACTTTTAACTGTACGTATGCATCACAACGACACATCAGGACGACATAGTCAGACGACAGAAGTACAGTTTAAAGTTGAATTGACACAGCCGAATGTTTTGTCTGGTGAGCAATCGACACGAACAATCTAATTTTTCAAATAGTTTTGTCACGAGTGAAGTACAGTTAAAAGTTGAATATACATAGACAATTGTTTTTTCACATTTTCAGTCGACATAGACATTGTGCAAACAATATAATTTTGACACAGATAGAACCCCATGATCATCCACTGCATCTTAGTTACTTTGTGGTTCACCTTTCAACTGACCATGTTTTCCATAGTTGTGCGAACATACAGTTTTACAGGGAAATAATTTGGGACATTTGCTTTCTCTTCAAATAAGTTGCTTGGATAAGGAAATGTAACTGGGAGAGCAGAGAGTACCCGTCAATCATCCAGAGTGGTACTGTCAAGTTTTTCTCCTTGATCTTTGTCTCACTGAAGTTTTAGTTTCTGTAGGCAGTGCTCTTTTCTCTGTTCGGCATTAGTGGCTCTGACTGCTTATATTTGTGACCCTGTTCTTCCTCTTCATCCATCTAGCCATCTATTATCCACAGCACACAACCATTCTGGTCAGGGTCGCAGGGGGCAGGTCTTACCTCAGCTCTCAGGAGGGACACATATATACAGACAACCATTAACACACTGACGCCACTGTGAAATCTTGAGTCATCAGTTCACCTAACCTGCATGGCTTTGGACTGTGGGAGCAAACTGGAATGCCCCTGTGGGCACAGGGAGAACATGCAAAAAGGCCAGCTGTTCTACTATTAAACACACACACAAAAAAACAGAAAGGTAAAAGTCCTATTTTCCTGTTTGTCAGGGGATTATTCCTGGCAAAAACCTTGCCAGACAGCAAGCTTTTAGAACAGCAAATGTAAAAGCTTTCATTAACTTGATAAACAGCATGTTAAATTACTATTGTGTTGCAACTGGAAATAGTCATATATATAAATATATCCATAAATAGAAATATATAAAAATGTTGTAGTGTGGATTGTAACTTAGACTGAGTTGTACATTGATTGTTAATTCTACAGCTTTACAAGACTCCCACCTTTATGATGAGGAGTTATATTAAGAGCAGTTTACACTCTATGATACTCTGTCTACAGCTGTGTCTAAGCTGGTCTGTAACAGGGTGTATTCTGTTTTGTTATAGATCTGCCCCACAATCACCATCTCCCTTTTTTTGCAACGCTTTATTCCTCCTCCTCCTCCTCCTCCTCTTCCTCCTCGTCAGTCTGCATCCACCCACCTGCACTTCAGAGCTGCCAGCCTCAGCCTTACTCTGTGTCTTGTTTCTGTGTTGCTGAAGGACTCCTCAACACCGATGCTAAAGATGTCTTGATTTAATCTCAAGTGTTCAATGTTCAGTTTATTGCAGCTTTTCGCTCACACTCTGCTGTTCGGGGGAAAGGATGAATTGAGGTCGGGAAGAAGAACTGAAGAATGTATAAAGTGTATGCGGACATGTTGAAAAACTAAAATCTTTCAGCTCCATGTTTAGCTCACGCTGATTGAGTCAGCCTACCTCTTGTACAGAACAGCCCTCACTCGTTTGAATCGTGCATATGGACATTTCAATTATTGTTCATTCACTACAAAGATTGAACACTCCAAACAAAAGCTTTTTTTTCCCTCTATTCTCTCTTCTCTCATCACTTCACTTAGTCTTGTTGTCTAATGTTAATGTTAAAAAATGAAACAGAAAGGTCTTGTGCCTGGGAAGGAAGCAAGTCCGGTGGAGCTTCCAAAGTCACTAGAAGCACATTTCTGGTCCTTTGAGAGAGTCTCTGTGTGGGTTCCTGTGTTGTAGTTGGGCTAGCAGCTCCTCTATGAGAGATTGATTGCTGATTTAAAAGAGAGGGCGCGTTGAGCCACTTTCAACCCATGAAATGCCGATGTTTATATGTTTGGTAAGAAATGTCAATATTAACACCAGCACTGATGTGTTTCATCGCAGTACAGTCATATTGTGTAGTTTACAGCTCAAAAAACATGTTTAAGCGTGCGGTACCTCTTTGATGGGGCCTGTTGCAGATGGTATTAGAGTACAAGAGTTGTACCTCCATTTTTCATTGTGTTTACAGTGATCAATCGTTGACATTTTTTCCCATGCCCCTGGAACCATGGCAGACCATTCATAATGCAGCATAAAATGTCAAGATCCCATTGGTAGGCTAATACTATTTAGGTATAGCTAATGGATGGGTGGATCTTGAGGGAGACATGAATTCCTGGACCAAATTTCATTGCAATCCATCCAATATTTGTTGAGCCATTTCACTAGAAACCATAAATGTTGAGCTTGTGGTGGCGCTGGAGGAAAAGTCAAGGAAGCATCACGGCTAGTGGGCCCCATTGTCTTGGAACCATGAATGTCTGGACGGAATTTCATGGCAACCCATCAATCTATAGATATAGATATTTCACTCAGGATCAAAGTGAGTGGCAGACTGACCAACATTGCCACCCCACCAAGTGCTGTGTTTTAAATTGTATATTTCATCCACAGGTGAACAAACTGTGTAGTTAACATTAGCAGTGATAGACAGTAGTGCTGGACGTCAAAATGAAGATTGCCAGTTTATTAAATCCAAACTCCCTCGGCAGGAAAATCCAAAGAAAGAGACCAAACTGGATACTGTTTGATTGACAGGCGATCTCTGGAAAGTGCAGACGAAACACAGCAATGAGCACTAAGCGCTAAAAATGGAGGCATAATTATGAACCATGGAATCACTTTTTAAGCTAAATAGGGTATTTCTGTAGACCATCTGACACTAGTTTCATATTAGATATTTACAATTCATACCTCAAATGTTTGCTCTAAGTGCCACTGTATGTCTGAAACTGAACACAAGACAAATACTGGGATGTTGGATGCGGATCAGTGGAGTCAACAGTAGGCAGCAGGTTTCCACCCAGTGCTCGCCACAACTTGCCTTTTTTTAGCAATATCAGTCAACAGCAGCAAAATACATGCTAATGTTCCAGCTGCAGCAGGATGCAATCAGCTATCAGAGCACAATCAGTGTCAGAAAGAGGGGCACATACAAAAAAAAGACATATACATTTTAGATGTAATATCCATGTGAACGTTATATTCAATACAACATGGATTTTTTTACATGTTGGTGTTGTTTCCTCTTTATTCTCATATCCCTCTGATGTGACAGATGATGTGATGTTTTATGAAAGCATGCTGCATTCAGCCGAGATAAACAAATTGAAGACTATATTTCATAATTATTGGATATAAGCATCTCATTATTACAAATTACGGATCATGTAATTATGGGATGTGAATTTTTCTCTGGCTTCTGTATATTTTCATATGCTGCATCATTTTCAAAAATGTTCTTTCCCCAATGCTGTAATGCAGCACACCTTAACTGCTGCAATTAAATCACTGCTGTAATGACTCAGTTTCCCCTCAGGGATCAATGAAGTTTCACCTTGTGTGATCTAATTGGTGCCGTTGTTACCTGACATGCTTTGCATACGTTAACCCACTTGTTAGGTGGGCTCTGATGTGGCTCGCTCGCACATGTTTGACGTTCTGTCTTGTCTGTCTCTGGTCCCCTGCAGGTCCATGTAGGCACCTCTCATCAGGAGCAAAGGGTTGTGGGATATCTCACGTGTACACACCTCCACGCCATAGAAGGTAAAGTTGCATGTTCCACAGCTGTCCAAACTGTATTGCTGTCTCTCGACACACACAAACGCACAAGTACATGCACATGCACACATGAAATGTATTTAGGTGATTTCCATGACATTGCCTTTCACTTTTCAAGGCTGTTTTGCACAGAGAATAGAGAACATCTTAGCTCTGTGTGTGTGTGTGTGTGTGTGTGTGTGTGTCTTTGCGATTGTCTCTCTCTACAACAGCCAAGGAGCTACAACAATCCAGCTATATACAAAGACACACACACACACACACACCTACAGACAGGGCTCTGTGTGTGTTTGTAAGTCCAGATAGCTGGATAAATGGGCGCATCAAAACCCCTGCATGCCTCCTCCCGCTGTTCCCATGGCGACTGGCTCAAGCTGTTTAAAGCGTCACAGCCCTATTTAAAGCCTCCGGTCGATGCCTCCCTCATTTTTTACCAAAGACACGTCTCCCCCTTTTGCATGCTATTCTGGGCTCCTCCTACGCTTCTCACGGGCCTAAATATAGCAGCACCAGGGCTGTTTCTAAAGATACATCAAACATAAAGCCTTTAGGGGGGGAGGGGAGTGGGATGTGGGGGTAATACAAGGAGAACGGAGAGGAAAAAAGGAGGAGGAGTGCAGAGACCTGATTCTTTTCTGAGAGGAAGGAGTTGTATATGAGTAATCTTTCCTGCTTGAATGCAAGATGCGTGATGCAGTGTGATTGACTAAATATACAGAACGTATACGCAACTTAATACCACACTGATGGTAAACCCTTAATCTGACACTCTGTCTGTATTATTTCAATTTCAGTGTAGTTTTGATGTGCAAGTGCTGTGTGTCAGGTGTTTCTATTGTGTGATGTTCTCCTACACACGTCATGACAGCTACTCAGGTGTAGAAAAGCTTTTCTGACTGAGTGGGCTGGTACCAGCACCAGTAGTATACGGTGGCCCTGAGGGTTAAAACACAACATTTCACACAACACTAACAACATTTCCTCCAGGTCCACAGTGGGATAGAGCGCCAGATCAAGCCATTTGATATCAAAAAGAAACATCTGACAACATTTTTACACTATCCCTAACACACTAATGCCAATTCATTAAATTTTTTTCAAAATATTTTTAAACTCACTGTGTGTTTCACACATGTACAGGTCATCTCAGGTTATTTTGCTTTTCTCTCATTCATATTAGATGAGTTTTAGTGCCCCACTAATGGTGCCTGAGAGGTGATACACAGACATTTCAACCTAAAATATTATCAAATTTTGATAGAAATTCTAGCTGTTTCCTATTTTGAAAAGGGGCTGCTTTCTTTGAAAAATGCACCCTGGAAGCCATTTAATCAGCACTGCCATTTAATTTCACTTCATTATTCAGCCTGACATCCAATCATGTAAGTCCGTTTCTGTTTGGGAGGGCAAACAGAAATCAAAATTTTGTTTTGTTTGGCCCTGACCAATCCACAGAGACTGACTTGTCCCACTGACACCATATTCGTTACATAATGTGCGATATACGGAGTAGGAGCACTTAACTTAATGTTCATCATGTGGACCTAAATTTTGCAGCTTTATGAGCTGTTACTTCTGTAATTTGACTTACCCATCCATATTTGTGGCAGTTTTTCACAAATATGGCTGTTTTTCTGGCTCTGTCACGGTAAGATGACATCCCCAGTCTTAATCTTCTCAAAGCTCTGACTGGACTGTTGTTTTTACAACTGGGAGCATGAGCTCAACGGCCGACTTATTTGAATTGTTGAAAGAAACTGAGACGTAGGCAGTGGTTCAGAGGTCTCTAACCAGGCTATAAAACTGCCCCTCCTACCTTAAAATGAGACAGAGGATTAAACACAGTGTTGTTGTAATTTCCAGTTCTTTGCCTTTGACAGGAAAAAAACTAATTGTGCAAATAGTTCTCAACAACTTGTGAAGTCAAATGGGGAATACTAGTAAAAACATCACATAATGTGGACCAATGAAAAAACTGAACTTGCCAGCAGCTTGAATAAGTTTCTCATCAGTATAGCACATGTAATCTGATATAGACATTAACACACATTATGATGGGAAATTATATTAATATATTTACTACCGACATAAAACACACTTTGTAAGTCCATCGTGTGTTGAAGGGAAACATCACAATTTGTTTGAACTCATTCCTCATTGGTATTTATCACTTTGTTAACTAATCAAGGGTGACTTGAATTGACAAAGACTGCCTTAATGCAACATTTAACAAGTTTATAGTGTTGGGAGCAACTGCTACACAGGCAGCATCCTCCAAAGTTGGACAAAGAAGGCCGCATTGGACCTGGACATGGAGGAGCCTTTGGAACCAGACTGTTATGCACTCTGTGGCACTCTATTAGAATAGGATTTTGTTGCATTACAAATACATAAATTATTATATTATTCAGTTCTAAATAAACATCATCCAAGTTTTCCAGGCAAGTTTTCCACACACAGAAAGCAAGCATGCAAACAAGCATTCTTACACACACACATACACACCTACAAATACACAAGCAAATGTACAGCAAAAACACCCCCGCAACCCCCAGCTCCATCTTTCTCTAAAGCATCCAGTAACACAAAAAGAAAGGAAAAATAAAACATTACATTTCACATGTACTTGAGCTGGAGCTGAGAGTAATCAAAGCCAAAGCCACCTACTCACCCACCAGTATCTTTACACCTCTTTGTTTCTCGCACTCTCCACTATTCAGCTGTTATTTCTCTTTCACACGCTCTCACCTACCGCCTCCCTATATTCACCTCCTCCCTTCTTCTCCTCTCTCCTCCCTCCAACTCCAAATTATCAGATTCACTGGCAGGAGCGGACAGAAGAAACACTGCCAAAGAAAAATGGCACCAAAGTGACTTGATATTGTCTCACCGATACTGATTTATAATGACATACTAAATACACTTAATAACTAAGTAAATAAATACAATTAAGTAAGGAAAGAAACAAAAACTGACAAATTTACAAATTGTACAGCTCTCAAAGACATATTTGGGATTTCTGGGCTAAAAAATAAAAATGATTATACTGGACTCACATCATAGAAGATTGGTAGCTAATGTTTTCAGATCTGACCGGATTGGACTGTATCTTTATGCTGGATAGTTGTGCTCTGTTGCATCATATTGTGTCCTGTTGTGTTATATATATTATTCTATATTGTATCGTACCATTTTGTATCATATCCTGAAGTGATATTGCATCACAATATATTGTATGCTATTATATGCTAAAATCACAGTTTCCCACTCATTGTACTGATACTGAAATATGCTGTGAGGTCTTTGATAAAACCCGGACCTGATCTCCATCTCTGACTGCCCCTCTCTCACTCCCTCTTTTGTAGATCAGTTCAGGTCAGTTTCATTCAGACATGCGTGGGTAGCTTTATGGCCAACATTTTGTATTCATTTGCTTCCTCTCTCCCTTTTTTCCTCCCTCTCTCTGCTCCACCCACACTGCACCGTCCACCAGGTGATGCATCTGTGCGCTGTGAGCAGCTGGACCTGTTGCTCCAGTGGGGGGCTGAGTTTCGCCAATCCTCATCCCAGGCGCCTGCAGGAGAGAAGGTGCTGGAAGACCTGGTGGCCTTTGATGTCATCCTGGGAGACCTCAACTTCGATAACTGTTCCTCAGGTAGGCAGTTGTTGATGTTGTTGTTGATGGAGATTGCATCTCTCTATGTCTCTTCCACCCTGATAATGTAAAAACCTAAGAAGCGCTGAATGCTTCTCTGTAATGTATAATTTATAAAGGAATATGTAAGACCTCTTATAGCTCTGACAGCAGATGCCAGGGTTTTTACTGTGGAAAATAATAAAATATTAATATATTTACTAATGTAAAAGCTTGATGGTGACCTACAATTTAGAAATATGGTGACTAATCAGTAACACTTTACGGTAAGATTATAGCTTATTTCACAAATAAGTGCAATTCATTTCTGTTTCAGTTCCAGAATTAACATCCCAGTTACTAAATAATAAGCCAAAACCTTTCTGTCTTCCTCCGTTAAACATAATTGATGTTAATTTACCAAAAAGCTACATGACAGACCTGTATCGAGTTTCCATCATGTATCACCGTTTAGGTAAACATTTACTGTGTCATAATTAAATGAAAAACATGTTAAAAAGGTAATTGTTTAGTTTTAGCAGCCCATGCAGGAATTACTTAAGTAACATCTTCAGAAGAAGAAACAGAAATGTGTTACTCCTTTGTAACGTGTAGACTAAAACTGTGACTGTGAGTGTAAAAAATGGTAGTGTATGTGTGCTCTTGTGTTTTTCCAGAGGACAAGCTGGAGCAGCAGCATGCACTTTTTACTCAATACAAAGACCCGTGTCGCCTGGGGCCAGGGGAGGACAAACCATGGGCTCTGGGTAACAACATACACACACACACACACACACACACACACACACACACACACACACACACACATAGCACAGTCAGTAGTTCCTCTAGGGACATAGCCGAACATCACATATACTGTAGCTCTTTATGTTAAGTCAAGTCAAGTCAATTTTATTTGTATTTGTATATTTAAAGAGTAGGTCTAGACCATACTCTTTAAAATATAATATATGTTAATAAGAACTTATTACATCAGTACCACAAAGTGTTGCTATACACACATGACCTCAGTGGCTCAGGGAATCTGGTGGTCCATATAATGTATACAGGGCAGAGCAGACTATAATCTGGCTCCGTCTGGCTAAATCAGGATGCACCCACTGTGTGAATTAAAATACACCCAGTACAGCGTGCTGATACATGGGCTTTAGTGACGTAAAGACTGGAGGGTTTTGGTCTGGATGTGAAGCGTTATTTAGGCCAGCGGTATTTCGGGGACAGTGTGGGCAGGGCAGAGTGAAAGGGCTCGTTCAGAGAAGGGCTTATTTATTTGGACAGGGACATTTTGCACAGCGAAGCAAGGGAAAAGATCTGCGCCTCCCGTTTGGTCGCTATTAGACAGGAGGCGAAGAGCGAAGCAAGACGAGAAGAATGGATCAATGAATCAATGAAAGGAAGGGAAGAAAGATTATCCCATTTCATAAAGCTTATCCAAAGAAGATTAGACCTAAATGAATAGAATAGCAAGCCAAAAAAGGCAGGCAGCGAGCCAGGCTGCCAGCTATTGTCATATGTTGTACTGACGGTGTGTCGATAGATTTCATGAAATGTCCTGAGCTCCAGGAACCTTCTAGTACGCAGACATACTGCAGGGCTTGTGCTGCATTCAAATCACGTGGGAATTAAGAAACAGAATCAGAATCAGAATTGGTTCATTGCCAAGTAAGTTTTCACATCCAAGGAATTTGCTTTGGTATTTTTGTGCATAACACTAAACATAGTGAAAATGAGAAAGTAAAAGCAAGTACTGCAAGTCAAGAAAAACATTTTATGTAACATTTATAAAGAATATGTAAAAGTATGCCACATCTTTCCCGCTCACCTCAGGGACCACTTGATAGTTAGAAAGCAGTGGCATGGGATAAAATCACACGACTGAAACTGAGAAAATTAAAGGTTCCAATACAAATCTGTTGCCATCGATCATCTTCTCCACTCATAACTGACATGGCTCTTTTGATGATGCCCTCAACTTCATGCTTGATGGCAGTTGAACATGTCAACCTCAAACCAAAAAACCAGACGAGTGAATTAACTGTGGCCCATGTATTTTAGGAGTTGTGGTTGAAATTGGTGTGAAAGAACATTTATCATCTTCCCCACACATATACTAGTGCTTGTTGTTGATGCCGGAATTTATGAGGACAGAGAAACTGAGGGCATGTTGACCACCTGAAAGGGGGAATCTCATGTATATCTACAATTTCCCAAACAAGCTGAAAGCAGCTGCCTGTCTGCTGAAAGTAGCGCAGCAGACAGGCAGCAGCCAGTCTGTGTAGCTGAGCGTGCCTGCCTAACACCTCACCATCTTTGTTTCACTGATCTAAAACCTGCTCTTAGACTTGTGAAAAGTGCCGGCTGTGCATCAGACGCCTACTTTTCATAAGAGCTCCCAACACTTGTAAATTGACTGGAGTAACTTCAGAGAGCTGATCTCTTCATATGGGGCATTTTAAACACATTATCCAGCCTACAGCCTCACGTCCTCATTGTCAAAAGGATTCCTGAGTGCTCGTCTCTCTCTAGCTGTTATAGTTCACTGTTTGATGGCAATAGATGGTGGTCTAAGGACCGTAAAGGCAGAGAATTTTAGCAAAGTGAGAGAAGTATAAAAGTATAAAAATGACTCATTTCTTATTTTTTTCTATACGCTATGACTTTCAATGGGAGGTATGTAGAGAGAGATGAAGAGCAGAGTGGATTAGTCAGCAGAAAGGATTAGAAATGTGTGAGTCTGTCTGCACTGTGATGCATTTTAATGTGTCATTTAACAGGTACTTTACTGGATCCCAGTGGCCTTTATGACGACGAGGTCTGTTCACCTGAAAGTTTACAAAAGTAAGTCACACACCCACCCACCCACACACACACACACACACACACACACACACACTTAACTGTTTTTGTCACTTAGGATGACTTTGCATTGACTTCCATTCCTTTTTGCTTTATTTCTGAGTCCCTACACTACTACACTCCATTATTTGACTCGTGACTCTCTCTCAATTTTTCTGTAAATGTTAACATTAGTTCTGTAATTCCCTTTGAATTCTTGTTGTTTTTTATTACTTTTTATTAGTTTTTGTTACGACAGAATATTTCTAATCACTCCCAAAACAACATATATGAGTATTTTCAGCCCCAGTCTACAGGACTAGACCTAAAACACAGAATAGGTAATTTGCCAATGACTCCCAAAACCATATATATGACCATTGGAGAGTACCAGTAACAGGTGTATTGTACCATCATCTTCATGGTAACAATAAACACGCGCTTAACATTGAGAAACGGTTGCAGTTTGGTTATGTTTAGGCAACAAAGCTACTAACATTAAGTAACTATGTTAAATTAAAACAAGTCAACAATGTCACCTGGGACTAAGTCCTGTTTGTGTGACCCATCCATCCAGCCCGACCTCCGTTATACGCAGACTTTGTCGCTCTTTGTCACCTTACTTGACATGCACTTATTCCCACAACTGCAAGAGGTTGCCTACATAAACAGTGGTCGTTTTAACCAGTTGTGGTTTTTCTGTATGAGGACGGGCTGGTGTATTTGTCTGTCTCTGTGTTTAAATTACAGTCTCCTGATCCTCTTTTCCCTTCTCTCTGTGTCTTTGTCAGAGTGATGGAGAACGAGGAAGGGAGGAAGGAGTACCTGGTGTTTCCTCCCAGTAAGAGCCAGTGTCCCGCCAGCAGTCAGAAGGGGAGGAAGATCCCACTGAAGGGCAACGGACGGCGGATTGACTACATCCTTTACAACGACGAGGGCCTGCAGCAGGACTGGAAACTGGTATGGTAACTTCGACATTTAGGGAGATTTGCTAACTCACTTACTTGCTGAGTGCTAAACAAAAAGATCAACACCAGGTTACCGCCACCTGATGGATAATTGTTTCATCCGTGTAACGACATTTGTTGATCCACAAGTGAAAATTCAGATGATCATGTTCATCTTTCCACAACACTTCAGATTTATCTTATGAGCCTTTGTGGGGGTCCCAAACCCAAGGTTGGAAACCATTATTCTAAACCAAAAAGGTTTATTTCCATTTGTTGTTTTTTTAACTGTATTCAAAAAACCCAGAATCATGAATGAAAAAGGTTCCAGCAGGCTTACTATACATACATACTTTACAGTATGTGGGCATGCAGAAACATGTCTGCAGCAAAATGGATTTCAAATCAGCCACCCGATGCCACCTTGTGCCAGAATGCAGTCACTGTCACGTCCTTTCAATGGACGCTGACTGCCGAGTGACACTGATCAAATATGTTGTTATTTCGCTTCCTCAAAAACAAACCTCAAACCCCTTTAAAACCATTGCCACATTTCTTTACACACATTATTTCATCCTTTGTCATTTATGTTAATTCAGCTGTCTTAAATTGACTTTTGGAGAACACGAGAGCACTCAGCAACCCGTGAATCTGGTTTTGTCACTTGAGTAAACTGATTCCATTGGTGCTTATGTATGTCTGAAGAATTATCCAATATTAATTATCATTAATATAGGTTAAAATACATCAATGTTATTTAATACATTGATAATATTTCTACAAAGGATTGTACTTACAACAGTTGCAGTAGCAGTGACAACAGAAGTTTTATAGTAGTAAGTATTTTAATTGTGGGGCCAGTTAGTAGTAGTAATAATGGTAATAGTGGCATTTTTGGATGTAACAATAGTGGCAGTGGTAACAGAAGTACCCTATGTGGCCAAAAGTATGTAGATACCCATGTCCACACTTTTTTGTCTTGATTTGATTTTCATGGTTTCAACAATTCCCCTCAGTTCCAATGAAAGGAAATGCTAATGCACATCACATCACGCTTGTTAGATAATAGTGTGCTTCCAACTTTGTTTCGCAACAGATTGGGGAAAGCCCTCTCCTGTTTCAAAATGACAATGTCCTTGTGCATAAAGCCAGGCCTATAAAGACAGGGCTTTTTAAATGTGCTGTGGGAGAACTTGACTGGCCTGCACAGAGCCCTGACCTCCACCCCACCCAACACCTTTAGGATGAACTGGAATGCCAAATGAAAGCCAAGACTCATCATCCAACATTGTGTGTCCACATACTTTTGGCCATGTGGTGTAGTAGTTGCAGTAGCAAAAGGATGGTAACACTGCACTTTAACCCCCCTCCGAATAGACTGTATGTAAAAAGATAGAAAAACACTTAGTAAATGTTTATAACATGCTAGTTGTGACCAGTTAAAATTACATTTATTTAATGTACAGCATGTGTCAACAATTAGAATTTGTCCTGAAGACATATTTTATATTATTACAACTGTTTTTTACAGTGTTGTCATTCATTTTCTGTTTATATACTAGCCCCGCCACATTACAAAGACTTATATCTGCTTACAACTACATCATAGAGTGTAAACCATTAATTAAATGTTTGTATACTAAATGCTAAATTGGTGGACTTATTGTAAAGTGCCGTATTTTTTACGTTAACAATGGATCATCAGATGTATTATGTGTAATGTGAAAGATGTTACTGACAAACTCGCAGAGAATTACCACCCAACTCTCCAGTTCACTTCAATTCTACAACGCTTTCTAGCTCATTGTTTGCTGTCATCAGCAAACAATGAGCAAAAAGTTCTGATGAGCCGACTGTACACAACCTGCCCCGCACCAAACAGCAGACTAGCTCATTGAGAAAATTAAAGTCAGGCAGCTAAAGAGCCAGATATTTTCCAAACAGGGCTAGCAAGAAAGTGAATATTGGACTTATACGTGGTGAGATGCTCTATGTCTGCTGGATGAGTAAATAAGTGTTTACGAACATGTTGCTATAACCACTTTATATTGCGATTTGTGAGATGTTTTCAGCTCATTACACTGCCTATGAATGGCCAAAAAAATCATCTTTAAAGGTCTACAGAATAAAAGGTGAGTTCATGAGGATTTGATGACAGTTCTTTTCTCCTCTTCCCCCACCCCGCAGGAAATCGAGGAGTTCAGCTTCGTCACCCAGTTGGCTGGCATCACCGACCACTTGTCTGTGGCCATGCGATTGGCTGTTTCCACTGGGGAAGAGGAGCCTTAGATTGACCACCTGAGCATTTTTTTTTTTTTTTTTTATAAACACTGCCATGGAGGAATGACAGACGACCAGGAAGAGAAGAAGAGATTACGAGTTCACAGATATGGAGCTGCTTGAGAGAGACAAACTGCAGTTCTGCGAGAGGATTGAAGGGACGGCAAAATGGACGGATGAATCACTGGAGGGGTGCTCAGTGGATGAATGGATATCAAGAAGGTAGAGGAGGGCTGCAACAGAGCAGTGATATGAAAGAGGAAGACGCTGAAGGGGAGAGATAAGCAGGGGATTTCAGTTTAAAAAGCCAGGAAGGTATTCATCTTCCTGGGTAAACCCCCACACACACAAACACACACCCACACACACATACAAACACACACACAAACACACGTGCTAAATACAGTACCTAACACACAAACACAGTTGATCGACATTTTGACTGTTGAAGATTGCCTGGCCTCCCCACTCTTCTCCTCCAACACTCCCAGTTGAACCAGTGGAGTCCAGAGGGTTTTATTTACAGTGAATTGTTTCATGTAGCCAATTTACACACACTCCTTTTATTGGATCTGTTTTAGCTGTAGTGTAACTATGATTTTTTTTATGATTCTACCTTCAGGGACAGTTGGATCCTCATTCTTTTAGTGTGTAAAAGGAAAACACCTCATTTAGGTGATGAGAGTGAAGCGTACAGCTGCTGACTGGCCTTTACACCGACCGTCTGTGTCCTTGTGTCGTGCTCCTTCCTGAAAGGCTATTGGTCAGTTCCGCTGTCAGTCATTTACCTTACTACTCCACTGTCAGTCCCAGGAACCTCAACAAGTGTCTTTTTTTCTAAAAAAAAAAACCCAACAAAACTAGTCTTTCTAAAAGGGGAAAAATAATATGATACAATTTATATTGTCGCCACACCACTTTTTATAGGGAGTTTAAATGCCTGTTTAACACTATATGGTATGTTTCTAATAAGAGGTATTGTATAAAGGGAAAAAAAATGGAGAAAATAGTTGTTTGTTTGATGCGATGCAATGCTTATAGCATGTTTTTCAGCCATGACTGGTGAAAATTAGACTGGACATTTTTGGTGTTATAGTGGGGACTGAGGATTTGCTGATGCATGATGGGAAACGGTATCAGTTTACAACATTAATATAGTGGCTTGATACACTTGCTTGCTTGAGTCTGGCTGCTTGACGAGTTAAGAAGCATTTTTGCCCTAAAAACACACACTTACTGTATGCCAGTGTGACATTTGTGCATGTGATGACACTTAACACCCGTAAAGGTATGCACAGAAACATACTGAGGATCTACACTAAGCAGGCACACAACTATACACATCATGTACAGAGGGATTTCAGGTGATGTAACATACCCTCTGGTGGCCATATTGGAGGTTCTCTAATGACAACATGTGACCTGGCTATCTTTTAGGCAATATTGTCAAATTAGCGAGCAGTCACTGTCTTGTAAGCACGTCTGATTTGTGCACTATCTAGCATACAGAAAACGGCCCAGCTTTTGGTTTGAGCAGAGCCAGTTGTCCAAGGGATCACCATGGTAACAGCCATATTGTGACGCAACTGCAAAACCTCATAATACGGAAAGATTTTGAAGACTTACAGGCTGCGCACACCCTGTACAACAAGCCAAGTATACATAAGCGCATTTTATAAAAATCTAAACGGTCCCAAAGATTAGGAGAGCCCGGTTACAAATATACAGACGTCAAGTAGTGCAAAGGCTAGTGAATTTTGATGTTTGAGGCAAATAAACAAAATTTGCCTTGCATTCAATCAAAACACACCTTCAGAATTCTGCTCCACTCACCTGTCTTTATATTACAGTATTGACACACTGCTTATATACTGCAGAGGCACACCAATACAGAAATTATACCCTTTGGAATATTTGAACTCATAATAATGCTATTATAGCATAGCATTCACAAAAGCATTCAACTCCCAATCCATAATAGACCCACACAGACCATGGTGTCAAACAGGAGCTGGAACTTTGTAAAGAGCTGTGTTTAATTAGTGTAAGTGTTCAGAGACTTGTTGATACAACAACCGTCCTTATGTCCCCTGTAGACCTGCTGGACATTGTGCTCCCTCTGAACATATGCCTTGTTGAGTGATAGGTCACTACCTTTACCTCAAACTTTAGAAAATAACGTGGACGCCGTTATAAACCTAAATAATCAGTCGTGTTAAGTGAGATGCAGCGAGTCTGCTAACATTAGTTGCCATAAGCCACTGGTCATACCAGACCAGGTAAGGCTGTTGCAGCAAAACCTCTGAGGGAATTTAATTGAGCAAGAGTGTTTTATTATGTATGAATTTAACTTTGAATTTGTAAGAGGAAGATTGTGTTATTTCTAAACTTCAAAACTTTCAATTTTTGCTTTAAAAGATGAGTTGGTTTTAGTAATGGCCTCCCTATCACTCAGTACTACCTGGCGTGCTAGCAGGAAACCCCAGATCATTGATGTACCGAACACATGGATCAGGTTGGTGTCCATGTTGTCATCAGTCAACATGGGCTGATTACCAAAAACTCATGCTGTATATTTATTTTAAAGATGTGTGTAAAACAATTTCCTAATGTAGAGGCCTGTTTCTTTGAATAAAACATTCATTACTGTAACAGTTTAGGTTTTCAGATACTGTTTGATATCCATTGTCTGCACGGTGAACCATGTTTACAACTGTTTTCTGACCTGCCTGCCTGTTTCTTGGCACTAGAGAGGAACTTTTCTAGTGTCAGTTTCAGCACAGATGTGTGTTTATGTTTGGGCAGCTCATCGTGTTATATTTCCCTTCAATACAAATGTGCTAAAAGGTAACACAGGATGGACAGCACAGTATGCGTTTACAGATGTGGTTTCAGGAGTATACATCCTACTGCTGTGAGTGTGCGACTATATGTGTGTGTGTGTGTGTGTGTGTGCGTGCACTGCATGTGTGCGTGAATGCATGAAGCATATTGGTTCTTCTGTTATGTATGTTCAACTGTCATTTTTACCTACAGTATGAGTCCACAGGTCACCTGGCTGCTCTGACACTGTCTCTTTATGACTCACATTATTATAATTATATTCTTCATATTACTAAGGTTTTTATCTGAGCATTTCTTTTCAATTCTAAGCTGCACCGCGTTTTTTTTGTTTTTGTTTGTTTTTTTGGTTTGTTTCTTTTTTTTTTATTATGTCAGTGTCAGCCTCTTTTGCAAATCACTACTCTTCTGGTTAGGATGAACCTTAAATTAGATCAAATGATAGACTTGTTTCATTGATAGAGTGTGTTATTTACTTGGTAAATAGTCATGTAAATACACTATAGGTCTATAGTGAATTACAGAAATGTGCAACAGTTACCCTGAGAATCTGCTCTTACAGTAAATAAGTTATGGTTTGGGGAGGTGGCACAGTGGCAGCCGATGTAAAACTGTCCTGTTCTATTACACAACACCTGAATACTGCTCAACAATTCACAAATAAGTGGGGAGAGTCAGGTGCAGCAAGCATTCAAACAGTGGGATTTTGTAATGCTACATCTTCATGATTATACTACACTTTTGTGTTGCTTTTAAAAGTTGGAATATGGAAGTAATTAATTTTATAATTTGGAGTCTATTATGTTTTGCTAATTGTTCTGTGTTTGTATTTTTGTATATTTTTGATAACAAAAGGTGTGAAGAAAGTGGTGGGCGAAGAAGCTGATAGGTTGATTAAAGGAGAAGGTGTAAAGGCAAGGTTTCTGTATGTGTTGGTGTTGTATGTTCATGGTGAGCCCTGTCCCGAAGACACGAAGGCTTTGTCCTTATGACCCAGACATGTCAGTCACTTAGGCGCTCATTAAAGCAATTATGGGAGGACAAATTAACTCACCAGATGGTAGGTGATCTTCCTAATGATTTCTAAGATGAACAAAAAAATACATCAGGTGTGTCTAGAGTAACAAAATACAAGTACGATTCTTTCTTTCTACTTTTTTGGCCACTTGGGGCAGCTGTGTTTCAGCCTCACCAGCTTCTAAGAGAAATATCTGACTCTACTAAATGCAGAATCCAATACGTTCACTAGCTACTTTATGAACTTTTTCTGTTTTTTGGTGCCGGGCAAGAAGCTTACAGTGGGTTTATCAGAGCCTTTTCATTGAAAACTGCCACCTGTTGCAGCTTGGAACTAAGTAGCAGTGAGACTGAATCAAAACAATGTGCTGAAAGACACTAAAACACTCAGTTTAGGGGAAGAGCAGGGTCAAAGAATTCTGTGTGTTCATGAATACGAGCCACCCATTTTTACATTACACATAGTAACTTTACGTATTTTACACAGTAATATAACGTTCATATAAAAATATTGATTAGTGCAGATTTTAAATAAAACTTTACAAACTATGTAAAATCAGAGGCAGCGCAGGATTTCTACCTCACTCATCTAATGGGGTTGCAGTGCTCAATGGTGCCTCTGGTGGCCGGAAACTATATTACAGTAAACTACAGATACAAAACTGATTTATCTAATCTAATTTATTTCCTTTTAGCATGATATAAAAGACATCTCTTGCTGTCTATCAAGTTTTTTTGTTACTTTACACTTGCCTAATGTCATTATTTTCCACCTCAGCAGTTGCGGAGCAGATTGCCTACCCCCATAACAAATGTTATGAGCACCTCAGTGACTGAAATGCCTGGGTTCAAGCATGTAGCCAGTTAGGACAATGATACATAGTATGACAGCCCTGGATCAGGGCTAGGTGTGCCTGGTATCTCCACACAGGGACCTTGTTTCATGGTAAAGAGGGGAGCATCGCAGTGTTAGCAGAAATCTCCTCTGCCTCATGATACTGTTGCTAATGACAATCAAGCAACCAGAATGAACCAGTCATAGCCTCTGAATTATTTCTTAGCCCTCACAGGCCCTCTGTGGAGCTACACACTCACCACACAGGCGCCCTGCACTGCCAACACCATGAACAAACCCAGCACTGGTTGAGCAGGTTGAAACACACCCCAACCTGACTCCTTTTCTTACTCGAGCCTTTTCTCAAATCATTGTCAAAACAAAAAATGTCATTAACGGAATGCACGGAAATCAGATTATCCTGATGGTCATCTGACTTGTTATGTGATAAGAACGTAGACACCAAAATGATGTATCCCCAGTGCTGAATGCAAACACTGATGTTGATTGGGAATCTGAATTATAAAGGACTATAACAATAAAAGAGGAATAGAACATTTATATCAAACATGATCATTCAGACATATTTACACTAGGTGACTCTTAGTCCTCTGGACAATTCACAATGCATTTCATTTAATAATCAGCCAGGACTCACGTATTATTTTGGTGTCTATAGTCTAAAGTAGGCTCAAAATGGGTCATTTGCTAACAAACGTCTGTTTTGAGAATTCCTGAAATAATTTGAGTATTTTGTAACATTTCTGATCACCAACAACTGTCCCCTTTGTGTCCATGTCAAGTTCGGGACAGAATGATCCTGCAGTTGGCCGGGGTGCAGCAAGTCCGAGTTGAGCTCTAAGCTTTTGTAGCTGCATGTACTGTAATAATGCTTCAGGCTTGTAGTCTCGGTAGAAGTGATGCCTCAATTTGCTATCCTTTTCTGGTTTGATTTTCTATAATTTGTCTGTATTCATGTTTTTTTAATTGATTTTTGTCCGGGGGGGGGGTTCAATGGGTTCATCTAGCTTGGTCTCTGTAATGTGGCTGGGGGATCAATAGCTTTTCTCTTTCTACGCTTCTTCAACAAACTGCTTATTTTCTTCAGCTTTTTTTAAAAACAAAGGAGTTTTCCCTCTTTATCTGTGTCTTTGTGTCATTATTTGAGCTATTGGCATTCGGGGATCATTCACTGGGCTGCAGTCAAAGCTTGTATGGAACTAACTAGTCAATGTAACAACCAATAGTGACGTTAATACTAGTACTACTGACTTGTGGTCAGTGGACGCGCACTGTTGGACCTCAAGTTTCACACAGGTGAAAGGGCACCATAGAGAGTTTTGTGTATTAGGTTATTTCTTTTTTTTTTCAACATGAAATGCAATCATATTCACAGTATGTACAAATATCACTGGATGTACGGCACCCAACTGAGGCTGGTATTTGAATACATCATTGAGGTCAAACTATAAAGAAACTTTTGTTTGTCTTTCTTAAAGGGCAAAGTGTGAGGAAGGGAAACAAGCTCTTAAGGAGTCCTTCTGCATTTGATGAATAGAGAGAAAAGTCTAGCACCAAAGCATTTACATACAGTACTCAAGTGTGAAAAACTCCCCCTACACTGAAAGTAAAGTCAGATCAGCAAGATTTGACAAACACAAAATCTTTGGACTGAAAACATGTCAAAGGGCTTTACTTAATTTTCCAGATAATTTCCAGTACAATTAAAGAAAATGAAACAAGTTTTTTTGCACTCGTTTCATTCTCTAATACTATTATATACAGACAAAAAGGATCCCAACAAGTTTGAAAAGCTGCACTAGTCAATATTTTTACATGAACAATTGGTCAAATGATTACGTGTTATGTCAAAGGAGTCACTCATAACGAGGGATGATGAACCCAGAGAGAACGATCACCCAACTCTGCAGTTCCCTTGAGCTCTAATGGAACTTTAAAGTGTCTTTTATCCCATTGGTTTGGTTTAAATTCTTTGGTTCTGCTTTGGTTTTTGTTCCAGTGACAAAAAGTCTACCTGACCAGCACCAAATGGAAGAAAGACAAAGTTAGCAACTAGCTGATGAACAAAAATATTTCCCTCAGGAGACAAAAATGGCCAAAAGCAGAGAGAATCTCAAGTGGACAGAAATGTAACTTTAAACGAATGCTAATGTCACTCTATGTCTGCTGGATGGATAAATAAGCTTTGCTAAAATGGTAATAATATATCATTATTGTGTTTACAGCTTGATGCACGTTGATACAACTGGCCATAAAAACAACTAATGTTGCTTTAAATTATAAATCTTGAATTTAGAATCTTGGTGAATCAAGTATCATTTTCTTCACTACTTTTTTCAACCATATTTAAGGAAACTGACATTTATCAACCCTAACAACAATGAAACAAATCTTGTTGTGGAGTAATAGTAGTGAGGTTATTCAACTGTGCAAATCAACATTATTGAATTGAGTATGCAAGTTCATTCTTGGCCGTGGACAGGTATTTTTGACAAAATAATATCACCTTTAGGTCCTCTTGATAGCTTTTTCTGAGCTTTCAACCACATGGTCCTCATCTATACTGACCTGAGAGTTAGAGTTAAATAACAGTTTCAGTTAAAGACATAACAAAACTGAACTAGAAGAAGGACACATCAGGATTACTCAATCATTGTACATGAAACTAACTGAATTGTCCAGTCTAGATTATTTCATCACATCCACTTCTCAGGCTGCTGCAAGGTGTCTTCACGTACGACTGGTTTCAACATGGCATGAGGATTACTATGACTAAATCATGCTAAAAATATAGAGCATCGATATGAGTCAGACATACACTAAGGCCTCATACAGATGTACCACAGTTCTCACACAAAGCTCACTTACGGTACACCGATGTTGAATGCTGCTGCAGTATGTGCCTACTCTTTGCAAGCAGACATTTTACACATCTTTTCCCTGCTACTTTAAAAAGATAAAATGAAGAAAGGTTATTCTTTTTTGGATTGTGACCCCTTCAAATTAAATAATGTCTTGTGAACTCACTTGACAGGTTATTGTTTCATTGTGGACATGGGTTATGAGCAGTTCAACCAAAAATAATGTTTCAGCAAAACTGAAAAGGTGAACATAGCCTGTATTCCACAAGAAAAAAGAATTTATTAGAGAACAGTTGTAAAGAAAACTTGATATCATTTTGTCCAACTGTAATGTATATATTTTATTTCTGGTCCCTTTAAAGGGGCACTCCATGAGGGTCAGTTTACTCATGGGATTGACTCATTACTCAATCATGGGAGCAGTACTCATACTGAAAAACAGGTGTATAATGCTCTCTGTGGCTCTGGAGGAGCTATGTCATGTCAGAGAACATATCCCTGATGGGCTTGGAATCTACAATTATTTCAACAGAGAGCCTGCAATACAAACTGGTGACATGAAGTCTGAAAAACATGGACATTTACCAGGCAGAGCGGGTCTAATAAAAGTCACTAGTGAGTTGTATTATGGAACAGTGAAATTTTCCGGCCTCATGATGATGATACAATTGTTGTGCCGTAATCCTTGTGAAAAGTACTTGAGAATCCCCAAACTGGTTTTACTGCATTTCAGTTTAACTCCCATTGTATTGAAAGTTGTATTACATGCCAGCCATGACTCAGACTGTTTAGACATTTATTCATATTGTCAGGTAACATGTTCAGTATTACAGATGTATGGAAATTTAAAGTTGGGATTTTGCACAAAAAGCTATTTAACTCTTTTGTAGTGAGGCTGGTTTTTGCCTCTTTTTATATTCATTAGATTGGATTCATATACCTGCTCTCAAAAATATACTACAGTCTATTCCATCTGTCTGCATAGACACATTATTGTATAGCAACTATAAGTTGGTTTTCTGACCGTTTTTTGTCCATTTAGTAGTTTTGCCGGTTTTCATGCAGTTAATAACTGATATTTATAGTCAACCCCACTGTGGTTTGCACTGACCTATACTGCAGAATGCTACTGCATTCTCAACAGTGCATTTAACGGCTAGAAAATTGTCAGAAAAAAGTACCACATGACAGTAGCACTGACATGCACTGTAGGAGGTGACAGAGGAAATACCAACAGAAAGTTTTGTAGTTTTGGTCACAATCACACAAGCAAGGTGTGATTCACAGGGAAAGCACAAAAATAAAAAAGTACTTCCTCATTTCTGTATCCCATCAGTGAATGTCTAGTTTTGTTTAGGGAAGTGAAATGACGATACCATTACACACAAAAAGGCCAACGCAAGAAACTCCTACTCTTGGTAAACCCCCCAAAGGTAAGAGATACAGATATGTCATAGCTCGGGGTCGTCCCCCCGCTGCTCTTCAACTGCATAAATGTGGAGGCAGATGGAGTACAAGTTCACACCAGCAGATACAGCTCAACTGACACACTCATCTACTGCTACACTGTGAAGGGAACACACACAGACACACACACCCCTCAGGATGGCTTCTCCTCGTCTCGCTCTGTCTGTGTTTGTGCTGATGCTGGCTGTCATCAGTCTGAGTGAAGGTAAGGATGAGCTTAACAATGATACATTCGGTCAGTGTGTGAGAGAGGTGAAGAGATGTGATCCTATTTAAAAATGTTTACGATTACAGTAATACATTTGATGCATTAAATGTGAGTGAGTGAGTAAGCGTTCAGTCGTATCTACAGTATATTTTGTACTGCCAGCTGTAACTAAAAAACTACAAAACAGTTTTGTCTTATTTCCAATGGAGAAAATGAAATGGGAAACAAATAATAGTAACCCTGCATGAATTTGGGGATCCCACACACTTGCATCTTTTAAAAAAGTTGCATACACTGTACTTATTATCATCTCTATGTGATAATTTTGGAGCTCCCTCCTCACTAAATGCCATACTCAAATTCACATGACAACATGACAGCTCTCTAATGGCGGAGTCATACATTATTCTCATTTCTCACAAATGTATTGACAATTAAAGTTGTATTAATTAATATTGTTGTATATAGAATGGCTAGAATAACTATGTGTAATGTGAAAAGGGTCACTCAAATGAACCCAAAGAAACCTATCACCAACTCTGCAGTTCCTTTAAGCTCTATGGAGCCTTTTTTAGCCTCTTTTAGCCCATTGTTTTGGCTTTACAATCCACTACTTTGTTGTTTTGGTTCAGTCCACCCTAGAATATGATTAAAATGTTATTTTTTTATAAAATTGAAGAACTTACTTTCTGAAATTAAACCAGTCATTCTTTTAATCCAAACAGCAGAGTAACACACGTCAAGAGTTTTTCCATCACACCATGGAACAACTGAGTGACAGTAGAATCTGTTTAGCAAAAAAGCAGTATCAGATTTAGCCTCACGCTGGCCTACAGGAAATTAAAAAGGGAACAGAGAAAGGAACAAACAGATGACGTCTGTGAGTCTCTGTGTTTGTTGCGAGTTGTTCATATGTACATGTTTGTTGGTAGGTATGCGTGGTCATGGACCAAAGAAATGCTGCTTTCGCTTCAACGAGAAAAAGGTGTCTGAAGACAAAGTGGTAGGCTACATCAGGACCAGCCAGCGGTGCTCCAACCCTGCCATCTTGTGAGTACACAACCTCAGAGAAAGATGTCACCAACATCTAGGTATCTGCACATGAATGCACTGGGCCTGACTTGTCTTGTTTCTGTGTGTGTGTGTGTTCAGGCTGAAGACAGTGGCAGGTCAAAAGATCTGTGTCAGACCTTCAACTACTTGGGTGAAGGAGCTCATCAGCCGCCTGGACGCCAAGTCTCTCCCAGGAGAGACGTCCAACCTGTAACTGCAGCAACAGCATATCAGATCCTCCACTGGACATTATCCGGCCAGTTAATGTGTTGTGATGCTGCCTCATTTCAAACTATAACTTTTAAAGAAGCGTTGACTACAAATATAGCAGCTTTCTGTCTATCTATATGCAAAGCATAAACTAAATGTATACTAAATATTATTATATTTTGTAACATCCTGACCAATCAAATTTGCTGGGATGAGACAGGTTTACATGCATACCATGTGAAATATTTTTTTATGCCTTACATAAGTAAAAATGTATGCCTAGTTTTAAATTGACAGTCTTACAATTTTCACATTTCTAATTTAAAAATGTTTATTTTAATATATAGAACAAAAGGTCATTTTTTGCTTAATTCAACACTCAAAGTCTGACCATCAACACTGTGGACTACTGTTTCATTGTAATTTGAATTGACTTACAGAAACATGACTTACACTGTAAAAGAGCGATGCCTCCCAACTCCACTTGTTGTCATCAGTATAAGCTATGGGTTACCTCACTATTTCTATAATGACCCACTGTAAGCTCTTTGTCTGTTTTTTTAATATACAGTTGAGTGATGTTTTTTCTATTTAAAATCATCTTTTGAACTTATTTACTTGTAAACAAACACAATTTGAAAAAAAAAATGTATTTCTATATGCTTACAGTAGTCCTTGCTACTAATTTGATTCTCTTGAAATAAAGCAAGACAATATGTCAAAGTATAGCTCTGTGGTTCTCTTTCTTCTTGTCAGGGGTCTGGTTTCCAAATGATGCTGGAACACCTTCTAAGTGTTAAGTCCCTTTAACTAGTGTGTGGAACCATACATGCTGAAGAGATGGAGATATGCAAATAAATACCAGGCACTGAAAATTAGTTTGAACCACAACGTTTATCAAATTCTCATATTGGTTTTGATCTTTCGATCTTTCTTCTCAAGGCAAAGGTCTTTTTAATTAGTTTAGTTTTTGCCTTCTGAGCCAAAAACTAATTTTCTTAAAGCCGCACTATGTAACTTTTGGAAGAATAAATGCCACATTTTTGTTCTTACAAATGAAAAGATGAATTCTCAAGCAAAAAAACACACTCTTGCTCAATTGAATACACTCAGGGGTTTTGTCGCTGTAGTCTGTGGTCTGGTATGACCAGTAGCTTATGGTGGCCAGTGTTTCCATAAACTGCAAACTTTAGATATGATTTTGTCTTGGTTGATTTTTCTTCTTCTTGTTAAAACAATAACCACTATCAGGTTCTTAGGAAGCAAACGCTGTGATACAAAAGATCAAAACTTGCTTCTTTGCTTAATACATTGTATATTTCACTCCATGCAGTGCTACATATATTTCAATATTTGAAATTTGCATGGAAAAACATGTTATATAAGTATTCATTATTACATATTTTACATATTTTACATACATATACAAGATTCAATGAGTTCCATTTTTTAAATACTTTTCACATACATGTATAGTATATATGTAATTATTTATGTGTGTGTATATACATATACACACACACACACACACACACACACATATATATATATAATATGGACAACTTCAATTCCGTAAATATTTTAAAAGGACAAAATATTTATGTTCCAATAAATTTGCAAAGTTACCTACAGTGTAATTTGGACTACAAGGCAGGAGATGTGTAGATCTAACTGAACTGAGTTAAGATAAATGGTTTGCCGGATTGTCTGAGGGCAGCTGCCTCCTTCGCCTCTAGAGTGCACCAACGGACCATTTAATGTCATATCCATGCCACTACAAAAGACCTGATCACAAGTGCGTGCAAATCTTTGGGACTGTTCAGAAAATAGTGGGCTAAACAACAAGAAACATTCCCAGCTGAGGTTTTACAGGTGACACACATGGTGGTGCCTTCAATGTTGCTTCCAGTGATGACTGGTAGATACACTCCAGGAAAGGCATGGAGTCTGTGTGAGAAATAGCCTACACTGCTGTGTGCCATGAAATGATCTCCCCGGAGCCACGCCTGTCCTAAATGCTCAACTAATTCAAAGAAGGCCTGCAGTTTATTTCCTTTATTTTGTGGCTGTTGAAGCAATTACAAACCATGCGTCTCACTCGATGAATGTCAAGTCGCATGTTCCACCTTATCGGTTGCTGGTGACTGTTTGGTAACGCTATTCACACCAGTCTTTGAAGGCGGCAGATTTCAGCCCCCAGCACATGAAGGCCTCACACGCACGCACACGCACGCACACGCACACGCACACACACACACACACACACACACACGAGCAGAGGCCGATCACGTTCGTGTCTGACCAATAGGAGGAGGGATCCAGGGCCGCTGCAGGAGCGTCAAGCTGCCAGACACAGCCAGCGGCACACCGGAAGTGCTGGGTATTTACCTTCAAATGAAACGTCAAACCCCGCCCTGTCAGTTGTCATGGTACTTTCCGTAAAGTATAGCAAACGGTAAGGTTCGCCTTGAAGGCTTTCTGACAGAAACTACGTCGTTTCTCCTGCTGCACTTTCTGAAAAGCTGAAATACGAATAAGGAGTTATTTTTTGGCATATTTGAAGCTGAACTGATATATCTAGAATACAACAATTATTGTAGCATTACAGCTAACAGACCCCCCCCCCCATGAGGTTATCTGTTAAATGCTAACAAAATGACCATTTCACCTTGGATGAATCAACAAGCTGTAAGAATGTTAATGTCCAGAGCAATATGGTTACAAATTTAACTTGACGATATGGACAGAAAAACACAAATATTATTGGCATTTTAGAAAGACAAAAATGGCCAAAGAAATCGTCTGATCATTGCCAGTGACAAACCTAGCTTGGAATGAGGGCTTAACTTGAAAATAGAACAGTTCTAATGTTCCAAAAATAAATAGAGCAATATTGTTGTATCAATCTTTTCACAGTTGGTGTTATTTTACCTTTTGGTAGGGTGCTTTATAGTAGGTCACAACAGATGAACCGTTGCTATACATTTAGTCTTATTCTGAAATTCTCAACCGGATGTATTATCGTATAAATTCTGCTGGATTGCTTGGTGAGGAAAAACAGACGTATGAGTGTTTTTCTTCACCGTGCTACATCTGGTAGTAGTATCCGTCAGCGGCCATATGTAATTGAACCTCATTCATTCACTTGTTTCTCTTTGTTCGCACCGAGCTCGGGTTTTTCAGGGTGAGACGCTGCGTGTTTCTCTCCGCTCCGTCGTTCTTTTGGGCGTTAGTCGGTTTATGCCTCGGTGACTGTCCGTTGCAGGCTGGGTGGTGACAGCACAGCACGATGATCGAGCGACCAGAGACTGCGGTTCCCAGCATCGCTGTAAGTCCATTTGTCTTCTAAACACACCAGACTGCACGTGTCGACATTACTGTTGTTTTCTATAGGCTGATAATTGAAATCCTAACTGTCTGTGCCCGTCGCTTTCATGGATGCAGAGAACTACACACACACCAAACTCCTTTAACGATCTGCGCCTTTGAGGATATTTTGCACATCTACAAAGGCATATACTTGAATAAAAACATCGCGCACACCTTCTGACAAATTGATATAGTCTGCTGATAAGTTCGGCGTAATGTGATTGACCACACAATATGTGTTTGAGTAAATGCCATCGTTTTTAAAAATGAATCACGCCTCCCACCTCTGAGTAACGTTAGCTTAATTCTGGTGAAGCGAGGTAGTGGCTGGTCAGACTAAATCATCATTTGCCTTGTTGTTGCGATAGATTATATGTGGTGAACGCTGTGTTGGCTTAATTTACCGTCTGGACCCAAGTTACAAAGAGATAACATTATAATGTTGTGTTTTAAATGGCAGTTATATGATCGGAGGCTGGCGTGAGGGTTCCCTGAACGTTGTACAGAACCGCACGTATCAGGGGTGCGTGGTCTGGTCTCAATTATAGCTCGTTGCAGTTGGGAAAGAGATGGGTAACAGTCAAGTCTTGTTTAGACACGTTTTAACTCCGACCTTGACAATGTTACTATTGCAAGTATGTAATTGGATAAAATCCAGCTAACCGGCCTAACCAGTTATGGGATTTTATGTTTTGGTATCAGAGCCCAGATGAAATTTGTTCTCCTTAAGAAATCTCCCAGTTTAGACCACGATCAATAAAAATTCCAAACAAATGTGAATTTAGTCAAAGTACCACACTGTATTGTATATACGAATAACAATAGTGGTTGAACCACTTACTAATAGGGTTCCCTAAATGACATACTTTGTACCTTTTGCCAGACAGCAAGACTTCATTAAACTGTCAGACTGTTGAATGGAGTTTGGTGTGACCGTCCACACAGCTGCACTTAGCAAGAAGAACCCTGATGGTTGACCACATCTGGCTTGCTTTGTTTGGAGGGCTTTTTTACGCTGACACTTACTGCACATTTAGCAGGGAGTGATTACTCATCACACAACACACCACACATTGTATTTGTACTGAATCTGTTTGCCGTACAGTCGGAGGTGATTGGCAACGACTTTCCATGGCACAGTGGGGGGTGGGGGGGTGTGCACCTAGAGAGATAATGTGCGTAATGTGCTCCGTGTAACAAAAGAAAGAAATGACACAGGCACTGTTTTAAAATGAGTTCTGTCTTCCATCTGCTGTGTTGTGATGCAATATTTATAACATAATTAATATTCAGTATGTAAAATGAAAGTTTAAAACAGCTGATGGAGGCAGTGATAGGGCCTCAGCATCAGCTGCTGAACGCATGAGGGGGGTGGACTTGGCTATACAGATGATGTCAGTGAACCAGGCAGCTACTATCACCACTGGGTGGACTGGGGGAGGGGTTAACATTAACAGTACGGACTGACTAGCCTTTCTCTCTCTCTCTTCCCCCATTACTTCCCTCTGTTAAGTCCCCTGCCTGTTTTTCCTTGCTGTTACTCACTTGCTTATGAAAAAGAACCATATTAATCACGGTGCATTTCATAAGGGGGAAGTGCCATCACAAGATCGCAAATATCACAGTGAATCCATGAAGGACACAATTATGATGAAGCTGGAGATGTGACGTTTCAAGGGGTGTCGTGTGTCTCTTGTATACAAACCCCATTGTGCGCTACAGACACAAGATCCCTGGAAATAAAAGGGTTTTTCAATCATGCGCACTTGAACATGCATATTGTATGTTAATGCATTCACACACTTGCACACACTGTTTTACTCATGTAGTGCACCATTTGATACACAGGCTCCCACCTACACACACACACACAATCACAGAGCTTCTGGTGTAGCTAAACACAGACAGCCTGCACTGATAATTTTTTCCCAGTAGCTAAATGACCGGCCCCTTTGTGTGCAGCTACAGAAAAATGGACAGACCTTTTAGAAGCAGCACCTTATGTAACACATGCGCATACTCACACACAAAACTTTTATGGGGGTGGATCAAACATGGAGATGGTGGAAAGTGCTTCGGGGCTTGTTCAGAGTAGTTACGCCTGCTGTCGAGCTGCATGCATCACAGAGTATTGATGAGGAGAATAGATTGTTTCCTTTTCTCTTCCCACATTCTTTGTGTCCATAACATCCACTGGTGATGTTGGTGTGTAACCGAAACCGTTTTCTGAATGTCACACTCAACAGTGAGTTAGGCTGGAAATGGACATTTACTAAATATCAATATTAGTTGGTTACCGTCCTCCACCTGTGGTGTCGCTAGGAAACAGCTTCCAGGCTGTTTTGTGTTTGTAATGGTGAAATACATTCGTCTCCCTTGTTATAAATGATGAGTTAGTGCTGATACACAGACTTACAAAAGACATACAGTATGGCCACAAGTATGCAGACATCTCAACCTTACAGTCCAGTCATATGTGACCGTTGAACATCTCCCATCTCCCACTCTTCTGGAAAGGTGTTTACAAGATTTTGGAACCTGGCTGCAGGGATTTGTTCCCATTCAGCCACAAGAGTATTAGTGAGGTCCACCGCTGATGTTGGGCGATAAGGTTCCAGTTTTAGATGGGGTTAAGGTTAGGGGTTTGTGCAGGCCAGTCGAGTTCTTTCACACACCAACCACAACCATATCTTCACGGACTTGGCTTTGTGCACGGGGGGCATTATCATGATAAAACAGGAAAGGGCCTTCTCCTAAAAGGGCCTTCCATAAAATTAGAAGAACAATATTGTCTAAAATAGTATTGTATGCTGTAGCATTAAGAAACCTTTTGTTGGAACTAAGGAGGCCGAAAATATGAAACAGCCCTAGACCAGAGGCTCACAAAAGTATGTTAACAGGGGTGTCCACATACTTTTGTGTACTTTATCATCTGTGGCTGCTTGGCCTTAGTGAGTCCATGAAACAAGGGAGAATAAGGCAGATTGCTTCAATAATATCAAGAAATGTAAGCTTTCTGAAAGTTCTTCATCTAAGTTAATTTACATTACATGTGAAATTGTAAATTCATCGGACGCTCTTGTGATTTTCCATTTCTTTAAAAGACAAGTAAGATTTAAGAGTTTAAGAATTTAATTGCTAAATTAAACAACATGTTGAGACAGATATGTCTTGCAGTGCAAGTTAGTCTGGCATTTTCCCTAAGTATGGATTTGGACAGGAACTGTGTCAACGGCATGTTTCTGGTTTCTGGTCCTTGCCTGGAAATGGCAGTTCTAAAACCCTGCTGTTGTAAAGCTTCCCAATTAGCATATAGAATATGACTTCCTCTTATCTAATGCCTTCACATCCTTCTCCATACAAGGCCTCAAGTTGTTATTTTAAGCAGTTACTAGTCATTTATGATCACTGTAAATGTATTTTTATAAAAACGCCCTCCTAAGCAGTGCTGGGCAGTAACACATTGCACTAGTTTAACGAGTAGTGTGTGGGATTACAATATTTTAGTATTTTACACTCCTGACAAAATGTTGGGGTCTTAGCTTTTTCCCTCAATGGAGGATAAGATCCGATAACTCTAAAACTGTATTATTTACATGTGGTTTCTTCTGAGCTGGCTTGCTAACATTAACGTTAGTGATTCTGTTGTAGCAAATGGTAGAATATGGTCAGTGTACACATACTTGGCAGCAGTGATTAAGTGCAGCATAATCTGGCCACGTTTTAGAGTGCTGCATCATGTGACACCCATGGCGCACAAAAGACGCATCATACAGACAGAAGAAGTCCGTGTACAGAAGTTAGGATGGGAGGGAGCGAACTTTATCTGCAGTAGCATGGACGTGTCCATAGAATGCCCTGGTTTATGTTTTCACAACCAAGGATGGGTTCAATCTGTGTTTTCATTTGGGAGTTTGAATTAGTCCTGAATTCAGCTGCAGGTGCTTAAACCCCCTATTTCAACAGACCTATCGGTGCAGCGCTGCACTTTTCCACCGTCATCACGCATGACCGAGCCTGAGAGGCCGCTCGCAGGCGGGCCGGCCAGTAATCAATTGTGTTTGTCTCGCGTAGCGTGCAGAACAGCGCACGGCGATTAGTTATCTGACAGCGGGCTGGAAGTCAGGGAAGAGAGGAAGGGATGAAGGGATGAAGGGATACCTCGGCGGTAGAGAGAGAGAGAGAGAGAGAGAGAGAGAGAGAGAGAGAACCTGGCCTGGCTTGGCTATGATCGCGTCTGAGACTAACACCTTCAACACAACCTGTCTTGCATGAGGGACAGGATGGATGTGATTCAGCACGTAGGGAGATTGCATTTGTTTGTTTGTGTCGCCTTGACGCCTTGATTGGCGTCGTTTATTGACATACGTTACTTGTCTGTTTTAGTTTACTTGGCCGATGGACTTTGGCAGCGTCGACTTCCTCTTTCCACCCTCCTTGGGGAAGGCCTGTTATTCCTCTCCTTGAGTCTGCCTCCCCTCACTTCTCTTCCCCCTTAAAAGAAGCCTTTTTCCCCTCTTGTATTTATCACAGCTGCTCTTTACTTCAAAGGGGCTTTGTCGCTGCAGGACACAGAAAAACTAATTGTAGGTTCACGATTGTGAGTGTCTGCGTGCAGCTCCTATGTTTTTTTTCCGCTGTGTATTTATTTACATACACTCACACGTAAAATACCATAGCAACAGAGTGTCTGTGTGTTGCATGCATGCATGCATATGTGTGTTGATAAGGGCCCATATTTTGCCGAAACACTGTTTATGCTGTTATAGGCCTATATTCTATATTAAAGATACAAATTTCAAACAGGTTTGACTGTGTGTGTTCATTCATTCATGCTGTGTAATTCCCGCATTAACACAAAGTGTGTCTGTGTTTTCCTTCAGCAGCGGAACCTGGAGGGCTATGTGGGCTTTGCTAATCTTCCCAACCAGGTGTATCGGAAGTCGGTCAAAAGAGGGTTCGAGTTTACATTAATGGTTGTAGGTAAGTAGGAAAGATCTACATCTGACCCCTGAGTGAGGATGTGAATGTGTGTATTTGCTTCTGTTCATGTGAGAATGTGTATGTGCTCAGGCCGAACCTATGCATGCGCACCTGCCCATCCATCTTCGTCCACTCGTACAAGTGTGTTTTCATTTTTGTGTGGATGTGGGTCGTCGGAGCAAGTTGAAAGCAGGTAAAGCATGTGTGGCATCCAGCGCAGCTGACGAGTTGACAGTTTAAAAAGCGGTTTGCGCAGAGCGGCACTGCCCTGTGTGGCCTGGCTTGTAGAACGTCTGCGCTGTTGTTCAGTGACGGAGAATGTGTGCATGTGAAAATACTGTATTTCTTGTGAAAGCTGGACTCCCATAGTTCCCCACGGGAGTTTTCTCGGTAGCCCCAGGACACGTAATAACACATCTGTGTGTTGTGGATGATTCGATTTGGAAAGTGAGCTGCAGGATGTTGGTTCAAGTATGAATGAACATGGTTAGAAAATGCGGCTAACAGCATTACAGAGGGAGAGAAGTGGACAGAGGGGTGGAGGAACCACGGGTTTGGCTGTCTATACACACACACACACACACACACACACACACACACACACACAACCAGAGTTGTATAGAGAGCTGAAGTCCTGGCATCACGTCATGGTTAGCCTCTCTTCCACTAGCTTAAGTCAGTGCAAATTCTTGTTAAGCATTTCTGTCGCTGTTCAGCCAACATATGTAGCCTAAATCTGCACTTTCAGTGCACACTTTGTTTAGGGTATACAGTGTGCACAGTGCAGCTGTATTATTAACCAAAAGTTAAATATTGAATTGGGACTCTAATACTTAATATTAAATGGCAAAAATTTGATCTTTACCGTGTAATTTTGCAATTATTACTATGTCTTCCACTTAAGGATAAGGTTGCTGTTGTTCTATTTTTCTTCTAATTGTAAACAAATCCCATGAAAAGACCAAAACCAACAATGTCTTAGTCTGTGTCTCTCACTTTCCAACTTCCTTACCCTGTCTGCGGCACTCACAATACTTCTTAGTAACATCAATTAATTGTATGTTTTGGTCTTTCCATTGGATTTTTATCATTGATGATCAGAAAAATATAGTACATCACTATACATACTTTAAATCAGATCTCGCTCTGGGTATGACTGCCACGTCGGCCAGATATTCCTTGCTACTTGATTTTGGAAAATAAAACAAATTTCCTTCTTTCCAAGAGTGATGTGAAGAGATCAATACCAATCTCATCTCACAGCCGTGCATTAAGTATAGTGCTGGAAATAGTGCCTGGTTCGACTAACTTAGAATATTTAGCAGGGAGAAACAGTCTGGCTCTGTCCAAAGTTACAAAAATATAGGCCTACCAAAATCTCAAAAGCTAACTGATTAACACATACAAACATAGAAATGTGACTTCCTAATGTAAATCTTTGTTTTACATTTCTGTCTTTGTACGGGTTAAACACAATGTGTTGTTAGCGAGCTGTTGAGCCGCTGCTAGTTGTGTTTTTGGACCGAGCTATGCCAATTGTTTACCCCTGCCTCCAGTCTCTATGCTGAGCTAGGCAGTGGTGTCTCAACTCCAGCGCTGTACTGCAGGCACAGACATCTCACTCTCGAAGATATCAAATTGGCATATTTCCCAAAATGTTCCCAAAACTATTCAGTTAAAACCCATCTAAACTCACAAAGCGTTGTAAAATACTCAAATAATTCAAATCCGTTTGTGTGACTATACACTGCTTGACCATTAGAAAATTGTTTCATATTTTGCTTCTCTTTCTGTCATCATTTATGCATATTCAGAAATATTCTGGATGTGGCTTTTTCTTTTTTTTTTTTGGCAGGTGTTTAAGGTTTTAAACTCTGTTACAGCTACCATTACAACATTTTAAAAGGGTCATAAATCTAATTTAAATGTATCTTGTGGTGACCCTGATCAGTTCAGCGCAAAGAGAAAGACATTAACACAAAGAGACGTCCAACCTTTATTATTTCAGCCCTGGATTTTAGCTTCCTGTTTAGTAAACAGTAAACAGCCTCTACGGGAGAATAGCAGGAGGGAGATAAAGACAGCAGATTGATGGCTTGGAGGAGGACCAGGGAGATCCTCAATCAACTAGATCCTGTTTCAGGCCCTCTCACATACGGGCCCCTCTGTCTCTCTTCCCAGATTTCTTGGCCCCCAGCCCCGCATACCCCAGCGGATCCAAATTTCACACATAACAAATGTGCGGAGCACAACAGTGCCTACACCACTCGACACAGCAGACATTTAAAGAAGAGGATCGGAGGGAGGGTTCTCAGTTGGGGTTTTTGTCCCACCACTAAATGCTTTCTGAAAGCTACGATGCTCTTTGTTTTAATCACAGTTTTTTCTGTAACATAGTCGGGATGTTGATGATAAACTAAAACTTTAATTCAATCTCCATATAATATCATTGAGATTTTCAAAATGAAATCTTTCGACAAAGATTGCTATATATTTTTGCTGACAAATAACTTAAGATAGCTCCAAAGTTCAGCACTGTCAAGTCAACTTGCTATCGATCGAAGTTGAAGTCAAAAACGTGTAGATTTACTCCGCCCCTGCATTCAAGTTTGCTGTTTTAAATGCTAGTGTGATCAGGCATTCAGACTAAATCTTAAAATAGCTTAAAAACAATCTAGACTTTAGACAACGTGACTTTTGAGGTAGAGAATGACGAGCAAGCTGCTTCAGAAAGACTGTGTTGGAAGAAAGAACCGGAGAAAAGCTGAAATAATGTTTTGTTTGCATGCACAGACAGGAAATGACCGATTGAAACTTGAGCATAATCCAAATTGTCTCTGAAGCAGCAACAAGTGTCCAGCCAGAAAATGAGGTTAAAAGGGTAATGAGTCCAATCAAATTTGGAGTGCTACTTAGGTGTGAAGTTGGCTTATGCAGCTTTAGCAATATAAATAGCATCCCATCCAATGCCTCTAGTAGAAATCACATGAAATCTGTATACAGTTTGTATGGTGACATGTCATGTTAGGCATTTACTATTGACTCTTACCCTGTGAAACTTTGTAAAACGGTCAAATGAACTCAAGGTCCTGCATCATTAAAAAAACATAGAATCAGATATAAATAAGGACTGTTAAGTCCATGAATATGACCATGATCACAAACCAATGTGATGGAGAAGTGAAAAAAAGAAATACCAGTGTTATAATACCAGAGACAGAAGAGCTGATTATTTTTTTGATTTGAGAAGCAGCCAGCTGGAACTACGGCGGAAGGCAGACTGTGAAAGTAAAGACTGACGGCTGGCCTCACCACTGCTGTACTTGGCATTGTAGTGAAGTGTGAAAGCTCGGCTCGGGCCCAGCTCAGAGGCCCGATGGTGTTCCGTTGTAATTTTGGAAGAGACAGATGGTGGAGTGGGAGATGACTGGGCTGATGCACGCAGGTAGCTCGCTAAAATTACAACAGGGCTTGAAACAAGAAGTCGTGTTTTTTTAGCCCGTACTTTTAAAGTTTTAAGGTATGAATGGGGTTGCTTTTGCTGACTTCAAAAAAAATACACCAAAAATGAATACATATTGTCCAAGCTACCACTTTCAATCCTGCCCTCTTTTGTCAAGGGCAGTGTTTGAGTAGTGCTATTATCCTGTCTTGTATCTGACATGGAGGAGCTGTTGTAACTGATGTTAAGTACAACTGCGGTGGTGTGCTGCAACAGCATCCCTATCCCATGCAGTACTGGGCAACTAGGCAACAAAAGCTCACCAATAAGTCCAGTGGACTAAGTGAAAGTAGAAAGACGGGAAGTGTGTGTGTGTGTGTGTGTGTGTGTGTGTGTGTGTGAGAGAGAGAGAGAGAGATATATAAAGGTCAGACTGGCAGAAATATGAGCTCTAATATGTCTCATGGCGAGACGTTTCAGATTAACAGATTGTAATGGCATCCAGCTGTACTTGTGTTTTTGTCTGCAGCAGGCTGTGTGTGTGTGGGTAACTGTGTTAATCTAACCAAACTCTTTATGCTAGATACTGTTACAAAAGACTGAAATGATGTTTATTTCATAAGTCACTGCTCTGTGTACTGGAATAATCAGAAGGATAAATTTGGTTGTATAAAATTAAAGCAACACTGATATTTTGTGAAATACTTGTTGCAAGTGTCCCAGTGTCAAAAGGGAATCAGTTTAAAGGAAAATTCCAGTATTTTTCTACCTGGGTTAGGCTCAGGCTCATTTACAGGACTATTCTGACTGTGGGGCTGTCATCAAATGCTGAAAAAAATCAAAGCAGCACAAGCATCCTATAGCTTTCCAAATAGACTTCAATTTAACATAAATCGCTGAAGTTATGAAGCTAACTCTAAGTCTGACCAAAGGCTAACACAGGAATGAGCCCCCTGGATTAGCTATAATAGCATCAGCCGCCTCCTGCAGTAGTAATGGTGTGGGCATGTTGCAACAGCTGCCAGTGAGATGATGAAATACAGTTTAGGAAGGCCGGCGATAATCATCGTATCCTGTGATTAATAGGATTCTCCAGTTCTCATTCGAAAGTAAACCTGAATATGCATTTTCATGTATTTGATTGGCCAACGTGGCACGTTGCTTCGATGGTGTTGCATCGCTTTGCAGCAAAAGTATGAAAGTCGGAATGCGTGTATTGTGACCACGCTGTGTGTATGCAGAGGGGTCTGTCATGCCCATGTGGAGCTGTGAGCTCACCAGGAAGCCGTCAGTCAGTCACTCCCTGGGAAAGAACGCCACCAGCAAATGCTCCTCTTTAGCCTCTTTTCTTCCACCCCTCTGTCCAACTCTCTTGTCTTTTTTCCCTCTCAATCTGCCTCTCTCTCTCTGAGGGGGAAAAAAGCTGCTTCCTGCCCCTTTGTCCAACTGGCAGATTGAATAGAAACTCCTGGAAAGATTAGTGAGATCCAGCGCCAGTGCGGAGAGTTAAACAGAGCCGAGAGTCAGATCCGAACCGAAGGGAGTCGGGAGGAGAGGGGAAGCGATGACCGCTTCACGCTGCTTCTGATGTGTAACAAGGCCAGCACTTAACAGCCGCGCTGCCTCTGCTTTTACTAAAGCAACTCAGGAGGAGAGCACATCAGAAGCTTTTTATGAGTCTGACCTTGCAAGCGGAGCTGTGAGTTGCATATGGGACATTGCATTAGTTGAACTGATAGTGAAGTTCTTTTTGCATTTCACTGGCTTTTAATAACGAGCAAACGGCCCTTGTGACACACACGACACACATACACTTCAGTTAATGACAGAGTAGGTGTTTGGTAACAGCTGTCAAAGGCAAAATACCTGTTCATGGTTGTTCAGTCATCGTTTGGTGGAGTCCACATTGGTGCAGTATGCTTAAACTTTCAAACTATATAGAATTATTAGAATTAATATATGACCTAGTTGGAGTTTAAGGGGCCAGTAAGCACAAATTAATAATAATGTCCTGCCTGCATCGTGCCGTGTGGAAGAATGTAAAGCATCATTCAAATGAGGGAAAATATTAGAAAATAAAACAAAATAACAGTAGAGCATAATATGAAACAATAGATTTAGAGTTTTTTTTTTTCTTCCTGTTGTCACACGGTATATATCGTCATATTGCACAGCCGCAGCCAGTAAAGCGCTGGGTAAGTTTGAATCTCTTGTTCAGTCCAGTAGCAGTCTGCCTAGTAAGTCATTATCTGTATCTTCTCACTGATCCGTGTGTGATTGTAAGATTGTTTGCTTGTCTGTCCTGCTGTCTCTCCCGTTGTTGTTGTTGTTGTTGTTGTGCTTCTCTAAGTGTGTGTGTGTGCGTGTGTTTGTGTTTGTGTGTGTGTGTCCGTCCTGATAAGACGGTCTGACAGGCTTAGGATTGACCGCCTTGCCTACTGACCTTGCAGAAGGGAGTGAGTGAAGGAAGGCTTTGGTCTAGTTAATCTGCTGGCTTAACCAGACGCGTTAATACACACCAAGCACACACATTCACTCACACTCACACACTCACACTGTTTCAATGTGTTGACCCAAGTTTATGAAAAGGACCTCACTCTTCACCCAGCTTCTGTCACTGTTGCACCATTCAGAGTGAACTATAACAAAGAAAAGGACAAAATGTGGTTGTTAACGTGACAAAGAATCATCAGCCACAGTCACAGCCTCCTGGCATGTGGAAATTGGTGACTAACTGTAATTCCTCATTTAGAATTTCAGTTCTGTCGAATTACATACAACCGCTTTTTAGCATGAAAAAATAACTCTAGCAAACAGCAAAACGTGCACCCCAAAATAAATATTAGTTGCAGTAGTGAAAGTTTAAAACTGCTGTGAAAGTTCTGTTAAGTATTAGATAAAACACAAACTAATAAGACTTTTGGTTTTCAAGTGCCTGCAGAAATGTGTGCTGTTGGGAAAGCAACTTTCTGTTTTTTTTTTATTATTATTATTATATAAATACCTGCCATTCTTTGAAGATATTGATCTGAGGCCAAGATCTCAGGACTAAAGTTTTTAAAATGATACAACAGATAATCACTTTACTCTAACAGTCCATTTACAGTCTGCAACATCTTGAAGTGGTGCAATCAATAGCTTGAAGAGATGATTTGCTATCTTCAAATAATCTTAAGAGCTGGTTACCCCATTGACTTTTCCCTCTGTATCAAGTCAAAGGAAACATCAGTTCAAGGTGTTGCATTTTTGTGTAATGACCGCTAAAAAAGTTTTCAGGGTCCTTCACTATTGTTCATTTGAAGTTGAAATGAAAAGTTTTTTTTTTTATCTTGGTACATTTAAACTTTCAAAAAAATCTCAGCCAAGTAATTAAAGAATAATACAACAGTAAACAATTATTATAAATTATATTTTTCCCACACAAACACTTCAATTAATGAGCTTAAAATGTTGCTGTTTGATGTGGGTTTGCACAACATTGCATAGTTAACAGTGGATAGTTGTCAGATGGAAATTGACATTCCTAATTATCATTTGATTTCATGTGAAATCTCTCCATATGATCCTCCCACTGCGCGACAATAGGTATTTTTCATGGCATTGTGACATGTGTTTTTTATCTCCCAAAGGACTTGCAACACTGTCATCTGCCCCTGAAAGAGTTTATATTCTTTAAACACAGCATTTTAAGCCCAAATCTACTTTTTGTCAGGCACAAAGAGCATTTTGATGTGTCACGGCAGGAAAGACACAGGTGCACTTTGTAGCATTAATATTGGCTGCATTCCATTCAGGTATGTCAGTTGCAGTGCCGTGGTACTGTGTATGCTGGCCTACTAGCACGGTTTACTGGGACAGTTCAGTAGAGCATAGCCATGTCATTAGTTGTGCTTTGCCTGCTATGACAAGATGATCTAGTTTCAGAATTTGAAAAGTCTCAAACTACAGTGGACCTTGATCATACAGGAGCTATTGGTTAAAATGCTGTAAGGTAACTTTGTAAATATTTCTTGTTTTGTATTGAGTGAAAAGTCAATATAATAAGTCAATTTGATTAAGGTCTGTGTGTGTGTGTGTGTGTGTGTGTGTATAATATAAAATAAAGAGGAACGGTAAACATGAACAATATGATTTTCAATGTTGTGTGCATTTCAAAAAATGTGTAGCAAAAAGAAGTTAATGTACAGCCCCGTGCCTAACGTTTTGTCCTTAATTATCTTACATTAGGATGCCATCTAATACAGTATCATAAAGTACTGCTTCAAAATCAAAATTGGGGCTCGGGGGAGAACCATTGCTCTTCCTCATGTCAAAAGGAGCTGGTTGAGGTGTTTCAGGCATCTGATTAGGATTCCACCTGGGGGTACCTCTGCATGTACGTGAATCCAATGTGGAGGTGAACCTGGGGCAAACCCAGAACATGTTTAAGGGATTATTTGTCCCATCTGGCCCATGAACATCCCAGGATCTCCCCGGAGGAGCTGGAGGAAGTGGCTACAGGAAAGGACATTTGGGCTGCTTTGCTTAGCCACCTTAGTGGCTATTATGCTGTGGTCTGTTGTACAGGTGTTACTTTTATTGTGTCTACACCCTATGTAATTCATTATGGGCTACAAACCACTGTGCTTCATGCACATAAAAAACATCTTTGGCTGGTTATTCTTACAGGTAGTGCACAGTTTCTCAACTGCCATACTCTACAAGTGTCAAATCCAAAAATGACAAGTTGGTACTTTGTTATGTTCTTTTGCAGAAAGATGTCCCATGTCACCTTATGGACAACAAAATTCCGAAACTTGAACACTTACATCTTCATGCCATAATGTCAGACACAGCTGCTCAATTCCCCTCTCTTCCACGTGGATAACAACATTCATGCACTTCAGTTTGGGACTTCTTTATAGTTCTCATCATTGGAAACATCCAAATCTTTATCAGTCATCCTGCCGCTGTTCCTTATTCATCATAGAGGGCACAGAAACAAGTACTGAGAAAGGTCTCAGGGCTCCAGAAATACATTATGCTACCTAGAAACCCCATTTTCAGGTATCAAAGAAGGCCAGCTGAAAGTTACAGAATGATGTGAAAGTTCAGTTTTTTCCAGTCTGATCTCTGTCCTAGATCTGTGGTCAGTTTTAGTACGTGCTAAGTCGTCCATGTTACAGCAGGACAGGCCTCGTCATTATTGCTGGACAGCCGCCTGTTTACAAACCTGCTTCACAAAGACTCCTCATCGTCTCTGGGCACAGCACTCAGCACAGGCTACACTCTCAACGTGTGTGTGTGTGTGTGTGTGTGTGTGTGTGTGTGTGTGTGTGGTCGTGCACATGTGCATGTTCACGCATGCTCTGTCAAACCGCTGCAGGCAAGTCTCTCCCTCTTCTTTCTCTTTCTTTCTCTTTTCTCCGCTCTGGTTCTCTGCATCTCTATTTTGAGATGCACATGTCTGCTGTGACCCAGCACGTGCCGATTCTGACAGATTTAGTCTCAGGCGCGGAACACTCACTTTGTAATTTAAAAAAAAAAAAAGAGAGAGAGAAGAAAGTGGGTTGTGTCCCTCCAAAGCTCCTGTAGCCAGCCCATGAAGACCACCCCTGTCAGGCGGAGTGCTGACACAGTTTAGGTTGGATTCTGACTCTTCCATTAACTCTGCTGGACTTGCAGATCCTTATCTTTGCCAAAACACTGACCTTTGCCCCCCTGTCTCAGCCAGTCCCATTTAGCCTCAACAATGGAGAATTATCTTTTCCAACAGTCTGGTGTTCAGCAAACACAACTTCTCTCACATCTACCGCCTGTCTGGGACTCTGCTGTTCTCTCCTATATGCCTGTATGTTCCCCAGATGTCTCATTTCACACTTTCTGGTTCAGGCCTCACACATGCCTGTTAAATGTGTGTGAGTGTGTTTGTGTTGGGTGCTTGTTAGTAGGCCTGTCAGGATGTGAGGGGGCCAGCTGCTGCCTCGGGGCTGAAAGAAAGAGAGGGAGGAATGTCCGGAATCCCATGGGAAACCCACTGTGAACATTTGTATGTTTGTTTTTCTGTCTCTCACAGTCCAGCTTGCAGTAGCTTTTTCAACATGTTCATATTTAATATGCATGGTTTTCAATCTGTAGTAAGTCTCATTGATATCCATATTTATTTTGCAGGCGAAACCTAAGAACCAATTATGCAACAAAGCGACACACTAATTCAAGCAATCACAACTATGGTTCACAAATATAAGCAAGCAGAACGTAAAGGTCCCTTGGAGGAATGACTGTCTCTATCTTTTTGTTTTGCAGTTCATTCCAGTAGTAAGGTGCCTAACTAGTCTTCCCCAGTTCAGCAGAAAGTAGTTTAGTTAGTGGTGTCATGGTTATTTGCTTTGGATAATGGATTTATAGATTGCAATAAACCAACTGAGATAAAACAATCTTTAAGTTTGAGAAACAGTTATGAAAATGGATGTGTATGCTGCAGGTGTTATGGTTGTTGTTCATGCTCAGTTTTCCTCCTGACCTTTTGCTGTTTAGCTGTGAAAACCTGGTTTTCACGTTGTTCCATTAAATTCAAGCAGAAAGACTATTACTCCCTTCACTTACGGTCAGTGTGGTCTCCAGTCTCCAAATAAAAAAGTCTGTCAAATGAAAGTCAAAACCTTAATCCTTAAAATAATTGTAATGAGTAAGACAAATATTTGATATGATTAAATAATTTCACCAAAATGTGATTTGAGTCTTAGTCTTTACAGTGATTTTGAAACATCTACCAAGTTCAGAGCAGTGTTACTGTTAGAAAACTGTGGTTATAAACCATCGTGATTTAAAAGAATTAAAAAAAGAATGTATAGATACAGTATTTGGAAGGATTAGCAGCAATGTTCTCCTTATTCTTTCATTTAATGATTTATATTTTATTACAAAAAATAAGACAAGAAAAGATAACCTAAAGAACCTTGCAGGATAGTTGGAAAACTGATGAGGAATTTGTATATGACATACTATAAAGGGCAACAAAGAAGTATTAACCTGTGATTTGTATGTGCAAACATTGTCTGGATAATCACATCCTGTCCATCTTTTGCATTTACACCTTGTATTAAAATTAGTTCTCTTCATCCCACATTGTGTTCATCTCAAAATGCAAATTAGTTAGGTGGGGCTGTCTGACTAGGTTCCAGGTCAGGGAAAGCAATGTCACAAACACTATGACCCACAAATCTCCCACCGGGCCAATCAATAACAAATGTAATCAATAACTGCTAGAACACAGCAATGAGAGCCTTATATCCCAATGTTAGTGTTTATCACATATCCTATTTGAACAACAACAAAAAATCATACAAATATATATATATATATATGAAGAGGCTTGCAAAGACTACCCTCTGTTAATGTAGGCAATAATAATCATACTAAAAATGTAAGAGTTGAAGTACAAAACTGACAGCAGGGACGGTGAGGAGAAATAGGACAAAATGAAATGTAGTTGGAGGCTGAGTGACAGAGTCAGAGCTGTGAAGAGATGGGCTGATGGCTGACTGGGAGAGAGAGGAAGAGGAAGAGAAACAGCAGGGATGAGCTGGAAGGGCCAGCCATCCATCACTGACGTTCAGGTCATTAGTCTATTTACAGAGAGCCAGCACCGCACTTCCACTTGTCATGTGGAACCAATATTTAATTAAAGCTGAACCAGGGAGGCTAATTGGGACGGACTTGCCCTCAGGGGAGTTTAGACTACTGCAGTGACTGAGTGAAGCATCCGTCACACTGTGGGCCTCACTGTCACAGAAACTGATCGTCCTTTTTAGCTACAAATCCTTCACTTAAGCTGTATAGCCATTAATAACCAATCATTCAGTTTTTTTCTTTTTCTTTTCTTGCTATATTTAATTTGGTAAAATGTCAACTTTTAGAATTGGTTTAGTTGTTGTTCCCACAATGCTGCTGCGTGGTGACTGCGTGCCCTGTGGAGGAATGCATCCTGACCATTTCCAAAAGGAGTTACCTTACTGCAAGCGAAGCAAACAACAAATGATCCTATTTTGAAATGGAGTTGGGTGTGACATTTTCTCCATACAAGTGCAATAGACTAGTGCCATTAAACAGTGGCCGCAAATACCATCTAGTACCCACGTCAATCTAAACACATTGGTATTTCCCCTAAACGCCAATACCCATAGAACCCTGGATAGGTCACTAGTTGGTAGGAAGATATACAGAGGTTGGCTCACAGCTCCTCTGCTTTGTTTATGCCAAAGATTACAGCGTTTGGGAAACCTGTTTAGTTCAGTTAGGACGGCCAACATGATGTTGAGATGTCTGGTCAGTGGGATATTCAGGCGAGTTTTGCCCAGGGCCGCTGACTGAGGTTGCTTTAGCATGACTTTTTGGGATGACTGATCGCAGTATCACATCTGCTCCACAGACAGGACTGGTTCAGCAATACCACAGGCAGAGCCTTTCAGGAACAGAAACTGAAACCTTTGACCCATTACTTTGTGTCCTGAAAACAGCACTGAGACCCTGCTTTCACACAGGTTAAGTAATGTGGCGAGGTTCACACATAAGAAACTTAGAAACATCAAGAAGATACAGGGCAAAACTGTCATGATGTAAGGCCTTCTGCTTCAAGACAAGTAAAATAATAAGTTAAATATGTGAATCCTTCCTACAAATAAGTGGAAAGGTGTCAAATGGAAACGCATCAGATTATTGTAAAACAAATGATAGTTTACCTATGTGAATAAGTGTGAGTATCAGTCAGTATTTTGAAGCCAGGCAGAGCTGCTTCAAAGGTCCGCTCAGAAACCCAGAACAAGCTGTTCGCTTGCTTGCTAACTAGCTAGCATACTCACTCAACAAAGGAGCCGATTTAAATTTCAAGTGCAGCCATCATTAATATCATAAGACACACATCGATGTTTACCTAACCAAACAGAACGGTGAGCCAGCTGGCTAGTAAAAAACTATTACTATAATAATAACCAAATTCTCCCGACCTGGCATCTGTAATCAATGTTGTTGCACAAGAACTTAGGACCCTTCAACGTGATTGCCGGAGGTTTTATTGCCTGAAAGCTGTGTGGGCATCACTAACTGGTATTACAGTGAAGGAATCCTTTATGCATAACTGCAGATATTTCAACTGGCCACAGTTGAAATGTGGAGTGGTTTTCCAGTTGTTAGGGTTAATCCGCCACATCTGTTTTATAGGTTTTTTTTGTGGTCGGCTGAGGTGGATGATTCAGCTGCAGCCTGTATGTGAGCTGGTCATTGTTAGGTTAGACTTTTCACTTCATTTCGTGCTGTTTGTTTTGTTGTTTGCATTAGCAGTTACACTAACCTACAAACAGAGCAAGGCTAACGGGGGAAGCCAACATATAGTAAAGTATTGAAGGACACACTCACTTAGACCATCCCCTCCACGTTTAGATAACCTTCCTTCTTTACCCAGCACTGAAGAGGAGGGGAGAGTTTCATACATCTGTGCTATCTTGTCATGAAATGGCGTGTGTGTGTGTGTGTGTTTGTGTGTGTGTGTGTGTGTGTGTGTGTGTGTGTGTGTGTGCATGCTTGACCTATAACTCCAAACAGTCCATCAAACAGGCGAGTCAGCAGTCTTCTGGTTGTAGAGGCTGCAGGAGACACTGGGACAGAGTGTTCATAACTCACACAGGGAAAGAATATCATCCATAACTGAGCAAACACACACACGGGGGCAGGCCGAGAGGTTAAAAAGGGGCAAAGACTGGAATCTACCGGGGCTTCCCACCACCATCATCATCAGACATGGACTGATGGAATACACAGATGTCCTGTGAAAAGTATGAATGAAATCGTTCTCCCTGCAGATGTTCAACCCCAGCAGGTGGCTCATTTTAAGGGGCTGAGAAGAGAATCAATATATGTATCCGTATAATGAATATAACTGTGAAATAGTGCTTAAAGTAGAGCTGTCCCAAGCCAATCCTAAGAATTGGTGCCAGGGCCAATTGGACATATTTTTGTGGATTGTATTGGCTAAAATAAAGCTTGTCGAAATCCCATCCCTGTACTCCACTGTGTTTTGTCCACCACAGCTGGGCGGGTCGGGAGTGAAGTGAAGAGCGTGAATGTGAAAAATGATTTGGTTGCACCAGTGATCAGCACAGCAGCTTGATTTCTAATATCTGTGTTGCAAACAGGCAGAGACATTGCTGCATTCAGTCAAAGTCAAAAAGTAGATTCTCCTTTAGCATACTTACCGTCACTTCAAGGTTAGTGGGGTTTTTTTCCTCCTCTAAAAGAAAATTATTCAGAAACAAAGGAATTGCTCCGTAAAACCGTATAACAGCAAAACACTCTTAATAAATAGCTGTATAATGGCTAAACAAAGTCAACGCTTCAAGGAGAAATAAATGTCTAACACTTTTGCGGTCAAACTTGTCAAATGTGACAATTTCCTGCAATGTGGATTTTGGGCTCTGGCTTTGGATTGTCTATGCAGAATAGTTGGTTATTAATTGTTGTACAACTGTGGTGGAGGATTTGTAGCTAAAACTGACAGATGTGTTTCTCTGGCTGAGAGCCCACAGTGTGACGGATGCTTCGCTCAGTCACTGCAGTAGTCTAAACCCCCCTGAAGGCAGGTCCAACCCAATTAGCCTCCCTCAACTTTAATTATTTGGATTAGATTTTTAAGACAATCATTTGGTATATCCAAAAAAACTAAGCAAAAATGGAGAGATGTGTAATGGTTTGGTATGTACCTATGTTTTGGGATCACATTTTGGTATATTCAATTTCAATACTGCAAGGGAAACAATAGGAACCTGGAGATGACAATTTTGTCTTTTATTTTGAAAAATGAAAACATTTAATCCAAGCTCATTTGCCATAGTTCTCACTGTTAAAATGAAGGTACTTAAGGCATATATTAGCCGCTGTGTACCCACCCTGGGTTAGTGTTTGGTCACAAATGGCCGCATCGGTATTGCCTCAGATTTTCAACGGCTGAAAAGCAGCGTGATGGTGTAGTTAGAGTCAGTCAGAGGTCTTGCTAGGACAAGCAGCCCTCCTCCCCTCCAACCAAACACTCCTCTGACGCCTTTTCACGAGACACGAGCCAGATGCTCGGCCATTAATCACAGCATTGTGTGTGAGAGAACGTATGCAGTGTGTATGTTTGGACTGGCTGGGCTCTTTGTCAAGTAAATGTAAACTGTGTTTGTGCGACTGTTGCCCTAACATCAGCACGGGTGCAGAGAATGGAAAGTTGGCACAGTTAGAAGAGAAATAAGAAAGATTTATATGCAAGGGAAGCATTTAGTGAAAGGGACGAAGGAAGAGTGGATGAATGGGGACGGTGAGGAGCAGGAGGTGGAGAGGAAATGTTTTATTCCCTCTATCTGAAAGCCTTTCTTGCTGGCAGACGAGCTCCTGACCTTTTCCCTCACAGACAATGAGTCTACTTTATTTTATCTGCTCCAGCCCCGTCCCTCCAGGCCGTGTCTGTGTGTCTGTGTGTGTGGTTTTTAATGCATGTGTGTGTACTTCTAGTAGAGTGTATGCACATAACATGTGGCCAGCAGGCTGTCTTACCATTTGCTGTCCTCATGTCAAATGTCAAAGTGGAGATGGCATTAAATTCATAATCTTATTCATTAATATATTAATCTGTGTTCAATTTGTGTGCGTGTGTGTCCTAAGGTGAATCTGGTCTGGGGAAATCGACCCTCATCAACTCTTTGTTCTTGACGGATCTGTACTCCAAGGACTACCCTGGGCCCTCCCAGCGCATCAAGAAGACTGTGCAGGTGAGCTTAATCAGCTTCAAGGCCGATGACAGATTTACACATTTGGCATCACCAGCGTCGTTCATGTCTCACAATAAAACGGGTCAAATGTTCATATATTGTACCAGACATTTTAGGGCTTTTATAGGGCTGTAATAATAGGAAGTAATAGGAACACTGTAGTTGATGATGCATTGGTAACCTAACAGTAGTTCAAATACCAAAACTGCTGTCTCCAAGAATATTACCCAGAAGGTCTCCAAACTGTGAGATATAGTCCACAAATCCAACTGCTTGTCAGTTGTTTGCATCTCTTGATGCACAAGAACAGTATTTATTTGTGCTATGAAGCGTGTCATATCTAATGTCTCATGTTTTTTCAGTCATGTATGTTAATGATCTCCAAGGGGTAAAAAGGATCTCTATATCCAGACGTGTCACTTCTTGGCAAAAAACGCTGAGCACACCATAACCTGCCCTCTCATTTCGCCAGTCGATCCCAACCCTAACCACAACCATGAAAATGATCAGTTATAAGATATCTGCAAACATTTTGAGTATCATGCATTCCTAGATATTAGATGTCTTAAATGTTCTCTGAGTAAGAAAAACAAAGGACTCTTCAGATGTCACCTTTGCCTGAACTTTGCCTGTGGAGAGTACAGATAACGGAGGGTTGTGAGTAAGGTTTTGAGGGGTGGAAAAAGTCAAAGACAAACATGACCAGCATCCTTACTGCTTTTAGCGGCTCTTTGTATCTAGATGTTTGAAATCACTTCACAGGGGTGTCATGGGTGCTCTCCTGACGGTTGGTCAGACCGATGGACACGGTCACCCAAAATATTGTACGGTAGGAAGGAGCTGCCTAATATAAGAGAGTCTAACTGGTATTCATATGAACTCATTCAGAAGAACATGTAGCTGCTTACATCTTTTAGAACACAAATATTATCAGGCTTCAAAGCCACATCGATTGAACCAGGCCTATTTGTGATGCTGCCACTGAGAGTAAAATGCTAAAGCACATAGAGAAGAAAGGAGAGAGGGAGCAAGAGATGGATTATTTTTGAGAGGAGGAGGAAAAAAGGATGGAGTATCGTGGAAAAGGAGGGCGAGAAAGAAGGATGTAAGAACTAAGAGGGAAACAACAAGGCCACAGGGCCTGCTTTTGTCCTTTTATGGTCATGACAAATGGAGGAGCAAGAGGAGGAGGGCTGCATCTGGAGCAGCAGTGGGGACAGAGGGAGGGAGGAGAAGCAGTTTGGGGAAAAAGGTTACGAAGGAAGAGGGAAAAGAAGAAGATGGTGATTCCAGCTACACTAAGGTGTGTGGACAGAGGAGCGATGCAGCCAGGAGGACAGAAGAGGGGTGCAGGTAGCAGGAGAAGAGGGACAGAGAAACAGTGTAAGGGGGAGGAAGAAGACGGAGCAGGGTGAAACTAAAGGGTGTACCTCTGAGGCAGGGACGGGTGAGTAAGAGGTGACAGGGGAGAGACAAAGAAAAAAAGGGGGGAATTGGGTGAGAGTCCTTGTATTTCCCCTGGGGCCTGATGGGGTCAGTAGCAGGGCAGGAATGTTCCCATGAAACGTAACACCCACCCACCTTGACACACAGACACACAAATACACAGACACAAAATGCTAAAAAGCTGAAAAAACATCCTGTCTTTACTTGATTAATATATTGTTTGCCTAATCATGAAAATTGCCCCCCCACACACACACGCGCGCACACACACACACACACACACACGCTTAAAACACATTTGTAAAATCACTGCAGCAAGATTTGACTCCTGCTTATACGGCACACTGTTGTCTTTTGCACATTAATACAAACAAGCGTCACACACAACTGCCTTTTCCTAGAAGCCAGCTATTCAATTTGCAGCTTGGCTGGCCAAAAAAGCTTCTGTGTAGGTCGGGGAGTGAGAAAATTGAGCTGAAAATACATAGCTAAACTGAGATTCTTCGAAATTACTGTATTCATGAAGTTTAAAGGGCTGTTTCATCCGAATCACAGACCCTGTTTTAGTTTTGGTTTAATTTGTCGAGGGTTTTGAGATGCCCACTTTTGAGATTGGTGTCTCCATCCCAACATAGTGGAAGTGAACAGCAGTGTATCTTTGTGTCCGTGTTGCTGTGTGTAGATTATGTACAGTAAATCCTATTTACCTCTAGTGTATTGAGGTGGAGGCTTACATCTCAAGCATGACTGGAACCAAAGCTATCAACATGGTTCGTTACCAGTAGAATTCTTTTTACACTAAAATGGCAAAATTGTGCCGCAAAATCAGTCTGTTCAATGGCACTTTGGTGAACTTTGACACATGCATTTGCACCACTGACCATTTTTGAAGCTACAGTAGTTCATCAACTAGCCCTGCGAGTAGTCCCTATGTTACCAGGCTCCTAGGACTAAATGTTTTGCGAAGACACATGGATGAATTTTGTCTCTTTCTTGTGTGACCAGGCCTTAATGTTGTTTCTAATACTTTACATGTTTCTGTTTAAACCCCTTCTTTCTTTAAACAAAAAAAGCCAATGTTGTCTCAACACAAGCAGCCATACAAAAACGTTGCCCAAGTAAGGTATAGCTAGAAATTGGCAACATTTTGATGTAAATCAGGAACCATGTCATAAAACAAAAATGAATCTGACCAGGTTTTTGATGCCAGCTTTTGGTACTTGACAGAGTTTGATACTCTGTGCTACCAAAAACGTATTGGGATTCAGCACTCTGCGTAGAGGTAAGCAAGACAAGGTGTGTTTTTGTAACTTGGGTGAACCGTCCCTTTAAATGGTCAATTCTGAACAGGCAACTTGATGCTATAGCTCCCAGCTACAATATGCCTTAGTAAAACCTTTGTATTGTAAACATTTGATTAGAATGGAGTTAAACATAATCCTGTGCACAGTCATGACAGTTTAGTCATTCTATCACATCTATCATCTTGTATCTCCTAACTTGTCTTTTTAAGGCATTATAGGATAATTTTACCATGATAGACTTCCATAAGCCCAGATTTCTAAAGCTTGTTGAACCTCAACACCTTTTTGGTACAGACTGAAACTTGTCCGTAGCACCATGGCATTGAATGTCTGAATGCTAGTTGTCACCACTTGAGCCAAGTATGGAACTTCTGTCAACTGCACCAACTCCATGAGAAACTGAGCCAATTCAGTTAGGTGATGAAGGCCATGGATTGCAGTTTAAAGTACGTAAAGTAAGCTTTAAGAGGATCTTGGGTTAAGATTATTTTGTCAAACTACTGTTCCCAAGGTCAAGAATGAGCATTGATGCATAGATAGTTCCTGATTTAAATTAGGATTTTGCCAATTTTAGAGTGGCAGCTGTTGCACAGCTGTATGTGTTTAAAGAAAAGTTAACATTTGACAAGATAGTTTTCTATTTTTAAATGAAATAAGGGTTTTGTGGAAACAAATTCAAAGTAACAAATAGAAAGAAAATTGTTTTGGTATCTGTACTGCAGCTATAACCAGCTTACAGACTTTCTTGTCACAGAAAATCATGTAATCATTGAATCAAAGGGCAGTATGAAAATTCCCAAAAAATGTAGTTGTGATGTTTTTCCACTTTCAGTTTATGATTTCAGATCCTCGTGCAGTGCGTGTCCTAAATTCTGAATCGTAGAAACAAATCTGGTGATGTCGCTGAATCTTTTGCATCTCCACATGACAAGCATCTCTGTTGTGTTCCAGTCTCTGAGCCAGCACAGTGCTAAATTTACTCTGTTTTTGCGAGACAGAAAACATTAAGAACCTTTTGCTCCAAGCTCTTTTTCTTCGGTCTGTCACTCACATCAAACCTCATGTGAACCCCATGAGCGCAACGTGGGCATACATGCTCTCCTGCAAGTAGCATTTAGAGTTTGTGTAAGTGTGTTTGCCGTGGGTGCTGTGGTCTGAGGCTGAGGGGGAGAGACGGGGTCAGAGTATTTATATTCCAGAACAATCTCTCGTGTTTTGTCGCTCACTCACATTCCGCCAGTTCGGATTTCTTTTTAAATGATGGTGTTGAGACTGACGGCATTTTTGCGGTTTTCTCCCAATCTGTTTTTCTTTGCGGAAACGGTGGAAATAGCAGATTTGGTTTTGAGATGGCTGACATGTCATGCACAAACACTTACAGTACCAACACACGTTTTAACACACGCTAGATGCACAATTAAGCTCAGATATGTCAAATGGCTGCGGTGCATGATATATATGCTCAGCTGTAAAGTCAGAAAGATTATCTGAAGGTTTGTGGAAGCTGAAGAATGTTTGTGTTCGAGAGAGAGGGCTGTAGTTTGAGTTAAAGGGGTGATCCTAAAATAACTAGATGGCCTTGTGAAAGTATGCGGCAAAGCGAGGGAACAGCAGGCGAGCTGCTGGAGACGATGGATCTGTGAATATATGTGACTGAAGAGTGAGATAGAAAGGTTTTGATGTTTGGCTTTAGTTTGAAACAGAAAAAGTAGACAGTTATTTTCTTAACAATAATATGTTGGATCTTGAATGACTTTACCACTGTGTTCCTCATTAAGTATAATGTGGCACTACCAGTTTTACCTTTTTAGATCATATACTGAATAGTTTTGAGTAACTCTTGTTAGTAATAATCTTTCATAACTATTCAAGAAGGTTAAACATTTGTGGCAGTTTGCCGCAACATACATGTTCTTTACATTGTTGGTTGGTAACCATTTCTTAGTTTTCGATGAACAAATTGAATGCATCTTCCTAGGCAGACATGGCTTTTCATAAAGTTCAGTAAAGTGTGAAAATCAACTTGTAGAGACTTTCACCAGATTTCAGTTTGGAAATATTCCTCATTTAATCAAAAAATACTGAACATGAAGCGAGTGTTAACCTTGTTATTCATGCGCATTTGTGTCCATGTCCACGTCTTTGTATACATTCTAAAATTTGCTTTGCATTCAGTGTAAACAGATTTGAACAGATTGTTGCTCCAGCATCCCTCTTTCTAATGACCCCGTCTACAGTAGATGCATTTCCGCCAAGCCTTTTAGGGACAGAACTGATATTTAACTAATTTACAACTCCAACCCAAAGTGTCATATTTACCGGCCAACATCAAAAGGAGTGACTTCAGTTCCCCAGAGTCTCCACCTTCACAGACGACCAAGAGCGTGTTTCATCTATGCTTATTTTAACCACTAGCTTAGTGAGGGTTAAAAAAGTGCTCCACCTATTTAGCATTGCACTCCTATAACATTGGCGGACTCATGTGGGCAGTTCTTTGTTTTTTTTTTAGTATCAAATAGATGCAGTGGAACCAGAGATATCGTCTTTTTTATTCCAAGCATTCTTCTTCCTTGTCAAAACCTGGCAACTACATGACCCTTAATGCATCTCAACTGCTGACTGTTCGGTAAAAGATAAGGCTAATAAGGAAATGATGTTTGAGCGCTGCTTGAACTGAGACTGATGAAATTCGTGGCTCAGATGACAACGTGCATCAAAGCATTGCGTCGGACAATGGGTGAAAATTTGCGCATCCACCAGGCTGTCATTCTCAACATCCTCTAGCAGTAAATATTTTCATAAATCATCCCAGTGTTGCAACAATTCTGGCCACAGTTGCATAATTCCTACAGCATGTGTTCACATACATAAATAATAAACCATATTTTGAGAGTAACTAGACCCAGGCTAATCTAGTGGTTGTTGAAAGCTCTGCGTCTGCACCCTTTGCAGTGTATTACTTCTCCGTTCACTATTGAGGTCACTATATCACAGCTGGGTGTGATCAGAAATACAACAGATTTTTAAGCTTTCAACCCATAGAGGTCAGTGCAGCAGCTTAATTTAGGAGTTCAAGTTTTGGATGGACGTGTATAGTGAGGAAGTGGTAATCATCCGCCCCGACCCTTACCAACATAAAACCTACATAGAGGACGGAATGAGTTTGAAATTCCTTACACATACAACCAGCAGACATTGGTATCTCTGAAAATCCCAGCAGGCTGTGTGGGTGCACTAACAGTGCGATGATGTATCATAATTGCCCTGAGTGGGAGAGTTTAGTGTCACACAATTAAAGTGTAGGCCTACATGTGGGAACATTCGTGTTACTAAATTGTTTTCTGAATTGTGTTACCACAGTGTTGAATCCGCACAGATCCAACCAATCTTTTTTTATATATATATATTCAGACCAGTTGTGTACTAAATAGTGTAAATGTTGGTTTGTTTTTAGGTGGAGCAGTCTAAAGTGCTGATTAAAGAAGGAGGGGTCCAGCTGACACTCACCATCGTCGATACCCCCGGGTTTGGAGACGCGGTTGACAACAGTAACTGGTGAGGAGCGCTGGTGTAATCAGGGCGTTTCCCAGATAAACACATCTAAATCTTACCAAATTATCATATGTTCTTTATTATCCAATGTCCTCCTCTTTTCTCTGCCTGATGTCCTTTCTCCACCCCCTCAGCTGGCAGCCCGTCATAAACTACATCGATAGCAAGTGTGAGGACTTCCTGAATGCTGAGTCGAGGGTGAACCGCAGATCCATGCCAGACAACAGAGTCCACTGCTGCCTATACTTCATAGCACCCTCTGGACACGGGTAGGTCTGCGTTAGATGAAGGTGTAACAACATGAGAAAGATGTAGCACGTCAAGATGAGACAAAATAAGGCAATAATGAGATAAAATGAGACACAGATGCCGTTGGCGTTCTTATAGTTGCATTCTCCCTCATTTCACACGTTTGTTCCAAAAATAAATTGAACTAATTAAATGATAAAATCTTGAGTATAGCAGCTTTAATTTTCCAACCAGGTGAGCTAAGATATTCTGAAGCTAGCACTTTAGAAGCAGCAGTTGGCAAGTGGGAGGATGGTTTTGTTCTGGTCAAGATGCTCCCTTTGCGAGTCTATTTGTATTCAAAAGTGTTGTTAACAAACACTAACCAGCATTCTTCTGTACTGGTCCACATGACAGTTCTGTGCTAATCAACTGATGCAGTGTGAAACCTCCAGACTCTATGACCTCTCTTTGGCTAGGAGAAGCCTATTTCAAGGGGATGGTCTTCATTTCCATCCAGCTTCCTATCCTCTGCTGGCTGAAGCTGAAGCAAAAGTGTGTGCGTGTGTGCGTGTGCGTGCGTGCGTGCGTGCGTGCGTGCGTGCGTGCGTGCGTGCGTGCGTGCGTGCGTGTGTGTGCGCGCGCACGCGTGCGTGTCTGCGTGTGTGCATCTGTGTGTCTGTGTCTGTGTCTGTGTCTGTGTCTGTGTCTGTGCCAGCCAGTGTTTGTGACCCACAAAGGTTATATAACCCAGTTCTGCTCATGCTCAGTAGTGTTCTGCTCTCCATCACTGAATCCACCAATCAGAGTGGAGGCTTGGAGCAGCTCACAGAGGCTGGCCTCTCATTTCAGACAAACACACTCAGTCTTCAATGTGTGAACTTTCTGATCTACATAGACCTAAATCGTCCCTGGTTTGTTTAGAAATCTGCAAGATGAGTCATATGCAAGGTGTTTAAAATTACATTAATGTGCAAATCTTTTAATAGCACCAGCTGTGTGAACATGTTGCTTAAAACCAAAATCTGACATTCACTGTTGTTGATTTTAAGGAAGCTGAACCATTTCCTGTGGTCAGTGCAGTCGTTACGTTTATTTGATTTGTTGTTACGGAAACAGATTGAGGTTGTCACATTGCCATTGCCTTCTACATAAAAGCAGGAGGTGCGTATCTGAAAGGAACCTAAAACTGAACTATACTGCAAAAAATCAACCAAGCTGTCCAGTTAATAAAATTGTACAGTTTCTGCCCAGCTTTACTAGGTGCATTAAGTTTGGTAACTACGCTATAAATGCTGAAAGTCAGCCTGCTAAGCTTCTCTGTATTTGATAGCTCTATAAATCCCAATAATGGCTGTGGCATGCCCCAGTCTTTGTTGAAATAAATTCAGCTATTGAGGCCCTGACAAGCCAGTAAATATCAGGACAATTGTTTACTTTCCTGGGTAAAATATATCTGGTATTTGTGCTTTTCCTGTCACTCTGCAGGAATTTGTCAGAATAAAGTTTCACGTTTCAGACTGTTTACACCTTCAAATCGTCTGCAACAGCTGCAGAATTGCAGTTTGCATTCTGCTGCTTCTAAAAGTCACTGATACACGGCTGAAAAAAATCCTAATCCTATAAATCCTGCATTATAAAGTACACTGCATGCTCATGTTTCCAAGCTTAGCTTGTCCGTTTTATACCCCAAGATTCCAAAGGGAGAAGAAAGGAAAAGTTCCAACAGTGAGTCCAACCTGCAGTGAGTGCTCCTAGTTTGATAAATCACTGTCAGTGTGTAGAGACCATTTATGATCTACTGTAACACTGAAAGGAATAGCATTTTAAGATCACAGAAGGGCCTTGACAGTCGGTATCTTCTGCAGTCCTCAATCCCCAAACCCCCCGCCCCCCGTTCTTACTCTCTGTCTCTATGTCCCTCTGTGAACTAGTGAACCATTCAACAGCTGTTTTGTTGCCCTCTTTGTATTTTTGCATTCCTGGGATGAGTACATCAAACACACAGACACACACACACACACACACACACACACATTTACAGAACCATGTCTGCACACAGCATGTATCATTTGAATGTACTCAAATAATAAAAAAAAATAATAATTTACATTCATATGGGCACAACTGGATTGGACCAATTATGCAGTACATATTCGCTTTCCACGTGCACTGCCCCCCACACTTGCAGACAGCCTACCGACCTCACGCCGGACCAGAGCTCTCTGTTTCCGGCCACACGACTGAATAAGATTCCCACTTGTCATTCAGATGAAGATGGAGAGCCTACAGGAGCATTACAAAGACAATCCCTCATCAGCCCAGCAAGACAAAACCATCAGTTGTCACCACAGAAGAAGAACACATAAGACAGAGAGTCAGTCACACTCAGCTGGCTCTGTTGTGTCTTTTGCTTTGGGCTGCTAAAGTACCGTTTTGGTTGGCCCTCTGCTGGTGACCCACTGAACTGCGTTTACTTTGAAAAGCATTGAGGAAGCCCACTATGGCATTTTCTTTAGATTAATTCTATGAAATTCATTTTTTAATCACTGGATGTGTCACCCTACCTGACAGGGCTGCTGATCCACATGAAATTATTTCATTGTAATCAACCACAAGTGTGTTTTTAGGTTTTCATCCATCAGTTTTCATATCTTGTTCAGGGATGAGGAGTGCAGAGACTAACACAACCCTCATTGGTGGAGAGATCTATACCCAGGACAGCTCACCAGCTGCCTGTTGCTAATACACACAAACAAATGAATTCACATTTATGACCAAAGGTTAAACTGTCAGTGAAAAATATGAACAAGATTTATTGGCCAACTGCATCATGTTTAGCTATGTGCTATTGTGCAATGTTCTATTGGGATGAACTTGTTGACACTGTCTAGGTGTTGCTCAGTTGTATAGCAAATAAATAGACTTCTGTTAACATATTAATGATTTTGGTCAAATTCTGAACACCTTCTTAAAGTTTTCTCTCTGCCCATCCTTCAGTCTGAAGCCACTGGACATCGAGTTCATGAAGAGACTCCACGACAAAGTCAATGTCATACCTCTTATCGCAAAAGCAGATACTCTGACCCCAGAGGAGTGCCAGCTTTTTAAAAAACAGGTATTTGTGTGTCACACTGCTGTTACAGTCCAACTGAAGTGAACAGATGAAACAATTTGTAGCATATGTGTGTCTTATTTCATTTACTACAAGCAACATATACATTTACAGCAATAGTAGACATTTTGGGAAATATGCTTACTAGCCTTCTTCCCGAGAGTTCAATGAGAAGATAAATGCCACCTGCATTTCTGTGCATTAAGTGGAGCTAGAGATAGGAGGTAATTAGCCTAGCTTAGCATAAAGACTGGAAGGAGGTGAAAACAGCTAGGCCGGCTCTGCCAAAGTCCAAAAATCCTCAAATTGGCAAGTAACAGCTGGGTGCAGTGACTTCCTAGATTCTTGGCGTCACTCCGGGGTTGCCTGGAAATACTGGACCAATGGATAAACTGTTGTTCAAAGACACAGTTTGTCTTTGATACATGATACAACGTGTTAATTAGTGCCTTTGGTTGGCATTTTTCTGAACTTTGGTCAGAGTCATCCATTATGCTAAGGTGAGCTAATCACTGCCTGGCTCTAGCTCTATAGTTCACATATAGACGTGAAAGTGGTATCAATCTAACTCTCCAAAAAAAGAACATATATGCATATTTCGAATTAGCATAAAATGCCATATTTGTACTGTCTCTAAAAGAGAAATTCCTTTTTTTTTAAGCTACATGTGTAAACAGACCTTTATTGTGTACTTGTTGCTTCATTCTCATTACGTTCTCCCTTTGTCAGATAATGAAAGAGATTCAGGAGCACAAAATCAAAATTTATGAATTCCCAGACACAGAGGACGACGAGGACAACAAGCTCATCCGAAAGATCAAGGTAATGGACCACTTGTTAGTAATTTAAAGCTTGATTTAAGGACTTCAGATTGCTCCCAGCAGGAAGACAGATAAATAGAGAGTTGCAGACAGCCAAAGGTCAGTCTGTCCTTTGGTCAGCATCCAACCCCTGCAGCTGCCTCTGTCCCATTCTCCCATGCCTTATTGCATGGGAGATACTTACCATCAGCAGATATAAGTATCCCAGCCCTAAGATTCACGGAGTTAACCAACAAACTAAACTGATGCGACGTATGGTCAGCTCCCACAGGAAGTGACAAATCAAGCCTCGAAGGACAGCCCTTCAGACAGCAGCTCATCCGGTACAAGCCGCAGTTCGTTCACAGTAAAAAGAAAGCTGTTTGTCTTTCCACTCCAGGAGAAGATGCCCCTGGCTGTGGTCGGCAGCAACGTGGTAATCGAGGTGAACGGCAAGAAGGTCAGAGGTCGCCAGTACCCGTGGGGCGTGGCAGAAGGTAGGTTAACTCAGGTCCACACCAGAAAGGAAGGTCACGGCTTCCATTCTGTGGCCAAACTGCAAGGGCGTAGGAAATTAACTAAAAAAGAAGTGTGCACGCTTTGAAAGTTCACAAAGGGCAACAGTTAAGCTTTTTCTTTTTTGTCTGTTTCAAAAAAGACTTTTGATACACAGTATGTCATTGCACCTCAGTCAGACAATTACAGATTGTGAGAGAGGGTGACACATGTTGGCATTTGAAGGTTGATGTGTTTTGAGAATGTCCAGCAGTCACAGTATTATCTCTATGGTGATGAATGAAGCATGATATTCCTGAGTGTGTGGGACATAGTGCATGTTTTCCACAATGACCCCCTGTATCCACTGAATGTATTATCTACCAGGTAATATGATGACTTGTCAAAATGTATTAGTGTCATACTGATGATCACAGTGCACCTGCTGGAGCTTTACTGGGTTAATCTTCAAATAAATACATTTTAGTCAAATTTTTGCCATTTCATTTTATTGTTGGCTTTTTAAATAAAAGCAAAACGTTTATAGCAATATTTGGAAAAAATCACATTAATAAGATAACGCCATAAGTGTGTCCATGAAAATTCAGACAGTAGTTGAGTGGTACAGTTTTGTACATTTTAACAAATGGTAATTTCTGGAGCTTTGATAACAGAAAAGTGGAGTAGAAATTCCCTCCGTGCTTCTGTTTCCAGAGGGAATCAAAATGAGCACAGTTGTTTGTCGTGCCTACCTGTCAGTGGACATTTGCATGAAAATGAACTGTTTTTAAACTTCTAAACAGCTGAAGGCCTTTTGAGGCTTTGCGTCTCAGTGGGCGGCAACTCATTGGTTTTTCGATGATCAGTTCCCAATGAGAATCCCGGGAATAGCTAAGTAAGTCAACTTGGCATTTAAAATATTTTATCACGTGTGTGTCCAAGGTCAAGAAAGAACCCACACATTTTATTCGATGGTTTACTATGTTTTTTGTCTTCCTATTGGGGAATAATTGAGTTTAAAGATACTGTTACATTTTGACAAGTATGAAGTTATCTGGCAGTTATGACATTGACACCTTATACACCCACCTGTCTTCTCCTCAACACAAACAAACTCACATGCACACAGTCCTTTTGGTAGTGTTGGTCTTGACCCTGATAGGGATTCTGGAAAAGGGGGATAGACATAGTGTATTATGGGATATGTTCTTTCAGTATGGCAGCAAGGACGGACCTGACCAACATGAGAGACTACCAGGCTTTCACCATTAGCCCTGATGAACTGTTGTTGCTCTTACTGGTGTGTGAGATTTCCAAGAAGTTTTCATTTGTTTTAAAGTCCTCTGGAAGATGATATACTGTATAAAGTAATATACCTTTGTTGCTCTGTGGTTGACCGTTTATCAGTCTTTCACTTTTTCATTCTTTCTTTTCTCTCTTTTTTTCTTTTTTCTTGGTCTATTCTTTTCCATGACTGACAGAGGGCATTTTTGGTAAACCAAACCATCCTTCACTTTATTTCAACCTCATTTTCTCCCCTACTACTCCTCCTCCTCCCTCAAAGACTCCCCCGCCCCCCCCCCCCAAAACATTCCCTCCCTCCTTTCCCTCCACTTTTCTGTTGCTGTGCTGTCTCATCATTAGGCTGATGGTCAAACCAATGCTCTAAACAGACCTGGGCTGAATACTTATTAAAAGTAAAACTTTCAAAACAAAGGAGAACATGATCATACTGAAATGTGAAAATATTATGTTTTGAAATACAAAAGAAACTAAACACCAGAGTCATTCATGTGTTCTCAGTAGAATGTTGGCCCCAGCGCTCTTTGCTAGCACTTATCATGTTATTCACATGCTGATTGTGCCTCTACAGCGAGCGTTGTCCAAAGTACGAAGACTAAAAAGATTTCAGTGGCAATGATTAATATAGTATATAATTTAGATTTTACAGATAAATATCAATATAACAATCATTGTAGCTGATGTTGTTGTCCCTCTTAAATGAGAGTACTTGGACACCATATGTGATTCTGCACATGAATTATGTTCGGTATGACTGTGTCCCAATGGCCTGGGTATACTGTAACAAATGCTTCAAAAACGCAACCGATAATCCATCCACTGACCAGCAGTGGCATTGTACACCTCCTATGCACCATGTTGCTCACTATCAATATTTTGGTAGTTTGACGCACTAAATTTTCATCCTCCATATCATTTGCAGTTAATTGGATCTCAGTATACGCGCTGCTATCAGCTTTAGTTTATCACAGAGACATTGGTAATGGTGTATATGTTAGTCGATAAGTAATAAGAAATTGTGGTAGAGAAATCCCAAATATACTGTATGGTGGGGTAATTCTGTTGCAAAACAGTGTCGCCATTACATAGTTTGTACACCAGAGAGCAATGACAAGTTGTTTTTTGAAACATTGAAAGTGCTAAAATGTCCCGTACAGTACATATCATATTGGTCACAAATTTAAGAGATCCTTATCAAAAAAATGTATGTGTTAATTTTAAAAAGTAAATATCAACGAATATGTCATAATAGTTGTTACTTAACACTAAAATAAAAAAATCCACACTGAGCCCCAGCTGAGGGAAAAATGTTATTCCTTATGCCTCCAGGAATATTTAAACAGTATCTGTCATCATAGTGTATGCTAGGTGTTACCATGCGTCACAAAGGCCATTCACCTTCTAGGTCGACACATGAATGATTGAATGATTATTTTTGTTGTCTTCTTTCTTATCGCTTAATTTCGTAGCCTGCAAGAAAATCCTCTGCAACCTCACTGTATGTTTTTAAAGGATAGCTCCAGTTTATTACAATTAGGGTCCTTTTTCAATAGCTTTGAATATAATTTCTATCAGGTATGACAATATTGTTCCAACCACAGTAATTACTGAGATCAAAACAGGGTGGCGTCACTACAGTGAAGTCTGATGGGGCAAGAAACATGAGCACATGAAATGTTGCCAATAGTCCCTCATTGCACAGGAAAACTGCATGTGCACAACGACAGTAGGCCAAATAGTTTGGGTAACCTGGGGGTGTGTTTAAAACCCGTCTAATCGTCCGACCGCTCGTGCATCTTGCTCCATCAGACTCCTTTTTAGTGACGTCACAGTGTCTCCAGATCCCGGCAATTAACTTGGAGAGCGCAAGGCCAAGGTTGCAATAAACAGGAATTATCCTGCATTTGATGAGGTGTTCTCTGCTGGTTTAAAGCTTTCACATACTTACTTGTTCTGTCCCAGGTCTGATGCTGTGAATAGTCATGGAGGAAACTAGAGGCTGTTTGGTGCTGAAGCTACAGCTGCAATAGAAACATCACTCTAATACTGTGGTTCCCTTCTTTGCTCCAGTGGTATCACATACAGCAGTACCGCTTAATGACTGCCCCACGCCACCGTCACATTCAGCTCGTTACACTTTGAGTTGAGTTGGTCGTGTTGGTGCAGGATGAGAGCGGTGCACAGGCCTCGCTGTATCACTGGACCAAGGACTAGGATCCACCATCCTAACACATTGCTTGTAGGTTCATTATAGGCTCATGAGCAGTTAATGGTGAGTTAGTATTTTCCAAAAGGGCATGTAGCAGCTCATTTAAATCATCGAGGTAACATGTTGCTTGGTACCATGAATTCTCACCCATTAGCGTACTTGGAATTTTATTGTAAGAATTTTAACATCGAAACACGCGGTTCCGAAAACCCCGCACACACACACACGCTCAGTCATGCATGTTTCAGATAAACAGCTGTGTGCTCTTGATTCATTAAACCAATGCAGTTCATCATCATGGCCTAAATACACACTGCTAATAGATAAAGCACTCAGGCTCAAAACACCTGATGGACCGAAACAATTTTTTACTTTTAAGTAGACTTTTTGTGCTAACATAAATGCAAAATACAAATAAAGAAAGTAAAATGGCTTGGATAAAAAAAACGGAGTATGCATCAGGTATTTTCTGCCATTCATCAACAAATAAGATCTGTGTATTATTAGTTACAACATTTTTTTTCTTCCCCTACAACCCTTGACCCCACTTAGCTCCTCTACTTATTCCCTCACTGAGACTTGCACCCCCAGATGGTCATGCATAGATCCTCATATAATAACCCCTCGAACCACCACGCTCCCTCCACAAGCCCTGCACTCTTGAGCCGGTCAGTTTGGACACATTACAGGTTATGGTGTTGAGCCGGGCCAAATCTGGGCTGAATCTGGGCCAAACATAGGCCAATTCTGGGCTTGAACCGGGCCAAGTCTGAGCCCTTATATACCCAGCTGCTCCAGACCCAGATTTAGCCCCCGCTGGGCGCAGAGAGTAACTGAAAAACCGTACCCCTCCCCTCCGTCAGAGCTCCCTCCTCTAGAAGAGACAGGAGGTCAATGGCTGGCTTTGGAGCCCAGGGGGCGGGACTGCATAAGTTTCATCAATGGTAAGGTGTCCTCCTTATTCGCTCCCCTGATGATGATTGACTGCCAGTGGGGTGGAGGCTAACCAATAAGGAGCAGCGTATTTGATGATGAGGAGGCTGGAGTTCCACCACATACATCCTCAGCAGCAGTTTATCTGCAGTCCTTTTCCAGAATCCCGTATGACGTTTGAAACCATGTCTTCTGTTGTAGAGATAAAAACTCACAGTCATCTAACTGTAACCATGTTGACATGAGACCAGTTCTGTTTACTGTTGTCTGACCAAGAACTCCTGTTTGTTCTAACTATGTGGCGTAAGTGGGGTCCAACAGTCAAAGGCTGTGATCAGATAGGAGGCTGTTTTCTTGTGCTGGAAACCCAAAAACAGAAACAGAGATGGAAGTCAAGTCTTGAGCACTGAACATCATTCTCAGTTCTATGCAGTAAAGTTGCAGTCAGCAAGGCTACATATAGTAGTATGAGTGTGAAGTCTTCACACAAGAGTCAACAGTCTTGCTTAATAGCTAATTCCTTTTTATTATTATTATTATTATTATTATTTTATTATTACTAAGAAGATGCGCTAATCAATGTTTTTAAGTGGGTCAAATGACTTATATGTAATGTGAAAGGCCTCACTCTTAGTGACAAACCCTCAGAGAATTACCACCAAACTCTGTAGTTCCCCTCACCCCTGTGAAACGTTTTAGCGTCTTTCCGTTCACTGTTTTGGTTTTAATGGCTGCAACTTTAAAGTTTAGTCTCTCTGGTCTCATCGGCGTTGTTTTCGGAAGAGATCAACACGGAACTAAAATGAGAGTGAATGATACTATTTGAATTCATCATGTGGACAGTAACTCCAAATGAATGCTTTTAATGCTGCTTTGAGGTTCAGGTGTTTGTGGGTGTGTTTGCACGACTGACTGACAGGTGTCTCAGCCTACCACTCCGAAGGTTCAAACATACTTCAAGTAGTGGAGCATGGGCCCTCTCCTCTGCATATCCATACACACCACCAGCCACCACCAAATGATATGTACCTTGTGCCCTTTTTGACTTAAAAGTTTTGGGAATATTTAAGTGGTCTGTGCACAGTCCAACTGTCTCTGTGGGTCTTGATAAATAAAGTAGCAGGCATAACGGGATGTGTTGTATCAGAAGTTGTTACAGGTAATTAGAAATTGTATTTAATATATACAATAAAGAATATACAGTAATAAAACCTAAACTCCACACACATTCAAATAAAGCAGGCTTATAGTTACGTTTATAACTTATATTAATAAAACCAGACTACTGAATGAATGAATTCAAAACTTAATTCCACATTTAAAATTTGCCTTTAAAAATCTGCAGGTGATTTTACTACACTAGTGTTTTGCACAGCCTGTCCTACAGTACAGAAGATTTGAAAACCTGTCAAATCAGACAAAATAAGTGATTCAGACATTAAACTGCACTAGAGAAGTTTGCACACAGTTGTTTGCTGTTGAAGGCGGATCCCGACGTTACTCAGCTGAGACAGGTCTGTCTGAAGGTGCACCCTGTTGCAGCCCAAACTGACAAAAACAGAATGAAAGCTGCCTGCTCATATTAAGACCATCCTATGTGATCATGGCCTGACGTCCGTCTGTCCTTTTTGTTTTCTGTTAATGTGCTACTACAACTGATATTGTACAACCCCTCCTCTTACTGTCAATTTAAAACACCAGCTACACCTTGAAATACCTTTCTCTCAGTGTTCCCCTCCCTTTATAACTGATGGACGAATGAACTTTACATCCTGAGATATGTGTGTGTTTGTACCATGAGGTCTCCATAGAGATTAATAACATTCATTTTAACTTGGTGTTGTTTTGCTTACATTTTTTATATTCTACATTATCTGTACACTGTATATGCTTTATCATGTAAATAACACAGTTGTATTGATCTTACTCACCAAAAACACAATAACATGTGTTTCTGCTTGGACTGCCTCTCAATGTGAACACAGCCAGAGATAGACCACAGCAGTTGACAGTTATTGACCCAGTAAATCTGGTAAATTTACCCAGAGTTCATTGCAGTTTACCATATGTGCAAATGTCTGTAGAAGCTCAGATATTCCTGCTTTCTAATGTATTTCTAGCTCAGTTCCCTTGAGACCAAATGATGATTATTGTGATCATTACTATGAGTGTTCATGTATAGTAATGTGTATATATGTGTGTCTCTCTCTCCCTCCCTCTCTGTTTTCCTCGCTCTCCCGGTGTGTTTCAGTGGAGAATGGGGAACACTGCGACTTCACTGTGCTACGCAACATGCTGATCAGGTGAGTCGCAGCGTTCTGCTGACCATTTATTTCCCAAACTTAATCTGCAACACTTTGATCAATTAATCTGTTCGTCATTCCTGTCAAACCTAACCCAGAGAGGCCACTAGAGGCTGACAAAGGTCCTCTAATGGCCTCATTAGCTTACAGTACATGCATTATAGTGGCTCAGATGCTAATGTAGCAATAGTCAGTTTAATATGTAAAATTCCTGTGTAGCATTAGATAATAATCTTTTTCTTTCTTCTGGTATTCTCTCTCGGATTCCTTTCCTCCCCATCCTCCTTTTGGTTTACTGTACCTGATCCCCCCCCCCCCCATAGGACCCATATGCAGGATCTCAAAGACGTCACCAACAATGTGCATTACGAGAATTACCGCAGCAAGAAACTCGCTGCCGTCACCTGTAATGGAGTGGATACTTCCAAGACCAAGGGACAGCTCACCAAGTACGCCTCAGTTACTAAACTATCGCTTCTTTCCTTTTATTGACAGAGAACACACTACTTTAGATGTGGATTATCTAAAGTGGATTATTTATTAGCAACCTTGTGTTCATAAGAAAGTAATATGTCTTACTTTACATTACTATTGAATATTAAAAGTGAACAAAACAAATGACAACTAACAATTAACCTGAGCCTCTGCCCTGGTCAACAGGAGTCCCCTGGCACAGATGGAGGAGGAGCGCAGGGAGCATGTGATGAAAATGAAGAAAATGGAGGCAGAAATGGAACAGGTCTTTGAAATGAAGGTTAAGGAGAAAAAGCAAAAATTGAAAGATTCAGAGGCTGAGGTGAGTTTGAGGATATGTGTTTGTCTGTGAGTGAGGTAGAGAGATGAAAAGCTGTTTTATATTACAGATACAGACTTTTAAAAACCAACACCTGAGCTGTGAAGTATGCATATGGTGCCTTTTTATATTTTTCCACTGACACCATTCAAGGCGTCCAACATGCAATGAATTAACCTCTAAAATTCAAACAGCTCATCTGCAGGTCTCCACTGTGGCTTTCCACAATATTTCATGTTGGTATATGTTCCAATTAAAGGCTTTATAATCCAGAGGTTTAGTAGCAGTCACCTCATGTACCCAAAGTACTGATGCTTTTTTATACCAAGCATATTATATTCTGATTGGCTGGTATTTCTAACTTGGCAGTATAACTAGACCCCTATGATGCAGCTGCTTGTTTGCCATTGTAAATTAATGCACCAGTATTAAACTAGAAATTTTACAAAAAATTTTACTAGGACAAAAAACAGTGAGGCTTAGCTAAAGAGCTTGGAGCTATAGTTATGTATGTAACCCTTAAAATGCGTGAAACCATGTTTTATCTTAATTCAAGAACAACTTGCCAACTTGTTCTGGAGCTTTAAACAGCATCACAGTCCTCAGAATAAAAAAACGCTCCAGAAACAGTTAGTACTGTGAGTAGACCTTGAGTTCAAATCTTCTTGTCAGATAAAAAAAATGTAATGTCACACTTATTTGCGCTATAGTGAAGCTGCAGCCTACAGATCTGACGAACAGCCGCAGGGACAGGAGAGTGGAAAGGTGACCAAAACCACGCAGATAAAAGAGTGATGTGGAGGAGTCGCAAGTAAGACAGACGCATCCTGTACACCTTGCATTAAAATGCGTTTTTGGGCGATTGGATTGCAAATCCCATAGTGCTTGACCACATGAAAGTATAATGCACCCGAGACGCACTGAGGGGCAGATTGTGATCACATCGGCATAACCACCCCGGAGGTGGTCAGGGACGCATCGTGACCACATTGAACACGGGTGTAAATGCAGTTGCGGTTTCAACCTGCATACAACAACTACGTGGGCACACGTATTAATACCAGGTCTAAATATAATCAGGGTGAGTCACATCTAGATATGTTCTGGATTAGAGACGCATTGTAATGCAAGGTGTAGAGGGGGTATGAGAGACAAGCGATAGAAGAGGGAGGGGCACGGAGCTCGTCAGGATTTTTTAAATTCCTAGCCCATTCTTGTGAAATGGTAGAAGAAGTATATTTCAGGATAACAGAAAAACTAGTTATATAAGTAAATGAACGAGTGATAGTGAGTACACGTGCTGCTGAAGGGAGCGTACAACTTGCCGGGTAATCCTCCCAGTTTAAATATTCACAGGGGGTGTTCATGTGAGCCTCCCGTCTTTGTATTCGAGAGCGAGTCCGTCTAATGTGTTGACCCCCTCAGCTGGAGCGGCGCCACGAGCAGATGAAAAGGAACTTGGAGGCGCAGTACAAAGAGCTGGAGGAGAAGAGACGAGTGTACGAGGATGAGAAGGCCAACTGGGAGGCTCAGCAGAGAATCCTCGAGCAGCAGAAACTGGACGCCTCCAAGTCAGTAGCACTTCCACTTGTGACCAGCTGACTAATACGCTGTTTAACTGGCAAAATGATTCATTAGTAAAGTCAGCAGCCTGTACTGACTAAGACATATGACAAATGATTTTTCTAAAATAAGACATTTACTGTGTAAAATCTCTACAATTTCCCCTCATTTGGCACCAAAATCTAATAAGAAGTACAGATAAATGGCTGAAACATTGCAGAAAATATTTACCAAATTGAGTTTTTAAGCCGTCATCCCAGCTAACACACACCATAGATGTATGAAACATTACAAAGTAACACTGTCCATTAAGCTGTGATCGATTCTCGCTCACTGAGTGCAACATTCAATATTTCTGCACCAGAGTACCTGACAGCCTCCATCATTTACATTTTAATTATTTGAGTTAATTGTTTGATTTTAATCAGTGCATTTTAAGTTAAGTCGTGCTGCGCTTTACTAAACCCGATGTGTGGATGTGTTTATTTATCAAGTTACAATTGTAGTATAAACTAGAAAAGTGCGTATGTGAGGTTATACCAAGTCACTCTCCCTTTTTACGTCATGATTTTTGCATGTTCATTATACAAGATAGTGAAGTAAATTTCTCACCTTTCTCTCGTTTCTCACACAGGACGATGGAAAAGAACAAGAAGAAAGGGAAAATCTTTTGAAGAGAAACAAGACCTGCCCCTTCAGTTTTACATTAAAACATTTTTCTTCGTCCCCCGAAGTTCATATCTACTGTGGCCCTCAGAACACGCACACACACATAAACAGACATAACACACATTCCACAGCATTCCTCTTTGTTACATTTTACATGCACCTTGTGTGACATGGATGCCAATTACACACACACACACCTATACACACACGTGCAAATGCCCACATGCTCGTCTCTCTGCAGGGTTTCACTTCATCTGTTGAAACCTTTTCTTTTCATGGGGAATGCATGTTTTTGTGAAATTCTATTTTCCTATATTTCCTGACAAAGAGGAGAAGCCTGAGTTCCTCTGAGCTACAGTACAGAGTTACCACATGGCAGGGACCATGCATAGCCATTTGTACACACGTAGTAGTTGTATGTTCTCTACATATTCCATAGATTTGCAGATAGACGTACTATCCCTGTCCTTGACGCTCTTTCTTTTATTGTTCTAAAAAATGTAACACAAGTGTATACACATGAAAACACGCAGTCATGTAGACCTCATTGAAAGTGTGTTAGGAGAAGGGAGAGTGTTATGTGAGTGAAGGTGACTGAATCAGGTGGCAGCTGAGGAGGGAGAAGTGTGGTCGAATGAAGGCCCGGTCACACCAGAGAGTGTCTCCACGAAATATATCCACCATAACGTAACGACTGCTTGTAGGGCCGGTTAATAAACTGCTGCAACTGGCCAGCTAGAGCTATTTAGTCACAATAGCTTTTTTTTAAACTTATTTATCTTTTCTTAGTACTGGGCCATTTCATTTGTTCCCATTACCATGCTTACAGTCCTAATCCAGAAAAAAAAATTCCACTTCAACTCCTGCCTCATAACTCCAGTACAGGATTAGATGAGAGTGGATGTTGCAACACAGCTAATAAGCTCTATTTCAGACTGGCTGTTCACTCGGAGGTTGGTAGTGTCAAAGACGGCTTGTTCTTGGTCAAAAGCGCAAATTCGTGCTTTCAAGTTAACGGGACTCGACGTGGAAAAAGCACGCCCCTCGCAAGCCAATCCACTGATCGAAATGTCACCATTTTAAACATTGGTGTGACCGGGCCTTTGGACAGGATTTACGATGAGCATGTACGAGCAGGTGTGTTTTTATTAAATTCTTCGTTTGAGGTCATAGATACAGTTTGATGTGAACCAGACAGACAGAAGAAGGGAGATACGAATATTGTGTGTAACGCCAGCCCAGAATATTGTCATTGCAGTGTGTGTTTCCTATTTAAATAGAAGACAATATGCAAAAGCCTCGTCGGTGTGTACAACTTTACAGGTGACAGTGATTACAAAGATGTTTTATATCGTGATGTAAGTGATGGGTGTTGTCAAAGACTCAAACCCTGATGTCCAGCTTTTTGGGACATTTTCCCTTTGTGTATAAACACCAAAGGGACAAGTCATTAAAAAGCTGAAATATTCCTATAATATTTTTCCTTTCTCCCCGGACTCTCCGGAAAGACAACAGTCTGGAGAAGTTTGACAATTCAGCCATAGCTCTGTCTCTGACTTCCCTTTAGGATATTATACATAGACGCACACAACAAGTGATTACCCCTCTGCTATTCTCTCAAACATGATGTGTGAAGTCCAGCTCTGACTCAGTTCAGGGTCTGAGAGCAGTGAGCTGCCACACATTTGAACCGTTAATATACCTACCTTTCTAAGAGTTGTCATGGTTTATTTTCATATAATGATACTGATAATACTATATGTACGGTTGAAGAGCGACTCCTTAAATCCCTTGTAGTTTTCCTAAATGACTCATAGATTAATCAGTTATTTTAGTGTCATTTTTCAGACCATTTCCTCATGACGCATTTAAAGCAAAATGCTAAAGGGACAGACCTTACACCTTCAGCACATAGAATATTACCTGTTCATGATGGGAATGCATATATTATGTACATACTGGAGGCTGCTCAGTGGCCTTTTTTTTTTTTTTTTTTTTCAGAATATTATTTGACAGGAATAACAACAGAATTTGTACTCAGAACAGAACCTATTATGTAAAACGTGTCTTAAGACACATATACTGTATACATCTATGCCAATGAGTACACCTTCTCAGGACCTGGATCTGTAATGCTATATTTTCTCTTTAAGTCCAGAGAAAAGCACCTCTATAGTCAAGTTAAAAGAAGTGACTGAATTTTACTTTGAAATGCTTGTGAACCACTCGCCCTTCCAATAACACCAGGTTAAGATAGACATAAGTTTAGGTGGATTCTTTTTGTAATATTTTCTTTTTTTTATATATGTACACTGTTTTCTGCTTCTCTTCTTTGATTTATTATGTGTTCTGTCTCTAACTGTACATGATTAATATTAAAGTTGACAAGGTTATGCTTTAACTCCCATAGTGTGCGTATGTTCTTTTACACACATGAAATGAATAATCCTTTAAACACTTTTGAATCTTTTCCAGATAAAGATTTATCCAAATAATATCTGTAGTGTAATAATCATTAAAAACGTTGAGCCTTCATGATGTCTTCGCTGTAGAACTGATGATGCTATTGTGTCTTTGCTGTCTGAAGTGAACTGCTCTGATCACTGTGACTGTTTTATAGCAGCTTAAACATTCTCATCTGCATATTCATAGTCATTGTAAAAAAAACTGTAAAAACGCCACAGTAAAATTTTAACAACTTTTCAGTAGCCAAGATTAGGGCGTTTGCTGTTGTTGGTCAAGTTAAGTGCCCACATAAAAACAATAAAACATAACAGATCCTGTTCCATCAGAGACATGTGAGAGGAGTTCTCTTACAGTATGTGTTTGCACACACTAAAACCTCACTGAGCTTATCACCACAAGAAGGCAGCTTGTCGTATCATTTTTGCAGGTGAACACTGCCACAACTGCTGCTGATCCTTTGATTGTTTCAGAAGTACTGACTCCACTTACTGCCTGTGTGTTGTGTATTTGCAAATTAACCTATGATATGTATTACATTGCAAATTTGCAAGTCTAATAACATATTCCAGAGCAATAACACCTTCACAACAATTTCACACATCGGTACAGTACAAGCACAACTTATTTTTACAGGCCCTGGAGTGCAACCTCAACATCTGCAGCAAGTCCAACATCTGGCAAAGCTCCACTCAGAGGAGTGATTTAAAGTGAGACCATCTAACTGTTGAAAGAAGTAATAAAATATTCTTCATCTTAAATATTGAAAGTGGAATTAATCAGCAATAAAACACACCACTGCTCATTTCAATAAACCCAGGGATTTTGCTGCTACAGCCTTACTTGGTCTGGTATGACCAGTCACTGTGGCAAATGTTTGCTAACTTTAGATATTGATTTTTATTACTGAGTGGGTTCTCTGACTTAATCTCTCTTCTTGAACTACACTATCGTTACACTATGTTTTATGGTATACATTTATCCTGTAATTGCTTGAGAGTGGTATTGACCTTCTCATCTAACTCTCTTCAAGAAAGCAAATAAGCGTGAGCCAAAATGTCAAACTATTCCTGTAGGGGCCAAACACAGTCATTACAATGAAGCTTGTTTTATATCCACTAAATAAACCACTGACATCCTAAAACCAGCAACCAATGGGCCATTTTCACAGTGACATTTTGACATAACATAATAAATAATACAATGAATGCTGGTATTGTATTGTACATGTTGGCTCGTCTCACTCAAAGCTCACTGGGAATAGAACAGACCATCCTTAATGTAATTAATAACATCTGTGCTTAAAAAAAAGGCTTATGCTGACAAAGATTCTATGACCTAATACTGTTTTTGTATATGAACAGCAATGGCATAGGTCATTTGCCAGGGTTATATAGTCGATAAAAGGAACTAGCTTATCATTTGTTTGTTTGCAGAGATAATATGAGACTGTCCTCAAAGAAAAGTTTTAACATTTCCGAAAAGAAGTTTGTTGATTACTTCCCCTCTGAAAACTCCCTGTATGCACTTTATCACCACAAAAATAGAAAGGGTTGCGGTGGATGAATAGGTGTTAAGACACAAGCCTACAGTTCATGTCCTGTCTGCAACCAGCAGTTCATTTTGGTTTCTTTTAAACAGCAGCAATTTTTTTACATACAAACATTAATGTTTTTAGTTACCTAAACCAAACCATACTTTAACCATAAACATTGCTGATTTTAAAACACTTCTATGAGTCGTACACTCATTTGGGTGAAATGAATTCTCATGGTTATCCAGACTTATCCATATCTGATCATGCATAGAAAACCTAACCTGAAAACCAAAGTCATTATCTACTCTACTCAAAAACACACACACAGCCCCTTACAGCAATAAAGGTTTTAATAAAATACAAAAATTACAAAGATTTATGCTTTTAGGCCTGAAAAACCAGGCTTTAACTTAATGAATTTATACAATAATGCATCTTCATTGCTGCAGACCGCTGCCTTCAGTGTTGTGGAGGTGTCTGTAAACATTTAGAGCCCACTGGAACGTCTGACTGTAGCAGATCTGTTTTCCTTTGATAGTGAGGACTCTGCAACATACAGAAGAGAAAAATACAATCAGCCCTTGTGATAACATTTCAGAAGTTTCACTTAAAGTTCTTTCATTGGCAGATTGTGGAAATCTCCACTGTACTCAACATGTGTTGGTTTATCCACCTTCTTTTGTTCATGTTTTAAAGGGAGTGTAATGAATTCTTATAGATATAAAGCCTGTCTTGTCATCTGTTGCCCATCTTTCTATCATTTCATTACCCATTACAATACAACAATAGAAGAAGAATGAAGCCCAGACTTACACGAACGCCTGATTTAGACAGGAGCTGTGGGTCTTGGTTATGTTGGATACACGCTTTAATGGTAGCCTGTGTGTGTAAAAGTTGAAGCAGCAGTTGACGGGTGCCATGTTGAACTGCAGAGCTTGAGCTGTGAGGAAGGTAAATGGATGAAGTCAGTACAAACATGTCGGTCAGAAGCCTTCAAACAAGTACGCTGAGGCACAAACAGAGGTCGCTTACGTATGGCATCGCAGCAGCAGGCGACGAGCAGCAGCAGCCCCAGAGTGAAGCAGAGAGTCTTCATGATGCTGTCAGTAAAACGATGAGGAAGATGACGATGATGCTCTTCTTCGTTGCTGTGATTGACTCAGAGCAATGCGTCCGATATAAATCCTGTCCATTGTGGAACTGAAATGTGTGTGATGTCAGCCTTTCCATCCAAAATTAATCCATGAGACATCAGGGTAGATTTCCCCTACACCTCCTCGGCTTTCCACTGAGAAGAAATATTCAAACCACCGCTGTTGTCTCATTCGGGGAAGGAAGTTACACTTATAGTACAGACCACAGCATCATTAGTAAGATTAAAATCATCTACTGCCACAGAAAAGAGAAGAGTCTGTGCAGCATTTATCTTCAGAACTTGATGTATATTTTGTTAGTGGAAAGGTCATCATAAGCATTCAAATACCAAAAAGTACCAAGAATACAAACACACAAAAAAACATTTTTATTAAGATTATATTTAAATGTAAGGGACAATTTGTTCTTTCTTTACATTTCCTGAAGCAGATGAGAGCAAAGCTTCAAACCAGCCCAGATGTGTTAGGCATTTCATCATTTTGGCTGTAAATAATAAGGTTATTCACAAAGTAGAATAGATGCATTTACATAAAACTGTTCTATATGACTTTAAAGCTTAAACATTTGACACTGAACCAAGCAAAGCAAGAAACTGCCACGGGGACCTAGAACTCCAGGGGCCCGACAGCTCCGGTCTCCCTGGGTGTCAACTGGTTTGTGGAAATTTTATTGAAATTTAGTTTAGGAATATGCACCACTAAAGCCAAATATCAACATATAAGATGTGTCAACATCTATTTTAAGACCTTCATTGTCTCATTTTATTTCAGTATAGTGCTTGCATGCTCATAAATGAATGCATTTAATCAAATCTTCCCACAGAAAGAGAAAGTGGGAGCCCTGGCTCCTCTCAGCAGGTTCATCCGGTCGTGGATCCACCAACAGAAGAAAACAGGATCAGAAAAACTTAAGTGCCAAAGTTTAGATGTTAGTGGATTTTTAAATGCAACAAGTATTATAGGATTTTTATAGTCCTAGAGGACTTACCATACTGTATACTGTGTGTGTGCAGGGTTGGTATACTTGTAGACAGAAGTGTCCAGGCATTGATATTTTATTACCTACCAGTAATTGTATTGAGCCATGCAGAAGTTTTGTTTGGGTTTAATTTGCCCAGGTTTTAATATATGGGCTTCTGAGAGAGTCACATTTGAAAATTCAACATCAGATTGTCTTCCCAGAAACAATGTCCTCATTACTCAGCATTATCCACAGTTTTCATTAGAATTATTTTCTCCCCTAAGAATGAATCCCTATTAAAACTGTAGACAGTGAGGTTGAAATTTATTCTCCTTGCCAATTTCAAACCAAAATTAATTCTGGCAAAGTAGCCCTTTAAAAAAGTGACATTCAAGCCTCTCTTGTTATTTACTATTAAAGATTTTGCCTGTGTGTTGATGTTTAAAGTTGCAGGATTAAGAGTCATCAGACTCTCTGTCTGGCAAACAGGACGGAAACTCTAATCATACGAATACTATTTTGAATTAAATAATCAAAGTTTAAGGTTTTGTTAGTAAAAAAAATGAAAAACAACAAAATACCAGTCTCCATAAAAACACATTGGTTTCTGCCTCCTCCAGGGTAAAGTACATTAGTAGTTTATCTTGAGTCAGTTCCCCTTCATGCATATCTGTGTGGTGCAGATATGACATTCTGTTCAAGATCTTATCGCAGCTGTTCTCAGTACACAAACCCAGGTTTAGCAATGCATCTGTGACCTATTTAGATCTCTTCTGTGCATTCCCGTGCAACCCCATCAATTTCCTCATCATCATCACCATCACTACTGATTTGCACAACTCTGTCAATAGGCTGCCAATGCAATGCACTGAGCTTTATATGAGACATAATTACCTCATCTTCAAAGATAGATTTGAGAAGCATGTCATGAAGCAAGTTAAACTACTGATGTCAGAATACAGAAATGTCAAAAATGCAAATTATGATAACTTCCAAATGTAGTCCAAATGTGTGATCCATTAAAGAAAAATGGCATTTTATTGATTAATCAAAAAAGTTATTTAAGATGTGTGTGTGGTTTGAGATGTCTGCAATAGGACTACTATATCCAGTGTCTTGTTGCAGGGTGCTATATAAACCAGTTTCCAGCTGTGAGATAGAAGGGCGGAACTGCAAGGTCAGTGGTTTCTGATCTTTATAACCTATTTGAATATTTGTCTCCAAAATGTTAAACACACAAAGTATTAGTTGGCCCAAGTTGCTGGGAAAAGGGGGTTTTGGGTAGGGCCATCAATGTTACAACAGTAGACTATCTCACTGTATGGCTAACTCACACATTTCAGCATTTAAACATATTATTATTAGTTGTTGCCAGTGTGAAGTTATTTGGGGTCAAAGCTCCACAGCAGCGCCACGGTGCAGCGGAATCTTGTCTTGCGTGTTTACTCCGTCTATTACGGTGAAACGGCCCCGCTCTGAGGCAGGCGCAGGCGCTGACGTGGAGTCAGACCGCAGCTGCTCAGCCCGCTGAGCCCGGCGGGCCCGCGCCGCGCCGCCCGGCTCCAGATCAGCGCTCTCCCACAGTATTTACGGGACTCCGCGCCTGTGTCCCGCTGACGTCAGAAGACCCGCTGAAATTCAAAGTTGCAGCAGGAGAGTGACGGCGTGAGGCAACGACAGGGTCGCCTCTTGTTTTCTGTCGGTTAGTTAGCGCTGACCTGTTTCATACCGACTGTAGTTTCATACAGACATCGTCTCAGGTAAGGCAACGGAGCTCAGTATCAGCATGTCACCGTCGGCTCTGCTGACCGTCAGTCGCGTCTGTTAAGGCCGGTCTGTGGCTCTGAGCTAGGCTAACGGGCCAACTGCCGCTACACGAGCTTCAGCGACTCAATTAGCTGTCTTAACTAATGCAGGTGCTTTAGATGCCAAGTGACAGGGTGTCCATGCTCGGAGTAAAACACTTGATACAAAATGTAATCAAATGTAACTAAACCAGGGTTAATTCTGTGTTGGGCAGTGTTAAGTTATATGCTGACTGGCTGGCGCAGCTTTCTACGGAGGAGTGTTTCATTTGAAACGAGCTGAGCTGAAACTGAGACGCGGGGCGTTGTCTCCTTTCATTTGATTTGGGACAATGCTGAAGCGTTTTAGACAATATTGGTGGTTTCTTCTGTCTGTATAAAAACGTCTAGTAATTTTAGCCAAATGCTTTTCATGGTTTTGTTAGAGCTTTAACCTAATATTAACTTAGCCCCTTGGTAATGACGTACATGACCTTCACTGTCAAGAAAGCTCCTTTCTATGTGCTTTGTAACTTCATGCTTTATATTAAGCAGGTGTTTTGAGAAAAGGTAACTGCTACAGAAACTGCCATGACTCAACTCTTCTTTGTTCTAACCATGTTGTGCTTAAAGATTTCTATTTGATAATAGCTGACATCTTACAATTCATATGCAGTCTGTAATGCTGTAGTGTCACTGTGTGTGCAGCTCAGTATGGAAGCTGACGAGGAAAATACCGGCAGCGTCAGCTTGAAGAGACAGAGAGCACCTCTGTCAGATTCTGAAGACAATGTCTTCTCACAATCAGGTTTGTTTGTGCCTGTATTAACAGGAATGTGAATGTTCATAGGTATATCTTTAAAGATACAGTGTGTCTACATAATCACAGCAATCTTTGCAGGTGTGTACACTTTTTGACTTGACTTTTGTACTAGTGCCTCTTTCTATCTGATTTCTCAGTGGTGCACGATGGCCAGAAGCGGCGGCGTCTGGAGGCAGCTGGTCAGGAGAACCGTAGTCCTAAATCGTCATCCTCTGGACGCTTAGGTGAACTGGAGACGAAGCCAGACACACCGATGGTCCCCTCAGTCCGGTCCCGAGTCCAGCAACTCACCCATAGACGCGATGGTAATCCTACCTTTACTGTTGAGCCTGGCATGTGAATATTCTTCTGTCTTATGTCTTCCCAGGGTTTATCAGTGAGGGCTGACTAAATATTAGAAACCCTTGTCAGTGCAGTGCAATGCAATGCAATTCAACAGACTACTGTGCACAACCTACAGCCTCAGCCTTCCTAGTGTATATGTGTACATATCTGTACATACAAGAATATTAGTGTATTTTGGTAGGGTTTATAGTACTGATCAACATGGTGACATGTCATGGTAGCCAAAGGGAACAGTCAACCTGCACCATTTGCATCCACAGTAAGAACTATTGTCAAGGTGTTGAGCTGGTGTGACAGTGTTAAAAAAATACTGCAGTTTTTAACAGCAAGTGTTGTTTTAGGAGGCGCTCCTCTGGCCCAACGGTGCCTGTCAGATCCTGGGGCTGACAGCCCATCACTCATCATGCATGAAAAGTGCTTCAGAGAGCATATCCTTGGTAAGGATGCATATGAACACACTCATTCAGAAACCTCCAAGAATAAACGGAGGTATCACTATTTAATACAGTGTTACTTTTCTATATCCAAATCTCAAAACAGTCTTTTGCAGACATTGAGACTATAATATATGGGAGTCAATACAATAATCTATCAAAGTAATAGACTAATATTGGTAAATACTTAATATTAAATACCCTTTGACTGCAACAAAACCTCATTGGGATATTGCTACCAATATTTTAGATTTCAGTTTGACTTCATTTTTATTTATGTTTGAGAATGAAGCTCTATGATCTGTGTTTGCCCTCCAGGTGAGGGAGAATTTAATCAGCGAATGGAACGGTTCAAAGTGCCAGTCTTCCAGGCTAGCCCTGCCCCCACTCAGAGCCCTGACAACCCCTGCCCTCGGACCTGCTCCAACTTTGTGTCTGGCATTCAGCAGAAACTCCAGGGCGCTACAACTCCCAGCTCCAAGCAGGCCAACCGCATACGCCAGGTTGGTTCACAGCCTTTTATTGCCGAAATGCATTAGTAGTGCCTACATTACTGTGATCAACACCATTCTAGCTCTTCAGTTCTTGTACTTAGATGGGTAAATAGAACACAAAATCCTGGTGATACACACATACATTTGTAATATATCAGTATTCTTCCTTGCTCGGTGCCTATGACTCTTTGAACGTTAAAATCTTTCTAAACTAAAGCTACTAGCAGTAGCAGTACCCTTAATTATATTAACTTAAGAATGAATTAATTGATTTATACTTTCTGTGCTGTTTGAAATCAAATAATACGTTGTTCGATTGTCGTAGTACCTGTAGTGTTTATGTCTGACATCTGACGTGTATTCACTAATCAGGAACGGGAGCAGGAGTTGAGCCAGTTGCATTTCCAACCAATCAGTGAGAATGCCTGGCTGAAGAGGAGCAGCTCTGATCCCTCGTTAACTCAGGTGGGTTTGTGTTGATGGTATTTTACCTTCAAACCTTAGACTGTATATAAAGATGGACGATTGTCATACTTAATTTTCTGTTTATATTAAGTACACTATATCACCAAAGGTCAGTGGACATTTCACCATCACACCTATATGAACTTGTCGTAAATCCCTCGTAAGTCGTAAGTTCCCCCACACCAAGCTTGTCTAACCACGTCTTTGTGAACCTCACTTTTTTTCGCACAGTGCCTTCCCCAAACTGTTTCCACAAAGTTGGAAGCGCCCAATTGGTTAAAATGTTTTTGTATCTGTCTCATTAAGAAGACCCTTCACTGGAATTAAGGGGCCTAGCCCAAACCCTGAAAACCAGTAAAAATAGTAATGAAACTTAAATAAACACCATAGTAAGAAGAACCTATAAATAACATCAGAGCTAAAACCCTGCCATGTTATTTTCCTCCTCGTTCTTTCAGAATTTGCAATAAACAATGTTGCTCCATGTATCACTGATGGTGGAGGAAGTTACTGTTGAAGTTACTAGCAATAATGTTTCCGATACGTAGGTTAAGCTACTTACCCAACTTACCCTTGGGCAGGAGATGCGCTAGATTCCACCATATTTTGTCATTGCCTTGGCAATACCCGTCCATGGATTTGGGGTGCAGAGCTTCTGAAGTAGCACTGAAGGGAGGGGTGTATATGTTTGGGCATTAAGTTCAAATATCTACTGCTCCTTTCAGCAGTTTTTAGCATTTCTGCTGATGCTGATAGAAATGGCTATAGTGTTTGAATACCAGGCAGTTTCGTTGTTGGATTGCCATTAAATGATACACGATGGGTTTTACAAATAGGATGCCCCCCACCCCCCTTTTGGCCAGCACGTAGTATGTCCAGTACCCGATCCATCTCATATTTTAACTTGTTTTTTGTGGATGTTGTGTTTTTTGTTTTTTTTTTTTGTTTTTTTTTTTTGTTTTTTTTTTTTAAATGTTTTATGAGTCCAGTTTGTTTGAGATGTGTTTTTACACACCGATGTATGTAAACATTAGCAGGGAAGGACCCCTCCCGGCCACTCATCTCCCTCCTGGGTTCCCAGATCTAAAAGGGGAGTGCATTGGCCTCCCATGCAGCCCTGGGATGTGAGTCTGTGACCAAATAACTCTTCACTTTTTTGTGCTTTGAAACATGGGCAATACTTTGAGCCCACAGAATGGGCAGTATTGCTTTGAGTATCAGTGAAAAGAATTTAAATGGATTACAGAACAGGGAAAATATCACTATACAAGCATACTACATTTGTTGGCAGAATTACCCATTCACATGGCTCCAAGATCTTCACTTCTTTGATAGTGCACTTATTTAAGTCTGGTGTGGTTTGGGGGAAATTAGCTGTTCAAACAAAGATATCTTTTCACTTCACATGTAAGGAACTGTGGCTTACAGTAACTGTCTCAATTGATGTCATAGTGACAAGGGAATTCTATGCACTGTTTCTCTGGTTGTTGGGCACATGGCCTCAATTATGATCATAACTGCAAGATGCTGTTTTTTCCTTTTAGTTTGTTTCAGTGTTAGTTATATATCAACTTCAAATAAAGCGCTGCTCTGCATTACTACATCTTATTTTTGTTCCCTAATATTGTTGCTTCCAGCAGGCTCATGGTGATGCTGAATTGAAAGATGGCAGCTTCACTGAAGCTCCGACATCACGTGCAGAGAAGCAATCTACTGATGGTACAGGTAAGACTCTTGACATCAAATTGACTTTCTCTCATACCATCCTGATTAATGAAATAAACACATTTTGTTTCTATAGTTTAGAGAATTAAGTTAATACACCCAAGGACTTTAGCAGACTGACCATAGCAATAGAAGAATATCCCAAACTGATCTGCTAGGCCAGTATTTGGCCCCGTCAATACTTTTTTTCCATTCCAGATTCTTTGCACTCTGAGTATGACAATTGTCAAAACAAAATCCCACACCACTTAAAATATGTGTTCCCAAACAGTGATGCACCAATACAAAGAGAGTTGGCACATATTTCTAAAACTCAGTCAGTCCTTGCATTCTTTATCATGTCAGATGTGTTTCATCTGTTAATTTCAGTTATTATGTTTTTCCTAACACAATCAATATCTTGCAATAAGTATTTGAAATAGCTTTTGGCACCATGAATGGATATGAATACTCAGTACCTGCTCTAAAGTATACCAAGCAGGAAGCTTAGTGTTCAGATGTGAGACTACCTTTTTTCAACAGGTGAAAAGGCTCCTGGTGTCTCTGAAGCCCCAGCAGCATATGTAGAGCTTGACCACTCTAATCATGAGCAGCTTCAAATGGAATGGGAAGAGGAAAATGTTCATCAGGGTGAAGAAGTCAGGGAGGAGCAAGAGCACAAGGCTTCAGCTGGAAATGAGGAGAAGCAACTAGGGTCTCAACAATCACAGACCCAGACTGTATTGAAGTTGTCTTTTAGCGAGGATCAGAGTTTTTCCAAAGCACCTTTCGGTGAGGACCAGAATGTGTTGCCTAGAGGTGATGAACAGAGCTTGCTAGAATCAATTAATCCAGACAAGTCAAACATAAAGGAAACAGGTGGGGTTTCCAAAGTAACTGAACAGAACAGGTCCGAGGTGTTTTCATTTGAAGAAGTTGATGGTTCTTCATACAGTGAAGATGGGATTGAGCCTTCAACAGATGAGGAGTTAAGGTTGTGGAGATATCCTAAAGACAAAGTGTGCAAGGAGGAAGAGTCTATCTTAGCTGAAGAACAGGAGGAAGATGTGTGTGCTAAAGAGAAGGAAGGGGAGTTTGAATCATCCAGAGTGGAAAACGAGAAAGGGGGCAGCGTTAGAGATTGTTTTGAACCCTCTGACATCCAGGATGGTGAATGTTATTTGGGTAATGTCTCTGCTAAGATTGGTGGCTCCCCAGAAATGCAGGAAGATGAGAAATCAAGACCAGAGGAGGTTGAATTAGCGGCAGAAAGCTGTTTAGATGACTCGGTGGAAGACCAGTCTACTTTAAACAGAGACCAGGGGAATATAAAGTCCTGTGAAGAATGTTATGAGGGAGCAGTGACAGGAGCTCTGGATATTTTTACAATAAAACAAGACCAAAATGACACAGAAGGATGTACTCATAAGGATTCTGTATGTCAACAGTCAAAGGAGATCCAGACAGTCAATGTAAAAGAAGAAGACATAGATCTAGAGTCAGACAGAAGTGGCCCACGTAGCAGAGTGAATCAAACAGCGGCATCTCCTTTTGCGGACGTAGCTCAGGCTCTGAAAGAAACACAGACTGAGTATATAGAACTTGAAAGAAATATTGAAGATGTAGCAAAGCCTAAGGTAGAGATTCTGGCCAAATCATCAGACATTGATGTTAGTGATGGAGCCCAGTGTTTGACAGGGGTGCAGGCGTCAGATCACCTATTGGAGACAGAGGACATGGAGCAAGAAGCAGCAGATGAAAGGCAGGGTGTTGTATATGGGATGAAGAGAGAAAATCACAGGGCATTGGGAGGAGTAAGCTCAAAGAAAGTCACCTTTATTCTGGAGCCTGAGCTAATCAATGACTCAATCCTGTCTGAGACCAATACCTCCATGGAGTCCAGGGCAGAGACAAGTATGTCAGGTGAGAACAGTTAGGTGGTGTATGTATGAGCACCGGGGCTGCTTGAGGACACCTCAGGAGAAGTAGAACACATGGGTGAAGTAATTTATTTGTAGGACAGAAATCACTGGTCATTGGTAAACTGCATAAGCTGGGTTTAACTAACTAAAGGTTTGAACATATTTCTCCACCCTGCACACAAGCACCTGCCATGTACATTTTTGTTAAAACGGTTGCCCTTATTTGTTTCAGAAAGTGACTTTTTGTTTCTTTCCACAGATGCTGAACTGAGCTCTCATGATGAGACTAACACAGCTGAAATAATTGACCAGATGTTTGAGGAGGTGCTGGAATATGCTGAGAGGATAGAGGAAGACAGGGTGGATGATGAAGACACTGAGGAGCACGACAGTGGCATTGGCGCTTGCTCTGGTGACAAAGACAAGATGGACACAGAGTCAGAGAAGGACAAAAGTGAAGAAGAACGGGAGACCAAAGAAAACTGTGATGAGAGCCAAAAGCTTGAAAGCAACGGAGATGAGCTGCTGACTTTTCCTCCCAGCGGCATCCTCTCTCCTCTTAGCAAGTCTGTCGAGGCTGTGGTCACCCCTCTGGTAAGACTCATTTGAACTGTTGATACATGAGTTCTGATCAATTCAGAACCTGGAAAACCATATTTTTCTTCCATATCCTATCAACAGCGATTGGCAGTGAGCCAGGAGTCCAATCCTCCATCTCTGCTCCTGACTCCGGAAGAGACCACCATCCCTCCAGCTGAATCTGTTCCTCTATACAGGTAATCACTAGCCTGGCATCGCCAGACTAATACGCATTAGCGAATTAGTCTGGAACCTTTCAGTTCATTTTCAATTTCCAAGGGGCGTTATCGACCAATCAGAGCAACGAAACATCGTTTTGTCGGAACACACATTTCTTATCGACCTTAAGTTTAAGTGCAGTTGTTTGTTCATCTTTTAGAGAAAATTTACCGTCCCGTCCGTTTAATACTGACGCTGTTGCCGGCCGGGGTATGCTCCGTATCGGCAGCCGCCATCTTGGTTATTTACAAAAATACTTTAACACTGCTCCTCTCTGTCAGTCATTGTATTAAGTCCGCCTCATACTAGATAAATGCTTGTGATTGGTTCGCCCGACACAACAGCACTTCCAGTACCAAGGAAATCAGTTTGAATAGGAGCAAATAAAACATGAACTCGCAGATTTGTCTGGTTCCCAGGCTATTTAATCACAGCAGCAACATAGCCATTTGTTTAAATTTTGTTTGGAAGAGACAAAAGACAACAGTGATGATTGAGTCAGCAGTGTTGCCTTTGCCAATAACACATCTAAGAAATTACAGGCCCGGTGTTGTATACGTTTACCATTGAAATCTTCACACTGGTGATTTGGCCAAGAAAGCACACCTACTGAAAGAGCAATGCTAAATGATATTTAAAATAAGAAAAAATACAATCAAATTCACTTATGAATGTGTTATTTAGAACCTTAATAATTTTGATTGTACATCATTATATGGGTCTATATAAGATAAATAGGATTTTGGTTGCCATAATGTTTAAATGTTGTGCGAAAGAGTTACTTGCTGTATCATATTTCAATGATTATTTGTCATATTGCTTCATCATTATCCTTTCATATCAATAATTACTGTTAAGCTTTTCTTTTAAATATAGGAGCTGTGGGATCGGTAATAGTCTTCAGTTTATGGGTGTATTGTTAACATGCTTTAATTTGACTGTAGTTGATTGGTACTCTCACGTGTCTGTAAGTTGATGTTGGTTTGTTCCATGATTGACAGTATTGATGCCTACCGCACACAAAGACAGAGTAAGCTACCCACCATTCAGAGTGTCACCCCTGGGGTTCAGAGACGAGCTCCAGAGAAATCTAAACCTCAACCCTCCATCAACACCAAGGAGAAAATCATGGTATGTGGCACTGTTTTCAACTATTTTCATTTGAAGAATGCTATCCCATTAACTGTTTCTGCTAATCAACTAATTTCACAGTAGGTCAGTCTGTATTCAGGATGTAGCCCCCACTGCAGTATCCTCTGGGGCTCGACATTACACGCAACTTGTAATTCAGTCAAATATAAATGTAAACTGCTGAAATTGAGGTGAGTAACCCACAATCTTGCATATTGTCCTGTGTTTGTCCAGGCTCTTAATGAAGAAGCAGGGAAGCTGCAGACTGTGATCAACCAGACCCTGCAGGCTCTGAGCTGCTGTACTGATGAGGAGCATGGACGAGGCTCGCTGGAGGAGGCTGAAGCAGAGAAATTACTGTTGGTCTCCTGTATGTACTCAAGATCTTTGGTTTAATAGTCCTGTCTTTGTGTACCATCATATTCAGGCTATTCTGTTTTAATGGAAAGTCTTGCCTCATCAGCAATTGCATTCTTTTAATACTTTTACATATAGTTGATAAAATAATATGATTCATATATAAACAGACACATACATACATTTGTCTCTTTATATAATGTGAATAAAATCTACACCTTGTTCCAAAGCCAGAATAATTGTATTATAAAGCATAGTCAGAGAATTTTTCTTTATTTTTTTAAATTATTTTTCTGTGTTCGTCATCTTTTTCAGGTGAGAAACGCTCTGCCCTACTGGCAGAGGTGGCCAGACTGAGGGAGGAGAGGAACTTAGATGCAGCAGGGGAGGACGATTATTTTTCCCAGCAGCCCTGCAGAGGGACTGTCAGCATCACGAAAATCCAGCTGCCTCTCAAAGTGGAATTTGTCTGTTCCTCACACAACCGCACAGGTAGCACAGCAAGAAGACATTTTCTACTATTTTTTAATTTGGTTAAATATTAATTTCCTCATATTTATTATAATTTTTGTATGACTTAAATAAAAACCTTCTATTTTGAAATTCAAGGCTTAATTAAAAATGTAGTGGTTGACAAAGATTGATCTGTTTATGTAACCATTTAGGTCGGCCAAGTCACTACTTCTTCATCCTTATCCGCTACGGCTCTTGCAACATCGTCGCCACCCCGCTGGCCACAGCTGCTGCTGCTCAGAATGGAGACACCATCTCCTTCCCCACTTCTGTCACTCTGTGAGCTGCAATTCATTAGCACACTTGTTGTTACTTAATTCAAAAAGTTTTATGCACTGCTTCTAGATTTCTAGTAGGTTTTCTAGTAAGTTTAATTTGGGAACATACAGATAAATGTATTGCTCACTCTTGTCTCCTTGATATTTCAGAAAGGATATTCGTTCATCCTTTGAGATTGATGTGGAAGTCTACAGCTTGGTGAGACAAAACATTTTGATTTGCAGTCGTTCTTTGTTATGTGTTAATTGACATAGTATTAATAGAAATAAAAATTAGAATACGGCAGTGGTTGGGACAGCAGGTTCCACAAGTTTACTAGCCTGGCATCGGCAGACTAATTCACAAATACATATTAGTCTGGGGTTGCTTCCTCTTTTACTGTTCATGATACCATTTATAAAAAATAAAATAACGTTATGCACTGCACTGTAAGATCTGATGTAATTTGTGGATTTTCAATCTGCCTGTTTTTGTGCCATCTAGTCCCACACTTCAGGTAGTAACTGCAGCATGGACCGGACCACCACCAAGTCCCGGGTAAGTAGGGGAGCCAGATAATGGGCCAGGTGTGTATTTATCAACGACAGTCAAATTCATTTATGGTGTCTTTACATTATCAGGTCACGCCAAGAAAGCTTCTGAATACTATCACTGTGAGTGCCCAGTTTTTATTTCATGCCCAAATGTTACAGTGTGTGTTGTTTTCACGTCTGAACTATTACCTAAACCTTTTCTATTGTTTTTCAACAGAGATCCAGTAACAGTCTGACATGTAAGTTTGAGTTATCTTATGATTAGATTTTTTTTTTTTTTTTTTTTTTTCGGTCAATATTTGTTATAGTAAAAGGAGGCTTCATTTTTCTCTGTTTTACTCAACGTCAACTGTAGAATAGTAGTTAGTCAGTGTTGAGAAAACTTTTGGCATACAAAAAATACAATGTGAATCATAATGGTCATGTATATTGCTGATTAACCATTTCATGTTTGATATGATTCTGTGCTTCTTTGTCCTTCAGCTTCTGCTCTTCCTGCTCTCAACACTCGTCGCTCCAGCAACTTTTGTCTGGTGGGCTCCCATAAGATCACCTTGGCCTCACTGGGACACAGCAAGTTCCCTCTGGATAAGGTAGTTATCTGTCATGATATTGTTGGGAACGCACTGTTTTTGGCATCTTCACGGATTGAAGGCTAATACACAGCTGTCTTACTCAGGACCAGAAGATTGAGTCTACTGCTGAAATGTGTACTGAGCAGAGTTGTTGAGATCAGGACTAATAATTAACCAATAGAATCTAAAGGAAACTTGTCATTTTTGTGATTGTAAGACAGGCCCTAGCCACATCAAATTTGTCAAGTAAAAAATAACATTTCATAAAAGCAGTTTGGTGGGTGTTTTAAAGTGCTGGCATGTAAATAGTTTAGTGAAAATTGTTAATTAAATGATAACATCCAGAAAAGCATGGTCCATGTACACATCCACTGTCACCAGGTTTTACATCTCTCTGTGCATTTCATGTTTGACCTCCAGCACTGACTGACCACAGAAGCACAGTGCTAAAGGCACCACTATACATCCTTTTGGTCCTTTCATTATTCCGTTACAAGTTTCTACACATGGGTGGGCTCACTGGTGATTTAACATGTCTGCCCCTCCCTGTCTGCCTCCCTCCCCTCTCTCTGTCTTTCTTCCTCCACTCAGATGAAACTTGAAGGCAAAATCAGGAGGCTGCTGGGAGATGAATTTCAGGAAAAGGTTTCACTCTTTTCACAACACTGTCAGCCCTTCACCTCTCACTGTTTCCTTTACCGTTTGTACTTGTTCAAGCTCTTTCCCATCCGATCTCAAAATCCAAAGACAATATCCATTATGTTGTTGCTCAGTACATTTGTTGTGAAATGATGCAGTGCTTAAGGCCCAAATAAAAAAGATATACTAGAGATATTTACTTGCTGGTACACAAACCCTGGATGTATATTTTCTAGTGTGTGTTTGTACACATATTGTTACATTTCTGTTATATTCTTGCATCATTTAATTTTGGATGAAAGGAGCAAAATGGCAGCATAGAAACTACACTTTTTATCAAGTGTCTGTGTGTGTCTGTGTGTGTCGGTGTGGGTGGGTGTGTGACGAAGAATTTCACTCCAAAAATGCAGTATGCACCATGGTGATTCGTGCTCATAATGACACCTGTTATATGTAACAGGCATAAATGGAATCTCATGAAAGTCACAATGTCATGACCACAACAGTTGAATTTCAGGCAGCTTTTCTTTACAAAAATGGATGAAGAGCATGTTGGAATGAAATTCTTCAACATTTTCTGTGATTTGCTTCTCTACATGTCTTTCCCATCATACCAGTTTAACATTGTGTCCCCTCCCCCTTCTCCCCAAACTGCAGGTACCTTTTCTCTCTCCTCTAGAGGGCAACATCTACCTGCAACTGGACAGTGAAAGTCACTCTAATGTACAGCACCAAGGCTTCCTGGTCAGTAATGTGACATTGCTTATATTCCACAACTCTACTACATCTTAACAAACAATTTAGTGTCACACTGTCTTTACAAGTGTCAGCATCTTAAGACCACACTGAGAAGACGCAGCGTTACTCTACACTCCAGTGGGAATGTAGCTCTAGTCTTTGCTAAACTCTACATACTGTATATCAGACTTCAACTAATCAGACAGAATTAAATGTAACTGCATATTTGTTGCATTAAATTTACTCTTCCCTCTTTTTGTGCTTCTGTTCCCAGACTATGTTTGAGATGATCAGTGGATATGGGGTCTGGCATCGCCGATATTTTGTTCTGGGTGGTTGCAACATGTACTATTGGAACCACCCCAATGACAAAGAAACTAAGGTATGGTTAGACCAACAGACGGCCTTGCAGACTAAGTCACCAAGTTACTTTTAATAGATTTTAATTCTGTTTTCCGATTTAACCTCACAGGAACCAGAGGGTAGCATTTCTCTGTCCAGCTCCCCCAGTCAGTGTGTCAGGCCTGTCAAGAGGGACTCGTGTGCTCGACCTTTCACCTTTGAGCTGGTGCGGGATGACAGCCAGGAAACCTTGGCCAAGTAAGATTGAATATAAAGTATAACACTGCTTTTGATCATCTTTGAAGTTGAACATTTTGGCTTATATAGAATATGACTCTTCATTTCTCATGAAAACCTGTTTTTAAATACAATTGCCACCTTTGTTTACAGTAAGCATGAAGTATGTTGCTCCTCTGGCTGCAGCCAACCAGTGATGTCACAGAGGGTGTTTTACTTCTGACAGTTGATGGGAAACACCTTCTGTGACATCAGTGATTGGGTTGTCTCTAGAAATTATTTTTGAAACCGTATAATTACTATTAAGAAAATTACTTGCATTAAGAGCCTCCACACTGTTTTGTAGCACTTTCCTCATTGTGTGCCACTGGATGTGGTCTTAATTTGGAGGGAAAAGTAGAAAAAGCAGTAGTTGGCTTCCATGATTTAGTGAGTTTACCAAAGTAGAAAAATTACTTTAACTCTGATAGATGTTTCAACAGGGCCAATGGCACCTATAAGAGACCAGTTTGGCTTCTCTAACAGTTCTTACAATGCTCATATGATCACGGTAAACAAACTGATGGACGTTGTTCTTGTTCAGGTGTTGGTTTTCAGCTGACACCAAACAGGAGAGATTGGACTGGATGGAGAAACTCAACCAAGCTCTTTTGGACTTTCACACATGGGACCAGAAATCAGCAACCCAAACAGAAAGTCAGCAGTCAAACACATCCAGCAGTGGGAACTTGAGGGAGAGCATACTGTAAATACATCATTAAGCCAACATACCTGCTGCTGCCTGGGATCCATGGCAACACCCTGGAAGCAGCTTTTATGTAGCAGGTACTGTTGATGTGCTGCTCTTTAGATTCTTTATCTCACAGCTGCAGGAGATGAGCTCCTTTGTAGGGTCTGGTTTACTGCCAGATTCTAAACATATGGCAAGGCTAAATGTAAATGTATCTCATGTTGATTTATCTTTGGGAGATATCTATTTGATTTTCATACAATTGTTTATTTTAATCTGAATCCAATCATTACTGTTGGTTTTCACTTTTATTTGCTAAGTTACACTTGCCATTTAAATATTTTTAGTTTTTCTTTATTGTAATTTTGTGGAAATCAGGTTTTAGTTTTACTTGTTTTTCTGTGGCAATCCGCTGCTTTAGCCTTTGTTGGCAATATTATTTGGTCACTTTCAGTTGCTAAGGTGAAACTTCTCTTGTAGCTTAAATATTTTTGAAATAATTTCCACATTTATTTAGATTCATATTGTATTTTTGTATAGTTTAAACTGGAAGGATAAACACATTTATATAGATACACTAATAAATATTGAAGGAAAAGTAAATCTTTAACTCTACTAAACTAATCTAGGGCGAGAATGTATTTGAAATGGCAGGAAACACTACGAATTATTGAAATATAGAAGGAATGCTAGCTAGTGTTGGAATGGGAGCTTTTCTTAGTCAGACATACAGTATCTGCTTCTGTTTGGTCAATTAATACGTTTTTGATCAATGGCCCACTCGATCCACTTTAGGGGGAAGTTGGTGCAGGTTTTTGTTCCACTGATCCACCAGATATTTGACTGTTATTTCTCTAAAATGTGTTAGAACAACCATTGATGTCTTTTCTTTTTTTTCCTAAAGAAATAACGAGTCAAAATCTGTTTCTACTCCCTTTGACAATACAACGTGTCACTGGTACCTTGGGGATTACTTGCTTCCCATTGGCCTGAAGTGTTCACTCTTATTCCTAAGCACATGATTTGTGTTATTGCACATAAATAACCCACATATTTACATATTTAAACCCATATTATATATGTAATACAGTGGATGAGAGAACTGGTGAGGTAGAGGAGGGGACTGTAGTGATGCTGCTACAATGAATTGAGTCTGTTCTGTCTGATGTCCTGTTCTTTTCCATGTATTTCCACCTATCAGTCTGTCACTTTGTTATAAATGTAATTCTTGTGAACTCTCATTCTATGCACTTAATTGGAGGTATAAAATAAATGGATTGAAATGGCAGTTTAAAATTGATGGAACTTGACCGATCTACTGTAAGCAGGGGTATCACATGCAAGTGCTTGTACAAAAGGCTCATTTATAATTACTAATCAAACATTATATATTATCACTTTGATATTTCCTTTTTTCTTTTCATTAGAAACATGTTAAAGTCAGTGCACAATGTTATTTAAAACAGATGTCTTCAAAAAAATTGATTTTAATGGGTTTAAATACTCCCCATCCCTTCAGTCTCACCACACTCTACTGTATATACATTTACGTTCACTGGTGGAACCATAGATCTGATATACATATGGGGCCTGAGAGAGTCTGGCAGGAAGGCAACTCAGGTCAGGAATGTCATACAGGAAGTGGTCTAGAATTAGACTTCCTATTCGTCCCATAGCTCCTTTGGGTGGAGGCACTGCTGGGTGTTATGGAGCTCAAGGTGATGACAACAATCACGGGAGGGGAGCGCTTCTTTCTTCTTTCAGGACACGTATACAGCTGTGTTGAACACTCTTATACCCCGGGTGCTGGGCGGTTAAAGTGGGTTCAATTTAAGTTCATTATATAGGGTTAATGCAAATGGAAGCTTGTACACACATTTTTATCAATTAGATTTATGCAGGTCTGTGAATTTATAATGAATCAAAATGTGACCATTTTACTAAATCTGACCAGTACTGGAGGGAAAAAGTCAGCAGGTCCCCGTCATTTGGGAACTAGGAACATCTACAGTCAATTTCACATCATATGTGACCAGTAGTTGGTGAAATCTTTTGCTCCGGATCAAGTGGACTGAATGGTCAATGGACAACTATCCAAATGTCCAAAAGTTACATTTAGTGTCATTTGTCTGGAGGCTGGACTTCATCAGTCAGTGTGACAAGACTAGAGAACAGTAGGTCAGCGGTCTTGTTGTCCTTGGCGATGTGGTCCCACCCTGACAGGAATACATTATGGACAACATCCTGGTGTGTCAACCCTCTGCTCTATTCCTTACATGGTTCTGGAGGAAATTGTTTCTGTGTGGCATACAGGAGGTGATACTGAGGAGGGTGGCCTTGTTAGTGTGACTTAGAAAGAGGGACCCACCTCAACAGAATGAGGGTTGGACAGATGTGACACCAGTATGGACATTTTAGTCTGTTTCCAACTTTGTTCACCAGATAACTTTTTCATGCAGCAGTCTAATGCTTTTATACAATGAGGAGAATAAGGGACTGTATAAAAATGATCAGACAGAGTCAGAAAGACAAAGCTAGCAGCCGGATAGAGAACATGAGGTGGCCAGAAACAGGACTTCAAATAGATGCAAAGTGCTCTGGATCTGTTGGATGTCTATGCTAACAAGTTAGCCATATCAATTTATAAGGTGATAATATGTCAATGCTGTGTTCACAGCTTGTTTCCACAGCTTGTTTCCAGTAACGCCAAGGGGCCAAAACATCAGTAATTGGTGTACATAATCTTATATTCTTTATGCTTTGTTAATTTGAGATATTGGGAGTAAGTCAAGGGTAGGGTCCAAAGAAAATATTAACTGTGTGAGGGTCGTTAATATTAACGTACGGTTCCCTCCCTACCAAAATAATTTTCGTACATTCCCTAACATTCAGCAACCCATTTCAGTCGTACTGCGCAGGCTTTCCCAAAGTCAGTTCTTTCACAATTTTGTCCTTTTGTTCAGATCCAATTTGTTATTTAAAGTTAACTCGGAGCACCCACCCACACACACATTTTAACATTGCATGAGGAAGTGCAGCACTAAAGGATGACTGCCCCATGATCCCTTCAGATAGCGTGTTTGTGCTGGCTCACTTGGCACACTCCGTGCTGTGTTGTGAAGAGGTCCGGGAAGCTTGGAGGCGTAAACAGGGCGGCGGGGTCAGGGGACTTGACTGGTCTGCAAATAAACAAACTCCCCTCAGTGGTAGTAGCTGGCGCTGATCAAACAGCTGCAGAGGATCAGAGGGGTCAATGACACAGGCTGTTTTTGTTTCAGTGGAAAAATTCAACACATCTTGTTCAGCGTGAACAATAGAGCCACAAAGTTTACCTACCTGCTGTTAAAAGAAGGTGAATGACTCACTGATGAAGTTATGAGAATCCTGACGAATGTCTGGCTGAAATCACCCACTGACACCTGTAATGAAAGAATAATAGTCACGGACTCCATTAGTTCTTGGCTCCTTTGTTTTCCCTTCTTTTAGGGTGGGTTGTGGGCTAATGACTTATGCATTATTCATTCTTTCTTCCTGTAACTCTGTTTCATTGGTTTCCCTTTACGAGTCAAGGAGACTCTGACTCCCAATAGGTTTGTGGAACACCAGGTCCACTTACCCTAACCCCTACCCCTCACCCTCCTGCCACCATCTGGATTGTTTCCCTGGTGCCCTCCCCTCACTCTCTGTCGTGCTGCTTTTAATGTCCCGTGGGACCAAAAAGGTCACAATTATTTAAACATGAAACAATCTTAATTGAGTGCTTTTGTGTTTGAGTTTTGTTTAAACAAATGAGCTATAAAGAATTAATTAGTGAGTTTTAGAGCTGATGGCGGGCTGATTTTGTTGCCCTCAGACAGAGCCAGGCTAGTTGTTTACCCCTGGCTTTCTGTCTTTGTGCTAAACTAAGCTGACGGCTGCTGGCAGCAACTTCAGATTTACCATACAGACATGAGAGTAGTATCAAACTTTACTAAAATGTTGCACTATTCCTTTAAAAATCTAAAGGTTCCTATGTTGATAAACATGAAAGTTTATTCTTGATCTTGGAAACAGTTTGGCAAAACAATCCCAACTTGACGTCCACTTACTAGCTTTTTATGGTGCTTTCAACAGAATCACATGGTCTTCATGAGTGGGTGGAATTTGTGCAGTTGTCATGGTGATGGAGCTGTTGACATGTAAGCTCAGTAGCCGTTCAGATTTCATCCCTGACGACAGTGATGCTGAAAGCTTATCATTAGAAAGCTGAGGCAAGTATTATTGTCTAATAGTATTTATTCCATCTTCTCAGCAGAGCCCTGAATGCAGCAAATTTCCCTATACCCTCCTTATCCCTGCCCCTTTCTCCCCTCACCCTCCCCTCTCCACCCTCCAGCATTATTCTCTTCCCTCTCCTCCCCCCCAGCTCCCTCCCTTTCCTGCCGGCCTCTCAGCGGAGGATGTGTCTGGGAGAGAGAGTGTGTGTGAGGGAAAAGAGGAAAGCCGTCAGTAGAATGGATATGTGCCCTCTCTCCTCCACCCTTTCTTCTCCTTCTTCTTCTCCTCTGTGTCATCTCTGGCTTTCTTCACCCTCCTCTGCCAGCGTTGCGCCCCGGGCACACTCTGCGCCGGCCCCCGGGGAAAAGGAGAGTCGTCGGCTGGACAGGCGGCTGAAAACCGAACTTCAATGTCAGCAGGGGATCAGAAGAGTGGTGGTGACAAACCAGAAGGTAACAGGACACACATACTGAACACACATGCACAGACACACACTGTTGACAACGTTGCTAAAAGGCCAACACCCACTTCTAAAGTCTCCCAAAGGCTAGAAACAAAACAAAGCTGTGCATGGCTGCAGTGTTGCTTGTTACGAGATAAATGAATGAACTCTTCAGAATTAATCATTAATGTATTCGGTTTAGAGTGATGGATTGATTTGTGGGCCAGCACTGGCCTTTGATTAAATATTGAACATCTGCCAGTCAGTGTCACCCACCCTTGTGGGATGAAGGTTCCTCTCTGATCACCGTAGCTGTGGTTGGGCTGTAAGTGTTCTGTGAAGAAAATCAGATCAAAGTTTGCTTTTAAAAGCGACTGACACTGCAAGTTCATCAGTACGCTTGAATATAAAGTTTAGTGTCCTCTGATGGTCCAAATGCAATTGCAGATAGCTGCTCAAACAGTTTCCCCGCAAGGTCCATTTAGTTGTTCTGGAGTTTTCAATCATATCACATGATCTTCATCAGCAGATGGTGTTTGCCCATTTTTTTCTTTATACTTTAAGGACTTGCTGCTTAGAAAAACATTTTTTTACACTACATTAACATGACAGCTGGGCAAACTCCATATGCTGATGGAGTTTGAAGATCATGCAATATGACTGAACAGCTTCTAAATTAACCTTGTGATGAGATTTTCTCACCTACTGGTTCCAAAGTTGAGAAGCAACTCTGAATGTCAGCAATTTCAAATACTTTTCTACCCTGACAAGACTGAAGAAAACTGTACATGTTTTTTTTATTTATTTATTGTTTTTGGAAAGAAAATAGCCAAATTCAAAAGGACAGTCTAACATTTTAGTATTTTGGAGAGCCTGCGTAACAAAAGAATGGTTAGAATTGGTGCAACATAGGCCGAAATATCCTGACTTTTGGTCCCTAGTATGGGTCAAACAAAAAATAATATGGATTCTATGCTTCCCATAATGCAACGGAGTAGCATATTTTGTGTTCCCCGTTACTGCTTAATTGACATAAGCATATAAAATCGGTGGAGTACCCCTTTAAAGACACTGAATATCTGCATAAATTAATACTATCAGAGGTAGTTCTGTTTGATGTGTTTCCATCAGACCAGCTGTTATTCTCCACCATGTATCATCATGACCAGGGAGTCTGCTGCTTTTCATACCAACCATTACAGCAGCATTATGGTATGGCAATCAGGGAGTAGCTGCTGTGCTGTCCTCTGAGATGTTGCTGCACTGGCTTACGTGACACTCATCACCTTCCTTAACGTGAGACCCATGGTTTGTTTTGCAGAGTTGCTGAACATGACATTTCACTACTCAGATTTAATCTTGGTAGGAGATGGGAAAGTGTCCCATGACCTCTTCTGAGACAGAGACAGTCCTGTTTGTGTTATTTAGACATCTAAACATCTTCTCTCACACACACACACACACACACACACACACACACACACACACACACACACACACACACACACACACACAGAGATTCGTGAATGAGTATACATACAAGGACCTCTCACTTACAATACCTGAACCTTCAGTGATACATGTAATCTATGAGTGTTGGAATGTTATCTTAACACAATCGACTAAGCTTTCAACACAATAGTCACAGAAAGAATGTTCAACACTGGTGACACAGCACATTACTCTCTGCTGAGTCACTAACCACTCCATTATTCAATTAAGACCAATTAAGATGTGTAATTCAAATGGAAGCGCAGTCATGTGACGGCTGCCTGTCTAGCTGACTAAAAGATGAGTAATGAGATCCTGCTCACCTGACTGGCAACAGAGCCTCAGTTCTCTCTGCTATAAAAAGAACCTCTCTATTAGAATGCAGAGAAACGTTTGACTCAGACTGTACTGCATATCCCATTCCCTGGACATCAATACTGCTGCTGCTTACCGTGCTCAAAGTGGGCTGTTACTGTATGGGTGATATGGTTGGTAGCAGTGACAGTGAACGCTGAAAGCATGGAACAGAGAGGACATTTTGGGACAATATTGGGAGCTATAACAAAACCTGGCCATACGCTTCTTGAGCTGGTAATAATAATTCATAATATATGAATTTTTCATTTAGACAGAGCAGTGATAATTATGGGATGATTGTAATAATAGCATAAGAATAAGGTGATTTTACAGTATATGGTTGTCAAATAGTAATATTACAGGTGTGGTAATGGAAAAATCATAGTGCAAAAATAGAAAGGATCTGTTAAGAGTAATGGATATTATGACCAGTATTTAAAAATATTTTTAGATTTTTGATGCTTTTATAATCTAAAGAGCAGACAGGAAATAAGGAGAGTGATGAAACAAAAGTCACTGATACAAGTTATCATCTTGTGCACACAAGATAACTTGTTTGCACAAAGATAAAAAATATTACCTAACGGGACTTAAGGGTCTCCATAAACAGATTTAAAAAAACATTAAATAATGCAATACACAATCACTGTTGACAGGAGACTTACCAGCTGGGAACAAACCGTATGACAGCACACTGGGTTCTATTTCCCCCAAATATTTCTTGGAGACAGAGCTGCTGTGGAGACTTAATGACACTGCTGAGTGAGTTACTGTTAACCTCATTTGGCAGATAATCAGGCCAAAAAGGTTTTCTGTCATAGGGAAGGATGTGTCCCGGGTGCAAAAGTCAACTCCCTCTTCTGGTTGTACAGTTTGAGATTTTAAAATGTTTTAAAGTACAGCTGGGCTGTCCAATTTTGACTAAACACAATACAGAGTTTCCCTCAGAACTTTGTTCAGCTGAGGTGGTAAAGTGAAGTATCTGATGATCAGTTTAGTAAACAGACGACGCTCTGACCTGTAGTCACACCCAATAAATATTTGGCATTTACATTGTGAAACATCCCCTTTGCTCTTTTCCACCGATGGTTCATGTTTTCGTTAATAAAAGTGTTTTCGATGTAGTGAAGTGGGCTTACAAGCCGAGAGAGGCTTGTGCATCATCGTGAAGGGATCACTAGTTGATCCTCAGGCAGAACAGCCTATAAGAACTGAGCCCACATTGTTGCATATGTTGTATGTGTTTGTTGTGCTAAGGATGATCCTGGTGTTCAGTTTACAGTCTGAGTGTGGTCTCTGGTTGTCAATGTTCAGACTCTAACTGATACACCAGGTACTGTGTGATGATGCCGCTGCAGTACTTCTCCAACATGTGTCTTCTGGGAGATTTTCAACAAACTGAAAACTGTTATATTGTCAGGCCTCCAGCAACACTAAATCAAAAGGAAGCAAAGGAACTGTGGTCAAAATATAACTAAGAAAATAAATTACAGTGGCTTTTCTATTTTGTCATCCACACAATGTTCATGATCTTAGAAAGTGGATATGCGTTGGTACTATAATGACTGTGAATGTAAAAGACACTGGCAAACAAAAACATGTGCCCACAGAAAAAAATGTAAGATGCTGTATTTAGCTAAATTGACACACTGGGTTTTGATAGAGTTCTCCGCTGGTTTGCATTGCTTTCCCACAACACTGTCAGACTCACCATGGACAGTTTTTCAAAAAGGATCAAAATCGTTGCAACAGACGCAGAGATATCGTTTTATTCTTCACATTCTTCTCCCTTCTCAAAACCTGCCGCCTACATTACCCACAAAGCAACTTGACCGCCAACAGTTCGGTTAGACATTTAGGTGTGTTGCACTAATAGCAAGGTATTGTAGCGGGCTATGGAGGAGACTCCAGTGACAACACTTTATCAGCAATGTATCAGACTTTATACAGCTCATTCTAGAGCCACAAAAGGCTTTTACAACATTATTTCACATCTGCAGGAGTACTGCCCAGGCTCTGGAAACACACTGACGGGTAAAATTCCCTTTTAAACTCAACAAACTGGACTTCAGACTCTTCAGAGGGCCTCATTCAAGAAATGCTTTTGAAATTAAAACTAAATCTTATATACATAAATATGCAGTATATGCACAATATATTAGACTAAACATCTGCCTATTTATCTGTAACAAAGAATTTGTGAACCCAATTGTAATTACATATATTTTCAAACAATAAAGTTCTTCATCATTTTTCTAAACCTCTCAGAATTGCTACAAACGTTATTTCTCCTTGTTTTCTGTCAAATTCCCCGTCAGACACGGTGCCGGTGGCCAAGGTATGGCCAGAGGTGGAGAGGGCCGAGTGTTTGGCCCGCGGTGCTGCCCTGAAGTGGGCGTCTGGTGTCTTCTGTCGACCTGAGCATCTGGAGCGACTGAGCCAGTACAGGAAGAGAGAGAGTCAGAGGACCACCTCCATACACACAAGACTCAAGGTGGACATCACAGGATCACATCACAACTACACACATGCATACACAACGTGACACAGTGTGACCTCAGCTTATTGAGTGGTCTCCTAAATGGTTGCAGCTGTGCACTTAAGAAGAGAGTGTTGCCATTAGTCATCAATGGGAATCAATAGTAACCCCTGCATGTGCATGTTACTGCTGCTTTCCTTCCAGTCCATGGTCCAGTCATACCTGGAGGGGGTAGGCTGGGGTCTCGAGCAGCTCCGGGAGGCCAGGGCCGAGCTGAAGGAGGTGTCGCACGCTTTGAAGAAAGCAGGGCTGGAGTCCAGTCGGATCACAGACGGGGTGAAGTCCCTGGAGAGGCTGAGAGAAGTGTCAGTCGACCACTGTCAGCTCCTCGCTGCCGTCAGCAACCTGCCCCGACTTTACTCCGGTGAGAGGCCGCTGTGTGGGCACACCGGCCTGAAATCCGTCATTCATAATGAATTCAGTTTCCCTTTTGATTTACAGAACTTAGTTTTAATTTTGTCATTTGTTGCACACAGACGGAAGTTGGTTCTTATGGGAAAAGAAACAGTCTCAATCCTTTTTTTGGGAATATAATTCACTTTTGATTATAATAGTGTAGGCGATGTCTTGTCATGATCAGGAGCTAAAGGGTGTAGTTTACCTTCCATTTTAACATTTTAACAATGATTATAATATAGATCCTGCTATGATCCATACTGCACATAAGTACACTGGAAATTATAATGTTCAATTTTGTTGATTCTGACATTATGTCAGAAAAGTTTTGACTCAAGTCTGGTGAATAAGGCTGGAATGTGTGAATTTGTTGCATTAGGCTATATCTTAAAATGCCAAAGGTTCCTGTTTTTTTGTCTGCTACAAGCAAAAGATGTGGACTCCCTACTAACAAACATGTTAACATTTTCCTTCTTAGAGAAACTTTGATCAGAAAATATTGGAAGGAAGTTGGCTAACAGTCCATGTTGGTTCTAAATCAGGGTCTAAAAACTGTGCAGATTAATATCTTTAAATATAGTTCCACCTACCGAACAGTTGAAACGGAGTCTGCTCTTGTGATTTTGTGGTCCTGTGTATAACTGGTGGTACCAACAGAGAATATTACAGGGATTTTCATCTCTTCAGAAACCTTTCTACTATTTAATGGTACAATATAGAAAATGCAAGAGGTTATTTTATAAATTGTTGACCGTTTGAGGCATTTAAGTTCTCCCACGCTCCCTTGCCCTTCGCAGTGCGTAGCATGGTGTTGGAGACTGAGCGTCTGGTGGAGTCCCGGCGGCTCCTGGAGGCCCACGCCCGGTTGATGGATCTGGAGCGCTGGCAGGACGACATCCTCTGGCAGCTCCACGGGGCTGCTGGGACAGCAGGAAGTGCACTCAGCACTGAAGACCAAGAGCTGGTGGCCAAATATTTCTCTGGTGTTGGGCAGCTGGTGGACGCCCTGGGTAAGATCTTAGAAACGGGGGTTGACAGCTTCACAGTTTATTCAGTAATGGAATATGGAATATTGGAAACCAGCAGAAGTGGGCTAGAAATGTTTTCAAGATCAGTCAATGTAATGTTTGTATCAGTGGCTGTCTAATGACAACCTCGAAGTAGCTTTAATGTATAATCTGAATGACAAACGTTAAATTTGATGTTTAGTCTATATAAAAGCATATTGGGTATCATGATCAGTGCCAGAGAAGTTTCTGATGAAATCACAGTCCGTGGTTTAAACCTAATCCTCAACACCCACCCTGTCACTGCAGGTAAGGAGCTGTGGGCGGTGGTGAGCAGTGCTCTGGCTCTGGCCCGACAGAACCCCACACCATTTGTATCTGCGGTGAGGATAGTGGAGCGGGAGGAGGCCCTGGACCGGGCTCTACTGGAGGAGAGAGGGGGGACCAGAGGCAACAGCAGGCCCCTGCCCCCAGGACGACCTCGCTGCTGGAGAGCATGCTTCTTCCAGGTCAGCACCAGCCGACACAAACAGAACACCTGACCTTCTACCAAGTTTTCCTTTTTAGATTTCAAATTGTACGTTACCATCTGTCCTCTCTCATATTTCCTGCCTTCCAGGTACTAGAGGAGGCGGTTTCTGCGCGGTTCCGCAGCGTCTCCTACCTGCACACACGTGGTCCGGGTCTGGCGGGCCACCTCTCGGCTCTCCAGCACGGCATCATGGCTGACCTGGCCACCGTACGCCACCTGCTGGAGCACTGCGTCCCGCCACACTACCGGCTGACAGGAGCTTACCTGAGGGCCAGCCACCACTGTTTACACGCTCACCTGGCACAGGTCAGTGATGTGAGAGAAATACACAAAGTTCGTAGAGGAGTATGTAGATGAATCGTCATTTTTATCAGCTGTTTCCAAACTGGTGACCTTCTCAGTATACACATGTAAGCGGTACTTGTGGCCTAGGTTAGCAGCTGGGACCTGGAGAGTGGTGAAATCTTTGCTGTGCTCAACTGGGTGCTACACATCTACAACAGGTGAGGTCCATGACCTGCACTGATTCTGTATTTCATTATCTGCCCTTGTATCTGTGTGCGGTTCTTTGCGCTTTAAAGCGGTTTATGTCACATGTGGCTAAATTTTCATCTGCACTGTTCAGTCCTTCAAACCAAAGGAACATCATCCTTTGGTTTAACTGCTCATAGTTGAAACACACATTCAACCTATGATAAAAGGACTATATGTTTATAAAGACAGTAAAATGTCCATTAATGTGGCATTATAATGACTTTTATTAAATATACAGTAGTAAAACCTGTTTTAGATTAACTAATCAAACCTGTTGGACATCGTTAAACATCAAAAGTTCAGAGTCTGACGGTCTTGATTTGGCAGCCCAGACATGATGGGTCATCCAGAGCTGGTGACTGAGATAGAGAAAGAAGAACTGGGACCTCTCATCTCCGCTGAGGGACTGGAGCAGCTACAGAACAAATATGTGCAGAGTGTTCGGGTGAGTCAACCACAACAGTTTTAATTTTAAGAACATTGTCACCTGTATCCTAGTGAAGAGAAGCCTCTGAAGACAGAGTCCCTGCATTGTGGAGGTTATTTTTTTGGCCTGATGTGATGGTATCTGATGGTTTTTCTGAATAGGTGTGTGTACATCAATGTGTGTGTGCATATTGTTGCTGTTGTAGAAGAGTGTATCCGAGTGGATGCACAAAGCTCTACAGGTGGAGCTGCAAGACTGGCAGAGAGACCAGGAGCCTGACACAGATCATGAAGGTTTCTACCAAACCAGCCTGCCCACTATCATCACACAGGTAAACATGCAATGCAAATACACAATAAACACAGCCAGCCAACACACACACACACAATTTTTCATGCCTTTTTTAAACTTCTGAGCCTCATCAACCTCTTTTAACAACCAGTAGGAACTTATTACCCTCTTACAGGGGACTTTGCGCCCAGTATCTCCAGGCCCAGACAAGGTCTGGAGAGTGTCCAGTTGGGTGGTTTGCTGATGATATTGTCCTTTTGGCTTTATCAGAACATGACCTCCAGTGTGCAGTAGAGTGCTCTGGAGTTGTCACAAGCTGTGGGTAGTGACCAACAGAATTAACTTGCATACACAAGTGGCCAAACTACTGTTTGGAATAACATCATGTGCTTATTTCTCCTTTAAATTGAATTGGCTTCTCCTTTTAAACTTACTTGAAGATGTTGATACCAACTTTCAACACTCTTTACACCTAAAGTGGTGCAGTGGGGGTGTTTGTTTTTTACCAGTAGTAATGTGTCCTATCATACTGTGTATTGTGTGTGGGACTGGTTTAGATGCTGGAGGAGAATGCCCGGGTGGCCTTGATGATCGGAGGATCACTACGAGATCAGACCATACAGATGGGACTGTATGAGATGGAGAACCTCCTAAACAGGTGTGCATTCATGCGAGTTGCGCTTACAGCTGCCTGCCCCCATTTTAGTTTTTGTATATTGAACAGGCTTTGGCAAGTCTTCCCTTTCTCTTGACCATTCACCCCCGTTCCTTCACATCGAAGGTTTCGAGAAGCTCTGGTGGAATTTGGGAAGGAGCATCGCAGGGATCTGAGCAACAACAAAAACAAATTCTACCTCCACTATCTGCTGGCCTCCATCAGCAACTGCATCATCCTCAAGTGAGAGAATGGAAGAGTGGTGGCGACAAAGCTTTCATGGTTTTATTAGACACACGTTTGGACTCATTTAAGAACTCTGTATAGGTTGATATCATGTTGGCAAGCATCACAAGCGTTGTGGTAATGTTTGTGGCAGTCACAGCTTATTTTCTCATTGCTGTATCGCCACTTTTACTTAAATAAAGGATCTGAGCACTTCTTCCACCACATTTGTAGATACAAGAATGAACTAAATAAAAAGCTAAATTCAAAAAAACAAAAAAAACAATTACGGGCCCAAATAAAATCCCTTGTGTGTGATGCAGAAAGTCCACAGAGAGCCTGCAGCAGCAGCAATCGTCCCGGTCGGCGGGGCAGTTCTCTCGGACTCCTCCCAACCCTCTGGCAGCTCTGGACCGGGCAGTGAGACGGGCGTGTCGCCTGGTGATGGATCAGCTCCTGCTGGACCTCCAGCCTTTCCTCCCGGGCCTGCTGACCCGACCCTGGCTGGTCCAGGGAGACCCCACGCCCAAGCTCTGCCGAGTCCTGGAGCGTCACCTGGAGCTGTACGGCCGCGTTCGTCCGCCCTGCCGACAGGTCACAGCTTTCTCTCTTTTTCTGTTTCTGTCCCTGCTGTGCAGATTTCCCAGACATTTCTCATAAGTAGAGCTGCTCTGGAGAATGTATTGGTTTATAGAACCCAGTGGGTGGAGCTGAAGATCTATGAATATTTATCTGAGAACTATTTCAATCATAAACTCAAAACTTTTGCCCATATTTCCTTATGGCCCCTTGGCAGCTGAAATTATTTTGGAAAGTGAATCAATTTTTTTATTTTCAGTAGTAATTCATATTTTGTGTCAATATTCAATTTTTTTACATTTGACTACTTTCATTGCTCAAAAGAATTAGATGTATTTTTTCCTCCAGAAAACCTTTAGAGCATGGGATGTATGATATTAATACATGTGTTGAATCTGATTTCCATGCTGTTGAAGAAAATGACACTCTAAATCTCCTCAATCCATTCATCTATATATTCAGTAGAGTTGTATATTAAACTGTGGGAAATCTGGCTCCCTGGGCAAAGTGGCATAATGAAAGTTATGCATGTTCTTCCATTTCTTTGAACCCTGTATGTGTGGTCAACTTATTTTTGTGTCCACAGCGCCTGCAGGAGGAGGCCCAGTGGCTGATGGTGGTGGAGTACGTCAGGGCTCTGATGCTGAAGCGGCTGGTGTGTCGCAGCGTGGAGGAGAGGAGGCAGCTCGGCCAGCAGATGGTTCAGGACGACCAGCAGTTTAGAGAAATCTTCCACGGCCTGGTGAGGAGGGACTGACTCTGGCTGCAAGATTCAGAAAAAGTTCATTAATGCACTTTAACACTTTGCAGTATCATGGTGTTCTATAGATTTAGCCTTTGAGAGCCCTGAACTTATTTATTTTCTAGCTAAATTATGACTGGATAACTGGATATACTAATAATATTTATGCTACTGTAGTATGAGAAGTTGTAGTAGTACTAGCATTCTGTATTTTTAGTGGAGAGTTTTAGTGTCCCATGATGGCTGAAAAGCTGTGACTGCATTCAACATCCCATATCCGTCAAACTCATGTGTCCCTGTCTGTAGGAGGGTGAGGGGTCGGTACCTGAAGTCAATCCTCTGGCCTTACTACCCGTCCTGGCTGACTTCATCCGACTGAAAGAGCCCGGCATGCTCACTCTGGAAGTTTCTGGACTCGCAGCCAAATACCCCGACATCGGGTAATCTGACCTCACCTGCCTTTCAGCCCTCCCTGCTGTTAGTAGTGTAGTTGTTAAATTACCATGTAGAATTCATTTATGTCAAGCTAAGTCCTTATAGCAAAATTATTTAATACTAATGGCGTTAGAAAAGGGTTTTAACAAAGAGTTTTATGCCAACATTAGATATCTACCATTTAAAAAAGTGCTAAAAATGAATAATTTGTTGATTAAATGATTACACAGGCTTCTTATGACCCGGCCAGAGATTGTTCCTACATGTTTTTTTGTTCCCTCAGTGAAGAGCATGTGTCTGTACTGCTGGACATCCGCGGTGATGTCTCAAGGGACATCAGAGGGGCTGTACTGGACCTGCTGGAGCAGAGCGCCCCCCCTCTGCCCGCAGGATACCGGCCCATCTTCACTGACATCCTGGTGCCTCCCTCCACCATGGCCTTCTGTCTGCCCACTGCCAAGTGTGCGTGAGAGGGACCGTAACTGCCACCTGAACTCATAGTTTCACACTAAAATCATGAAGCCAGGTCCCCCTAGCTCGTCATTACTCTAAAATATGCAGAACCACACAGAAGAATGCTGCTGAATCTGTTCCTGCTGAGTTTCAAGTTACATTGGTGAATGGCTAACGTGTTGTTATTTATCCAGGGGACATCAACCTTGTTCCTTGTTTTTTCCTCAGCACCATCCTGCTTCACAATCTCAAAGTTACACACATCATTCATACTGGGAGCTGCCCGGTGCCATCATTACTGTCTTCTTTTGCTGCCTGCCAAAGTAGGTTGAGGGTTCAGGCCCTTGCTCAAGAGCTCTTTAACAGTGTCTGTCGAGCGAGGAGAGAGTGACATATATTCACTCCCTTCATCTACCCCTGCTTTACCAGGGATTTGAGCTGGGGACTTGCTGGTCCAGGTCTAACGTCAGTTGAAACTCAATTGCCCGGTAAAGTTCTGTATCTATGAGCCGCTGAGGCTAAACTGGTTACAAGGGCTGCCTTAATGCCTTAAAAATCTGAACAGTAAAACAATATCTTCTACTCTGTCACATCTTGCTGTCATGCCAGTTTTCACACAGTTGTTTAAAGCTGGGTACTGCAGCTGCAAATCTGGTTTAATCTGAAATCTTATGACATGATGATGAGCGCTCTCTATGGTCAATTTGCCGTTCACTGTTAACAGATTTAGTTACAGTACTTTCTACTGAATAAATGCTTTGTTCAGTAGATCATTGGATTTTAGAGGAAGATATCACAAATCTTGGCTACATATTACTAATGAAATTGGGAAATTGGGATTTCTTTCGAACTGGGGTGAACTGACACTTTAAGTTTAATCACCTATTGAAGATAATTAATCAGGAACTTGTGACACCATTCTGAATCCTGACCAATAATTGAAAAACACTGCAGTACCAACCAGCTATAGAAGAGCACATTTCTCCTGCAGCCTGAGATTTTAACGGTCTACTCATGTATCTTATTTCTGAATGTATTCATCTGCAAAGCCTCTTATAGTTCCTGCTGAAGAAACAAAATGTTGGATTTTGAATTGGCAGATCAATGTGTGTATGATGCAATGTTTATTTTAGGCTAGGCCGAGGAGTCAGTGGTTCTAAATAAAATCAAAATAAAACCTAATTTATGGTATATTAAAAAAAAAGTCAAGCAATTTAACAGATGAAAGTAGATATGTCAGTTACAACATACGGTATATGTCTTTTAGAATATAGAGAGTGGTTTAATAAAGCATCATCTCATTACAGTCTCAATTTAAGACCAAATGTGTTTTTTCAGTGAGGGCTCCTTCACTGTGACCCATCCTGACTGAGGAACTTAAGCTGCTAATTCCCAACTTCACTTCACCTTTCCATTAACTTGTCTTCATGTATTTGGTCTTTTGTCCAAATGTATCAACTCTTGCTGTTGATATTGGGTATTTTTTTTTGTTTGTTTTTTTAAGGATTTTGTAATGTATTTATTGTATTTATGTATTATTTTTCTGCCATTTCCTTTTGAATAGTGTTTGCTGTTGTAATTTCAAAGAATATTACTCTTGTTCTGGTTCAATGCCAACCTCTAAAGCACATTGTAAACCCTGTCACTTAAATGCCTAAATAAATTCTTGAAAAAATGTTCATCTCTTAATATTATTATTATTATTAGCATAAAAGCGTGTGTGTGTGTGTGAAGTTAAAAAATCAGGAGTGTCGATGCCAGTCACGTGACTTGAGTCTGTGACGTCACTGGGAAAGATGGCCGCCTCCGTTGGGGCAACGCTGCTTCTGTAGTTGAATTTACTTTCATACTGTTGTAGAATATTCTAATCAAAGGCGCGTCTGTTCAGCCGTAACACTCAGCGGAGTGTTGTAAGTCGAGCCAGAGATGAAGACCTTCTGTGGAAGAGCCAACCCGACCACTGGCGCTTTAGACTGGGTGGAGGAGAGTGAGGAGTACGACTACCACCAGGAGATCGCCAGGTAGCTTAGCTTAGCGTCCGAGCCCGGGGAGAAGCTGCACCGCTGTGCGGCGGCGGGTGAACGTTTCAACACTGGAGTCGATCATGACGAGCACAACAACTATCTGACCCACACCGATAAAAAGCGTGTTTTTCTGTTGTGCGGTCATCGTCTGTCATTCCCCACTCAGTGTTTACGTTTGTCACCAAGTTTCCCCTGGAGTGTAACATAGTGTGTCTTAACGAGACAGCTCAAGCTCTTGCATGTCTGTGCTTCCATACGTACATGTATGTTTGTAGTATTTTGGTATTTAGTATTTGTGTATTTGTATGTCAGCCGACATACACACCGCTAAAGATATATCTGCAACAAACTAACATTAGGCAGTATATCTCTAATCTGCCCACATGTGCATGATGTATATTCATAGTTTTCAGTCAATTTCAAATCTGAACCAATTACAATATAGAGATAATGTTAATTCATTAAAACGTAACGTCACATAATTCTCCCAAAGACCACAAGCAGGTTTGATTCTTTTTTACCCTTTTGTGAGGCATCAAAGAAAAAAATCCCCTCATTTTTATTGGAGTGAGGTGTTTTGTCTCCATAGTACAGTACATGGGGCATGTATTGACATTAATACAAAAGTTAGCTGCAAGTTACTCAAACAAAAGCATCAGTAATCCCCACAGCAGTCCACCTGAATCTGTTGATCAGTCCAGCATGCTTGTCTTTCAGGTCCTGTTATGCAGATATGCTACACGACCATGACCGGGTGAGTGTTTGGGAACCAGACATCAGCCTTTCCTGAAAGAATTCATAAGCATCTGATATGTCCCACCTTCGTAATAGAGTGTATGGAGTGATGTAGTTATTTTAAAGTAAAAGTATTTCTCTAATCAGATATTTAAGTTCTTATCTACTTATCTACTTATGTGACTGTGGCTTTCTGTATTAACTTGTTGTTTTTGTGTGTGTATGTGTGTGGGTTTTTTTTCACGGGGTATCACAAAGTCTACACATATTTAAACATGTAGTTTCCTTTGGCTTCAGGCATTAAACCAGAATACTCACGGTTCTGCAGCGCTGACGCCGCTCATGTGCTTTCTCTCTCCAGAATGAGAAGTACTACCAGGGCATCCGGGCAGCTGTAGCCAGGGTGAAGGCTCGTGGCGAAAAGGTGATCGTCCTGGACATCGGGACGGGAACAGGCCTGTTGTCCATGATGGCTGTCACTGCCGGAGCTGACTTCTGCTATGCTGTGGAGGTAGAGATGCTCCTCCTGTATGGACTGGATGAGGACTGTGCATTACATGGGGCAATAGGTCCTCCACCAATTCCCCCTGTATTCCCGCTGCGTAGTAGCTACTTAAAAAATGAATGTGTAATGTGCAAAAGGTGCAAAATGAGATTCCCAAATTTTCTGTCTGTCTGCAGGTTTTTAAGCCCATGGCCGAGGCCGCACGGTGCATTGTGAAGAAGAACGGCTTCTCTGAGAAGATCAAGATTATTAACAAACACTCCACTGACGTCACCGTGGGGCCAGGTCAGAGAGAATCCCACAAACACCCACACAGTTGCGCTGTATAAATATTAGTGTCCTTGAAAGTCGACTGTTGGAGGCTGAGAGAGAGCGCAACGATTGTTGGTGTGTCTGTGTCGATGAGGTGTGTGTTGTGTTTGTATTGACGCAGATGGAGACATGCAGATGAAGGCCAATGTTCTGATCACGGAACTGTTCGATACAGAACTGATAGGGGAAGGAGCCCTGCCCAGCTATGAACACGCTCACCAAAATCTGGTCCAGGTGTGTGTGTGTGTGTGTGTGTGTGTGTGTCTTTTATACGTTCATGTGTTTGCATGAAGTGACATTAATCTGCAGGTTTTAAACTGGTCACAAAGTTTTAAAAGTTGTTTATACTAGACACGTCAGATAAATTCAGTCTGGGCAAAGTACAGACAGTGTGTGTAAAATGTATAATCCAAATTGTTAGTCAGATCTGTCCTCTGGTGTCTGTCCACCCTGCAGGAGGGTTGTGAGGCAGTCCCTCACCGGGCCACCGTCTACGCCCAGCTCGTGGAGTCGGAGCTGCTGTGGAGCTGGGCTCAGCTGCAGCCGGTGGAGGTGGCGGGGACCCGCCTGGTCCCGCCACCCGCCGTGGGCCGCTGTGCCGGCGCTCATTCGGTGTGCGACATCCAGCTGAGCCAGGTGCCTCCTCACAGCTTCGCCCCGCTGGGTCCCCTGTGCACCATGTTCAGGTATGAAAGGGACAGACGTGCTCTCCTGGATTGTTTTTGTGAAAACGTTCTATTTCTCACATCTCGCCTTCCCTCCCTCTGCACCCCCCATCCTTCCGCCTTCAGTGTGGATTTCAGTAAGCCGGTTAGCAGCGCGTTCCAGTCCCGCTCCTCGCGGTTCGTGGCTCAGTCCGGTGGCCGGGCCCAGGTCGTCCTGTCCTGGTGGGACATCGACATGGATCCCAGTGGGAGCATTGTGTGCACCATGGCTCCCAGCTGGACATACCCACAGCCAAAGATGGCTCCGGTGAGTTATAGGACGCGATGCACGACAACGTTCTGAGTCAGGCTCCCAGCAACCCCCCGCTGATCACTGTGGTTTGTTCCAGTGGCGGGACCACTGGATGCAGAGTGTGTACTTCCTGCCTGTGGAGACCAGGGTGACCAAAGGAGAGGAGCTGAGTCTGACTGTCTGCCACGATGACTACAGCCTGTGGTACAGCCTGCAGTCTCACAGGTAACAGCTCAGAGACAACATACTGTGTATTACCTGTTCTACTTCAAAAACACAGTTGGAATCTGTCTCCTGAGTGATGCAACAGCAACACTTGATTTGCAAACCCACCATCAGAGCATCACTTGTTGACCAAACAATCTCCCCATAAGGTCCATTTAGTAACTGTCTTTTACTTGTATCACCAAGCGTCAACCTCTGGGTCTGAAACGTGAAGCCTCAGTAAACATTTTTCGAATTAGTTTATTGTCTCAGTCGCTAGTTTCAAGTCTTCTTCAGTACAGCAGCATGTTCATTTAGTAAATGATGGTCCCATTCAGAGTAAAATAGAGGATAAAGCAGCATATGCCTGAGGGCGGGGCAACTATGTGATTGACAAGTCGTTACCACGGTGAACGCCAATCAGGATCGAGGCAGCGCTGCCTTCTCGTCAGATTGACGCCACTTCTGGTTCCAAAAAAACGCGGCTTCAAAACAGCTGTTTCCAAACCAGTGGGTGACATCATAGAGGCTACGTCCACTTCTTTTATACAGTCTGTGGGTATCACGCAGTCTTCCTCAGCAGATGTCCATCTGTCATGGAATTGTTTTTATTTGTTTCTTTAAGCCAGACGATAACCGTTTATATTATTATACAATAATAACAGATATCTTGTAAAATAGGAAGTATTCTATGTGTCTTTGACTGCTTAATATAACCATCATTTTAATTTCTACAAGTATCAAATAGCTTTCAGACAGTTTTCAAAAGTGGCTCATCCAGTAGGGCTCAACAGATAAATCAGCTTATTGAGACTTGGTTAACAGCTAACTGAGATTAGTGCTGTTGAATAATGCCGGAGTCAGACTACATGTTATCTACTCTGACAGAGGTGTGTTATCCTGCTTAGTGTGTCACAATGGAAAATAACTCACACGGCATTTGGGGTGCCTCTTTACATCCTGATGAAAAGGCTTATTTGCTCTCTTTCGTCTAGTTTGACAACAATCATTGACAGCTTACAAGGTTTTTTGTGACACTGATTTAGGACTCTATAAATTGCCTGATCTGACACAGTGACGATCTCGAGAGAGAAAAACATTGTGTTGTCTGATCGTAGCATTAAGCTCTGTGAGTGGCCTCTGACTGCAGCAGTGGTTTATTCCATTCAAAAATGTTTGTTGTAGAAGTTTCTGACTATCATTTGGTGGGATATTTCAAACATGTTCTTCCCTTCATGGGAAGAACTTGCAACTTGCAGGATTTTCGGCTTACTAGAGGGTTGGTCACAGGATTCTTACAATCAAAAGGGTTCATCCCTTTGAGAGCATGAATGTACTTCAAAAATATGTCATGGTAGGTCTCCACATTATGAGATATCTTGTGTGCATAGTCGATGTTTTGGCCTGATGTTGGTGAAACTGGCAGAAACATCAAGCAGGTCGCTCACTAACATTGTTCTCTGGGGACAATGAAATGTGTTCATTGAAATCCAGACAGTATTTTTCAGGATATTCTGTCAAAGTTTTGACCCAATGGTCTCACTGGACAACATGTCAGGGGTCAATAAAATCATTAGGAGTCAAGAAGCACAGTAAGTCCTACCTGAGGAACAAAAGGAAGTCTTACTTAGAATGGGGATAACACAGAAAAATACCAAATTCAAAAATAGGATGAATACAGTTAGTTATGTTTTGGTAGTTCTGGGGTCAGTGGCTGATTTCAGCGTCACATGGTCTGAATGCTCTAAATGGTCTGTGTGTCGATGTCCTCAGCCAGCAGGACTCACAGATCGAGGCTCTTCCCTCTCGGCCGTGTTGCAGCTGCCAGGCTCACCTGGTTTGGACTCGGCCGCGTTTCGGAGAGCTCAACGACAGACGGCGCACAGAGAGCTACGTCGGCGCTCTACGCAGTGTAAGTGAAGGCCCACCACAGTCGGGCGTGTCGATGGACCAATGGATGTGACTGTTCTCTGATTACCTGCTGTGTTTGACTCCAGGTTCTGAGGGAGGACAGTGTGTGTCTTGGCGTCAGCGATGGAAGTCTGCTTCCTGTGTTTGCTCACGTGCTCGGAGCCAAGAAGGTACTCTGCTTTGACCCTGTGGGCACATACTACACCTCACCAACCCAATACCACACTCACACTCTGTTATTGACCTGGCTTTTTATTCTCTTGGCCTCTGCTCAGGTCTACGGTTTGGAAAACTCCAGAATGTCCAAACAGGTTATTGAGCAGGTAAATGAGAACTATTTAATGTGCTAATGATCCACAATATTTTTTACACTTTTAGTTAAACCATCGAAAAACACAAAACTCCAGAGACAGTTTAAGAAGTGCTGATGCTACACAGTTTTCTCTGCAGGTGTTGGAGGCCAACTCGAGGACAGGAGGTGTGGAGCTGCTGGAGATCAGACCTGAGCAGCTGACCAGTAATGATCTAGGAGGGGAACAGGTACCTTTTGGAACAAGCCTTTAGTGATGTGCATTGCCGTCCGCCACGGTGTCTTTGTCGATATTACTATTGGGGGTGGGGGGGCAGTTGTGAAAAAACACATTTATACCAAAGACACAGGCTGTGACGCTCCGTCAAAAGCAGAAGGGAAACTTGAAACATTTGAGACAATTACACAATCAGTAATTGATACAAACGTGGTTAAAATGAGACAAGCAGTATATGTTAAAATCCATAAAATACAAATGAAAATAGACAAAAAAAGTTTTTGTTCTCAGTGACACACCCACTGAGAATGATCACCACCATTTTAGCATCTTTTAGCTTATTTCATTACTTTATAGGCCTGGGACTTTACTATTGTGGTTCAGTCTCAACACTCTTATCAACATCGTTCCCAGCAGCAGCAGGGCAGCTGTCCTCAGTGAAAAAGCTCTGAGAAACCCACTGCATACTTGCAACCCAGCACCAAACAGCACATGGACACAGTTAGTGACTGGCTGGTGAACATAGTGAGGCATTTAGCAGCTAAAGAGCCAGATATTTCTCTCAGGAGGGCTGGTGGAGACCAAAAACAGAGCTGAAAGGACAGTGAATGGACTTCCATTCATCAGGTGGCCAGAGACATTGTCCTTGTCTGTTGAAAGTGTCAATTGTTGTCCCCTTCAACTGCAACATGTCCGCTAGCACATCGACCATATCATCTTTATAAGTGATGATACTGTATGTCAGTGTTGTGTTCAGATAATCACTTGATGCTGCTTTAACTCTTTACTGTATAGTTGTAGCTGTACATTTGTACATTCAGCCCATCTAATAACATTTGAAGCCAAAAACCCTGTCCACACGTAGTTTGTCCTCCAATTTGGCCAGAAGTGTGTACCTCAGTGGAGTAAGTAAAGCATCTGTCCTACAGATCTCAGTCCTGATGGGGGAACCTTACTTCAGCACCAGCCTCCTGCCCTGGCACTCCCTGTTCTTCTGGTACTGTCGGACGGCCCTGGCAGGCCTTCTCCGGCCCAACGCCACCATCTTGCCGTGCTCTGCCACACTCCACATGATGGCTGTAGAGTTCCAGGTGAGACAGACATGTTGTTTAATCACCTCGAACATTTGAAAGGAGAGCGTAAAGGAACCTTCATTGTTGTTTTTTTGTCATATTTCAAAAAGATTTAACTTATTTTTTGGGTAGTTCTGATATATATCTTGCATTTCAGCAGCAATCCTCATTCAGGGTCTCCTTGACTGTTTTTAGGAGGTTGAAGTCCTCTATGGAAGGCAATATCATTTTTTAAGATCCTTGATGCAATGTTCTAAAAGACTAGATAAACATTTTATAGTAGTAAAATATAATAATTATCAAAGCTAAGTCCCTGTTGATTTATTTTTTCCATGTTTGTTAGGATTTGTGGAGGATAAGAGCACCGTGTGGAACATGTGAGGGCTTTGATGTCACACCCATGGATGAAATGGTCCAGGTAAAATCTCTATGTATATAATTGTTTTCTTAGTGCTTATCTCCAGCTATGATATTGTCTTCATCAGAAAACAAAATGTATGACAGAATATATGTATATTTAAGTTCAAGTCTGTTTTGACTCTTCCCCCATGTTTTTGAAAATCATGTTTGTTTTTTAAATAACTCTGCACATTTGTCCCTTCAGCAATCTCTGGATTTCCGTGAGTCTCGCGAGGCGGAGCCCCACCCTCTCTGGGAGTACCCGTGCCGTGCTCTGACCCAGCCCACAGCCGTCATGACCTTTGACTTCACACAGTGTGTCCCTCAACAGCCAATCAGCAGTCAGGGCTCACTGCCTCTCATTAGGTACGGAGTTTTCTTCTACCAGTATCAGATCAAGAACCACATGCCAATCTCTGAAAACTTGAGCTTTATTCTAATTTATACAACAGTACTTACAAATTCTAAAAAAAGACCAGACTAGAAAGTAGATTGAGTGTACAGTGACTAAATATTCATTTTAAGGTAAGCTGATCCTTTAAGCCTGCTATCATATATGTCCCTCATGACTACATCATGTCAGTCTGAAGCCCACTGACGTTAGGGGAAGGACCAAAATCAGTATCATCCGTCCCGTCCCTCTGTGTTTACATCGGCGGGTGCTCAGACGTCAAGTTGATGGATAGTGTTTCCCAGATGTCCAACTTTTAATGTGAAGATGCCCACCATATTATCACAGTCTTGTGGTGTGGGCTCCAACTTGCATTCTGTTGAGCCACACCGTGTTATAAAATGAACTCTCTGAATAAACAATGCAGCCTGGTCCGATTAGCTTGTAGCCAGATGCCTGCACTGTGTGTCCTGTCATCATTCAGTGTAACGGTCAGTGGTACTGGGCTGAATATGTTTAAAACATGAGTTCAGATAGACTTGGCTTTTCTTTGCTAACGCTTGCTTAAAAACAGGCCCAGACCTCCGAGTTCTAAACAGAATCAGATCATTGCTTTGTTTCAGTGTGTAGAGGAAAGAATTGTTTCCTCTACAAAGTATAACACATAAAGTTGTACTGAATAAAAGTGTACCTGGTTCACATTTTAGAATTAGTTTTAGGATTCTGAACAGCTAGACCTTATTCACTTCCATTGGGAGAAATCTGACAGAGACTGAACAGCAGCAGTTGGGGGCAGTAGTGTTTGCTGGCCCCTCCGACATGATCGGAGCTTCCACCGTGTATCAGGAGCGTTTGTACTGAACTCTTCCGTCTCTTATTGTAAACGTACTTTTATTGCAGGGTTGTTAAGCCTGTTAAACGTCTGTTTCAGGATGGGCCGCTGCCACGGTGTCGCGCTGTGGATGGAATATCATCTCACCGACGACATCACAGTCAGTGCAGGTGTGATTGGACCAATCAGTGAGCAGGTATCACAGCCTTCACCTACTGTAGATCCTCTCCTTGATCATCCTAGTAAACAGAGATTTCCTGCTTGCTGTATTTTGCTTCTTTTGTTTTCAAGTGCACTCATCCTGCTCTGTCACATCAAAGTCGTGGGATTAGGGGGAAAATAACGATTGTTTTGTTTTTAAAAGAATGTGCCAGTTATTTTCTTGAATGAATGTTGTCCGACCAGCCAACTTTAGAACCAAACCTTTTGGATTTTCGTGTGTGTGTGTGTGTGTGTGTGTGTGTGTGTGTGTAAAAAAAAAAAAAAGGTGAATTTCCCGTAAGTGTCACATTGCTCCAGTGTTTATTGTCAACACTGTTCTTTGTGGCTGCTGCTGGATGTTCTGACTAATTTCCCGTGCCTTCCTTGCAGGGTGAGTGCGAGTGGAGTCGACACAGGAAACAGGGAGTGTATTTTTTTAGGTCACCGTGGGAAAGCTCAGGCGATGGCAGAGCCGCCGTGTCTTACAGCTTCACCTTTGAACCCAGTTTGGGAGACATTAAGATGGACTTCAGCATCGAGCCTCAGTGATGAGGAGCGTTCACTGGCTGAAGAACAGACTCTGAACACTGCGCTTTTTACCTCACTGTTTGTAGTTAGAGTGCATATTTAACATCTGTGGTTGGCCTGTATGGTTTTATTGTTGTGCCTGAAGCTGCTATAACTCAATATCTGAAGAAGTGTAACGTGAACCTTATCATCCCCAAAACTGACATTACAAAACTGCCCCCCACAACCATGAATACTACAGATGACAATCTTGATAATTACAATAATTTATAGGTAGTAATTTATATCTACTAGTTCCCATATGCAACTAGTGACATATTTTACATTTCTACAATCAATCAGTCACATTAAAAATGGATGTCACTAACTGGCTGATGGATATTCAGTCAGACGGTTCAGTGCAATTAGGGAAGCAAAATAGTATGAGCTTGAGTCACCTGTTAGGGTCATGTCAACCAACAGCTTTTGTGAAGTGACGGGTCACCTGTCTAGTAAAGCCAAATGTCTCGTTACAGAAATGTTTTATAAAGTTTTATATTGATTGCCCAGTGTTTGGAGTCATTGTCAAGTTTCCATGAAGGACGTTCATTTCTTTTTGAAGAACGGACTGCAGGGACTAGCAGGGCTGTGACATCACTGCTGAGCTCTTCAAACCCAACAGTATTTTAAAGACTGTCGGATGCTGTATGTGTCTGTCATTGTCGACTGTGGTGCCGTTATCCTAGCAGAGATGGACTTACTGTGCTGATATGTGAACATGTACCAACAGACTAGTATTAGCCACATTCAGTCAGTGAAATAAATGGGATTCATATAAACATTGTCTGGTTTTTGTTTATTGGATTCAAATGAAATAAAAAGGCAAACTTACCTAACTGTTTGACTTTTTGTACATAAATAAGCTTTGACAGTTTATATGCTGCTTGTTTGGAACTATTTTTCCTGGTGAAAATAATGTAGTTTTAGTTTATATGGTAACTGTCAGTGATCAGAAGGAAATTGAACTTCAAATGAAAGGAACAAGAACAAATGCATTTCAGTGCTTTTAACTTCCTAGAAACCCTCCAGGTAATTCTCACACCATAGTTTGCATAATTAACAACAGCAGGATTACAACAGCAATGACAGTGCACTTTTTAAACTTCATTCAAATTTCACTCTTGCTCATACTCAAAGCTGCGATGACAAACTCCCAAATTAGGAAAGTCTTGGTGAACATGACTTGCTGTTGTTGGAAACCAGATGTCTCATCAAACAAAAGCCATCTCACTGATCAAACAGGCAGAAATCCCCATCATATCTGCAGTGGCATCCACTGCAAAAGTGTTTTTGCAGCAGGAACTGTGTGCCTGAGGGTGGATGGGAAAGAAAGGAATGTAATGTTTTGAATCACGAGAGGTGGGATGCAGATAGTCTAGACTTTCAAGCGTCTGTCAGCGTGTTGTTGTCCAGCACGATCTTCTCTCCTGGCTTGAACGCTGGCATCCCCATGTACGGACAACTGGAACATCGGAATGCATCACCAAGGTAACACTGCCACAAACACAAAAGCAAAACCTTATTTCTTCACGTTGTTAACAGGTTAGTGTAACACAAGTGGAAATAGAAGAAAACATGGTGAGAATTTGACTGTATTTAAAAATGAAAATATACTCACACTTCCACAGGCTGATTTTGGAAGGTTAGTCTTCTGTTTTCCTTTGGCCTCCTCCTCCAACTCATCAGCAAGACCACATGAGCTACACAAACACACCGCATATTGTTATCTTCTTTTTTGCTGTTATAGCTGCAATCCAGCATAGCCACAACCTGCTTTTGTCAATGGTTTACAGTTGTGTGGTGACCTCACCAGTTCTTGCAGGCTTTCTTCTTCTTGCCAGCGCCTTCTCCACAGCTGACTGCTTTAAGAGAAGCTGGGTCTGGCTTCTTCATGTCCTCTTCATCCAGCAGAGCATCAGAGTCCACCAGGTCCTAGAGAGAAGAGGAACAGACAGGACAAGAAAGACTCAGTATACGCAGGGAGTACAATGTACAGAAAGAGTGAATTTCCTAAAGAATTTAGGACATTTATGACTACAGTATGTGTTGTGGTGTGCTGCGGTCAAGAGAAACTGTATTTAATGAGTCTTTACATTGGGGCACAGAGATACAAAATCCATAGCTCACCACATCATCATCATCCATGTCGTTGGCTGACAGTGTCCACATTTTCAGAGTGTTGGGATCCAGAGCAGGTTTCTCTGCTGAAACCACAGATGTTCGCAAACATTAGCTTCACATCAACTTTGACAACAAACTAGATGATAGTCCCAAAGTAAACTGTGAAGGACATCCCATGAGTTACATCAGTGAATACAAATATGAGAAACAAATCACACATCAGTTCTAAGGACCTTATTCACAAATAGGTACCTTTAAGGATTGTTAGGCAAATCTTGCTCTGTAGTATAAAACCTCTCAAATCAATAAACTTTAAAACTTGGTAGTACTTTTAAAAACCCTCACATGGTGATTGAACTATCAACTATTGAGATCCATGTTGTGCTGATCACACCAGTCTGCAATTCAGTGATTAACGACAGAGAAACTAACTAAAAACTAGAAATGAACTCAAAGCTGGAGTGCGGAACTTTTTCACTTCAAAAAATTTGAACTATCCCTTTAACTTTCAACTAAATCTCCACAAGCAGCTCCACAAAGTTTAACTGGAGCTGATATTTCTTTGTATATTGGAGTAAAACTGATGGATTAGCCATCATGTATGCACATTTGTAGAACCAGGTTTACTGATGCATGTGCACCGATATCATTTAATCTTACCTGCATCAAACAATGTGTGAGATATGACTGGTGGAGTGGACAAAATGGGACAGAAAAATGCACAAAAGAATTATTTCCTGGGTGTATATGTATATAAATAACTATTGTTTTCATCTTGTATTTGATCATGTTCTATTCATAATGTGTTGTATGTATGTAGGATGAAGGGGATACAACTTTAATTTTGTTTTGCAACCGAGTGTTGTAAAATGACAAAATACAAATACATGAACCTGGAACCCTTGAAACTTGAACCATGTTATCTTTACCTTTTGTAGTTGAATGCCCTCCAGTCAGTAATTTTAACTATTATGAGACATACTTTAGTTTCACCAGAATCTGACCAGCGGTTTCACGTGAAAGACAATAGAACAACCTTCCCATCAGACACAGAGTAATCTCCTTGAATTTGACAGATGTGGACAAATATACTCTTAATGAAAATAAGAAAACTGGGCTTATAAATGTACCTTGCTTGGGCGTCTTTTTCCCGAATGAGAGTTTAATCTGGCTGGATGATCCCACCTCAAAATTGGGTTTGGAGGCAGATATGCGGACTCTATACAGAGTATTTCCTTGATAACCAGTGGCCGTCCTGAGGGAGCTCAAAGCCTCAGGACTCAGTTCTGCTTTATTGATCTAGATGGAGAGGAAGCAAGAGGGTCATAAAGAAAATATTTTTCAACAGGATTTGACCGGTGCACATGCTTACCCATGCTGATGTAGGATGTATAATGGATTTAAATTAATGTTATGTGGTTGACCACGGCATTACGTTTCTCATGTTCTTGCCTGTACGCCATAGTTTGGTAAGTGCAACACTTTCCTCTAATGCAATGTACAATAGTGCTATTGCAATTGTAGAAGGCTAATGTGAACTTTTTCATACACATTCTCGCAGACACAGAGGCATGTTTTAGGTTTTTACGCTCTTTGTGTGTGAACCCACTCACTCACCTCTGTCACTGACATAAAGCCCGACAACTTCAGCGCTGACATCAGCTTCTCAGCAGTCCTCACACTCTGCACCTCAGCTCCTGGGACACGGAAAGAAACAAGTCAAACACAATGTAACACAATCAGAGCCACAACCTTATCAGTGCAGCACAGTGACCTTGTCGATAAAGACATTTGACACATGAAATACATTTTATAAAGATTTATGGATGAGGGGATTATATCTGTGTTAAACATAATGCTGTGTAGCATTTTTAGTGTACTTTTTCCATTTTTTGTGACTTGGAAGACATGAGGTCCAACAACCATTAATCTTTTAAGAATTCAAATTCCAACATAAAGGGGCAGATCATTGTATTTTCCTTCTAGAAAAGCATAAGTTTTAGCCTTTGAGAATCCATGTAAAAGCATTTAGAAGGACACCTTTCTCACCTGTAACTGCTTCATCCAAAACTAGCTTCCCACCAGGTTTGATCACTCTGGCCATTTCTGCTAGAGTCTCTGCACCGTGGAGGGAGGAGTTGTCAGGCAGAAGGCAAGAGAGCACCCAGTCAAAGGTGGACGCTGAATGGGAGGCTGAGGAGAGGAGAGGAGAGGAGGGGAGGGGACAATTTAACTCCTGATGTTTAATTCATGCCTTCATGTGTGTAATAATTGTCACTATAACTGCTGAACACATTCACTCACTTCTGCCGGGATTTTATTTATGTTGACTAAATCACAGCATCTGCTGTACAATCGTGGTTACAGCCATTCTTTGTGATTCAGGCTAATACATCAAGTGTTTTTACATATAAGTATAAGTATATCAGGTAAAGAGTCACTCACACAGCAATAATCTCTCCATGTTCTCCACTGACAGTTTGCCTTCTGCTCCAACAATTGCCCCCACCTCATCTGCATACTGTTTCAGGGCTGCTGGTGCGGAGGGCTGGTCCCAAACCAACAGCACCTTGTCTCCTGCTTTGATGCCAAGGTCTGCCATGGCTTCCTAGAGAAAAGTACAGAACATTATTGAAGTTGCTATACTGATTACTGATCACCTGAAAGTGAAGACACGTGTATCTTACTGGAGATGACTCAGCCAGAGCAACGGAGGTGATGACACAGTAACGTAACCACGGTCATAGATGTATTATGTGAACAGGAACGAGATCTCTTAATACAGCCACAATTATGAGCCTATTTTCGCCAGGACTCAGACAGTTACCATACAAACCAGAAATCCGTCCCCTGAACCAAACTAACGTTAGACACGACCTTGAGATTATTGTGTGAGCATCATAAGAGCAGCGCTGCTAGCCCATTGTAATAATTAAAATAGTGTTACAATATATTGGTATTAATTAGTTACGTTATGGAAACAGTGGAATGGTCTGGAAGCTTCTCGCTATTCTTATTAATCCAAGTCGTTCCTGGTCAAGAAATGTGGTTATTTATTTCCGCGTTAGTCTTAAAGTATAAAAGGGTTAACCCGGCTAACTACTAGTTAGAGGATTCGCTTGTTTGTTGACACAGGTGAAAAGTATAGGTTAGCTTTAACGCGTGACGCAGAAAACGCCGGTGTTTTTCAAGTTCAAACGCACGTGGTTAACACGGGCAGAGTCCGGTACACGGTTACCCACGAGGGAAATATACTCACGTTTTTCTATGATTGTTCTTAAAGGTTTCTGGTGGTTAAAACACTAAAATACAAGAATATTTCAATCTAATGTAGCTCCTCCGTTGCACGCAGCCCGGTATCTTGATGGACGGGTCACTGTCACTGACTACGTGTCTTCCGGTTGAACTTTCAAAATAAAATATTTGTTAATGAGTTAACGTAACGTTTTGGCCATTCAAAGTATCGGGTAAAAGGCAGTAGGATGTACATTTCGGATATAATATGAAATTAATTCAGACACAAAAGACCGCATACCCCCATAAGTTATTATTTTTATAAGTTAGTGTTTTTTTTCCTCTTACAATATAGAAAGTCGTTTTCGTGCATTTTATATTGAAGTCAGCATCTTTGGTTTCCCGGTCTGATTCTTGCTCGCTTGCTTACTAAGTATTTCACAACAGAGTCGCGCTAAAGTGACGCAGCAGCACCTCCCCGGGCAGCTGAACATGGCGGCGCTGCTGAGAGGTCTGCGGGCTGGAAGGGCACTGCGGGGGCTGGGCAGCGGTAAGACGGGTCCACTGCGTTGTTGTTGTTGTCTCAGCTTGATAATGGACAGCCTGGGAAATTATCCCCGTTATGTCCATTCTTCCTGTTACTTGTTGCATGAAGTGCAGACGAGCCCGTGTTGACGTCACGATCACAGAAGGTGATCATGAAGGACAGAGTTGGTTTACACTATGTTGGTTGTGGCTTTAAAACCAAAATCACTGGGCGGATAATTGTTGTTTTACATGGTGCTGCGGTTTTGTAGACCTCAACAGTTACACAGGCATTGCCTGGTAAACAAGTCCCTTCAACTGGGGGGCGTCTCTGGTTATGCAAGCTGTCAAAGTATTTTTCTCCTTAATTTTCTATATATAGCTTAGATTTTCTGGTGCGAACAGACAGGTGTTGTTGGCACTGAATCATGAGAAGATGCTCTTCAATTAAGCACAGACTGTAATCCACCGTACATCATTCCCGTTTTCATTTCAGTGATTATCACCCCCACAGTTGTACCAAACTTCATATTCACCCACTAAAATACACAGTGCAGTTACATCACATTCAGTCTTGGCCAGGCAGGCAATTCCACTTTAATTTTGTACTTAAACTGATGTGGTGTGTGCAGGTTTCTGCATTAATTGAAGGATTTTAGTGTCCACCGCTCACGTATCATCACACAATAGCAAGTGGTACCAAAAATATTCTGCACACTCTATATACTACTCTATATATATTCTGTTCACAAGCTTTTTATATACAAGGCAAAAGTTTTGTCTTGTATTCCTGAAGAAGGTCTATGACCAGAAAGTGTATATAATTAAATATAGTAGTAATGTAGTGTGCATATGTTCTTTCTTGCACTAGGTGTCTGCAATATAAAAATCACTGAAGCATTTTAAATAGAGAAGGATTGAATCTTAATCTGCCGTTTTAGGTCACTGTTGTGTACTCCAGGTTGTAGTAAACAATCAAAAATGTTGAGTCTACAAGTCCTCTCTTTAGGACTTGTAGTTGCAGTATTCGCTCTGCACAAAGTTATCGAGAATTTGAGGCACGTGGCTGCAAGAGAAAAGTTGATGAAAGATTACGGTAAGGGGTTGTGTGAGGGGTGGAGAATGAGCCTGAAGGCAGACAGATGTGAGTGAGACCTAAAAAACCTGAACTGGAAAAGCAAGAATGTACTAAATTAGACCCTTTTGGTGAAAAACATAATTTCTGTTCACAGAAAGAAAAATTAAGCAAGTCAGACATGCAGGAGGTTCAGTGTTGCTTCTGGTTCTGGCTAGATTCTCTTGAAATTGCATCACAGGTCTTGGTTAGGAATTTTGCAGCACATTTTGAAAATGTTTGGGTCTCTGTAGAAGATCATGGGTCTTTCAGCAGGACAATGACCTGAACGCTTCCAGTAGTTCAAGGCAAAGCATTGAAATGTTCTGCGGTGGCCTGAAATGAGTCTAAATCCACTGAACACCTGTTAAGAGATCTTCAAACAGCAGAAGGGAGAAGGCTTCCTTTAAAACTGAGAACTGGAGTAACTTGCCAAAGACAAGTTGTCAATACTGCCAGTAGAAGGTGTATGTGCTATCTCCACACCTGATTGGAAAAATAATGTCATGTAATATTGGTAGTTAAAAGAAGTATTTTGGAGACCAATATATTTTTATCTCTTCAATGTATTCAAGAGTAAATCATCCAAGTGTTGATCTTGTGTTTTAATATAAATGTGAGATGTCATTATGGAGTTTGCTCACAGTAATGAATATATTTCTCACTACAGTGGTGGCTGCACCAACAGCAGCAAACCCCCAGTGCAGCAGCCTGAGACGAGGCTTCCACTGTGCAACAGCGAGGCTCCAGGATGAATCCAAATCTGACAAACGCCCCTCTTCCTCCTCCTCCTCCTCCTCATCCACAACCTACCATGAGCACTACCAGGCTCACTCCGCTGAACAGGACACAGCAGCAACTTCCCAGGAAGAGCCGCCATCAGATCCAGCAGCTGAGGAGGCTTCCAGGGCGAACACCAGGTCAGTCAGTACAAAAAAACACAGTAAAAAAAACACAGTAAACAGTACACTGTACACAGCACTGACCTGCAGGGCTTATAAAGTACAAAGATTCAATATGAGAAACTCACGTTAGTATGAGTGCAAATACCCAATGCAGCACAGAAATATACAAATATAATATAGTGCAAAGTTAATTTATTATTTGTCATTCTATAACACAGAGTCACACAACCCAATGCAAGTTTTAGTCCCATTATGCTACACAAGGAAAAACTTTTTTTATGGGGGTGTGCAGAGGATGAGTTGAGGTCTCACAGCCTGAGGAAAGAAGCTGCTCTGTAGTCTGGTGGTACGACAGCAGATACTTATGTATCGCTCGCCACACGTCAGCAGGGTGAACAAGACCTTTTCATGCACAAGACTGATGAAATGCTGAAACGTGACCTCTTGTGTGTCCGTGGAAAGCTACCAGGACCAGAGCGGAGAGCAGGGCGAGGAATACGAAACAGAGGAGCAGCTTCAGGCTCGAATCCTGACCGCTGCTCTGGAGTTCGTCCCACAGCACGGCTGGTCGATGGAAGCCATCGCGGCCGGTGCTGAGGTGAGCTGCTGTGAAAATGAAATTTGGAGTAGCTTATTTTGAGTTTTTTTGTCTGCTTGCATGTTTTTTTTTTTTTTTAATATTGTGTGTGTATTGTATCTGTATGTATGTATATATGTACGTGTGTGTGTATACATTCACCAGGCTTTCATCACACAATCTCATATGACTCAAAATTGACAGTGTGTGACATGCAGTGAACTTGTAAGATTGTTTTTATCACACTTTCATCGTCTACAGGCACCTTTTTAAAGCGAAACTGTGTAACTTTTGAAGGAAGAAACACAGTCCTCTTTCAAATTGAAAGTTGAATTCATAAGCAAGATATTGCTGTATCAACGGATGTTACTGAGTAATTTCACTGACTTGATAAGTTCACTGTTCAGCAACAGTTTCATAGTATCACTTTACGGTATCATAGAAGCATGTTTACAAAGATGTTAACACACAAACCAACAAACCTCAGAAAATAAATATCAGCAGTCTTGGATCAAAGAAGAAAATCAGCACCTGGAGACTTCCTGTCTTCCTACCCTGTTCTTTCGCATATTCTAATGTGACATAAATGCAGCATGCCAGAAGGAATATGTGAATGTAAACTATTGTAGTTATCTCATATCATGTCAGCTCTCTACTATCAGTATCTGATAGAGACATAAAAGAACCCAAAAGTGCCTCAAATAAGAACAGGAACTAAATGAGTAGCAGAGAAGTGAATGGAGATCTATGATCTGTCTGTGATGACTATTGTTCCGCTAATGTTGCATTGCTTGTGTGTGGTGTGTGTGGTGTGTGTGTGTCGTTGTCGTGCTGGTACCAGACACTGGGCCTGTCCTCTGCTTCGACCGGTATGTTCTACAATGGAGCCGGAGACTTGGTCCTGCACTTCATTGCCCACTGCAACTCACAGCTGACAGAGATCCTGGCTGAACAACACAAGCAGGTCCAGCTGGGCCAGGCTGAGTACGTACGCACGCACACACACAAATACGAGAAGTTGTTACTTTACAGTTTACTGTTTTTATAAGCTGTAAAATCTCTGTTACAGATTTCAGCTGATTTCAGCTTTTAGCTTTATTTTTGTGTTGCAGACCCAAGAGGACTGCTGAGTTTCTAAGAGATGCTGTAGAGACCAGACTGAGGATGCACATCCCCTACATTGAGTCATGGCCACAGGTACAGTGTGCATGATGATGACTCTCAGTTGATGAGCACAAGGAACAGTCGACCTCCGTGTACCCTTCCATGTGTTTATTCTCATTACTGACAGAGGTCAGGACCGAAGCAGAAACTACATTTGATCCTTGACTTTGTGTGTGTGTGTGTGTGTGTGTGTGTGTGTGTGTGTGTGTGTGTGTGTGTGTGTGTGTGTGTGTGTCCTCAGGCCATGAGCATCTTGCTCCTCCCTCACAACATCCCAGACAGCCTGAAGCACCTCTCCACCCTGGTGGACGACATGTGGTACTACGCAGGAGACCGATCCACAGACGTGAGTGGATCCTATCACCCCCGATCCCCTTCTTCTTCTGCTCATACCTTCCTGTCCCCCTTTCATCACCACCCCCACAATATCAGGCCTGCCACCTCCCAGGTTACTGCCCCTCAGCCTCATCCATTATTATCTTGTATTGGGACACCTCATCATAGATTAATACCTCATCATCGACTTATCTGCAGAGGATTTACTTGATTAATTATTAATTGGTCCGTAAAAATGTCAGAAAATAATGAAAAAAGTCAATCCTTGTCTCCCTGAGTCCAAGGTTACATCTTCAGATGTCTTGTTTTGTCGACCAACAGTCCAAAATCCAAAAATATTCAGTTAAATGTGAAGCAAGGAAAAGTTGCAAATCCTGATATTTGAGAAACTAACACCTGAAGATTTTTGGCATATGCATTTGAAAAATTACTTAGACAATTAACAGATTATCTAAATAGATGCTGATGAATTTTCAGTCGATTGACTTAACAATTAATCGGCTAATCATAGCAGCTCTAAAATGATGTGCCTCCTTGACCAAGCTGAAGTTTTCTCTCACAGATGTAGACGTAGATGTCTTTTGGTTTAAAATTGACTTTTTCTTTGGCTCTATTTTCCCTCTTATTGTTGTTGCTGTTGCCCTTTCTTGTATTTTATTCATACATGTCACTTGTTGCTGTATGCGTTTTCATGTAAGGCACATTGACATTAAAATAACAATGCCTTGCTTCTTTCAAAAATGTACAATATGAACTTTGTGCACCACCCCTTTCTTCTGTAGATGAACTGGTACACCAAACGTGCAGCGCTGACAGGCATCTATAACACCACAGAGCTGGTGATGGTTCAGGATTCCTCTCCAGACTTCCAGGATACCTGGAACTTCCTTGACAACCGCATTCAGGATGTAGTCAACATGGCCACCACCGCTAAACAGGTGGAGTGCACCGCATATAGCAAGAGTTGACCAAAGGGGTGAACAGATGAAATGTGGTCATTGAGGAGTTTTTTTTAAGACTCCTGTTGAAACCTGTATAGAAATACCCACTTCAGTATGGTTCTTATCTTTACACATCAGTGGAACGATTACATAACTGACCTTCCGATTGAGTGTCCTCCCACTACATAACCCAGGTTGGCCTGAACGTGGGGCCAAATGCAAAGGAAAAGATGAAGATGCTTTGATGCATAAAACACAAGTTCAGTGCAACGAGTTCAGAATGAATGGAGTGAACTCAGATGTTAACCTGTATTTAGATTACATTTTGACCTAATTTCTCAATCATACTGTATGCTGTAAGTTGTTTGTCCCACTTTGTTCTGTAGGTGCAGTCGACTGGTGAAGCAGTGGTGCAGGGGCTCATGGGAGCTGCTTTCACAGTAAGTCTTTGGTTCGTGTTCATCATTGACATGCTCTGTTCTTACCCTCCTCCCATTTTTTAATATATACATGCAATGTAGTAATCTATACTCTTAATTTGAAACCTTTCCTCATGACGATATTAATAAGTGAATCATGTGTGGAGAATTATACTGATTTATATATTCAATGCATTTTAATGAGGTAACACTGCAGGGGCTCAATATTTGGATTGTTTAACAAATATGTAAAGACATTAAAATGTATTGATAGTAATGTGGTTGACGTTGAATTGTGTTTTACAGCTGAAGAACCTCACAGGAATGAACCAGAGACGATGATGCAAAACGTCTCTCACTCACACTGATCCTGACCATCTGGCTTGTATCATGAGCTGAGGATCAATTTCCTTTATGCTCTTATTTCTGAAGAACTGTAAGGTCTGAAAGTATTGGGTTACAGCTTTTATTCAGCAAGAGAAAGCTGTGATTTGTCACAGGCCATAGGCCTGGACCAGTGGCTCTTTTTTGTTGTGTTTCACTGTGGAAGATTTTACTCTCCTGCTCAGATCATTTTTTCCCTTTGTATAAAAGGACACAAAGATCTGTAATTTTGTTGTTGAATCAAGACTTCAATAAAGTAGTTATTATTGTATATTTAACATTTTTGTTTGTTTGTCCTTATCTGATTAAATGCATCCACTACATTGAACTGGCAAACAATTCCAGTAGAGGTTTGCGGTTTAAAGTCACACTATCATGTATATTTTTGACTTTGTGTTGAAGAAAAAGGATACAGTGGCAATGAAGCATAAACTGCAGATTTTTTCTGATATTATCTTATTTTTCTACAAACACTTGTCATGAGCGCTTTTATTTTGAAAAACAAAATTCCAGGCACGTATGACCCGGATATTAAATACAGACCCGCCCCCGCGCCTCATTTAGACCAATCACCATCGAATTTGGATCTCCTGGCCAATCAGCGGCTGGTAAATAATTCCGAAAGGCAGAAACAGCGGCAGTGGAGTGTGTGGCCGACTTCACGACGTTAACTTTGGGCTTTTTTAACTCCAATAATGCCGTATGCTAACCAACCCACCGTGAAGATCACAGAACTGACAGACGAAAATGTCAAGTTCGTCATTGAAAACACTGATTTGGCGTGAGTATCTACTTGTTTGTCCATTCATCGAGAGCGTGTGAGGAAGAGAGCAGCCATTGTTGTTCTTAGCACCAGAACAGATGAGACCTCCCACGTTAAATACCCACACCGTATAATAATAATAAAATAATAACGCTGTTTGTATCCGAGCACCTCCGCAACCCAAATGTGTGTGTATACTAAAAATAAATCCAGCTAGGTTAACGTAAGAGGGGGACAAAGGGTCGTGTCATATGTAGCAGTGATATGTTTCCCAGTCAGCAACATTAAGGACTAGTTGAGTGTAATTTCTGAAACTCAAACCTCTAAAAAACGTCTTTCTCCTTTTCAGGGTTGCAAACTCCATCCGCCGCGTCTTCATGTCAGAAGTTGCCACTATAGGTACAGTAACTTTGCCCCTACTGCTTTACAGACCTGTGGAGGGATCAGTTCTCTCTCTGTCTTCTTCTTCCGTATACAGTCCAGTTTGATGTAGCAAGCAGTCCGCTGCTCATAGCAGGAAAAGCACTGGTGTAATTACTAACATTAAAAAGTCTGTATCCCATTGAGGCTCCAGGGCTTTAGTACTTAGTACTGTGTACTGTGGTACTGTATACTGTGCTGAACACTAAAGTCCAGTCCAGTCCAGTGCAACAACTGTCCAAAAAGCATTTAATAAATACAAATATATGTCATTTACGTGCATGAATACTGTATCCTGCTTACGGCCTGAAGCACACTATTAATCACTGTCACATAGAAATGGCTGTGATAAAATAAAGCTAAAGAGAACTTGCGTTTCTTTATTTGCAGCCATTGACTGGATCCAGATCGATGCCAATTCGTCAGTGCTGCATGATGAGTTTGTTGCACACAGAGTTGGTGAGTATCTCGGTGTTTACGATGATGCAACGCGATGATCGTACTGTGATGTATTGCTGCAGTAGGACCACAGGGGTCTGATCCCTGTGAGACTGCTCTAACAACACTGACGTGCCCTGTGTTGTCAGGTCTCATACCTCTCACAAGCGACGACATCGTGGACAAAATGCAGTATTCTAGGGTAAGTGAAGTGGCGAACACTGCTGGTAGTCAAATACAAGTTATATGGTTCCACACACTAAACTGGAGACTTGAAATTTGGGATTTTGCCAAGAGGTCCTTGACTGAGGACCTGTTATTTTAATTAAATACTTTCATGCTGTGTTGTCTTTTATATTCCCTACTTTTAATCTCTTTGTGTCTACAGTCTATTATTTCTCTTTTGACTGTTTCCTGGTTTGCTCCCTGCTTTTTAACTCTGTCTGTTCCCGCTTATAACTGTGTTCACTGGAGTACAAACATGTCTGTGTCTGTGTCTGTGTCCTCCTGCAGGACTGTACCTGTGATGATTTTTGTCCGGAGTGCTCTGTTGAGTTGACGCTGGACGTTCGATGTACTGAGGACCAGACACGTCATGTAACCTCACGTGACCTTTTGTCCAACAACCCACGAGTCATCCCGGTGAGTCTCCGTTTATTGAAGTCGTTATAGGGGAGTAGAGGCAGAAGAAAAAGCTGACTGTGTTTTCATTGGGCTCTCCAGGTGACTTCCAGGAGTCGAGACAATGATCCCAATGACTACGTTGAACAAGATGGTAAGATTATAGCTGTCTCGAGTGGTAATCAGTGGCTATTAAGGTCCTTCTCTTCCTTAGCCATATTATTGCCAAGCGTCTGTTTTTCCATCACTTCATCCCACAATTTAAACATTTACCTTTTTCTTACTCTCTCCACTTGTCCCTTTGTCTCTCTGTTTACTGCCAGACATTTTACTGGTGAAGCTTCGTAAAGGTCAGGAACTACGGCTCAGGGCGTACGCCAAGAAGGGCTTTGGTAAGGAGCACGCCAAGTGGAACCCAACAGCAGGGGTTTCCTTCGAGTACGACCCAGACAATGCACTGAGGCACACAGTCTACCCACGACCGGAGGAGTGGTAGGTCTTCATCTCAATATGGTTAATCATAAAGCACGAATGTTAAACATATAGAAGTATAATATTGAGCAATGCCTGATGGTGAACTGACGTGCTGTATCTCTCTGGTCCCCAGGCCAAAGAGTGAATACTCAGAGATTGAGGAGGATGAGGTTCAGGCTCCCTATGACCCCAACGGAAAGCCAGAAAGGTGGGGAAAGAATCTTCTAATACTTGAGTTGATAAGGGTGCGTGTTGTACTTATTGTTCTGTTCTTATTATGTTGGCCAATGGGAAATGCTTAGAGCTGTTTCTATGAACTGAAAGGACCAGTAAGCACATTGTGAATCACTTCATTATAATGAACCGCATGGGCAGCCTAATCAGGTTGTTGAATATGGTGCCAAATATGTTTTTTGTCAAATATGACAAGTGATAAAACAAGTGATGTCCCTGCTTTTAATTAGTTTATAATCTGCTAAAATAAAGCAGAATAAGTGAAGTGATGGGAGTCCATCAGCTCATGTGGGACATCTCCCTGCACAGGTTCTTTTACAACGTGGAGTCATGCGGCTCTCTGCGACCAGAGACCATCGTAATGTCAGCGCTGGCTGTGCTCAAGAAGAAGCTGAGTGATCTGCAGACTCAGCTGAGCCACGAGATCCAGAGCGACGTGCTCACCATCAACTGAGGGACACTCCCCAGACAGAGCAAGACCTGCTTTTTACAGATTTGTACAGACCAGAGGGGCAGATTCAGGATCGCTGTTCAGGTCACACGGCACACATCCAAATATTTGTTGTGGAGTTAGATGTATCCTCCCCGGATACTGGCCATGGATCTGTATGTGTCTGTTATCAAAGGCCAAGTTGTGATTCTTGAGCTCTTATATGAACCAATAAGAGCTGTAAAAGTTATTATATTAAATGGTTAATTATTAGAAATCATGACTCATTATTTTTGTTATTATTATCATTATTATGAAACCTCCATATCCAAAATTACAAATGATTTTCATTTATCTGGACATTTTTTAGATTATTTCAGCATCAGCAGATATTGTAACATCAGCTGTCCAATATAAGGTCCGTGTCTGAAGGGGAGTTTGGCTCAGAATGATACAAATATAGTTTCATTGTCAGCAGTGTAACACTTACACTATTTGATTATTATGTTAAATGTTCCTTTTTAAATAAATCTGTTTGTGTTCTAATCTTTTAGCATTTCTTTATTGTAATTTTTCAGTGTGTTTAAGATGGCTTTCAAGTTTTTATAAGTATAAATCCTCAGACATATGGGAAAAATACAATAAAACTCGGAGGATCATTTATTTATATATATATAGAGAGAGAGAGAGAGAGAGAGAGAGAGATGAAGTGGGAACCTAAAGGAATTTTTTAAGAACCTCCGAGGTCTTCATACCCGCAGTGGGTTTGGTCAGGTCAGACAGAGACAGCCAGAGTGTACCACAAGGAAGGTTATGTAGCTTCAAAGTAAAAGCACAGATCTTGCAGCAGCTTCAAACGAGTTTTAAATTGTCTGATTGAAGCTGCTGGTCTGCTGAGATGTCCTGAACCCATGAAAACAATCCCTGCTTTATGATTTACGCTGGAGACCTGGGGGGCCAGTGTGGAACAATAAACGACTTACAAGATCTTATTGTTTTGTCATTATGATCAAGTATTAGACAACATTTATCTTCACAAGCTCTTATTAAGAAAGCCGTACAAGATCCAAATCCGATTCTCTTTATTAATTCTAGTTGTAAAAAAGCGAAAGCGACATTTTCTTCGACGAGGCTTTTATTTTGAATGTCATAGGCGGAGAGGAGAAATATTTATTGCAGAGGGCTTCAAGTGCGACGCTGACCCCGGCCCAAGCCCAGGTGGATCCGGAGCTCACAGCCGCTCTGTGTGCAGCCGCACACCCGGACAGCCCGGCGGCCGGCGGGCTGTGGATGTGTGTGGATGCAGATCTCATCTGGCCCGACCTGCATCCTGCTGCGGACGGATGACGAGGTAAACCGTGTTCTGTCGTTAGAGAAGGTCACGCCTAGCTGCAGGCAGATTTTTTTCCCATTTAAAGATTAATTTACTGGCAGCAAATGTAACATGAAATATTAAATCACACAATATGGGTCCTGGATTATTTGGGAGCAGGTATTTAATTCGGCATATATGTATTCTACAAAGCAGCAATAGAAAACTCACTAAAAACCTCAACTTTTATAATTGTGGTGTGACAACATAGCACCCACCTTGGTGTATTCGTGGGAAGAAGGTGCCTGGAATGAGTGACATAGGGATTTTTTGTAAATTAAATTATTGATATATTATTGGATAACATGCATGCCGAATTTACCCAATGGATCTTGCGGCTCAGGTAAAGTCTGAAGTCATGTCTTAGGAGAGGTTTACCTCTGTAGATGAGCGAGACAACGTTAAACTGGAGCCTACAATATCCGGGTTTATGAATATGCACCTTGCATGTTAATGATCTACTGCTCTGCTCTCAGTTCTAGACACCATAGGTTACTGTGTCAAGAATGATAATGGTTACACATCATATACGACATTATATATTAATAATAATCACAGGAGAGGTTACTTGGTTCATCAAAAGCTAAATAAGTAAATATTGTTTGGTTGAGACAACATTTAGTTTGGTCTTCCCTTTTACAAAATGTATTTGTAGCTTACATGATTATAAACCTTTGCCCATTGCCCAAAAACGCATCATAATAGGAATTTGTACAGTTTTGAATATGCAGTACTAATTGTAAATGAGCATTTTTCGTATTTTGTATGCTTAAATATTTCTCTGACCATATTCCCAGTTTTACTATATTCTGCCATAGCACTAGGTATTAGGTAACAATTATACCTGAGGTAGAGGGGAAAAAAACAAACATTATTTAAAATGTTGATGTGATTTTTGTTTTCTCTCAAATAAAGGGGGTATTAATGTTTCCTCTTTGGCTGGTAAGACGGTGATATGGATGTCATATTTCAGAGCAAAGTATATGATAAGCCCGTTTCTGTTTTTCCAAAAGTGAATCCAACCATCTCTGAACTTACCCCTGTGACACTCAGAGATGATGATGAGGGTGATGAGGAAGAGGTTCTCCTCTGTCTGCTTCTCTTCCTCGGCTGAAGAAGACAGCGCAAGCCTCTACGACAGCGTTCCCATTTCTGCCACTGAACCACCCAGTGAACAAGAACATCCTTATGCATCTCTGCTCTGGTAAGCTTTCTGCTGCCGCCATCACTTGTTCATAGCTGTCAACTGGCAGATACAGGACTTCAGTAGTGGAGGAACTATTCAGATATTTTACTCAAGAGAAAATAGCAATGCCACACTGTAAAAACACCCCATTAAAGCAAAGGTCCTGCATTAAAAATATTACTTACTTAAAATCAAATTAATCAATGCCAAAAAGTGGCCTCTGAGAGTGTAATTCTATTATATGTGTATTATCTTATTGGATTATTGCTGATGCATTAATGGGAAAGTATGCGTTATGTATGCATTTAATGTTGTAGTTGGTCGAGGCATCATTTTATAAATTCATCATATTTTGTATGTAAAAACTTAACTTGTAAAGTAACTAGTCAAACAAATGTAGTAATGTAGTAAAGTGAAATGTAGTGGGATAGAAGTATAAAGTGGCATTAAATGGACTTCTCAAGTACAGGTGTCAAAATTAAATCAACGTGCCATCACTGAAAGACTTTTGTCATCCAGTTTCAAAAGAAATACTAGAAATCAAAGCCATTCTTAGCGTGATTGAAGGTCTGGAGCCTGACTCTTGTTGGTAACAGCAGTTACTGTAGCTGCAGTCACTCCAGAACTGACAAGGCCACATTTCGTCAAACACTGAGGTGAACTGGTGAAAAATAAGCCTCACGCGTGATGATGAGTAAAACAAGTGTCTTTGTGCAGTTGTCATCGTGTGCAAGACTCTCTGCTGAGCTCCAACAGCAGCTTCACCGGATACAGAGGCATCCTCAACTGGATCATTATTCTCCTGGTCAGTTTTCTCATCTCTTCCCTTTGATTGTGTCGATAGATATTTATTTGTTTTTAGCTGAGTTCCCAAACATGTACTTTCAATTTAAGAAGCTAATCTCCGATTTAAGACTTATTAACTGACTGGTGTTTTACTGCCTGCCTGATTTTCAGGTCCTGACGCATGCTCACTTGTTCTTGGAGAATTTTATACAGTGAGTATAAATAAAATATGTGTGTATATATATATATATATGTATATATGTGTGTGTGTGTGCATTTTATAGGCAAAAGCCCTGCTCTGTTGTCCATTTTCCTGATTTTTGCTACATTCTGACATCCTTGTTTAACAAGTGCACACATTAGAAGTGTGATATTTGCATGGACACATGACTGCAGTAAAATCATCATCATCATCAATTAAAATTAAAAACGAAAACATATTTTAGCCTTTCTGCCTTATTTCCAGCCTTGTGAGCAGACTCTCATGGTCCCCAGACTGTTCACAGTGTCGTCTTCTGTCGGTTAGCATGCTGATGTTAGCATTAGGCTCAGTCTCAGAGAGCCACTGGCATGGCTGTAGACTTTATACAGGCCTAAAATAATATATAATTTCATCTTCATCTAAGCTTCAAACAGTAGTTTCAAAGAAGAAAACTCTTAGCTCAGTGTCCACTTTCTAGACTTTTCTGGACAACCACATTTCCCAGTTAAATCCATCCGCTGATGAAGACTGTGAGAAGTGGTCAAAAGCTAAAAACTAAATTGGACCTTAAGTACAATGTAGTAAGTAGTTCAGACTTTGGGTTTTGTTTTGTTTTTTAGTTTTTCAAGCCATATAATTAAAAATGTTCCATAGAAATATACATTTATAATTAGACTTTTGTCCTTTGTTTTCCTCCTCCTAACAGACATGGCTTTTTGATAGATGTCAAAAAGGTCTTGGAGCATCTCATCGAGGACAACTGCAACTGGCCATCTGTCAACCTTCTGCTGGGTGAGAAACTCTTTTAGGAGTAACACAAACAGCCACAGGACAAAAGGAAATGCCACTGAATCAACCTTTAGTTAGAAGAGAGAGAAGAAACGGAGATATTGTCTGTTTCATTCCACACATTCTTCTCTAAGATCACTTCTTTCTAACTCCACACGCCTCAGATCCAAACTTGTAGTCTTCAGCCCGACGCTGACTCAAGTGACATCACTTAAGGCAGTTTGTCTGTTTTTGCACAGCTCCCTCTAGAGCTACAAAAGGCTTCCTGCGGCTTTTTTCATATCTGCAGAAGAACTGCCCGAGACCTGTAAAGAGACTTTGATGTGAGCTCTGGGTTTGGGATCGGGTTGTAAGCCTGTTGTTGTGAATTATCAAAAACATCTGTATTTCTTCCAGCTGCCAACATGTTTGCCATTACAGCTTTGATCCTTGAGAGGTGTCAGGAGAAGGTGAGACTGGTGCATTTTTTTCCTCTTCTTTAATCAAGGTTGTTCTGATTAATAAAAGTGCAACACCACTGTGCCAGAATTTCAGTTCACGCTATATGAGGTTTTATTTTTGAACGATTTTGAAAAACTGCCTGAAGACGTATCAGTTGTACGGGTATAATCATTGAACACCTCTATTCCATTTATTTTTGTCAGGGTATGTTGACCCCAACCAACGGTCATCGTTTACATCTCACAAATCTGGGGTTGCTGCTGCTGTTTCCTGCTGCAGTCATTATACACAAGCCTACAATATCAACAGGTAACAGCTATTCACTGTTGCACTGACTAAAAAAACAGTATATGCTTTCCTCATAGATCAGGCTGACATATTTGATATCTTAGGAAACACTTTGGAATTCTGTATGCTAGAGCAATGTTCGTCAGCAAAACTATGAGCTTGTAATGATGGACTGAATAGTTGAAAAAAGATACCCATCTTTCCAGCCTGCAGGCACAGTTGTTTCAAAGCCCTGACATAAATCGAACCCAAAATTCTTTTGTAACTTCTAGCTCATTGTGCTCTGGGATGTTTCTGTCGTTTGTCCACCAGGTGGAGCGTTCTTCTCTCTCTGGTTCTACACTGCTCTGGGAATGAAACTTTATTCATACCAGGAAACTAATCGCTGGTACCGACAGGCTCATTTAAATGATGCAGGTATATTTCCAAAGCCAGAAGCTGTACTGATTTAATTTAAAAAAAAAAAACATTGACTAATCCAGCCGCTGCTACTTTTTATGTTTGTGTTTTCAGAAAAAGACAAGAACATTTCTGGTGCGCAAAAAGCCCACATAGAGCATCTTAATTTCCAAGGTGAAACTGCTTGTCATTCATAAGATTATGCTTGATTCCTTTACATTAACTCATGATGACACATTTTAACCTCTGTGACTCTGTCTTTGATTTCTCAGATCTGTATTATTTTCTCCTTGCCCCTACTCTGTGCTACCAGAGAGACTTCCCGTGTACTCCTAAGGTCCGCATCAATAAGCTACTGCACAGGCTGCTGGAAATGGTGAGCTCAACAGTGGCACTGAGGGTTTGATGAACTTTTAGGCAGTGGGAAAGCACAATATTAACTCCTATTTGCTTCGGCTAGGCATGACACAAAAGGACCCTTTTTGGACCTCTTCTATTGCCTATATCAAAGTGATATAGGCAATAAAAGAAATACAATTCACATTGTTATTGTATTGTATTTATGGGTTATAATTGAGTGAAAAAACCCATTTTAAAAAGACAGTTATTTAGCTTGGGGGTTGGTCCACAAGCTTTGCCCCAAGTATTTTGACATAGACAATGACTCTCCATGTCCAAAAAGAAAAAGCTCCCTTGCACTTCCTCATGAGAACAGATAACAGTGTTGATTATTGTATTATGGAAGACTTTGTCACTTTGACCAAATTAACTACAAAAGATTTACTCAGTATTACCATATCAGTGTCTGTATGGGTTAATCATCCTAATACATGTGAGAGTTAAAAGAGTTTCTATTTATTTTGCATGGACACTGCAAGAAGCAGTCTCAACATGCCCTCGGGTTGATGCAGTGTATCTACTTGTAATAGGCCTTTTCAAGTATAGCTGATGTCCAGATAAGCTGTCAGACTTATGGATGGAAACACAGCAGTGTGTTAATTGTGGCTTTTTCTGCCTTAAGGTGATCGTTATCCAGATCATGGTTGGAATTGTGCAGCAGGTACAGCAGCTGGTTAAAGTTCTTCCTGTATTGTACAATATGTTACTGTTTACTTCTCTGAGAACTTACATAGTACAGTTTTAATATCCATTATAGTTTAGTATAGTATCAGTATTATCAATTACTGTGTCATGGTATAGTACACACTAATGTAGTCATGTGTAGTAATCAGTCATCTATGTGTGATATGCTATAGTGTAGCATACAGTACAAGATGCGTCTGAACTCTTGCACCAACAATATACGCAACGCATAGCATGTTATGAATATGTAGACATGTGACTAACATTCAGTGTGTAGAATGCAGTATGCAGCATATAATACCATGAAACCAACCGCTCACATACTTTCTGATATTTAAGAACAAATCCTATATAAGTCGTTATTGTTGACAACCCCCTCAACATGACGTTAGGAGGATTCATTATCATAAGCATTAACAGTACAACAGTATGTCTTTATTTTTAACATAAGAAGGTATTCAAATGTATCTGTCCAGTTTGGAGGCAGATACTGTACCCAGTTTCCTTAGAATATGGACAGAGAAGTTTTCATTCTTCAAACAGAATGCTGAAAGAAACCCAGTACTTTGTGTTACAGAGGCTGGGGGAAGAGTAAAGGAGGAAGTAGACTCAGCTCTTTGTATACTTGCAGTTTGTTACACTGTACTGCACTGTGCTATATTAAGGAATAATAAGCTGTGTGCTTATCAAAAAACAGCAAAGGCCAAAGACTGTCTGCTCTCTTTCAGCCTCACAGGTTGTCGTGGATAATTCCACTTCACAAAATCAAAATATCAGAATTATTTATTCATATTTTAGGGGAATATGTGCTTTAAATAAATGTTTTTGAGGTGGCACCATCTTTGTCAACCATGTGATAAATGTTTCTTTTCTAGTCCAAAAAAGTAAGGGAAGACAGTAATAGACAATAGCCAATTGCCATGCATTTTGGTACAGATATTCAAGGTGACTTTTCCTCCAGTTCTACCAGTCAGTCAAATGTTTTCACTTATCCTGTCTCAACATCTGCTGGATGGATTGGCACAAAATTTGCTCCAGACATTCATGGTTCTCACACTATGTATCCCAATGACTTTGGTGATCCTCTGTCTTTTCCTCCAGCACCATCATCAGATCAAAATTACTATTTGTTAAATTACTTTGTTTGTGACCAAATACCTGTTGAACTAATATCAGTCCCATCAGCCTCAGCTGTACTTTGTGTTATTGTGCTGATTATTATTTACCAGCTAAACATCAGAATGTTCACATTGTCAATGTGAGTGTGTTAGTGTTTAGCTCAAAGCACAGCTCAGTACAGCCTCATAGAGCCGCTAGCATGGCTGTAGACGCTCATCTTGTTTCTTAATGTGCTAACTATGTGAATTTACACTGAATGCTTTTACTGCACTGAGTCTTTTCTTTCCTCTCAGTGGATTGAACCCATCTTCCAGAGATCAGAGAACTCCTTCTCTGTGAGTGAAACATGATTTATCTTAATTGTGAATATTTGAACAAACACAGCTTCAAAACCTCTGGATTTTTCTTTTTTTTTATTTTTTTATTCTTATATATAGAGTATGGACATCACTATGAGAGTGGAGCACCTGGTGGGACTGGTGGTGAGATATTTTTGAATGATATTTTAACATTACATTCTATTGACTGAAATCTGTCAGTTTGGATTTCCCAAAACTATACAGCACTGAGCCAATGTTAGGTGTCAGTGTACAAGCATGTAACAGATGTACTCTCTGTGAAGTAATTGGTCCCAGATAGTGGTTATGATGGTAAAGATAAGGAGGGGGGAGTATGTTTAGGCATGATAATCAGAGATAAAGGTTTGTGTCATACGTGACATAATAACAGAGAGAGATAGCAGAGATGAAATAGTAGATTGGTATTACTAACACATATTTTCTTGTCAGGCACCAACCCATTTCCTCTGGCTCCTCTTCTTCTTCTTGAGTCACTCCTACCTAAACTTCTGTGCAGAGCTGCTGCGCTTTGGCGATCGTCATTTTTATGCAGACTGGTGGTCAGTTGCACGGAGCAATTTCTGCACATTGTGTTGTTGCACATTCAGCCCTGGCTCATTGCGGTTCATCATTTCATCTGCAGGAACGCGACAACTCTGATCACTTTCTGGAACAACTGGAATATTCCCTGTCAGAAATGGTGTCACAGGTATGTTAGTCTGACTAAAGCTAAAACAGGCATCAAGTCTCACTCAGATGACATTATAAAAATCAAATAATTTCCCCACCTTTTGCTCACATCTCTTATACGTCTATGCTCCTTGTCTTCACTCGTATGAAGACACGTATACACGCGACTGGTGGAAAAGAATGTGCCCCCATCACAAGCAGAGTTACTGATCTTTCTGATGTCAGCTGCTCTTTGTGAGGTACAGTCTGATGCTGCATGAATGTGATTCATTCGTTTGGTAGGAGAGAACACCAATGCACACCAATACTGTACCTGTATTTTCGTATAGAATATTTTCAGTTTTATACAGATCTAGAATGTAAAACTAGCAACAAGAACTTTATTTTTACCCACACTAAGTAGATTAGGAGATAGGTTTGCAGATCTTTAACGGGACACTGGTAATCTTGGACCTCTGGTGGCAAGTAAGAACTCTTCTGCTGTGGAGATTAGAGTATGGAGATTAGAGGGCCCTCAAATCAATGCAATAATAACCTGCTGTGATGTTTCTGCCCTCTCTTCTACACAGTATATGATTGCTCTGCCCCTGCATAGCTGTCGCCTTTGGATCTTCCTTATGATGTTATTTGAGGTGAGAATATCACGCTACGGGCACTGAGGGCTTCTGCCTAAACACCAGCAATATTGTTGTCAAGCTTGGTGCACTAAGCCAACACACTCCATCCAACAGCTCAGCTTAGCTGCTTAATCTAACTGTTGCTTTTCTCACCAGCCACAGGGATCCTCTAGAAAACATAACAAACCTTTGACTTGACTTGAAAAAATAAAATAAAAACTTTTTTTTATTATAACAATGTATGAAATGTTGGAGTCGCTCGTATCATGAATTATTATTGAACCTACAGAGAATTATCACCTGAATCTGCAACTTCCCTTGGCCATACAGAGTTTTATAGCGACTTTTATTTTGTTACATTGTTAAGCAACAGCTTTACTGTTTTGGTAGGTCAGAGCGTCGTTTATGGCTGCAGCTCTAAAGATCCACAGTACACTCCCTGCTCAGCACCAAGCAGCAGACAGGCACAGTTAGAGACAAGCTGGTGAACATACTGGAACATTTAGCAGCCAGGTATATCAGCTTAGAAATTGTTGCTACAGCATGTCAGTGTTTTGTCCACAACTTGTTTGCGCTGACCCCAGTGGCCATAAAATCTCCTGTGGGTTTAAATGTAAACATTTAAATTCAACACAGATACAAAATAGATTCATTTTTGTGTTTCATTTCATACTGCGTAATGTCACTTGAAGTAATATCAAAACACTTAAAACATGTTTTAAAGTATTTGCTCATTTCAAATATTTAATCATTTGTTAAGCTTTCTGACGCAGCATTATTCACTTGCAACAGTATTTCACATGCAGGTTTACAAATATTTATTTACCTGTTGAGAAGCAGGATCTTCAGCTCTGAGGACAAAACCACTAAACAAATTTAAATAGTTAAGAATATCATGTAATTTACTGGTTCTTTCAGATTAAAAAAAGAAAAAAGCAGGATTTTTTTTTCTATTTCACCAAGAACACCCACCCCATCAGACCCAAGGTCTGCACTCATCTATATTACTTGTAAGACTAAGCAGCAGCCACCGCAGTAGTAAGCAGTGAATGCACTTAGACTGACTGGAGGAAGAAATAAGTCATCTCTGCCTGTGTCCTTTCTGGCCATCCACACTCAACCTGTGCTATGGTTGGGCGAGAGGAGAACCCATGTTTTATTAAATCTTGGTGTATTTCTTCAGCTGACTCTGTCTTTTTCTTCCAGCTTCTGGTCGCAGTATTCCTCGGAAACTATTTCCAGGGAAACTATGGCAACGGCTTAGTGTGGCTGTGCCTGCTGCTGGGGCCTCCCCTGGCCGTGACCACCTACTTTCACGACCACTACATCAGCTTTCCTCACCATCGTCAGCCATCATCCTCACCGCTGACACCAGGCCACCGTCTTCCCAGCGCAGTTTTCCTGCAGCCTCGCTGACCAACAAGAAGTGCCTGAGAGAAAGTCTATAATGTTGTACGGCTGCAATCCAAACCTCGGTGAAGGCTGCTTATGTCTGTCCACAATCCTCAACCTCTACCAAGTTCAGCAATATATAGCCTATTCCATACTGAGTACTGTGTTGCAAATTATGCTACTATACTTCCACATCTGAGAAATATTTATGCAATAAACAACTGATTTTTTTCGTCTAAATTTGCACATCTGAATCTTGTTGAATGTGAACGAAAAATGAACTCCCAACAAGGCCAGGCTGCAGTGATCTTAGCCCCTTGTTGGTCAGTAGAGGTCCATGCGATCATTCCTGCTATAATGATGTGAGTCAGCAGCACAGAAGATAAGGTTGCTGCTTACACACTGCTCTGTCAGCATGTGGTTTAGGGGCCCTGGTTCATCTAAGTTTACCGTAAATTTCGTGGACACGCTCCAATCAGGAAATACAGGGAATGATTGTACCTCATGGTTCAATGAGTCCAAGTGTGGAATGATTTAAAGGGCCTCTACCAGCCAAGTAAAGTTTGCATAGGCCTTACTGACAGTTGGAAATCCTCTGGCTTGTTCTCATAATTCCTCTGACATTTTTTTATGTTTTATTTTATAGCATATAATGAATTATGTAGACCTACCACTGAAAGATGTGTACTATTCATTGTTAGATTAGATTACTTCTCTTTGATTTTACATGTTTAGTTAACTCTTAGTTAGGGCTGGACCAAGAACTGATGCCTATATGACACACATTAAAGGTGCAGTCAGCGATTCTAATCCAATACTTTGGATCAGCGAATATCTCCTCGAGGACCACTAGCTGTACGTTCTGTGTGCGCGCTGAAAACAAAATCCAAAGTCCGCACACAGCCGTAGCTCTGTAAATGGGAACCAAACAAAGTGACTCAGACCGAGCCACACAACACTTCTGGAGGAGCACCGAAGGGAGGGCTGTATTTTTCAAACTGTTCTCATTCCCAGGCCATCAAATACCGACACTTTGTCGTATTTGTTTGACTGTTGAGTTCAATTATCAACAATCTTTCTCCAGCTGACTCCACCTTTAATGTTGCTGCCAAAGAAACATGACAATTTAAAGAGACAGAGAACTTTATTGGAAGAGAGAACATGTATCCCATAAATTATGTCACTTTCCTCCTTGATGTCAATATTGGCCTCAGACTGTACACGCAGCTGGCTCAGTTCGACGTGCTCTTTCATCATGTGGTGTCTGTGATGGAAATCTTAGAGCTGGTTCACTCTAACAAGAAGTTTCAGGAGACCTGGATGTCTTACACAGGAATATAGGGAAACACCACCTGTGAATCACAGCGTACTGCTACCCAAATCTGAAGATGGTGTCCTGAAGCTCAGTATTTAACCTTCCCCAGAACTGCTAAATTCCGCTATATCCAAATATGGTTATTCCTAACTCAGCCTGGCATGTGTGATGACTCTATTGGATATCAGATCCAAACAAGGAAAGACGTCAACCATTGCAACAGCATAGCGTCAACAACCAGGCTCCAGTCTGTTGTGTCTAAAGCTGAATACAGAAGATAACTAGCAGACCTTGGTCTACCAGAGGCCAGAGCCAACTCGGCCTTATCAGACACACAGAGTGAGACAGGAGAACAGAGACAGACAGTTGACCTGACCTGTGAAGCCCTGTCTTAAGTTACCTTTAACCTACAAGAGGAAAGTTTCCTCACAGTGTCGACACATGATGCTCTGGGCGTGCTCTGGGACACCACAGATGCAGGGAGAGTGACCCCTCCTAGGTTTGAAAACTCCAAAGACAGCTTGATGGAAGATGCAGGAAACTAAAAACGAATCACCCCTCTAGAGGAAAAGTTTCTCATCCATTCTAGAAGTTACAAGCTTCTCCAGCAGAACTGCTCGGTGTCAGCAGCGGTTGCAGCTGTAGAGTTGGGCAGCTTCCAGGAAAGAAAATGTGTCATTGTTTGAATGTGAACAGAGCAACAACAGGACTGCTGGACGCCTGGGGCTATCATTACCAGCAAAGTTTAATGGAATGGTCATTTTGCCAGTCACCTTTTTGTGAATGGTACAGCTGTCCATTGGTTTTCAGTGGTGTGTGGTAACAGTGATGAGGACAAAAAGGTGTATTATGCATTATGTGTTTTTTATTCATTGACTATGTACTGTTGTTACTTGTCTTATTTACTTTAACTGCTGTTTGTAAACCAAATCCCTCTTCTTGGACATTAAAGAGTAATTTACTGCTAGGTTGACTACCCTCTCTGACAGTCTCAAATCTAACCACACCATCAGAAGTGTGCTCTGCTGCACCTTTAACCCAGCAGATATGTCACAGTGGACTGACATACCCCAGAGTTCACCTCTACATCAGAAGTGGAGGTTAGTTCTGCTACTTTCAAATTGCTATGTAAAGATCTAGTATATTCTCTACTCTCTCTCTCTCTCTCTCTCTCTCTCTCTCTCTATATATATATATATATATATATATATATATATATATAATAGTCATTGGCTGACTAATGAAACACACATATAATAACTCTATACATCTATAATAAATCTACTTTTTCAGCATTTTAAACAAGAGCTTGTTGAAGCAGGGACACTCTACCCATCTATCTTTGGTCCCACATTCAGGCGCAGAAATATTTTTCTTATTTTATCAAGCAGAAAACATGCTACCTCCTCCACAAGGACAACCGAGCAAAAGGTTCCCAGCAGCTGGCCTCATGAACGTAACACTATCACAACTGTGACTGTGACTTCAACGGTCCAATTCCACAAAATAAAAAAACTGCACACAAGCCGGTGGCTTCCTTTCCTCCTTGCATTAGTCAATGTGATTATAGTTCACACGCTGTAATACATGTACATACATAGTTCAAATAAAGCTAATACTACAGCATGAACACAAAAACACGACAGAAACATAACTGGTAATGGATGCAGTGGACAGCAGAAGTGACAAAGCATCAACCCAGCTGTTTTAAGGCACGTTAACAAGTTCTGTGTGTTCATACTGGCACATGTTTTGTATGTAAAATCTTAATTTGTAAATAGCTTACATATAATGCAATGGGAAAAAAGTACAATATTGTGGCATCATATCCATCAATCCTTAAGAAAAGTACTATACAAGTACCTCACATTTGTACAAGTACAGTAAATCTAAAGGTAAACTTTGTTACGTCCCTCTACCGTGAGATATTCGTGTCTCAAAGCCCCCCAATTGGTGTAAAAAAAACCTTTTAAATAATATTTATTGGTGGGGACATGATGCGAAATTAGTTGAATCATTTGCATAAATCTGAGCCCAGGATTCTAGAAGACATTGTTTCATCACATAGGGTTTGACTGAGTCCACCACACTCTCACACATAATGTGAACTGAGACACATTGTTGCCTGCACAAGATATAAAACATTAACATATCCGACTTATGATATGTCTGTTCAGACATGAAGAGAAGTGACAGAAGAATACAAGAGGTAGGAATTTTGAATTGGAACAGAGGAAACCTTTTGGACTATTTTTATTCAGCCTAGCTAAGATTCAACAAATGCAAAGGAAAGACTTATAACAAAGGGGATGATGTTTCAGACAGATGTATATGAATAATCTGTGAAAGAATTCCTTATTTCTGTGTGCCTACAGTGTCTCTCTGTGGGTCCAGGTTTCAACGACAATGAATGTGCTTATATTAATCCATAGGAGATGAATATCAACATTGTTGAAAAACCTTAATTTTCCTTGACAGTTCTGATATAAGAATGTAACTGACACAAGTGGGATCTCTAACATCCGATATGAACCTAGAAGCTTTTCATATCTTAGTTATAAAATTATGAGCTCAAGTTGCTTCTTAGGACAAATGTTTTTCACAAAGATGGGAAACATCATGAAATACTTTTTGATAAAACCCTTGCAGTGTATCTAAGTCATGCATTGCTTGTTATCGACGCATTAACGTGCTCTAAACAGCCAAACAACATCATTTTAGACCTGTGGTTCCCAAACCTTTTTTTAACCATGTCATCTTTACAGTGATTTTTCTTTCCAATGCAGACAACACATATATGCACACCCTTTTCAGCTCAATGTAAAATATGCCACATTAGAGACCTATTCTCAGTCACTGTAAAAAATACAAGTCAGCTCAATATTTGGTAAAAGTTAGGTGTGGTAGTTAGTTGAATGCATTTCATAAAGCAAAATTGGCATACATTTGAGGTTTTCGAAGACAAAACACGCCCACACATGACAGTATGCATTCATTTAGTTTTTCGTTTTATATCTTTGCTGGTAAAAAAGTGGTGCTTTGTCTCGAGAAGTGACTTTTTTGGCACCATCGCTGGATATGAGGCTAATAACATCACCTATCCACCAAAACCTGTAAGTCAAGTACTTTTCCCAGCACAGTCTAATTTCACTTCTTTGATTGCCTCGGACTGTGTCGAAGGCTGAATGTGTCAGCATTTGAGCTGCATTTACAGTGACAAATCTTTCCATCTCTGCTCTGACAGTTGTTATTTCTGACTGCTGTGCACCTTGAAAAAGTGCATTGAGTTATTATGACAACTGCCAACCTTGAGCTGCAGTTACCAGTCTTGGCTGCAACTTAGCTGTATATTTAATAGTGTTTTGTTATATGGTGATTTAGTTGTCTATTCTTTTGATTTTGATACATTTGAAAACATAATATGAAAATGTTGTTTGTGTAAATCCACTGATGTCCTGTATCTACTGCACTTTCAAACAAGTTTGGGTCTGTGCTTTTAGCTGAACACTATATGTATAATCATTTATTGATCATGCATTATTTAGGTGAATGTCCAAGACGATGTTCTCTTCCACAGTAGGAGATTACATTTACGTTGATCATATTTTTTCATCTTCCTGAACTGCAGCCTTTCCAGAGCTGCTGTGCTCAGCCCATTTTCGGCTTGTGGCGGGCCCCAGTTTGTCCACCTGCAGCCAGTGAAGATGGCCCAAAAGTGGGGCACAGCAAGGGAGAACACCTCACAAAGTCTCCCAAATCGCTTGTGCACTCTCTTCATCAAGCTCTTCTCTCAGCTCAGGATGCAGTCAAGGAGCTGACCTGGGAGAACGTCAGCCTGCGGGAGGAGAGCCGCCAGATGGAGGAGGAGGTGAGGGAAACCAGGAGAGAGCTCTGTGAAGGCAGAAGACAAGCGAGGAGGGAGATCGCCTCTCTTGGAGAAAGTCTCTGCATTCAGAGAGAGGAGAATGCTGCGAGGCTTTCTGCCATGGAGGATCACTGGAGAGAAGTGATCCGGGTCATAGAGGAAAATGCTGCCACAAACCTGAGGGAATCTGAGGAGAAGTGGCAGAGGAGACTGAGCCAGCTGGAGGAGGAGATGAAGGAAAATAGAACCTTTGTCGGCACCTTGATTCAGAAAGTGATGGCAGTCACGGGGGAGCACAGAAACACCATGATCCTCTTGAGCCAAAACCAGTCAGAGCTCTGCCAGAGCAGGAAGAAATGGGAAAGCAAATGTGACGCTCTGGAGGAGAGCTGCAGGAAGCAGCTGACTGAAAAGGAGGAGAGCTGGCAGAGGACAGTGCAAGAGATGGAGAGAAAGAACGAGCTGGGGAAGATGTGGCTGCAAAAAGAAGAAGAGTGGAGACAGAAGACCAGAGCGCTGGAGGACGAGATCAAATGTCTGACCAGAGAGAGCGGCCAGCTTCAGGTAAACTGCCTCTACTGACTTTGTGGCTTTGAAGTAAATGAACAGTCCAACATTCTAAGGAAATATTTTTTGTTTGACGTCTTACCCAGAGTCAGATAAGAAGACAGAGTTTGGTTAAATCTCTGCATTGGGTACAGATATACTACTATTCTTTCCTACAACTAGTAGCTAAGCACAAAGGCTGTATGGGGGGAAAGTGTAGCTTCTACCTAACTTAAATAAACCTTTAAACATTTGGGGAAATACACTTGTCGAGAGTTAGAGCATAAGATCAATACCACTCTCGTTTGGAGCTAGAGCCAGGAGGCAATTAGCCTAGCTTATCATCAAAACTGGAAGCACCTGAAATACACCTACAAACACCTCTAAAGCTTTGTAATTAACATGTGGAATAGAATTTGTTTAAATATGCACAGAAATGTAGAAACAGCCACCCGTTATACGGGGAGCAGTGAGTGCTGACTTCCTGACGTATTGTCGTCCCGGTGAGGTTGCCAGGCAACCAGCGGAGATGCTGCACAGAATGCTGGGTGGACGGATAATTGTTATTTGTCTAAAATAGCCAGATAAAGTCACCCGTAAAATCGCAATTTGTTGTTTTTACATTCTTTGTGATTTTTTTTCGAGTGATTTCTAGAGGTGCTGTTTTTAAACAGACAGACTAGATGTTTCCACCTGTTTCAGGATTTACACTAAACTAAGATAAGCTAATCACCTTGTTGCTGTAGTTCTGTTCTCCGCAAGAGCAGTACAACAATGTCACACTACAGTCATCTTTGCTCCTGACAGACAACTGTTATTTTTGCACAGCAGCTAGAGGCCCTGGTCAGGTAAACGAAAGAACAAGTTGTTTTAGGCATTTGAACAAACCACCAATGCCATTTTTTTCCTGGGGAGGACGGTTTCCTCTTGAATACCTTTCTGTGGGTTTGATGGCAAACAAACAGATTTCCACAAACTGTTGGACTCTTCTTTCAATGGCTTGTTCAATTCTGAGTTTTAGATTACTTCAGAATAAACTTCAGAAGAAAAATAAAACGTGTCTTCTGCATGTTTTCAGGGTCTTAAAAAGAAGAAACGGAAGCAGTGGTGGAAGAGACGCTTTATGTTTAGAAGAAGGATACAGCAGAACGCAGGAGGTACATCAGGGGAGACTGCTTTGCTTCTGGCTCCGTCCAAAGAAAAGTAAGAAGACAGTCCCCACCCCCTGTCCTCTCCTCTCTCCTTGATGAATAAAATAAAGACTCTACTCAGTTGTACTCAGTTGTCGTTTGAAGCTTTAATACATATTGCTGAGGGGAGTGTCATGCAGCATGCGAATACACAGTAGCCTCCAAGGAGGAAATAAGAGCAGAGTTTTTAAAGTTTTGGGCTGATGCTCACACTCACACACACACACACACACACACACACAAACACACACACACACACACACACCCCCCACCCCCCCACACACACACACACATACACACACACACACACACAAACACCCCACCCCCACACACACACACACACATACACACACACACACACACAAACACCCCCCCCCCACACACACACACACACATACACACACACACACACACAAACACCCCCCCCACCGCCCCCCCTCCCCCCCCACACACACACACACAAAAACACACATATGAGTGGGACACCACTTGCATTCCACCCATGTAAGTGTATTTGTCTGCGTGTACACTGTCACAGTCCGATATTCAATAGTCATTGTCTGAGTCAGAGGTTGTGCTTTTGTATGGAAAAGGGAAGTATCCAGTGAGAGGATGAGAAAAGATCTGGGCTGTCAGTACTGCCTTTGTCGGTGTGTAATCATTGTAGAGTCCAGATCGGGAATTATTAGACTTGAAAGTCGAGTTTATCAGTAGATTAATGTATGCCTGCCAAGAATTAACGCTATGTTTACACTGGTTAGTTACGAACTAATTATCATAAATCTTAGTACAATTTATAGTACTTGAGGCTGTTGGAAATTTCATTAGTATTGCAGTTGTTTAGTCATTAAAATTTAAATTTTCACCTGATGATAGCGCTGGATGAAAAGTTAGACAGTTATTTAAATTTATCCTGAGAGGAACATAAATGTCTTTGCATAGTTTCATGGTAATTCAACGGATAACTGTGAAGACATTTCATTCAAAACCACAAACATCAACTTCAGTCAGGACAACAAAGTCCCTGTCCATCTTCCACCACAGGTTGAAAACTCACTGTGTCAGACCCTTGGAGCACTTGCACTGTAGCACTAAAAAAGCTTATAGCTGCTTGGGAGGGAAGCACACAAAAATATGATAACATCTAGCACTTGTTTCTACAGAGGTTGAATACACCCATTATTAGTTGCTTTGGACAAATGCCAAATGGCCATGATTTTTTTAAATGTTATAAAATGTAAAGCAGGACAAGATCAGTTCTTCTTGGCTGTATGTGGGCTTCATCCCTTTCCTCCTCACGGGCTCCAAGGCTCTATTGGGTGGTCATGAGGAGGTGTTGCAGGATGGGAAAGGAGGCATAGGGGGATTAACAGTGGTGGGGAGGGTTTGGGAGCATCTCTGCGGGCATATGTCATTTGTCTACAGTAGTGAAATGTGACATTTGAACATTCACTGCACTGCAGCATCTAAGAGCATCAAAGGGCTTCAGGTCACAGCCGGATGTTGCTTGGCTGTGTCTGTCAGAGGCCCCACATTTATTACAACACTTAAGCTAACAAAATGTTGGCAAGTTCAGATTGTGTTTTTAGTATAGTTGGTAACTACAGGACAGCTTTATTCCAGTTTTTGGTATCTTTGGTACAATACATGCTTTCCTTATGAATTTACAGTAATATTGGGCACACAAACACCTTACCTGTGAAAATGACAACAGCATTTATAGCTCTGTAAGTTCAATTGTTGCTATAACAGACTTTACATAAACTTGCCTGAAGTGCTTAGGCTACTCAAACTGTATCATCATTTACATCATTACTGTAAGGAAATATTTTATCTTTGCAGGACCACTCTCTTCTCACTGTAACAATGGGTCGGATTACAGTTTTGGTTTTCCAGATTACAAACTCCACTCCTATCAACCAGACAGCTGTTAAGATAAACCCCACTACCTGCCCAGCACCAAATGGCAGACAGACAAAGTTTGCGACAAGCCGGTGAACACAGTGGAGCATTCCCCAGCAGAAGAGCCGGCTATTGGTGATGGAGACCAAAACAGAGCTGAAAGGAGAGTTAATGTTGGACTTACTTTCATCACATGGACACCAACGCAACTCTGTGAATGCTAATGTTGCTCCGTGTTTGCTGGATGCGTAAATTAATAGGCAACACGTTGGCCATAAAATCTTTCAAAGGTGATAATACAGTATATCAGTGGAGAGGCCAAAATTACAATAGAAAATAAATAAATGCAGCTTTCAAGTCAGAATGATGATAGACATTCAGCTGACATTTGGGTTGAATCCATCATTACATTTTCTCTTTGGAAACTTTAGAGCTCACTTGTATAGATTTGCTATAGTGTCTTTGTATCTTTGTAATTATACTTGACTTTCCTGTGTTAATACCTATTTATTCTATGTTTCATTTCTTGCTTTAATATTTGCTTAATAATATTGTAATTACTTTTGCTGTGTGTTGTATTTTATCTGCATGTAAAGCCAGGGTAACTTTAATTTTAAATGAGTAAGTGATGATGTTTGTCATTATTTATGACCCACAATCCTTTGTGCAATGAAAAAGCCATTCCCTGGATCACGTGGTATTATCACTGAGGCGGAAATGAAAGTTAACTAGCGACAGCAGCGGAGCACAGCTGAAAAAGGTACGGGAAGGACTACATTTAAGCCTAATTTGTTTGTGTTTCCATAGATTTAGGGTCTTCAGGCGTGAACCAGGTAACTACCAATGCAGCATAAGTTGTTGTCAGGTGACTAGAACAGGTTTTATCGGCATGTCCTTTCATAAAATCCCCCCACGAAGCTCGCTCGCTAACAGTTAGCTTCTTGTAGGTGAAGGTAGCCAGAGTTAGCCATATCGGACCGGATATGTCGCGACTGTCCCTTCAAAACAAAATGTCATAAGGCTGACAGTGCTGGGAAGACAAGTATCGTCTGGTTTACAGTGTTGTAAACCAGATGCTGAGAGCTGCCTAATGCTATTTTCTTTCAGTAAAAAATCGCTTCTCAATGTAGTGTGTGATTTCTCTTGTGTGCATTGTGTTATTCACGATACGTATACACAGCTAAAGTTTGCTATATTTGTCAGTTGAGTTTTAGTTTGAAAAAGATGACCGGAAGTTAAGTGTTTTCGTGGCCTGTCTTGACAGTGATGCATAGAAATGCCTTGATCATCTTCCGTGTTTGTGTTGTGTGCGCAGCAAACAAGGGTATTTAAATACGGGGACAATGAAATCTGTCTAGCAGGGACATTGAAATCTTCATGAGTTGACATGAAGTTCAGCCAGTAACCACTGACCACTGGATTTAGCTAACGCTGCGTAGCCAGTCAGCTTGTTTCACAAGGTTGACGGCAGATGCTTTTGTTGTGATTGCTTCGATCTGTTTTGTCTGCAGCAGCCCGGAGCCAGACCTCAGGTGGTCATTTGATTAATACAGCACTTAACAGTTATAGCTTCTATTATGGCCAGGTCACATCTGGCCATGCACCACTTGTTTTTGTCTGGTCTCAAGCTGAGGTGCCAGCAGCAGTCACCTTGGTGCTGCAGCAAGTAACGTTACACTGACGACAGGATGAGGATCCCCTCCACAAACCAGGGTTAGGGTCTTTTCTGGATATACAAATTAAAGGTCAGTGTTACCAATAGATTCAGACTACAGTTCAGTTAACTGCGTATTGTCCTTACATATGCAGTTCGCTTTGCATTCAGTCCAGCAGGCTACATCTCTGACTTTGCTCAAGGTGATGATGATGGGGTCTGATGAAGGTCTTGGCACTCAATACGTCTGATGGGGGAATAAATCTCCCCCTTTATAGAAATTCATCTGGTCAGGCTGCTGAAAATATACCTGAAATATATATGTTGTTTCTGTAAGGGTTATTTTAATGTTGCAATGAAGTGACAATATGTTGTAATGTTGTGTGTGTGTTTGTGTATGTGTGTGTGGGGTTGTTTTTCAGAGCTGTGAGGTCATGGCAGCTGCCAGTGTGAGCAGACCTGGCGGTGCCCAGACCACTGAAAAGTCTCAGTTGATCTTGAAAGGTAATTATCTGTGTTATGTCATCTTACTGGGACAAACTGGTACAAATAATGGAATGGCATGTCCTTCCAAAATGGAGACCAAACGGGAGAATTTTTCCACGCTGCAATGTTACAAGCAAAAAACGTGTGTGGTTCATCTCAGAAATCTTCTCCAATTGGGTATAAGAAGTCTACTGAGTTTCTATTAAGTGCCTCTTTTTGATTCAGTGTGTCCAGCCATGGTGGCTCTGCACAGCAGGCAGCATGATGTCACCTGTTCTGTCCATCCATAAGAAACATGAACATAATTTTATGTATGACACATTATAACTTATGAAATTTCTTGAAACAATGGTCAACCTGACACCTCACAGACTAAATCTATCTGGTCAGTTTTGCACTCATTGCTGATGGTCAGAGGCCATTTTTTCTAACTCCCATGATTTCCACAGCTAACCTGCTGTTCAGACCTTGTTCAGACAGGATGTGCAGCAGATTCACAGATTTCTTTTAAATGGGAAAGGCATTAGGACACAACAGTTAGTGTCAGATACATGTTTATTTGTGCATACTGTATTGTCGATTATTCTTGTGTGACTTGTGAAAACTACTGTGTTGTGTTGTAAACACCAGGTATAAATGTTTAACAAAGTACAGTGACTTTTGGCCGATTGTCATTCAGTTTACATTCACACTGGAAGCCTTAATGATTGAGTTTGATTAACTGCTCAGACCAGATTTTATTTATTTTTTGACTTTAAGTCACTATTTTGAACTGACATGCATATACAAAGGACCTCTGACAAATATGTAACATTCAGAATACTCATGTGGGTTCACAGTAACTAAAGTTATCAGATATTGTGGCGTAATGCATCTCAGGTAGCTAACAACCTGGTGGATCAGATAAAATACAGTCTAACTCATTGTGATATTGTCATATTATCCAGTAATGGCCACTTCTTTTTTTTCGCTTCAGCCTTTCACTTCGAGTTTTGCTTGTATTCAAACCTTTCATATAATTACGTGGTCTAACATCTATCTGTCCAGCAGCAGAACACCTCCATCACAGCTGGCGCCTGCACAAAGGAATGACTAGCGTTACACTGGATTAATGTGAAATTCACATGATTTCTGATTAATTCACTGACAAATCAGGTTTAGGAACACACAAGCAATCCAAGCAAGAATTGAAAATTACACGTTTTTTCCCCCCTCACAGTCAGAATCAAGGGATAAAACACAGTTCTGGTCCACTCTCACTTGCAGTGTGAATGTACTGAATATTAATGTAGAGTGGTGATGAAAATCGCCGGTGCTGGTCAGGTGATTATTGCCTCTTGTGCTCCATGAAAAACCTTAGGATATGCGACTTATAATAGTATTATGCACTTAAAAGTATCTCAGTGTGTATTTCCCTTTAAGACAGCACACATTGTAGTTCTGCATTTTAACATAAATGCTATGTTCAAATGTTTCTAGTTAATGGTAAAACTAACACACGGCTTGTCTCAATGAAGTGGACAGTAAGCATCAAATAGTTAAAACTGCCTCATAATGAATCTGTTTCTTATTTTTCTAGTGTTGTATTCGTTGTATTCAAGTTAATTAGTGCTGACGAACTCTTAAGCGAAATATCTGGCTATTCAGTCGCTAAATGTTCCACTGTGTTCACCAGCTAGTCACTAAAAGTGTCTGTGTGCTGTTTGGTGCTGAGCCAGTAGTGTACATTGGGGTTTTAGAGCTTTTTCACTGAAAACAGTGGCTTGCTGTGGCCAAAAATGAGCGGTCAGAGTGTGAACATAAACGTTAAAGTTGCAAACCAGACAGCTAAACAGTGAGCTGAAACTCAGTATAAAGCTTCAGAGTCAGGTGACACCTTTCACATTGTCACAGTTTTTTTCGCTTTGTCATTTGTTACATTGTTATAGCAAAAATATTGATCACGACTATTAAACTATAAATTCTGACTAATTCAGCACTGCACACAATGGTTGTATAATAGGACATCCCACGGTACATGTACTAGGTATCCTACACTCTCAGCAGGCACAGAGTACAATGTTATCATAGTAGCTAGAAATTATGGCCAAATCTTTGAAAAAAATCTTTTAATTAACCAAATTATTATTTAATGGTATAATGTAACTCAAGTGAATGTTAACTTGCGTCTTAGCATAAAGCACTAGAATTACATTGATGATCTTTGTGTCCATGTCTCTCCAAAGCCTTGTTCTCCTAACAAGCCAAAAACATACACTGTGACCAAGGTCTTCCTCTTTCCTACACGACCAGTCTTATTTCACTCCATCACAGTTAGGTCACAACCTCTCACTGTCATTCACTGTTGATTGTTTGAGGTCTGACTCACCTACTGATTTGCTTCACTATTGATGTTGCTTTCAACCACTGTCTACATTTTCTCCACCCCTCCCACACCCCCTCTCACTCTGTTGAAACCTACTCTTGATTCCTCTATTATTTCTGGCACTTTTCCACCTCTCTGTTTCACTTCCTTCTCTTCTTCAGGATGAGTCACAATTTTTTTGCCCAATATTAAGAGTTCAGAGATCGCCTGTCTCAGCCAGCATGTGTCTGCATATGTCTCGTTTGTGATAGGAAGGAGCGCAGACAGAAGTGTTTTTTTTTTTCCCTCTGTCACCATCTATTCATCCAACCACTCACCCTGATCAGAGGTACCCTTAAAAAAAAAAACACTGCCAGGCTGTGTGTCTTTCGGTTTGCAATCCAGAAGTGATTCAGGACGAACAAATCGGCTCGCATATGACTGACACATGCTGTAACAAGATTCTCAGCAGGCCTACAAGAATTCAAAGCCACTAAGCCTGTCTAAGCCCAGCTGTAGACTTTTACCACTGTCGCAGGCTTCAGTAGTGCTGAGATTCAGTGAAATATAACTAAATCTTGAGCAGTGTATTTGGAAAAGGTCACTGAGTTTCATCTGTTTGCTGTAAGAAGCCAGGGGAATATTGGGAAGTTTCATTTTTCAGCATCTGTACATCGCGTTTCGTACATTTATTTCATTAAGTTGTGAATCACATCAAAAATATACAAGAAAGCATTTTTTTCTACTGCAGAAGCACTCTGGTGTAGGTATTGAAAGTCCTTGAAAAGTCATGGACCCTTCTGCCAGGCATGCAATGTGATCACTTCCCTCCAAGGTCCACACACTGGTTTATGGTATTTTTTTAACATCAAAGCCTCATTGTGACCATTTAATGATTTTCCTTGATCCCAGTCTCATGAAAATGAAGTGGTATCTCAGATGTTTTTTCTTCTTTCCACTAGAGGGCAATGTTTATATTTGTTAGGTCCTAAATCTATACAACATTCTAACTGTAAGGAGGTTTTGAGTACTTATTGTGTTCACACTGGATAAGTGACAAAATTAAGTGTACTCAAAAAACCCAAACTGTTGATGGACACAAAATAAAGCTAATTGTGAATAATAGTAAAATGGTCCCAGGAACAACTCAAATCCAAAAACAATGCTTCAATTTTTGGAAAAAATCGTCTTAGCTGAGTTTAATTGGCAGTGTCATTTTAAAGTTGCAGTTTGATTGATTGTTTGGTGGAAGTAATATATAATTTCCTGTTAGTGTAGAACAGTGAAGTATGTTGATGTCTTGAATGCAAACAAAAATCTGTAGCTTCAATTCTCACTGAAAACTGCTGGTTTGCATCGTCTCCGTGAGCTGTAACAAAGTTAAGGACTCTGTGAAGCTGATTACATACATTTCATCAGTAACACCAGAAGTACAAACTTATTAGAAGAAATGGTAAAAAAATCTTATGGTTAATTATCTGAAAACATTTGAAAAACAGATTTACAGTTTACAGTTAATAAAATAAACATTTTAACCTTTGATCCTAGAGACCTGTCTGCTTTCACTTTACTACTGTTATATGAAGCTTTGATAAAAATAAGTTATATTACGTCACATAGCTGCACTTTAGCACCGAGACACAGAAACTTCCTGATCACTGAACCTGGCAGGACATCAGAGGTAGATTGTTGGCACAGACATGCCCAGCAAAGTAAAAAAAATAAATAATGCTGCTACAATGGCTTTTTCCTAAAATTGTTTGGAAATGGTATGCTGGAGCATATGTAGGGCAGTGTATAAAATCATAAAATGTTCTGTCAAAATGGGCAACATGGAAACACATTACTTCCCTCCACTTTAAACAATTTCTTCTCATCTTATCTTAAAGCAAAGGTATAAAGCAGGGTTGCTTCTAACCCTGGTTAAGATACAGTATACATCAATGAACTGGCAAAACTGGAACAGTTAGACAGACAAGGCAATTTTATTTACGTAGCGTATTTCATTACAAGTAAACTTAATGTGCTTTACATTAAAATGCATGTATGGACACACAAGCACCCAAAGACAATAAGGAGCCTACATCCACCCTACAGATATAGACAAAGGACCAGAGGAGCAGAATAACTAAAAGCACATTGACTAGATGTAGATCTTATTCTAGGTGCAGTTATCCTACCGCCACCTAATAAGAGGGATCTGACTGGATTGTAGTCAGTGAGCAGGTCAGAAGTGCTTCAGAGACGACATGTACAATTTAAAAATTGAATCTGTATTTCACTGTGAGCCAATTAAGTATTTTAATTACTGGATTAAAATGTGTGTCTTTGCTTGTACATGTGAGAATGCTGGCTGCTGTGTTTCAGATGAGCTGGTTTACGTTTCCTCTGTTAGATACTTAAATTACAGGCCTTCCATTTGCAGATGCCCTAAATTTAGGGGCCCCATCCCACTGGATGAAACAGAGTGGGACAGTATATTATTTAAAAGAAATTGCAGATGAGGTGTTGTTGATACGAAAGCTAAACCTTTGACTCTTAACACACACATTAAATAAAAATACGCGTCTTTATTGTGGTTGGACTGTGGCCACAGTCACACTGTGTATCCTAGTCTACTCTACTCTCTCCCATGTGACACTCCATCCAACTCTAGCTCTGTGTTTTTGACCTGTCCAGTAGATGAATAAGTAATACAAAAAGAACACCTTTTAAACTCCCCACTGATTCTAATGTATTCTTTCATAATTTTTTTCTTTAATCTGTGTGTGTGTGTGCCTGTGTGTGCCTGTGTGTGCCTGTGTGTGTCTGTGTGTCTGTGTGTGCCTGTGTGTGTCTGTGTGTCTGTGTGCACGGGCACGCTCAGTGGTTTCAGCGAAGCCCCAGTCTCCCAAGCTGCCAAAATGTCACTCTCGGCTCAGCTCCTTCGTCGAGGTGACTGCCGACGGCCTGACCAGTGAAACCAAAAAAACAGGCAAACGCAGTGGACACCTCGAGCTGCAGTGGAATGAAGACCTCACCCTGTAAGAACGCCATTTTCCACACACGGCCAAACACACACACTGACTTTTTTTTATGATCCTGTATTTTGTTGTTTGTCAACATGTTCAAACAGTTATATAGAAACATAGAAATCTGTTGCGTGCATCCTACTCTGTTGTTACGTGTGTACTGATATAGGCAGCGAAGGAAAGAATCCAAATACCAGAATATTCCCCTCTAGTAGAAGTGCTATACCTTGGTTATTACAATAAAACTCAAAAGTTAATTTAAAACATTTCCTGGGATAAAACAAAAAAACACATACACATAATAAAATGTAGCAAAGCTAAAAGATTGTGTCAGTTATTGTGCTAATGAGGTGTTGTGCCTCGGTGTGTGTGTGTCTGTGTGTGTGTGTGTGTGTGTGTGTTTTCATATTGCCTTGTGTTTCACAGTAATGTGACGCCTCAGAGTCGTCTGGATCTGAAGCTGTGGAGCTGCCACACCTTGAGGAAGGAGCTACTGGGCAGTGCCACCATAGATCTGCTGGACACACTGCGCACACACGATGGCAAGAGTAAGGACACACACAGAAAACTATGTATGAAACATTATGATAGATTTCTCCACTGTGTAATAAGGTATTACCTAACTTCTAAGCAGTATTTTAACAAATGAGAATGAGAACAATAGACAAATATGAATTAACAGCATGTATGCAGGAAACATAATATATTTAATATAGAGAATTTGAAATGAAAGAGAAGTGTCGCCTGTGTTGCTTATAAAAGTGTTTTCTTCTGAACCTGTTCCTCTCAAAATAAGATTTTGGGATGTGTTCGGGTCCTCCTTTAACAGTTACTGCTTATAACCAAAAAGGTTGAATTGTAGGACAGTTCCCAAAGTATGAAAGTGATGTACCACTAAAATGATAACATGTCCAGCAGGGACCATATTCTGGTCTGCCACACTGTAAATGTTTTATCTTTATGAAACACCTGATAATATTCTTCAGTAGAATCTCCTCCATTGTCCTGAGCTTCAGTACATTTACCTGACTCATTCAGGTTTCCTCTGGAATTCTAATGTATTTGTCAAAATGGTGGCTAACTTGTGGAAATCAAAACAAATCTTGCTTTTCGAAGTTACTGTGTCAGGGACTTGCTGGAAGCTGTCTAATCCTGTGTTGGAGGAGATTGAGCTATATGACGTATGGGCCTCAGGGGTCCGTTGCTTAAATCTGGCAAGACCGAATTTCCCTTCATATTCCACCCGTTAAAAAGATGTGCATTACTAGATATTTAAAATTGTGTAACCTGTGCCACTACATTATGTGAGTTATTTGTACTCATTGTGAAACTATATTTTCCCTGAATAAAATACAGTTACAATAATTAATTCTGGCAATTTCTGATCATAAAACAAGTTACATGTGGCTAAGCATTCAGGGTGCAGTGGGGCGGCCATCCACTGTTATCACTGTGGAAGATAATAGAATGTGGGTTCAAACTGTTTTTTTCATTTTAGAGCAATAACGGAGGATGTCCGATTTCCTCCCTTCCATCTCTCCTCACCCTCTCCTTTCCCTCCAACTCAACCTTTCTCTCTCTCCCCACCACCTATGTCCTCTATCTTCTCAACCACTGATCCTCTCCCTCTCTCTCTCTCTCTGCCGTTCCTCCTCCCCCCTCTAGTGGAGAACGTCCAGCTGAGTCTGGTGCTGCAGACGGAGAACAAAGGCTCGGTTGTAGCGGGAGGGGAGCTCAACGTCTGTCTGGACGGCATGGTTGTTGATCTGGGCTCGCTGCCCAATGGCAGCACGGCAGCAGACAGTGAGTCCCGCCTTTACCACACACACACACACACACACACACACACGCACTTCCAGAGAAGTGAAGGTAATAACACAGAAATGCACACCTAAAGAAGCACTCACATGCATATCTGTCATGAAAAAAATATCTAACTTCAGAGTGGTGACTTTCATGTGTTATGGAAAATAAAGAACTCCCTTAAAGAAGTAATAAAAAATAAAAGTGAAAATTATCCTTGTGGGGATTTTAGGAAGAGGTCAAGCCCAGAAAATAAGGTATAAACATCATGTCAGTCACAATCTCAACATAAAAACAAGAGAGAGGGCAGAATACAGCAATGCAACATTCTTAAAGAAAAAAAAGAATTTAATGGTGAATATATTGTATGAAAATTTAGAAAACTTGTCTCAAAGTAAATTAAATCCATAACAAATACATAAAAAAACAGTTGGACTTCCTAAACATGTCATAAACCCCATGGATAAACACAAAAATGCAAACCCAAGCTAACATCAAGAGTGGTTTCTCCATTTGTGAAAAGTTGGCATTTTGGAAATACACGGATTTCACTCATCAGCGAAGACATATTAAAGTGAACATTCACACTCTGTTTTCTCAGAAATCCAGACAACTTATTAGTACAGTGGTCCTGTCTCTCTTAAAGGTCTGTTAATACTGCCAACAACCACACACATGCACATGCATTTGTCCATACAGTTGGATGCTTGTGTGTCTCTTCACTCTGGTAATGAGTGTTCCCCTACTTGGAAAAAGCCAGAGGTCTGACATTGTGTAAATGGCAACTTTCCAAAGTCACTTCTTACCCACATGGCTTTGAATTAATAGTGTTTTGGTATTTGTTATGGTGAAATGAGGGTTTGGAGTCTTGTTGTTGTATGACAGGATTGTGCAATTGTATAACAGAATATTGTTATGGTGTTATTTGACCACTTAAAGTTTATATTGTTTATAATGTTATATTGAAGTAAAAAAAATAGGTGAGGTTAAAAGACTTAATCAACAATCAGTTGTTGCTGTTGTCAATCTCAACAAATTCCCCTTTACTGGCCCCATGTCAACTCAACTCTGCAGCTCCGCAATGCTCTCCCACTGCAGTATATGTCTAATCTCTGCTGTGACATCCCCATGCTTCAGGGCTCTTCTCATTAGGAAAAGTTACATGTTTCACGGCGCAGACTCAAATTGCACGTTTCCTGTTGTAACCCTTACACAGTCCTTTCAAATGTTAGGTCAGCTCAACACAGTTATTTAAAAAAAAGCCCCACTTTCACTCCATGGTTTGTCCATGGGAATATGATCTTTTTACATATTTTATATTGGCTTTTTCTAGACTATTCTGATTTATTAACTTTAAAAACTGCTTTTACTTGCTTTATGTGTAAAATAGAAAAGCGGAATAGTGCAAGATAACTGCTACTTCTGAAGTATTTGAATTGAATCACCCTGTGTGCCTTTTTAGTTGTTTGGTGTGTAGCTTCAGTCTAACCTGACAGCAATACAACCCAATTTGCCCAAGGGTTAGGGTTAGCCTATGCATGTATTTATTTATGTATTTATTTCAGCAAAGCCTGGGTTTTCAGTGGAGAGTATGGACGATGTTTAAATAGTGTGTCAGAAGGTTTTCTGTCCCGCCAAGAATAGCATGTTAAGAATAGTGTTAAACTTAATATTGACTATGTACAGCAGCACTATTGTTACCATATCAGCCTTCACCAACATGTATTCACTGAACTTGTGGCATTAGAGAACACTTAATCTCCAAGTGTGTATGTTACTATTCCCAAACCATTATAAAATCATTTCATAACCCTTAGAGGAAGGATTTCAAACCCTCCACAGACTTATTGACTCTCTGTCAACAGTACTTCCCACTCCCAGTCACTACACTAACATTTTACTTTCCCTTTATGGTTTGGAAGCAAGTACTAGGTGTCTTTTTAACAAACATACAGTTATTAAGCTGCTCTTAAAACCATAGCCACGTCCATGCATCCATCTCGTCTCTGTGTAACACACAAACATACATACACACATAGACACACACACACACACCCACATACACAAGGCTTTTCATAGAGTGCCACAGAGAGCCCACAGTGTATTCTGCTGAATGGACACAGGGCCAGCAGTAAAGGCCAAGGCCTGCCACAGCATGGGCTGTATAAATGTGTCTCCTTGTGACTGTGGATGTGTAGAGAGGTTAAGAGGAGGTGTATTATGGCTGTTTGTGTTTGTGTGCATGTTGTTGTACCGCATGTCTTCACAAGGAGCAAGCAAGATGAGAAAACTCCTGTGAAGGGGTGGTGTTTTGCAAGTCCTCACTTGTTTAGGGTTTGGATACACACAGCTTTTGATGGATGGTGGATTGGTAAATACCTAAACATTTTAGGTAAAAACTTTACCAATTTACATATTATTTTCAGTTCACCAAAATCACTGGCGTGTCTGTGACTTATTTCCCATTGCTGCACAACTATTACCTGATTAATTCCACTGTCAGGAAAAAATACCATGAAAATGATTGAAATGATTGCTTCCCACGATCTGGGAGCTGTGACCTTCCAGTGGTCGCAATGTAAATAATAGGACACAAATATGGGATAAAAATTTATCTCTATTCTTTGCTTTTTTTGGTGAAATATTGGATAGTTTTTCCTGTTTGGGATTTCAGCTTGTAGACTTGTAATACCATTGACGAGGAGTAACAAGGGGACACTTAAAAAAAAAAAGGGGGGGGGGTAACTGGCCAAAATTATTGGGAACCACTATTTTAATAGAATAGTTTGACATTTACCACAAGTTTGATGATAAGATTGATACCACTCTCATATCTGTAAACTCAGGTCTGTAATTTAGACGTGTGTGCAGGTCAAAGGTTAACATAAAGTGAATAGAGCCCTCCCCCCCAGTTTTCTTTATGGTCTGTTGTTTGTAGTTCTCTTAAAACTCTGTACACACACACACACACACACACACACACACACACACACATAATCGCAGACATCAGGAGTGCTTTTGTGTAATTTGTTTCTGAGAATTGCGTAATTGAGCCTCATTGCTTGCAGCTCAGCAGTACAATCGCCTCCTGTGATCCCAAAGCAGTGTGCATGGTAGCGGGGGGGTTTCCTCTCCTGGCTTGCAGGGGCAGTGATGACAGAGGATGTGTGTGTGTGTGTGTGTGTGTGTCTGTGTGTGTGTGTGTGTGTGTGTGTGTGTGTGTGTGTGTGTGTGTGTTGGGGGAGGAGAGGTTAGTGAACAGAGGGCTGAAGTGTGCCCTCTAAAACCAGGGTCTCAAGTTGAGGCACTTGTCTTTGTATGTGTGTGTTTTCTGGTCTCATGACCGTGCAAGATGCAGGCGGGCGTATTCATGGGTGTGCATGTACATGTGTTTTACATTCAGCAATGTGTGTGTGCAGGCATATGTGAGCTGCCCAAATGTAGGAAATGTATAAAGGTGGAAGTGTGTTGCCTTCTGGTGGTGTTAAGGCGCTCTGTGTTCTTGCTCTGAACGCACCTCTGTTAGTTTGGAGGTTTTACTCATTTCCCCTGGCAGCTTTTCTGACACATGCATACACACACACACACACACACACACACACACACACACACACACACACACACGCGCGCACATAGCGGCCTTCATAAACAAACCCTTGTAATAAAAAATGGGAAGAAACAGAGGCCAGGGCAGAAAGATTTCAACTCAGGGAATATTGGCACGCTTTGTAAAGGTTAGATGCTCAGATACACACTCCACCTATACACAGGTTGCCATCCTACAGAAGCAAAAGCCACATGTACACTCACAGATTGTCCACATAGACACACCACTGACTGATCCTGGACACATCATGCTAGAATCTGTACATTAACAGGCTATATGAGACAAAAGTACGGCAGGACAGTGTTACGGCTGAATGAAAACCTCTTTTTTTTTTAATTTAAACTGGCAGTGTCCTGGGTTTAGACTAGGACTGGGTGAAATTGATATGGTCCTCTCTCATGATGTATGTAATGTTATCCCACTAATATGTCACAAAATGTAATGTGTTCCCTTTCAAAACATTCATTTAGATGTGTCACTCATGCCAGAGAACTGGGATTACACAAAAAAAGTTTTGGGTCCATCCATAGCAGCTGCTGAACTGAAATGTACCCACTGTTGTTTTTTTTAGTGTAGTTTAGCTGTTGAGGTGTTTTTGTGTCTGAAGATGATCGCTGACCGGAAATTTGTTTTTACACACTTGCATGTGCACACGGAAAGACACACAGCAGACCAGTAATTAGACTTGTGGCGTTAGGAGGGAGGGGGTGATGAACTCAGTGAGCAGGCTATGACACAATGGTTTCTCCTCAAGACCACTGTTTATTTTTCTCTATGTCCATCGGGTCTGCTCACAAGAAGCCCTTTCATAGCCACAAAACAGCACACTTACTGTGTGTGTGAGAGACTGAGCGAGTGAGTCAGTGAGAGATTACCTGTTTGCTTTACTTTAGATAGCAGGATATATAGGTGTGTAAATATGGATACTGTTTGAAGCTGTCATGCCTTTGGCGTAAGTGTCTTACACATAGGAAGGTGCTGTGTTTGTGTGTGCAAAGGAGAAAGTGAGTGTTAATGAAAAGCATGTTCGGCCTGTGGTTTTCAGTCACAGTTGGGACTGAGCATATAGTCACACATTCCCTCACACCACCATGACCGCATACCACTACGCACACACAAACACACACACACGTTTGTACAGCTATACTTGTTAGGACATTCATTGACATAATGCATTCCCTAGCCCCTTACCCTGACCTTAACCATCAAAACTAAATGCCTGACCCCAACCCTTACCCTAACCTTAACCTAAACTTAATTCTAACCTGAACCTTAAAACCAAGTCTTTAACCTCAAACAGTCCGTTGAAGGTGTCTCAGAAAGTGAGGACCGCCCAAAATGTCCTCACTTTCCAAAAATGTCCTCACTCCCATGGTCTAAAACTCAAACTGGTTCTCACAAAGATAGTTGTACAAGAGCACACACACACACACACACGCAGAACAGACTACACAGAACATTCAAGGATGAATGGTCTCTATTAAACCACTAACTGTACTTCCATAGCCACATGTCAAGTCTTTATGGATTTGATTATTCAGGAACCTCACTATGAGAACTTTCTCATTTTCTACACAGCTCTGGAGAGGGCCGGTAACCTCCACGATTTTCAAAGTGGGACAATAGAACCTCTAGAGGGACTGAAACTAATGCAGTGTTGGGGAAACTCTGTAGCTGAGAGAGTTTTAATGATGAATTCTGAAGTTTCAGCCAGTGTTGCAGCTAGAGGCAGCATTGTTTATAAAACTTTTTTTGTGCCAAAGTTAGAATCTACTGACAGGTTTTTTTTTTCTTTTTCTTCTCATTTCTTGGAAGATCAGATGTTTACTAAATGTTAATTTGAATAGTCACATTGACAAGTTACTGTCATTACTATAGAAGTAAATGGCATACTTTACATTTATTGCCAAGTTGGCAGTATAAAGATGATAGGAAATGAGAGTAGAGAGAGGCAGGGAATGACCTTACAAAGGTCCCCGGCCGGACTCAAACAGGCAACGTTGTGGTTCATGGTCAGTGCCTTAACCTCTAAGATACCAAAGGGTCCCATGCTATTATACTACTATCTTTTTCCAGAAAAGATCTACCTTATAAAAGGTGTTTAGAAAACAATGCTGCAATGTTAATGCTTTAAAGGAGAAATCCACATATTTTACACATCAAATGCCTATTTACAATTTGAAGCTGCATTTGGTACTACTAGTGCATTATGGGTAATGTAGACACAAGGTTTTGACAAGGAAAAAAATTGTTGAGTTCAACAATGTTATAGGATTTAACAAACACTTAAGTATGTGGTTAAAATCATCTCATTCCAAACTATGTGACCTGTATGTACTGAACTCTTCGTTTTATCTTTATGGATATTCAGACCCAGACTCATTATAGTGGTATATAGATGTATTGTGCTTAATTTTATGCACATTTTCCCAAAATTCAGCCTGACATTTTTGGTATATTTGGAAACATTGTGATCTCCACTAGTCTGTTCAATGACTGGCCCATACATGGATTTAATATCTTATTCAGAATAAACAGAAAAACAGTAGTGTCTCAGGTTAGGCCTTAAGCCTTTTATATACTTGAGTGAAAATGTAGTGGTACATAATATGAAAGCAACAGTTTTCACAGTTGTTTTGAGTGTTGTGCACTTCTGCTCTTTCTTTTTAAAGGTTGCCATCATATTTATTGTACAGTTGTGATTTGATGGAGGTTTAGTCACTGAATAAAACTTAATCTGGTGAGAATATGGATAGTAATAGTAGTTCACTCCAAAACATTCACTTGGCTGATGTGAGTGCAGTGGTGTTTAACAAACACATGAATGTGATGGAGCGGATTGTCTAAATGGTTAGCAGACATCTTGAGATTCAGTTCTCCATCAATTTCCTTCCTAAAGTAATTGCACTTTCATTAATCTCTATTCTTGAGCTGCATAACGAGCCAGTATTTTCGAATTTCCATAGTTTTGCTAATGGTGTGTCAAAAAGTCTCCGTCTCTCCCTTGTTTCTGACAGGAAAGTTAAAAATGACATTTCCTCCTCTTACAAAATATTCAGCATTTTATTTTCTGCTGTTGTTTCTTAAGCAGAATGTAAACAATACTCAGCTCAGCATGTGGTTGCTATAGTAACAACACATGCTGTTGCTGATCCAAGAACACAAAATATTATGTTGGCTGACACTGTCACTCTTCGTATTTTTTGTGAAGTCAAGGATTCTCTACTATCCAAGTCACCACTGGGTCCTTGAGCTTCATAAACAGTAGCATTTCTGCATTTTCACGTTCAAATGCCTTTCCCCTCATGACGGAAGAAAATGTTCACTGTACCAAAGTGCAAGTCATTTCAATTTGAAGGTGAGCTGTGTTTGCTGATGTGACTGTGGTGTGGGCTACTGTACTGACATACTGTATGTGTTCAGATTGACAGGTAGTTATTAGCTGGTTATCCGAGTCTGTACAATGTTGATGTCATGTGTCTTTGCAGAGATAATGCAGGCAGACAGACCCAACCTGAGGAGGACACAGAGTGAGGAGACTCCCAGTACAGCTGAATCTCACAGCAGGTCAGGAACGACACACACACACACACACACATACACACACACACATACACACACACACATACACACACACATACACATACACACACACGCACGCACGCACACACACAAACATAAACACACACACACTGAAAACCAGCTTTTTAGGCATCTAAAACAAGTACAGTTCACTACACTGCTGGTTTCAAATCTCTGCAGACAGCGTGGTGTAATTATAAGAATAATAGCATAACAATAAACTTGCATTTTTTGAAACACTGTTTCCAAAGCGCTTATATGAAAATCATAAACCTGAGGAATAATTGTAATCAAAATAAATGGTAGAAAGAAAAGAAAGGATTGAGTGAAGGAAGCCTGTGCCAGTATGGTCAACTAAAACACTTATGCAGAGTGCCAGCATGTAATTCCCCCTGAATGTGGTTTCAGACGCTGCTCTCACCGGCTAGAATGGTAGTGGGATAATAAATAGTGGAGCAGACTGCATTTATTTCAAAGCTTTGCGGCAGGGATGCATGGGCTCAGATGGTATTTCCCTCTAAACATTGCAGGGGGGCATTAAACACAGTTCAGCCAAGAGCTTAAACCACTACTGTCATGGAGAAGCAGTCAGCATCTCCATCCAGTTATGCAAGAACAGAGGCCACAGAGAGAAAGAAGAGGAGAGGTTGTTTCTGTCGGTATCCCATGACCAGCAGCTCAGTGCCCATACACAAATAAAGGTATTCAGAACATACACAGGTGCCTGGTGTTAATGTCAAATAGTTGTTTCCTTTCCTTGCTTCTTCTCTTTATTGTGGCAAATAAACAACCCGAGCACTGCCCCGAATCCGCTTTTCTGTTGACGACTATCCAAGCTCGACCTCAGCATTCCACGGTCCTGGAGAGGGAAAGCCAACATGTTTTTCTTTGTATAAAAGTTCTTGTCGGAAAAGCAAGTTATATTTAGTGTTAGGAAAATATGAGGGTGTTCAGAGAAGAAAAGTAGCCGACACCAACACCTCTGTGTGTGCTAGATTTGCCCGTGTACACGCTCGTACGTGTGCCAGATCCATTCCACTGCGTCAGGAACAACAATAGGTCTAATTCTAAGTTGTCAAAGCAAATCTGTGGGGTTATCATGTTATTGATGTGCTCCACATCCCATTCTCTCCCTGTGTGTCTTTCTGTTTGTAGGAGTAACAGGCACTCAGTGGGGGTTCCGCAGATCGGCTCCCCAGGGTGCCCCAGAGGGGGATCTCTGACTAACGGGGAGCTGCATGAGGAGCAGATCCCTGGGTCGGGCTTGTCTGGTCGCCGTCGGTCCTCCAAGAGTCACAGCAGCCCTGGAAGCGGCGCAGGTATACACACGCAGACCTGGCTTTAACAGGACTTGTACATTTGTATATCTACACTAACTAGAATTTGACTTAAATCTGTTTTTTAGAGCTGATCCTCATGTTAAACGGATAGCAGTGAAAAAAACAATTTGAAAAAGATTAATTCACCCCCAAGCATAACGAATCTGTGTATTTTTCTTAACAGAAAGCAGATCCAAAATGGTACTGGATATCAGAACCTAATTATTACCTCTGATTATAAAACCTTAATTCATGCTGACTGTACTGTACTCTTCACACAAACTGTGTAATATCTAGTCTGGCAGAGCATAATGCTAATATCTAATTTCCTACATTAACAAATATCAATATATGACTCCAATGCTACTCCAGATCTCAGCACAGTTAAGTTATTCTCACTCTGAGAAAATGAAAACGTAGAGGTTTGTCAATAGAGCCCTGCCAAACACTGACCGATACCTCATCTTGCAAATTGTTACAATTTGTTTGTTTACTGTTTGTCCAGTAGGTTTATTTTTGCAGCCAACTTAGATGTCACAGATGTTAGTCAGTAGTATGTGAATGCAATGGACTAGTTGTGTGGGATCGACATCACCACAGATCCACATCCCCCACCAAACTAAAGTCAGCAGATTCTTAGATCCTTGTTTGTTACAGTTTGTTACTTTTGAGCTATGTTGCTAGTACTGTAACAACAAGTCAATCTTTTATGAATCTTTCCCCATCTCTCATCCCCTTCCTCCACTCTGTTTCTTCTATCAGACAAAGTTGAGTTGACATCTAACGGGCTGGAGAATGGTCGCGGGGGAGTGGCCCGTCACACGCCTCCTCCATCCTCCCCTTCTGGACGATCCCCAGCAGCCAGCAGCAGCAGCAGTAGCCCCTCTCCGGGTCAGGACGCCCTGGGTCTGGCCGCGCCACAGGAGCCCGGCCCCAACGCCACCCCCGGCACCGAACAGGCCGGCAACAGCACCACAGAGCCCACTACAGAATCGCTTCCGGCAGGGTAAGAGTTGGTGCATGCAGAGATGCAGGTGCATCAGAACATCTCACATTCAGCCCACAAATTTGAAGCAGTGCAGTTTGATTTCATTAATACTTCCTAAAATTATACAAATGTAAATTGCTAAATGTAAACACGTGTGAACAACACAAGGAATCTGTAAACTTAAGCAACAGCAGCTCAGTACAGGGTTTTCCCAAGGAAATTTGTTAGCAGAGGTGGAAAGCACTAAATATGTTGTAGGGCCACTGCTTGTTTTCCTAATATTTTTTTTCATAGACATTTTAAATCACAAATCATAAAAACTTACAAGGCAATGGAAATGTGTCTTTAACGTGGCTCGCACAGTGCACGCTGTAATAATTTAATATGTTTTAATATTAATAAAAGTAATAACTTCTAATGTTAGCAGAAGCACTCTTTATTTCAGGCGAGGCAGGGAGTCGCCATTAAAAATGACTGTTAGAAACCTTGCAGTATGTGGTGGTGATACAAGAGGGATGGAAACTGAACAGGTGTTGAAACAAGAAAATATGTGCACTGTAGTCAGTACTAGTATTTCAATGAACAGAAACATTTCAGTGTCTGATTATAGTTTTTAATAACCACAACATGGTGTTTCGTTACTGGATTTAAGATTGTGACATGCAAAACATGACTGTAAAAGCACCTGTAAAGCATGTCCTCAGTAAATAAGATGTTTTCTTAATATTCACACAATTCACCCAACTCCCAAAGTCCACTTAAAAAAAAAGCTTCAAGAACCATTCAAAAAACTCTTTAAGGACATAGTTTCTCTTAATTTACAGTTTTAGGATAAATTGTAGGACTTTTTTGTTGTTGTTGTTATTGTTATTATTATTATTATTATTACATTTGTATGAAATTGTACCAAACTTTGCAGAATACTGCAGTCTCATTCAGAGTCTTTTCATTATGGTGATGCTATGGCACTCATATGCATTTTAACACTCCAAATACGGTAGTCTATAACAATCTGTTGTATGTAGGCTGAGGTAGGTACAAACGTAAGACACGTATACAGTTAGTAAACATGTCTTGAATATTTAGCTTTAAGTGTGAGAAATATGAGAATCCACCCATACTACCATAATGGTACATCCCCAACATAATGGTCAGCATCATATTTAACTTTGAAATTCAAAATAAAGCGTGTCAATACACCATGCTGATAAGCAAGCATGCACAGTAGGGAGGCCCTTTAATGCAATCATTAATGATATTATTAAATACACATTTGCTTTGCCTGCTATGACATGTCCAAATGTCATGAAAAAGGCTTGTTATCAGCTGAATGAACTCAGTGTGATATGACAAAAACTGGTGAGCTTGTCAATTTTACCCATCATGTTACTGTTAAAACATGTAATTATAATACTGTAATATAATACAATAATGAATCGTATGTTAATGATAGTAGTTGTGAATGTGCAGAATGGTTAATGGGAGGAAAGTTGCTATAAACAGCTGTAGATTTAAGTTTGTCCACTCATTTCATTTTACTTTCATTACCGTCTCTTCTCTGTCTTTCTTTCTCTCAGTTCAGGGCAAATGAGCTTGGTTCACATGAAATACAACAGCATTTGTTGGCAAAGCAAAACACAAGGATAAGTAGTTCCAAAGATAGATGCGATATGTTTGGTAAATAATTGCAAGGGTATTAATGGCACTAAAAAAGTCAGAGAATGATTGCTGGTGATTAAGACATTTTTAGAGAGCTGGCGTTTTTTCTGGGCTCATGGCATCAATACTCCTCTCTCTTTTTGTTGGTCAGACACTTACATACTGAGCAGGTATTGTGGGACAGTCCCTGTCCACTCGTAATAATCAAAGTTGTGTATTGGGGAGAACGTTTAGTTTGTTTTTTTTTTTAGAAAAAGTGTGTTTCTTGCTATAAATCTGATTCTAATATTTTTGTAATATGTGAATTGTTCAAGCAAATGCAATACTTTCTCTTTCTCTTTCATTCTCTGTGTAGCTGGGAGCAGAGGGTGTTGCCCCATGGCAGAGTGTACTATGTCGACCACAACACCAAAACCACAACCTGGGAGAGACCACTGCCACCAGGGTATGCCTGTTATATTTTTATATATGCGTTTTCTGTGTTGATGCTTTGATTGTTGGACACACATTAATGTTAGACAAGGTTAGGCTAACCAATATGTTTTGTTGACATTGGGATATCATGTCTTCCACCCCTGATATTATGGAAGTTACAGCGTGGCCACAGATGCAGAAAACAAACATGCTCTCAAATAAGGTCTCCAAACTAGGTTTCCAGCCAGCCCACAGAAATGTCAGCGTACTTTCTGTTTGTTCATTGGTTATTTATTGGCTTTGAAGTTCTGTTTTATTCATATTTACAACAATAACAAAAGTCTTTCTTGTCTCAGAAAATGTCCGTAGGTAAGTTGTGTTAAAATGCACATAACTAAAGCATAATGAGAACTTTAAGTTGTTTATTAGGCATAATGAGACAAGAATATACAGTATGTACAGAAATAAATACAGCTGTACATACACGACACTGTTAGGGCCCTCATTCACACGTCTTAGCGAAACGTGCCTCTGCATGGTTGGTGATGTAAGGACTACTCGCAGGGCTCCTTGGTAAACACGCCAGCCAGTCAAGATAACGCTAGCAGTAGTCGGTCAGAATAGCTCTGCGTTATTGAAGAGGAAAAGGCTCTCAAAACAATAAGTTTAAATAATTAAAAAAGACGTATTTGTACCACTGTCTTATAGCTGTCTGCAAACAATTTATCTTTTGTTGAGTCTATATTTCATCAGAGGAGGGTAAATCCAATAGCTTTTTCTGGATTTGACTCTCCGGCTCTCCATTCCCTCAAAGGTCGGAGCTGTTAAGACGGTTAGCCACTGGTCAATAATGCCAATTCGTCTGTCAAAATTCACCAAAGTTGATCTCAATGCAAAGAAATTGTGCAGATTTACGAGTGAATCCTCTGATTACGACATTTTAAATGCTGGTGTGACTGGGTCTTTGCGAGTTCACATAGTTGCACACGTTATGGGTAGTTTGTGTTCAGCCCCAGTCATGTCAGCTGCCAGAACAAGCCGGTTTGTTTGTTTTAAGATTGTCTTTTACGTTCTCAGTTAGAACTACATACATTGTAATTGGTCCTCAATCCCACAGTTTGATTGTAGTTCTTGTGTGCTAAGCCGTCATAATGAAAACCCATTTTTTTTCCCCTCTTTGTGTTCAACATTACGAGAGCAGAGTACCACCGCCAGAGTCCAGCTCTTGTATGACATTTTTACTTGCAGCAATTATTTATTGATTTTCAGAGTGTGTGACTGGGTGACGGAGAGAAAGAGAGGCTGTTTTTAAGAAAAGGTCACAACCCCCCTCCCCCATCTCAGTTTTTCCATACAAGGAATGAGAGCGTGGGGGCCCAGAGAACAAAAGTCCTTTCTTAGTGCCACATGTACTTCCATCCACCACTGTTTTGGCTGCTGGCCGCTGTGGCCCTTCAGAGGATCAATTAGCAAGCTAATGCCAGGCTAGCGCTCCAGATGTACACACCAGGAACTGTTTAGATGTTGGGGGGACAGGGTGGGGGGGAGTTAGGCAATCGAGGTTTGGAAGCTGGAATAATGAAAGCCATCCGAAGCCAGACTGAGGAGAGCTTCTGAGTCACACTACTCTTTATCAAATGTACTGTAGAGTTTGTAACTAGTGATGCATCACAAGTTCAGCCAATCTAGTAAGTTGCAGGACGTCAGAACACACATAGGGCCTTTTCATTAAAACTAATGCTGTGTTTACACAAAGCCGTACTTGTCGGCAATGCATGATGTCTGTCAACCACAATGTTACAATTCCTTTTCATGATTTTTGACAGCTATTTAGACAAAGTTAAACAACATTTTGTGTTTATATTCAATATTGCATTTCAGAACACCAAGTGGTTACATTGTGACTAAGCTGTTCCTTTTTAAATGGTTAGGGTTATAAAGTAATAATGTCAGTTGGACAGTCTAAAGAAAAGAGCTCTTGCTCACATACAACTTAAATCAGCTGTGATCAATATTTTGTCAATCGAGACTGCAGTTTCCTCCCATCCTGTCCAGTTGTTGGAGGCTTTCTACATGATGTGTTAATGTGGCTGTGTTATTGAGTGACCCCAGTTTTGCTGATTAGGGCTATCATGCCAGCTCAGACTCAAACCACCAAAGAATATCATGTTCTGTAAGACTATGGTCTGTGCTATACAGTACCAGCCAACCTTCTGAGAATATCCTTTTGGTCCTGAAATAAATTTACAAGGACAACTCACAATTTAGCATTCTGTCCACCCAGTGTACGTCTAATTAAGATGCACTTTCATCAGTGAAGTGATCAATAGCGATAGAGTTCCTAGTGTTGTGAGCATTTTCTTTGAAAAAGAAAGTTTTAATTGAAACACTGGCCGACATTTCTGCGATACCTTACTGACAATAGACAGAATGAAGAGCAAAACGTCCTCCATGAAAAAATCTAAAAGCACAATCAATCATTCACTGTGTTTATTCACTGCAGTTCACTATGAAGTGCTTTCATTTTGACCGGATTTTATTGACAGTGAAACATGAAACGTGAAATAATGAGTAACATAGTATCTAGAGTCTGCGTGTGACGTAGTGTCTTAGCTACAGAACAGAAATGTTTCGTTTGGAATTTCTGGATACACATTTTAATAGAAAACATAAATATGACCAATAGGCAGTTATTATAAACAATGATACATGGTGCCACTTTATAGAAAACATGTGAAAAAAAATTATATTATCATTACCGTGACCATGGAAAATACTTCTGATTAGCTGGCAAGGGTCTGTGAAATCATAGAATCATATATCAGAGCACTTAATATAGTCTCCAGTGTAATCGATGTTCTGAAAACATTATTGAAATTGTTGATAATAATGCTATATGGAGTGTTGATATTTAAACTTACAAGCTGTTAAACTAACCCACATCTGAATCAAAATAAATCAGTGGATAACATTTTGTCTTTTTTTTTTTTGTGGTAAGAATAGAAATTGCGACAGAAGATGGGAGCTCATAGTGATTACTGCCAGCCACACGGTGATGAATAATGAGTGGACTGTCCAGAAGAAGATCAAACATGTACTGTATAATCTTAATCTGGACAGTTCATGGCGAGGAGACACTTCTAGTTTTCAAGAAGTGCATGGAGTAGATAGTTAATGACATGACTGGTTCGAAGATGTAAAGTTAGAAAGCAGAACTAAGTAGAGACTCTCAGACAGGCCATTGCGGGCTCTGGGATTTTCCCTGGCTCCAGTAAATAACTAGCTAGTGCTAATATCAGAGAGAGAACAGTGTTTTTCTCTGCCTTTTAAAGGAAGCTCCAAGGCATCGTGGTCAGGGAGACTATCCCCCAACCAAATAACTCTCCGTGTTTGCAATTATCCACACTGCTGAAGTGCCCTTGAGCAAGATATTGAAACCTACTGTACCAGCTCCTGGGGTACTGTTGACATCCGACCACGAAAGAAAAAAAGACAACAAAGTATCATTATTATTCAAATTCTTACATCAGCTAATCTAATTCACTGTTAATGACCTGAAACCTTCAGGGTGACTGGAGACACCAGTGCTAAATATGCCAGCACTGTGCTAAAAAGTCCTCAGCAAAGAGGTGGTGCTAGGATACTTAATTTGGCTAATATTGGTGCACAACTTATACAGTATACAGACCATGGTGGGTCTTGATGCCACTCAGTTATCATGCTTAAGATTTCACTTCTAATTGACATGGAGACTTGTGGTTACTGGTGGTTACCACAAGTGTGGTTTAAAGGATAAGTCTGGTGATATTCTGCATTTTTCTTCCTTTTCAAATTATATTAATAGACCCAAACCAAAATGTAATTGATTCTACTTACAAGTGTTGTCTTTGTGTCCAAAGCCTGATATCTCACTCTTCTGTGCCATAGAACTCCATCATTCACCAAAAACCTATCAGTGATCGACACCATTGCATTGGCTAACATGTTCCGTCTTTACGGCGAACACACACACTGTTGTTTATTTTGACTCACTCCCACATACACCGTCCTGCTGGCACGAATACTTACTGGCACGCCAGAGGTGTATTGATTACTGAGTAACTTTTTGTCAAAACTAATATAACAAAGTTTATATTTGTGACTCGTTTTTAAACATTTATACGGTATATCTTTTTACTGTGCAGCCAAAACTAAAATGTGGGATGAGAGGATTCATTGCATCATATTGTTTTAGTAGGCAGTCCTTCCGCTGGGATACCAGTGATTGTCATGTGCTCTGATGTCATGCTGTGAGCACAACATGAGTGGTTTCCCACACAACAATAGGGCATAGTAAAAGTACGTTTGGAGATGTGTTGGTTCTCACAAACCGCAGTAAGAGCCTGTCGTCTGCAGCTTCTCATCGAATAGCTCAATGTGGCTGTTGCTTCTTCATATATTGTTGTATAGACTAATTTTAGTGTACAATAGTACCACTAAACTCAGTGACAAATACATTGTGTTACCTGTTGCTTTGACTTTGACTGATTTAACGTTCACTGTAGAGGAGTAGAGCTGAATTTATTTTACAGCTTGTCTTACGCATTCATTGAAGTAGCTGTTTTTCACCCTGAATACTGTGGAAACCAGACTGTTAGACAGACTGGAGTTTAAACATCAGGTCTACATTGAAGTGCTGTCATGGTCTACATCAGTGTTTATTCTTTTTTTTGCATATGTGCGCTTCTCAACCCTGTTGGTATCTGCGTGGTGTGTTTTTGTTAACATACGGAAGTTGATGGTGTTTTCTCTTCCAAATTCTGTAGCGCTTTAGTCAGAGATATGAGAATAGCAGCAGAACAGCAGTCAGTCCCGCTGATCCGTGTGTGTGTGTGTGTGTGTGTGTGTGTGTGTGTGCGTGCGTGCGTGCGTGCGTATGTGTTTCCGTGGACCATCTATATCTAAGTCCATGTCCAGACCTTCCTCAGGGGAAGAACAGGATATACATAGGCCTCTGAGTAATGCCACTGGCAGGCACTGACACACGAACACAGACCACAGCACATGGTTATTGTCACTCAGAAAACCTGGCGTCTCCCATTGTTTTCGTTCATCGTCGTACTTGAGGGCTGGCATTGTCTTTAAAGTGAATAAACTGTTTGATGATGTCTGAGGCTGAGCCAAACTAGTGATAACACAACAAAAAATACAACAATAGAAAGATCCGGAGACCTGCCATGTGAATATCCACCGACTGTCCCTGGAAAGCTGACTTTTGGGAGATACCTGATAGGTTTACTGTGGGCCACCGATCATGTACCCGTTTGGGGAATTTTTGTTTAACATGTGCAGGTTTTTATAAAAGTCACCATGGCAACGGTGGCACATTCAAACTTCGCTGTGTTTTTGTTTTAATCTGTTTTTTTTTGCCTTATTGCTGTTGATTATGTTAATTATCTGTGTTGTAAATTGACAAATCTTTAATACTTCATCCCCAGCGTCTTTACATCTTCACTCTTTAACCCCTATCCCTTCCCTTTTCTTTCCTCTTTTCCTCTTCCTTCCTCCCTCCCACTCTCTGTCTTCCTCCTCGTACTGTTTTCTTTCCTTTACTTGCCTTTCCTTCTTTTCTCTATAAATCAGTTACTATCAGCAGCACAACTTTTTGATACAACCACCCACTCTTGACGTGCCGAATATAGATGTTGTTGAAAGCCACAGCCCTTTTCACTCCCCCCTCCCCATCTCTGTTCCCCCTCCAGCTGGGAGAAGCGAGTGGACCAGCGGGGGAGGTTCTACTACGTGGACCACAACACCAGAACCACCACATGGCAGAGACCCACGGCCGAATCGGTGCGCAACTACCAGCAGTGGCAGAGCCAGCGCAGCCAGTTGCAGGGCGCCATGCACCAGTTCAGCCAGCGCTTTCTCTACCAGGTACTCCAGCCAAGTTTATATGCACACAGTATGCTATTATATAGGTGATATTGACATCTCACTTATGCAAAGGTAACAAGGGATTAGTTTGTTCATTTGAAATAGGTTTGTCTCGCAGGAACGACAATATACACCCTCATCGATTGATCAACCTCATTAAACCAAATGCAACTTTACAGCTTTACTGAAAAACAACAGTAAAGAAATTCCGTGTTTACAGGAAGGCTATAGTGAAGCCAACTCGCTGTGATGTATTGGATCAAAATTTTACAACAAGGTCACAACTAACCAGAATCTTCCTCAGTCACTCATGAATAAGAGATTCTGTGTTTCTGCTACAGTGAAGAGTAAGTACCACTGCCTTTCACCATTCTAGTGAAATAACTTTGCCTCTCTGTCCTTTGTTGCTGGACAGGAAGCGTACAGTAGATTTATCAGAGGGTTTTTGCTGAAAACAGTTGCTTGCTGCTATTGTAAACAATGCTGATGAGGGTGTTGAGACTGAACCAAAACAATAAAGTTTCAGGCCATAAAACCAAAACAATGAGCTGAAAGATTCTAAAACGCTCCGTAGGGCAGAGGAAATCATTCTCCATGGGTTCATCACTGTGAGCAACACTTTTCACATTACACAGTCGTTTGATCCATTGTTAATATACAAAATTAGCCTGGGAATCAGACGAATCCACAAGCTCATGTTCATTTGCTCTTGCAGATACATCTGGCCCTTCTCCCATTCAAACTGACTTCTCTGCCGATTTATTGGGCTAACCAATCACAAGCGTTTATTTAGTAAGAGGTGGGTTTAATACGATGACTGACCGAGACGAGCGCCATTCAGGTATCTTTGTAAATATCCAAGATGGCGCTACAGCGGCAGTATTAAACGGACTGGACCATAAATTTTCTCTAAAGAAGAATAAACAATAGGAAATATATGTTTGCCGTACTTATGACAGGACTTACCGTCCGACAGGCCGGTGTTTTTTTGCTGTGATTGGTTGTCTCCGCCCATCGATAATGCCTCTTTGATAAAAAATAAACTGAGAAGTTCCAGACTAATACGCATTAGCGAATTAGTCTGGCGATGCCAGTAAAGTGGTAATCTTGGAGATCGTTTTTCTTCGTCTTTTTGCTTGTTTTATGCTAAGGGTTTATTGCTATGCTGTACGCTTTTACTCCTCAATCAAATATTGTGACTACTTTTTCTTCTTCTAATTTTTCGGTAGCGGTTCCACTCTCTGTCTGTTTAGCCATGGTGGTTACCAGTGCTCATGCTAACCGCTCAGTTCTTTAACTGTTTATTCCCAAAAACAAAACGCATCCTGTGCTGCAGATGACTAACCCTAACCCAATCCCAAGCAACACTGGGGGTGTTTTTAGAGCAGCAAATAAAATAAAAAAATGCCAATATACTGTATGTATATTGGGGTAGTACTTCAGCTACAGAGAAAAGACATTTATTGAAATGAAAGAATGGTTTTTACATCCTGTTAATATGTTAATAAATCATAGCACACACTCATATTTACAATCACGGCTGATCTGCTATTAAAAAAAGAGAGAGAGAAGCAAAAGGTTTCGTGTTTCAGGAAAACTCCTTTGAGGTTAATAGAAACATATTTCAAGATGTTTGTAAATTTTGTATTTTCCGGTTTTGTTACTTCACACGTTTTTTTTAGATGTAAAAGCCTGCAGTGTTACACATCACTGATGGGTTTAGAGTCACTCTGCTTCAGCTGCCATCGGTGAGATTGAAAACATGGTGAAATACATATCATGAAAATCCCATAATGGGTCTTTGTTTCGATTTGCATGTCATCCTCGCAAATACACAGGGCCGAACACGACCACGACCAATGCATGTTTTGAGTAAGATCAGTGCAGTATTGGGGGGGGGTGTAAAGATGTTATTCGAGACTGGTTTACAGTATTTTTCCAGTGGAGTCAGTCGAGGTTCAGCCGTGTCTCTGACAGTCACCGTCCTATCCACAAAACAGCCAAGGTCAGACTGCAGCCAGACAGTAAAGACTTATGGGACTAAAACAACAGAGCTTTCTGAAAGGACCATTAGTAAAACCAGCCTTAAAACTCTTATAGGCTTCTATAAAAATATCCCCACCCTGCACTCTGTGTGTTTGTGTGTGTGCTAGTGTTTTAATTCTTGAAACTCAACTTGTCTCAGTCTACAATGAAGTGTTCTATGTATCGAACTGTGTATCTGTTTGTGTGTTTTCATTTGCTTCTGAGTGTTTGGTTCTCTTTGTTTTTCATCTATGAAATAATCTTCCCCTGTTTCACTTCATTCATCCTTCTAGCCCATTCACCCTTTTTCTGTCTTTTTGATCCATACACCCTCATCCTGTCCCTCTCTACTTTTTTTTTTACTTGTTTTTCCACACATTGACTATTTCCTACCCAAATGTCCCTCTTTTTACACTCTCGATCCCGTTATCACACAGTATCTCTGTCTGCCTGTGTTTACTGTAGTCAGTGTTGAAATTTTGAACAAAGGTTTGAAATAGTTTATTACTCAGTTCAACCAAAACATTCAGTCTCCAAAACTAACTTTTTCTCTCTTCACACAGCCAAACACTATTAAAGTAAGAATAATTGAACTTTGAACATTAAGCCTCATCAAAGCTCTGGACAGTTAGACATACTGTACAAGCAGCAGATAATTCCTTTGTGAAAAGTTAAACAAAAAATAGGAACAGGTGGTAACTTTTACTGATTTATTGTCTGCTGGCATTTACAGTAGCTCTTGACAGCTGATCATCTTGGACCCTGGTAATAATATTACTCTGTTTACTTTATGGACTGTTACACCAATGTCATTACTGTAACTGAAATTGCCATCTGTTAATGCTGCCCTTTAGGAGGAAGAGAGCAGCTCACATCTACATTTAAGACACAAATCGCACAAATATGAAGGCATCAGGGAGAGTCAGATGTAATGTCTTCTCTTCTAGGGCTGGGTTCCAAACGTCAAACTAAATGTGTCCAGAGCACCAAGTACTGAAAGTACCATACCTGGCATTAAATGCTTTGCCGCATTCTTAATCATGTTTCCTTATTATTTGATACATTTTTTTTATTTTTATTTAAATCATTGCTTTGCTTACATTAAATAAGATCTTATTCCAGCAGAGTTCTAGTACGGTTGCTTGTAAACTTACAAGTTTCTTTAAACGTGGGGTCATGGGGCGCCCCAGGTTACAGGTTGCTACATTCCTGTGGTAGAAAAGGGCCACTTAAAAAATGTAAAATGACACCAAACCTATTCTTTCCTGCCGTAAAGGCCTCTGCCCACCTTGAACCTTGGGTTTTAAAGCGTCCTGTACTGTAGAAAGTGTACTTAAGAAATTAGATGTATGATTTTTGGCTTACTGTCATCTTAAGTATCTCTCTTTTTAATGTACAGCATTATGATGCATTTTGAGTATGGCTCATAGCAGATATATGTATTTACTTAAAATATAGTTCAGTCAGAAAGGGGGGGTGATATTCATTGATGAGGATAATGCCATGAGGAGAATGAAAGGGTTCTTAGCCTGAAGAAGACTAACCGCAGTCTGACTAATGGCCAGGTTACCCTGTATGTAGACATTTCCAGGCACGTCAGATTCCATGTCTGATGCAAAAATGAACGAAAAAACATAAATGCAGTCATTAGCAGTGTCCGGATTATTTCGTTTTTTCCTGTCACCAAAGGTGACATCACACACGCTCTGTCCATGTTGGGACAGAAACCTTCAGGTTCGGTGTGGCCTGGAAACTTTGCCTCCTTCCTTCATCTTCCTCTGCCTCTGTTCCCTCCCTCCTCTCCCTCACTGTGTGTGAGAAAAGCCAATAGGCAGGTCTGCCCTCCATGTTGATAGTACACTGCTCTGTCTTGGAATGCCCACTCTGCTGATAGCAGCAACTATTTATGGCCGTAGTGTGTGTGAACAAGGAAACACACAGAAACGACCTCATAGTTTAACTGTGAACACAGCCACATGTTCTACTGCCCGACTAACACTAACTCTTACTGTGTGTGGAGGCACCATAAAAAAATAATTACTCCAAAATAATTACTTAAAAAACTTCTCTGGATTGATTGCCATTTAAAATCTGGACATGGCAGTTTCATATACTGTGACTTTTCAGGATCCTGTATCAGTATGTGAGTGTGTGTGGTTATGTGGATGCTGATGTGTGTGTAGGTCTCTAATGTGAAATCACATGCTCCTTCTCTCTGTGTGTGTGTGTGTGTGTGTGTGTGTGTGTGTGTGTGTGTGTGTGTGTGTGTGTGTGTGTGTGTGTGAGAGAGAGCGCAGATGTGTTCACAGGGCTGTAATGTTGAGGTCAGGTGCCACATTTTTTTTGTGTAGCACATGACAACCAAAGAGGGTCAAGGGGCCGGTCGTCCTCTTAAATGGTCCGCGGCGCTGTAACGGGTGCCACACTGCACAAGGTCTGTCTGTGCAAACTCATAAACACAAGCACCAAAGCGTGCATGCATTGAGAGTTTTTATACATTAGTTACACGTGGATAGTTGCGGATATAAACTTTTTGGCTGGTCAACATTGTGTGTGCGTGTGTGTGTGTTTGCAGAGTAATTGCAGCTCGTTAGGAACCCCAGAGAGAGCAGCCTAAGAGTCATTAACTGCTGTTTCCGGCTCTCCTCTCTCTTCCCCCCTCTCTTTTCACTTCTGCCAGTCTTCCTTTCCTTTACCTCTGTCCTTTCTTTTAACCCTGCCCACCCTTCCTCCAAATCTTTATGCTGCCTCTCCAAAATTCCCCCAATCTCGATTATCTCTCAAATTCCCCTTTTTTCTCCATCGCACCAAAATATCTTTATTTTTATCTTGGCTCATTTCAGATAACCTCTCCCTCGCCCTCTTTCTATTTTCTGTTTTTACCACTCTTTATCCTCTGCCCTCAAATCAGGCTTTCGCTCCTTCCTCTCACCTTCCCTCAATTGCCTCGTTCTTCCTCCCTCCACTCTCCCCGGCTCCCATTCTCGCTGGAACAAGGACCCTTAACATCAGCACCTGAATCAGCCCTGTGTTTCATCACTCGCACCACTGAACAGAAAACGCACACACGTCCACACAGCCGAATGTCACGTTCAGTCATGTTTACACACAACCTGTCAGTGCTCATGTTTCCATAAAGCACGTTTGTAATTGGTTCATTCCATGAAAGGACAATGAACAGAAGTTATTTAAAATGCACCGATTCTGGTTTTGGTAACATTATGTTATCAATGAGAGAAAGAAAAAGTCCCATGAGTGTGATGTCGGTTTTATCTTTACATTGAAATTAAAGGACTACAGACATATTCTGTTTGTCTGTCTGGGCAGATCACATTATAAATGCATACATTTATATGCATTGTGGCATTTTCAAGGCTACACCAATAGGCCAAAGTGCCAAAAGTTGTTAGTTGTTACTGGTGGGCTCATTGAGACAACTGCACGCCCACACCACCATTTTAAATTGTGTTGTCTGTCCACATGTTTTTAACACAGCAAATATCTGTAAATGAATGGACAGAGAAGAGTATCAGTGTTCCAGGAATATAAGAAATCATGTCCAAGGGGCATTTTGGAATTACAGTTTATCTTTTTTAACCTATATTTGGTTACATCTTGGCAAATTGGCACCATTAAAAGTATGCCGAATTAGCTGTTAGCAGTTCCTGTTTATAATCTACCCGTGTATGTACAGACAACCATCACTGGATTACTTTGAGACTGAAGAAAGCAAAAACATGTGATGATTCTCAGGCAACCCTCTTTTTTTCTGTGTTATCTAAGCAGATTTATGGACATTTATTTGCATTGGACTTCAGAGATAATGCTATCAGTCACAATGAATCTAACAAAATCGTATGTTTATAGAGTTCAGACAGCCATGAAAGCAGAGCACATCTGCTTTTCTTTGTCTTTTAAGATGGTAAAGTGAATATATATTTCAGTTGAATGGACAAAATAAATGATTTGAAGTCGTCACTTGGGGCTTTAGGAAATTGTGATTGGTCAATTAATCGAGAAAATAATCTGCAGAGGAACCAGTAATGAATACAAACATTAGGGTTAGCTCTCTATGTTGCCAGCAATTATATTGAAGAAGCACCAGGCCAAATTTATTGTGTAGATCTCCACATTTTAACCCCCACTGTTTAGAACATTAACCTCAATGTCAAATGAAATGAGAGAGCAAAGTAGAAAGATGTAAATATTCACCAGCAAAACTATTTTCATTCTGCATAGATTAACTATTGCAGTTATAAATTTGAAGTGTGGTATGGACACTTGGCGAGTGAGCGTTACTTCTTATGACATAAGAAACACATTAATAAGTTAATGGAACTTATTAAACAAAGTCTGCTTGGCCAAATCAGTCTCAACCACACATATGAGCTACCATGTTTTCAAAGTGCTTGAATGGCTGATGAACTCACTGACCTCAAGTTTACTGGATTCCTGTTTGTCACTTTTTGTCCTTGTGCACACAGGTTTGCCAATGGCAAGCCGTCTTTGCAACAGAAATCTGACAAAGGTTTTTACTGTTGTATAAATGAATAGTTGTAGTTTTACTAATAGGTTTGTACATCTCCTGAAGCCACATTGGTCTAACGTGGTGTTCTAACATGTTAAAAGCAACTTGCTTAAATTGCCGTTTTCACCTGTGGTGCCTGGCCTTGAAACAGGCCTTTATGGCATATTCCTTCCAGATCCATAACACCCAGCCATTATTTCACACATTTCTGCCAACATGCTGCTTTTCCCTCTCTTCCTCTCCCTCCCTTGTTTTCTCAGTCTCTTTCTTTCTTTCTGTCTGGAAGCTGTTGAGGAGCTGAATGGTCAGAGCCAGGATGAAGTCATCATGTCTTTATATCATTATATTCTCCTTTTACCTTTTTTAGTCACAGAAAACCCATAAGGGTGGGGCGCCGGGGCATAGATTGGCTGCCGATGGGAGCGACACACACACACACACACACACACCCTTTAACCCTGTTATGTGCCCTCTCTCGCTCCTCCAGCAGGCCCCGTCCTTTCCATCTCAACTCCCTCAGAGTTTCCATGACAGAGCCATTTTAAATGGGCACAGTCACATTTCTGTTTGGGAAATGCTGTGTAAAGTGACGTTGACATTCGGTGTATAATGCTCTACTTTATGGCTTCTCAGAAAATAATCATCACTTTTGTGGTGCAACATGTGTCAGTGAAAAAACCCTTTGAAGGTCCACCAGCTTTCATTTGGAAAATGGTGGTTTTGTTTTTTTCACTTCAGTGTAGCCAATAAAGGACACCAAGCGCTACCTGTGCTGCCAAAATCTGCCATTTAATAGACGTGAAAGCCACCAAAACAACATTTTCCCACATTTTTAAAAGATTATCTGAATGTACAATGTAGATTTTCTTTTTTTGTCTATATTGAGGTTGTTTGGCTTCTTACAGTCACCAAATAGAGTACCCACCTTTTTTATTTACAGCACCACTACAACATTAACCAGGCCAACATATTGTCATGCTCTGCTTGGTGGTACAGCTAATGATTTTGAACTTGTTTGCGACACACCTAAACCGGCCTGTTTGATACCCATCAGTGGCCACTAATTCCTAACAAGCATCTTTTCAGCTACTTTTCCACTCAAGCTAATATATTCATGTGGGTTTGTGTGTGTGTGTATTCCAACATAAGAACGTACACATTGACTGTTTGCCACGGACAAACTTTCCACACCGTGGCACGCTTTTTTTTTTCTTTTTTTTTTTTTTTCAGTGTGTGTGTATATGAGTGCAGGCTGAGTAAACCCCACAGTGGTTTCCAGGCCCAGGGTGAATAAAGGTGCCTTTTGTCAGGCCCGGGGTGGGTAGGGGCGGCCGGAGAGGAGAAGGGGTGGGTGGGGCGGGGAGGGTGTCCAGTCTGGAACAAGCATGAATGTTCCCTCAGTTCCCTCAGACATCGCACTTCCCTGCCTACTTTCACAGCAGCGCTAGAAGAGAGCAAGAGAAAAGAGGAGGAGGAGGAGGACCTCAGGGTGGGGTAGGGAGGGGTGCCAGGATGGTGGAGGAGGTGGGGTGTGTTGGAGGAGGTAAGCGGTAAGCCGGGGTGGGGGGTGGGGCTTGCGTCCAGCCAGTGAGCTCATTGGAACAGCGTTGTTGTTTTATCCTCCTACCGAGCGTGTAGTTTTTGGAAGGCATACGAGCCACCGGCCGGCCAGCTCCCTCAGTCGCCCCTTACCGCTGCTGCAGAGAGGAGCCACCCCCACCCCTTTCTGCCCTTAACACTTACACACACACGCACACACACGCACACACTGCAGCCAGCCTGACTTACCCCCAGGTATCACCCCTGGTTTCGTGAGTTAGTGAAGTCAATCGAAGACTTGATCGTCCAAGTCTGAAACAGCTTTCCTGAGTGAGTTTTACTGGCGTTTTTTATTTTTATTTTTTCTTATTTTTTTCTTAACTCATCTGAACTCTCATTGGTTTTCCATCCTTTCTGTATTTTTTTGGGATGTTTTTTCCCAACCTTTTACTCCTCCTCATCTTCGTGCGGCGGTGAGAAACTGAGTGGACGGACGGGCAAATTTCCGCTCCGCACGCCGAAGACAAACACTGAGAGAAAGCAGGAGGAAGCTGCGCAGAGAGGTGGAAGAGGAGAGGAGAGAGACAGAAAGGTGTCTTAACCGGATTTGTTTTGTCTCTCTCTCTGTTTCTCCCTCAGCCGTCTGGTGCGCCGGTGGAAAATGATCCTCTGGGGTCGCTGCCTCCTGGATGGGGTAAGTTTGCCTAACACACTCCTTGTACATACAGGCCAGGCAAAGCTGAATCTCTCAGTGAGATGTGCTGAACTGTTATAAAATGGTCTTGAGGTTTGGCTTTTGTCAGCAGACTAGATTGTGGTCAGTCTAAAAGTCCTCTGTACCTGGTGGAGGTGTCTGGTGTTGAAGTAGCCAGTCAGGACTGGACTCTTGAGTCTGAGCAGTTTTCAATCAAAACCTGAAACTCTCGCCAATCTTGTGTAGGTATTTTTTTTTTAAACTCTCACCAGTAGTCAACAGTGGAGCAATGCAATTGGTGAAGATGTAAACACTGGGTGATTGATTTTGTCATTTTAAGTTATCCAAAATGCGCTTTTAATTTCTGCAGAGTGAGGTTTAGGTGAAATGTTGAAAAATGTCTGCAGCATGGCAGTGTTTTCTCTCCTCACAGAACTCTGAACACATTTTTAAAAATGTTAAGCCTTTATGCAACATCAGAAACAATGCTGGTTCTGTGGCTTTTGAGGTTTTCTTGAGTCTCCTCCTTGCAGTCCCCAGTGAGCATCTGTTAATTGATCGATTTATGGCTCCCCCAATCTGGATTTCCATTCCATTGTTGAAAATCTGGATAAATTGGTCTCTGCCATGTTATACCAATCCATCACTGTATGCACTCCCTTTACTCTAAAGATTTCAAATTACAGAGGCCGCATTATTGATGGGGACTCTTCATCATCCAGCATTTTCCCAAATGAGTAATGTAATCGGATCCACAGCGAATCATGTCACACACATTCATTCATTCATAAATGAATGCTGCTGGCAGCTCCTGTCCCACCAACATATTCACAGACTTCATCACACAGCCATGTTCTCTCCAGAAACCCTCACTCCTTGCCCATGATGCCTTTTCAACATGTTGCAGGACCTCAAGACGAAAACCTCAATTATATCACTGGCTCAGTTTCGCTTCTCTGGCGCGCACTTTTTCATCTGCGGTCGCTTCCCTCACTTTTTTTTTTCAGCTCAGATTCAAAAAGAGGGAAAGATAGAGGAGAAAGAAAAGACACAGTGGCGAATGAAAGAAAGAAACTAGAAAGGGGGGGGGGTCAAACTGGATAGTAAAGTGGGGGTGGAGTGAGTCGAGGAGAAAGCTAGTAAGAGTTGCAGTGTGAGCACTACTGTTTCTGGGCCCTCCACACACTCCTGTTAATGAGAAAAAGATGTCAGAGCAATGGAGGGAGGAGGATGGGGCACCAGCTACTCTCTCATGAGACCAGTGGCCTACCCCCCCCCCCCCCCCCCACACACACACACACACACACACGCACACGCACGCGCGCACACACACACACACACACACACACACCCACACGGAGAGAGAATATTGCGCACTTCCATAAAATGTTATTTTCTGTCTAAGGTGCTTCCAATGTAGTCGTTCCAACTATTTGTTAGCTTTTGTCTTGAAATCTTGGCTCCGTGTTTAATATTTGCTCCCGACAACATGTCACTTTGAGTATCAGACACCACAGCCTTATTTCCATGCACACTCACACACACACTTAGGCTTACCTAAGGTATTCGGATCAAGCCACAGTGAAATATCACACAACCTTGCTGGTTTTCTATCATGGTGGTGAGATGTTTTTTTCTCTTCATCTCAAAAGAGAGAATGTTGTTGCTGTCAGAGACACTCAGGTGATCCCTCTGATCCCCATTAGTTTTTCAAAATCCTCTTAAATTAAAACATCCCAAATCCCATAAAACTCATTTTTCAGCCTGCCGTTTATGTTCCGTATGTGTCTACAGAGAAGCGTCAGGACAATGGCAGAGTGTACTTTGTCAACCACAACACGCGAACAACACAGTGGGACGATCCCCGGACCCAAGGGTGAGACTATGAACCAGAAAAAGTACTTGTGTGTGTGTGTGTGTGTATGTGTGTTTGCATGCATGTGTTTGCCTGCTTGTTAGATGGTACGTCGCTTTGGGTGTTTGCTCGTACCGAAGAAGATATTCTCATCATACACAGTTTAGTATGACGACAGAAGAAGTCATCTACTTTATAATATGATATTTGTATGTTTCCCACTGATCAAGGGTGTCCTGGAAAGTTGCAGAAATTAAAGAGCGAGGTTCCCAAAAGAGGGAACATTTGACACATTTTATGAGGCAGTCCAGGGAAACAAATAAATGACAGGAACCTGACAGAATCTATTTTACAAATTGACTTTTCTGAACCAAAAAACAGTGCTGGTAAAAGAAAATTAGCTTCAACTTCAACATGTGTGGGAACGCTAGTTGTACTGTAGTTCATCTTACTCCTCCCCAAACTGTAAACAACCATAGTTTAATTTTGAAAGTGTTTGGGCTTTAGCCTGATATCATACGATCTATCTGCTGTTTATTTGATCATTTTTCTGGAATCACCCTCTATTTCTTTGACATTAAAACACTTCCCGAGCTCTTCGAATGATTTTTCTCTCACCTCACTCATTCTAATTGAGCCTCCAACTCTTTGCCAGTAAGGTGGTTGGATGAAGTTCATTTCAGACATTACAGATATGAATCTGCAGTCCTTTTTTTATGGTCAGGGTCTTACATTTGCAGGGCATCTTCTTCTCATTGTACTATAATAAAGGCAAGCTGGAGATGTGGTTACTGGCTCCATCCAGTTTGTGTAATTTTACATTCATGTCACAGAGCTGTATAGTATAGCAACCAAACCCAGAAGGTTGTTATACAACACTTACTGCTGTTCTGAAGGTATTTCCAGAATCCTCAAAGACTCTGAAGCATCTGAATTAAAGAATGACATATGTCTTTGCCTAATTTGAATGATATGGATTCTAGAAATACCTTCAGAACAGCGGTAAGTGTTGTTAAATGACCGTCTCAGTTTGTCAAAAGTAGCTGGGTATTTATTTTTCAGACAAGCTGATGCTCTGTGGTTGGAACATAATGATAATGAGATGCACAAACTTCACGAGTTTGGAACAAAGAAGGGTGGCACGAGGAATTCATGGCAACATTAAAATAATGAGTCACTACTGTTTATAATAAAATCTAATTTTATATGGCCTCTCCTGCTGTGGGCCCCACTAATGACTTTAGACTGTATTCAGTTCAGGAATAGGAAATCCTCTCCATTGGGTCAAAGCAGTCTGAATAAGTCAAACATGCTTTTGGGGTCCTCAAAGGAGATAAACTCCACCTGATTTACTTTTTGTACCGTCGCAGGGTTTTGTTTTAGTGTCCAGGGCTTTAGATCCACAGGTTGGCGGGGAGGTGTGTTAGTTTCATCCCCAGGACGGGGCCCCTCTGCCTGGGACCGTGCTCACTGCCCTCTCCCTGTTGCAGGATGATCAAGGAGCACCCCTTGCCCCCGGGCTGGGAGATGAAGTACACCGCAGAGGGAGTCCGATATTTTGTGGACCACAACTCACGCACCACCACCTTTAAAGACCCCAGACCCGGGTTTGAGTCAGGGTAAATATTCTCTCAGCCCTTCCTCCCAAACCTACTTTTTTTTTTTTTTTAGAAAATCAAAGTATGTCACAGACTGAGGCAAAGACATTCTGAGGAAATGATCTCTGTCATTCAGGTCAAAAATCTAGTTTAAAGTGAACTAAATCAACTTCCTTTTCAATTTTCTAAGTTGTTGCACAATGATTTTGCCTAGGTCTGACACAACTGCATTGCAAATATTAATTTAAACAATCCCCTCATTTTGTGAAAACCTTATATGAAAAAGGTCAAAACTGTATCTTAATCTAAACCACATCATCTTTTTATTTTTTATCTTCACCTTTACTGAGCCCATGTTTTATCCATTGCCTTTAATTTCTTTGCCTACTTTTAAGTATTTCTTTGGGCCAAACAGGATCAACATAAGCATCAAAGATATTCTAACAAAAAGCCGTATTTTATCACGGCAACATGTTCATGCTAGCAGACACACACACACCTCTTCCCCTCAGCCTGTGGATGTTTGCCTTGCCTTGAAGCAGTCTCAAATCTCACCGCAAAAGTCAGGAGAATGTGCAGATGTGCGACAACAGATCCACTGCAGACTGCACTGGCATGTGTGTGGGTGTGTGTGTGCGCGCGCGCGCTGGTGTTTGTGCCTTTCTGTGTTTATGTTCGGGCATGCAAGTGTGTATTAGCCTGTGGTGTGTGTGTGTGTGCGTGCGCATCTGCAAGCTGCTTTTCATGCTGATATTTGAACGTGTTTTCAGGCCGGTGGTCATGGAGTGCTTCTGAAAGAGTCTTTACTGTTTTTGTACTGGATCCTGAAAGAGTGTGTGTCCGCGGCCAGAGTTCTGCCGCCGCGGTCTCCATTTCCTAACCCAAACCGAGATGTGCCTGGCAGCTCGGCGAGCACAAACCCTACGCATTAGGGGCCTCCTTCTTCTTCTTCTCCACCCCCATTTCACTCTCTCTCCTTCCTCCTATTATCTGTCTAACTCTCTCTTTCTTTCTGTGTGTCTCAGCCGCTCCGGTGCTGACAAGGCACATATCCAGCGTGTGTTTGCAGTGGGTTGGTGGAGCTTATACTAACACAGCTGCAGGCCCAGGCTCACCTCTGTCTTTGAGACCCAGACACACCGAGTCGTTATTTAGAACAGAATGGCTGGTGTTAATTTAATATTTACTTTGAGTCTCTGACCTGCAACCTGGAACATCAGGGCTTCTTAAAGGAGACCATCATGTTTCTGTTGATCAGCCGACCAGTTAAGAGCTGAAAACATACAACACCAAGGCTGTCAGTTTGTTTGTTTTAGATCGTTTACTCTGGAATAATTAAATAAGGGTTCCTCATGGAATCTCAAATTTTCCTCCTTTCTTTCTCTGTGTGTGTGTGTGTGTGTGTGTGTGTGTGTGTGTGTGTAGGTCACGGCAGGGCGGTTCACCCGGTGCTTACGACCGCAGCTTCAGGTGGAAATACCACCAGTTCCGTTTCCTGTGCCATGTAAGTGCTATCTCGAGTCTGAAGCCACAACAAAACTCTTCCTGTCCACACGCTTCACCTTAATATGTGTGTTGGAATGTATTACCGGAGTTTGGGTTTGTTCACCCAAGTTATGAAGAAGCATATTTTCACACTTACCTCTAGTGGTATCTAGCCATGCAGATAGTTTTGTCTGTATTTGTCCAGATTTTGTGATATCTGTCTCCAAGGTTTTTGCCTCAACCCCAGTATAGTGGAAGGGAATGGAACTGTACGTGTTGTGCTCACAGCACATTTAAATGCTGTCTCTTTCCAGAAACGGTATCTGCCGTATCTACAGAACACACTGTCAACAGTCTATTTTGAGATGATTTCTTCAGTAGAAATGTAATTTTTCAATGCTCTGAGCGCCAAAAATCCAATTCCATTCACCTCCATTGTATTTGGGTGGATGCAGAAATGTCAGAGGCAGATATCTCATATCTTAGCAAATAAAACAAAAACCATCTGCCTGGGTAGATACCACTACAGGTACAGTAAGTGAGAATTTATTATTATTAAATATTATTACATATCACATTACTAGGTGAAAATTAAGAGATTTGTGATTTAGAAGGTCTTACTCACTCAAACCTGTTTAACAATTATTTTTTCTACATGTGATGTTATTTTTTAAAACTTTACAGTAATTCAAACAATCTGTTCATTTATTTTATTTTGTCTCCGGCCAGTCCAATGCCTTGCCCAGCCATGTAAAGATCTCGGTGTCCAGACAAACGCTGTTTGAGGACTCCTTTCAGCAGGTCAGAGACCGAAGAAAACGCACGTCTGTTTTACACATAAACATAACTACATTAACGTCATCTTCTGCTTTGTAAAATTCACCAGACTACAATTATAACCTGACCAGATGTATCTCAATTTTTTACCTGTACATAGTTCCAATTCTACTTTTTATCAGCCTGTTTTGAGTAAAGTATCAGTATACCGGGCTCAGATGGGTCCATACATACAGTAAAACAAATATTCATAGATCTCATAACCATCTGACACATGATGGGTACAACATCGCGGATGAATGCACACATTCATTTCAGACTTCACACAATAAACAAACGACTTACAGCTAAATCATCATTTACTTCTGCAGTTAGGAAAATGAAAGGTGAAAATGTTGCCTGTTAGTAGATTTGTTCATGAGAGATACATGTTTTATCATCAGATCATGAATGTAAAGCCATACGACCTTCGCCGCAGACTCTACATCATTATGAGAGGAGAGGAGGGGCTGGACTACGGCGGCATTGCCAGGTGAGTGCAACAACAAAACAAATGGACTCTTCTACTTCTGCTCCCATTATGTAATTTTGTGCGTGATACTACAGGTTTTTTCAGGGACTGTTATTTAACACATTAATGTTGGTGACGATGATGGTGTGTTTTCCTTATTCCTGCCATTTCTCCATCACTGCACCAGCTTCCTCTTCCTCTGGAACCATTTGTTAAGTTGGTGTTAACTGCAGTTCGAGCCAGGACTGAAACCATTTTTAAAGATCATAAAAAGGCAATGGGCAAGGAGCATTGAAGGGTTCTTGACTCAAAGTCTTGAGATTGCTGGCTTTTCAAAACCTTCCATTCTCTATAAATCCTTATTGATGCCTAGCTTTTTTTTTTTTTTTTTTTGTCTGAGGGTTGTTTGGTGTGTCAGAAATTTGTGTGTGTGTCATACTGTAAATCTTAATTCCCCTTTAAATGTTGCTCCCTGAAACCATACAACCCTTCCTACCCTCTTGCAACATTTCTGTTCCCCTTCCCTAATCCATCCCTCCACCCACCCATCACATATATCCATCTTGCCCCCTTTGTCTGCTGTGTTCCAGGTCTTCCTCTCTGTATATGTTGTTATTTTTCTGTTGGTGGTGTTCTCATTTTTTCTGTTTGGTTTTGCATTGTGTCTCTGTCTCCGGTGTCACGTCAGTGGTTTTACCCTATGGTAGGTGACATCATGCTGTTCTACCACAGGGTAGAACCACGGACGGGATGTTGGGAGGTGTCTGCGTCCGTTCTTCCGTCAGTCCATACCCCCCTCCCATAAACCCCAAGGGGGAGGGCAGGGGCCTTGGGAGCGCTTGGTTCTGGTGCTGCAGCTGGTGGTGGTGCTGCTGGTGGGCCCTCATTCTCTCTAACATGCATCCTTCCACAATCTGTTTGTGTCTTTTTTTATTCTACCCTGTTGTATTTTGCCCTTCATATTATATGTTTTGTCTTCATGTAATTTATGTGTCAAATTTTGATTGTAGGATATGTGCACATTTGTTGATGTACTGTGTATTCTAACTTATACCACTATAAAGGTTGATAAAATTCTTATTTATTTTTTAATGTTGATCTACACAAGATTACCATTAAAAATAACCTTTTTTTAAATTTAATTTTATTCTTATTAGCCTTGATTAAGAGAAAAGAGTGTTTTATTCTTAATAAATTTCTCTCATTTTTATTCTCTCAGTTTTTCTACATTTTGAAAAAAATGCCTTATTCACTTCTTTTGCTGAGAGTTGAATGAGAAGATCATCACCACTCTCAAGTATATAAACTTGAGCTAGCAGATGATTAGCTTAGCTTTGCCTTTAAAAGTCATTAATAACATGTTATATCTGGTTTGTTCAATCCGAACAAAAACTGAACTGTAAAAAAAACAATTTATGGTGTTACATGGAGTAACGTGCAGAGCTATTTTTTCGGCCAGGTGCAGTAAGTCCCTCGCGTCGTGACCGTGAGCTGAGACTCCAGGAAGTTACTGGCCTGACATGAGAGTGGTATCGATCTAAACTATTCCTTTAATGAGAAGCTGGAGACTTACTCAATCTATTTGCCCAAATGTAATTCAGGATTCATCAATTCAGAATTTAATTTAATTTTAAAATTGTATTTTAAGCAACATCAGAACTGGCTTTATTAAATCCAACAGTATTAAAATTAAATTAAACATTTGATCTTATTTAGAGCTCAGTGTTGACTCTCCGCTTTACCCAAACCACATCACATATAAAAGGTGGTTATTACAAAATACTTAATTAGATACCCAACAGAGGAGAAGAAAAAATCAAATACCACAGTACATGATGGCAATACTGGAAAACCATCTTCAGTGATGAGGGGAACTCAGAAAGAACAAAATCCAAGCTCACTAAAGTTGTACTTAGACCTGCCTGTAACTTCCAGACTAAGTATAGTATTGTGATGCAGTGAAACACTGAGAGGCAGCATCTCCTCCGCATATCTTCTAGTCTTTCGCTATAAATTATATCCGTTTATTCATATTAAAATCCTATGTCAATCCAACCTGAGATTAATTGAAGGATAATCAGTTATGTTGTTTTGTGTTAATTATTTTCTATAAACTGTGCTCGTTGATCATGTTCTGTCCATGAATTAAATGTACTGTGATTATTGTTTTGTTGGTATTTGTTATAAAATGTCTTCTTTTGTCTTTCATCTTCTTTATGGATTTTTATCAGTTCTTGTTCTGAGACTACAGACTGTGTTTTGTTCTCCACTTCCCCTACTGAACCAGTCATTGATTAAAATGATTGCTCTGACATGTTAATTGCAGAATCATCCAACATTATGCCCATATATTTTTCAAAGGAAAAAGACTGAGTGTGATTCCTGACATGATAACAGTATGTCCCTGATGTCGTCTCTCAGCCTATCAGGCCTTAAAGTATCAAATCTTCCTCTCCTGCATAAATGTCTTCTGTCCTCTTGCTCTGCAGGGAGTGGTTCTTCCTGCTGTCCCACGAGGTCCTGAACCCCATGTACTGTCTGTTTGAATATGCCGGCAAGAACAACTATTGCCTGCAGATCAACCCGGCCTCCTCCATCAACCCCGACCACCTCACATACTTCCGTTTCATCGGACGCTTCATCGCCATGGTGAGCTTCACATTGGAATAGTTAAAATCATATTTCAGAATTGATTTGCTTTCAGGGACGCTCAAGCTCTTTAAAACTGAACTGCGACAGGCAACGTATGTGTTTTGCTGTTTTTTATTTTATGCGAGTCTAGCTATTTTTTGGTTTTTCCATCACACTTTTACTGACACGGAGAAGCAATCTGTAAAAGCTAGCTTTCTAACTACCCCTAACCTACTATCAGCCAACTCTAACATATATAACTCTTAAACACCGCAGACAAACAACTTTTTTTGTGTGTGGAGCCCATTTAAACAGCAGATTCTGACCACGTTAAACTGATTATGCTAATAGTAGTGAAGATGCAAGAAAATTCTTAAGATTATGAGTACTGTACTACCAAATTTGACAGCATTTTGTTACACACAAAACAGCAGTTGAAGTGAATATCTATCGAGTATGTTCTCGATTAATTGATTGGTGATGATTGAATTTGAGACCAACAGTCCAAAACCCAATTATATTGATTTTACAATTAAATAAAACTGACCAAGAAAAAACTGAAAATACTTGGCTTGAAAAATGACTAAAACAACTGATATAGTTGAAGTAGTCGCTGGTTATTTTTCAGTTGATCAATTTAACGACTTATCATTTCAGCTCTACAGAAAAAACACATTTTTGTAGATTTTCTATTAGATTGAAGCTATTGTCAAAGGGAAACTGAAGACTACAAGTGTGAAAATGGAAAGAAATCTGGGGGTGTGGAGTTAGAAAGAAGTGAGCTTACTAGACATCTGTAACCCGCTGCTCATCCCTGCTGGAGGCGAGCGGCTCCAGGCTACATTAGCAGCTACCAGCATAACACACCTCGATCTCCAACTGACCTGTCTGCAGTCGAGTTGCACAGTGGGTAATTTAGGCACTAGGTTTTGACAAGGAGAAAGAATGCATTGAATAAAAAAGACGATATCTCTGGTTCTGATGTATCAACTTCAATCCCTTTTTTTTCCTTTTTTTTAACTAAACTAAACTCAACAGTGCAATGCTAAATCGGAACTCTTTTAAAAATACACAAGAATAAACCTTGAAACCAGTAAGTTTAAGTAAGGTTTGAGGCTGGATTCTACAACGTGCAGGAAGCATCTTCAGACATTAAACTGACTGAACTCTAACAAATTTGATGGAAACAAAAATGTGAATGGAGAGATTCCTATAAACAACCACTTCATATTCTTATTATTACATGCATGTAGAAGCATGGATACTTTTTTACAGTTCTTTCGTGGGCATTTTGGCTTCATTTGATAGCGACCGTAGAGAGAGAACCAGGGGCGCTGTGATTATGGGGTACCACTACCACTTTTTAGTTTCGAAGATGTGATGTGTACAAGACAATAGTTTTTAGCCTTCAGTGTCTTTTTATTCAACAGTTTATACATACATGTACAGTATGTACTATAATGTCTCTTTGGGATCAACTCCAGAAAGCTGTAGGCCCCAAAACCGACACCCTCCACCCCTCCTTCCGTCTGCCACCCCACCCCTCACCCACACCATGACCTCACTGCCGCACCCAGCCCACACCCGCCAGCAGCTGCCTATATTTAGTCCTAAAATGCACTTTGCTGACTTGCCTTATAAAGATGCTTGTCTCTACCAATTCTCAACTACAAAACCCTCTCACTGTCTCCTTTTCTTTCTCTCTTCCTTTTTCCTTTTTTTACTTTCCATCTTTACCCCACTTTCCACTGACACCCTGTCGTGTGTGTGTGTGTGTGTGTGTGTGTGTGTGTGTGTGTGTATGTGTGTGTGTGTGTGTATGTGTGTGTGTGTGTGTCCGTCCGTCCGTCCGTCCGTCCTGCTGTGAGACAGACACATGGTCAGTCAGGATACAGTAGGACAGAACAGACTGTGACTGAGTCAGTGGCTGTGTTGTTCTTGGCTCATCGCAGCTCTGAGCCCTCTGTGGTTTTTTCTTAACATTAAACAGCTCCGTCTGGTTGAGTCTACTCACTCTACCTCTCTGTGAACACACACACCAAGCAAAGATTATGACTTGGTTTGAAGCTGTGTGAATGTACTTGTGTTAAGTGCGCACTTGGGTATCAGTTAGCTTGTGTAGCTCGTGTTTTGTCTCTTTATCTTAATCTAATCGACTCTTTGCAGTTTTCAGCATGAAAATAAGGTTAAAATGTACAGAATAAGTCAGCAGAATGTAATTCTGAGGTCAAATGTACGCATGGTAGCAGCTACAATGTCAATTCCCCTGTAGACGAATCAGAAACAAATACATATGTCACGTTTGCAGCTGCACATATGAAGCGATTGTGCACATACATTATCAATTGTTGTTTTGTCCCTATAACTATACTTTTTACTTTATAGAAGCAGGTATGTGCTAGTAAATTATTTCAACTAGAGAAGTTGGCAAAATTGTATCAGGCTGCCATTATTCCAGAAATAAAAGACCCATTCATGTTTCCTGTATAGGTGACTGGCTGTTAAAGCATTTCTAACACTTGAATGGGCATGAAACAGTCCCCGGTGAATCATCAGTACAAACACTGAGCAGCTGAGATGACTATGTGTGTAGTTTGTCAAGAACTAATTTGAACCATATGTTACCAATGGCCATAAAATCACAGTATAATATCCCAAAATTACAGCAGGGGATAAATACTCCTCCACCTCTCCACATTGTTAGATCTAGGGAGTCAAACCTGCCATATCATCAGGTTTAGTGAACTGACACTGTGTTTTTATGTATTTCTTTCCTTATTGTGGGTTCTAATGCAACAATTCCTCCCTTCAGGCTTTGTACCATGGAAAGTTCATCGACACCGGCTTCACGCTGCCTTTCTACAAGCGAATGCTGGACAAGAAACCCACACTCAAAGACCTAGAGTCCATAGACCCTGAGTTTTATAACTCCATCATGTGGGTCAAGTAAGTAGCACAGGATGGGATACCTCTGAATTTGTGTGTTATTGTTATTTCATGCTCACGAGGGTAGAAAGTGGAGGAAAATAATCGGTAAGAACATTTATCTAGGCTTCATTTCTTGTTTCTCAGTGTTTTTTTTAATTGAAAGAAAGAGCTGAACAACCCAGGTGTGTAGGTCATCATGAAATCAGTCAGTTAAGTGTTGAACAAAACAAGAAAAAATTACTTCATACTTATTAATAACAGATGAGAGTGAGAGCCTGATTTTCTCTGCCTCAGAGAAGTTAACAAATCACAAATCAAGTGTATAACAGGCGGAGTATCAGGCGATTTCCAATTTAAAAGAATTATCCTTCTTGCAAGAAATGTAGCAAAGGCTATTGCCTTAAATTTAGGTTGTGTTTCTGTGTGTGTGTCCAGAGAGAACAATCTGGAGGAGTGTGGCGTGGAGCTGTATTTTGCACAGGACATGGAGATCCTTGGGAAGGTTTCCACTCACCAGCTGAAAGATGATGGAGAGAATGAGCTGGTCACCGAGGAAAACAAGGAAGAGTACATTGGGTAAGTTAACCCAAGCAGTGATATCCACTACAGCTGAACAGACATAGAATAATGAAACTTCACCAACAAGAAGTCTTAAGTTATAAAAGATACATAAGCGACGGAGAGCAAACCATAAAAGCCAACCACTCTTCCTTCCCTCAGCCTGCTGACAGACTGGAGGTTCACCCGAGGGGTGGAGGAGCAGACCAAAGCCTTCCTGGACGGCTTCAACGAGGTGGTTCCTCTGGAGTGGCTTCGCTACTTCGACGAAAAGGAGCTGGAGGTGAGGAGGAGGAGGAGGAGGGGAGGGCTGAAGAGAGGGCCCACAAGGGCCTTTGAAAGTCAGAAGAAATGTAATGAATTTAAGGCTTTAGAATACATTAAAATTTAGTAAATCAAATAGTAAGTGCTTTTGTTTTTTTGCCATGTAATGAGAGTTTCGTTGCACCAAATCTCCCCTCATATTTAATACATAACAGGAATAGCTAATGGACTTCAGTTTTGAGTATATCATTCTTTAATACAGCATGTCATTCACTTTGTTCATTGATTAAAAAAAATAAGCTTTGTTTAGTTTCAAACTTAGATCCAGATGGCACAAAGTCATCCTGGTACTTACGGGCAAGAAAATATCTTCCTATATGGGTGAAATGTATTTGTATTCCAAACCTCATACAAAAAGATGCAGTACAATGTGCTTCAGAGGAAAGAGACAAATAAATGTGAGAAAACTGTGGCTGTGGTAAAATACAGCAAAGGTTTCTAGATCAAAGCAAGTTTGAAAAGATGAGCTTTAAGTCTTATTTTTAAAGTTGTTAGTAAAGTCCACATTCTCAAATCTACTTAACTCCGGAGTCTAGGGGTGTATGAACTAAATGCAGCATCACCATCAGTGTTTGTGTATAAACACTGAGGAGGTGAAAATGAATACTAACTGTCTGTTCCTGAGCTCTGACAACAGACAGAGCCAAAGCTTTTTCAAGATTTAAATTTCAGGAAAATGCTCCTGAGAAGGATCAATTGAAAGGAACCTGCAGTGAGTCCGGGCCGTGGTTTAGTTTTTAAATTACTCCTGATCCTGATTGATGAACAGTTCGCTCTTTTCTCCTTGATTCCTGCTGCAGCTGAGCTTTCATCTAAATGAGTACATGTCCCAGCAGAACCTCAGGCTAACAGAGACAGTGAATTAAATTAGTCTGGAGTAGAGCTGGGACGTACTGTGACCCTGTCCCGTGTTGTCCTCTGCCCACTGATGACTAAGACAAATATAAACACAAAGAACAGACGAGGACACAGAGCTGCACTCACTGTCATTTTGTTTGCTGCAGCTGATGCTGTGTGGGATGCAGGAGATCGATATGGCCGACTGGCAGAAGAACACCATCTATAGACACTACACCAAGAACAGCAAGCAGATCCACTGGTTCTGGCAGGTAGGGACACACTGTGGATCAGTGCATGGTGTTAGAAGCTTGGATCTAATCACACACACACCTGCTATGATGATGCAGTTTTAGTGTGTATGAGCCCCGATGTGAGTGTGAGCAGTGAATGATGGAGTTGTGTTCCCGTAGGTGGTGAAAGAGATGGACAACGAAAAGAGAATCCGTCTGCTTCAGTTTGTAACAGGAACCTGTCGGCTGCCTGTCGGAGGCTTCGCTGAGCTCATAGGTAGGGCACCATACACAAGTTAAAGTATAAAAACAAAGCAGCACACAAAGCAAAGGATAGCATACTCCATAAGCATCAGTATCAATCATTTTCGATATGTGTTTACACAGAATTCATTCCATCAGTACAACAACAGAGTCATGTCATACTCACCTGCTTCTCTAAGTTTCTCCTCTCTCACAGAAATGCCGTTTTCATTCACCAACTAGTCCCAGTCCTGTCACTTTTTTGTTTTTACCGATCAATGTTTGGCAACTGAATGCAACACTGCTGACTTTTCACATTAAAAGTATCCCAGGCTTCCCATTGTTGGTACTATAGGCTTTTAATGTTAAAAATTAAAGAATTACGATTTATTAACAGCTTAACATCGGTCTGGAAAAATTTAAAAACTGGAATTAATAGGTGGATGAAACAGGTATTTCTGAGAAACAAGTATAAAATGACTCAGTTGTACTGATGGAATCAGTGCTGTGATGTTATTATTCTGAATTTACCGTGTGAGCAGTAGGCTACAACGGGTACAACTGTTTTTTCTACCCATTATTTGAATCCTGGCTTTTATATGATAATTCACGGTATTTATCTTATGGCTAAAATTTGTTTTAAAAAATCAGATGATTTATACGTGTGTGTGTGTATTATTTTTTATTTTTTAAAGGCAGTTTTGATGAAAAAATTCAAGTTAATTTTTTTTTTGCCCTTGCAGGAAGTAATGGTCCCCAGAAGTTCTGTATAGACAAGGTGGGGAAGGAGACTTGGCTTCCAAGAAGCCACACATGGTAAGCTGCTGCTTCATTTGTTAACATGGCTAACATTGTGTAGTAAAATAATCAGAGCTCAAAGGTCCACTTATTAGCTTTTCTGAGTCATGTTCTTTAAGACAAGACTTTAAGATGCGACTGAAAACTCAAAATAGATCGTAAATTCACCTTTTAAGCTTAGATTTTGTTACACATACTGTTCCCAAAATTCAAGCATGAATTTCAATGCTAAAATGGTTAACAGTTGTTTATTTGTTTGTGCATGAATGAATCAATTTAATTCATTTTTTAAAGCCTTGCAGCTTTTTTGTTTCCATTGCCAATATCCAAATATATTTAACCGGCCTTTTTTTTAAAAACTTTTTGTAGAATGTTATTGATTTCAGGTGAAAATGCCTCAAAGATTTGCTTAGCAGTCATTTAATTAACCTCTGATATGGCTGTAGGAGAGTAAACAGTGAGGCTGATATCAATTACATGAAATTACAAACAGTAACACTGGATTACATGCTGCTTCATTTCCTGTAAATCCCTCATGTGTAGGTACTGTAGTGTGTAAGTGTGTGTAGTTTGAATCTAGTACTAGAATGGCGTCCTCTGCCACTAAAAATTAAAACTACTCTACTACTACTATTATAGAGAGGTAATTAAAGGACATAAATACGTTGCAATGCCAGTGTAGAAAAATTGGCGACGAATCTTTGGGAGCTTCCTTTTGATCTGGGACATTTGGTGTGTAGGATTGTGAGACAGCCAAGACGTTCAGAGTTTAGACAGAATCAAACTACTTAGTTAGTCTTTTGAAAGATGGACATATCTGCTACTATCAAACCAATACTGTGGAACAACACAGTATTCCCAACACTAGTATTCTGTCTATGTAAATCGAGGATTTCACCCCAACTAAATTCAATGGCTCACACAACAGTTAGACCTGTTGTTATTCCTCTTGTTGAATCCACAAAGAGGAATGACGAATAGTGACCTTCCTCGTCTCCTCCTGTTTGTCTCTCACAGCTTCAATCGTCTGGATCTGCCACCCTACAGAAGCTTAGAACAGCTCAGAGAGAAACTCCTGTTCGCCATCGAGGAGACGGAGGGATTTGGACAGGAGTGAAGCAGGAGACAGACACAAGACAACTAAAGGAGAACATTTAATTCAGTGGGATAGTTTTTGTTATTAATATGATTATTTTGCATTTGTTAATCACAGGGCTGAGAAATCACCTGTCATCTATAGCCCCTCCCCTGGGGGAGGATCATGTTTGTGAACTGAATCATGGGATAAAGAGGTGGAGACACAAGGACATAGATGAAGAGTGTGTATGCTTACTTGTATGTATGTGTGGTTGCTCACATTAAGGCCATTGTGTATGCATATAAACAGTGTGTATGTCTGTGTGGGTTTAACAGGATGGCACATACAGAGAATTATATTTGACTAGAGTCTCACCCCCTCCCACATATACGCCTCTATTCACTGCTTAGAAACGCACCAAAACCAGACAACAGGATAGTTTTAATGTCGGCAGCGACTCACAACAACAGCACAGCTACCCGCAAATGCAGTATAACATATCTACCAGAGACAAAATACATTTTTAACATTTTTAAGTGATGAGAGAGAAAGAGAGGCAGCGTATGAGAGGACCTGAGTGCATGTGTGTGTCTGTATACAAGAGACAGAGAGCTGTTATCACGAACTAGTGCACCTCTATTACAGAGGCTAAAGAGATGAGATGTGATTTTATTTTTATTTTTCTGTTTTTCTGTTTGTGAAATTCAGCATTTTTCTCCTGTACATAACTAAAATAAATGAGATTTCAATCTTGAGCTGTGTTGATGCTTTTTTTGAAGGGACAGTTTGACGTGACATATACAGAGGTTGTCACTTAAATCATTTAAAGTAGTGATTTTAGTTTTGTTTGTCAACCAAAACAGCAAATGACTACGCACAAGGCCCAGAAACATCACTGTGTTTTTCATAAAGATACAGCCAAAAGAACTCGATTAGATAACTTTATCCCCTACAGTTTGATTGAAGTGTTTCTTCATTGTTAATGTCACATGAGCGTGGCTGAACAGAATGGAGTTAATTTCCGTTGTATTAATAAGTCAGTACAGACTGGCATTGCCTTCTCTAGAGCCACAAGTAGCTGGGAGCTGCCGTTCCTGACATCTGTTCATGTGGAGGTAGACCGGAGCACAAAGACCACATGAAACCCACTAACTAACAAATACCTCCTATTGAACTCTAACCACTACTTACAACATGATCACTTATGAGACTGACAGCAGAACCAGTATCTCCAGACTTCCTGAAGTCTTGTTACTGTTACACACTTTTTTTGTTTTTTTTGTTGTACGAATGAAAAAGACATGATATAAAGTTATTAATTAATATAATTTAGAGGTGCTGGTAGGCAAATTTTGTCACCTTTCCATTCTTTATGCAAAGCTAACTGTTTCCTGGCTGCAGCTGTAGTTTCAATACACGAGCGTGGTATTGATCTTCTCATGTAACTCAGAAATGACACAGTGGTAAATATGAAGGCACGCAGCACACAGGGACGGATTAACTTGCGTCCCGCTCATGCGGCCCACAAGGTCTCTGAGTCTCCTCTGACCCTGCTGCCAGGTCTGCTGCAAGCCGGGCTCAAAGGGCACGGCGTTGGTCAGTGTGAGCGTGGACAGGGCACTGTAGGTGCTGTGGTACATGAAGGGGTTCAGCTGCCTTCATAGTCAGTCAGGACAGCCTGGTTTTCACTGATGACACCAGTCTCGCTGCTCAACTGCCCCATCGCCTCACCAGGCAGGTTAGACAGCTGCAAAAGAAATGTCATAAGATCATTGATTGATTGGTTTATTTAACAAACTTTACTGTAATGACGACCGAGTAAGCCAAAAGGGTGTTTTTCATTTGTAGCTCCAGATGTTACAAAGTCATCGTAGAATTAGATGAATATGTACTGATTTCTTGTCAAGGATTTGAAGTATTTGTTGTACAGAGACTGTAATGGTTTGACATTACTGTTGCTAGCCTGTAACCAGGTTGTTAACAGAAAGTAATGTGGAAAATAATGGATTACATTTACAGTCTAAATCACTTAACGTGATACCCAAAGAGCTTACATGCAATCAAATAACCACTGAATGCATGTATATCCTAGCCAGCGCAAAAAAAATTCAACAGTTACTTTCTCAGGACAATACAGCAAAATAAAATGCTATCAGAAATAGAATACAGAAGAATTGAGTAAATGGTAAATATTAACACAAAAACAGTAGAACTAAGTAGGACTGTATTAATAAAATGTGTCAGGTATAAGATTTACAGTATATATGCAGGGCGAGCTAAATAACAGTAGTAATGAACACAGTAATGCAGGAATGATCGGGGTCCAAGCAGATTGTGAGCATTTGGATGTTTGTTTCTTATTTAATTCACAAGAACTCTGGATTTTCTCTAAAATATTTCATTGTTGTCATCACTGATGCTCTGTTGAGGTATATTACTCTACTTTCAGAAACAGTCAGTTTAACTTTTGACCTTCTGTGAAGACTGTTTCACATGAATACATTTGCTGCTATTTTGTTAAAAATTGATTGGCTTGTATAATTGAAACGGATTGTAACAGATTGATGTATCGAAATTTCTTTAACAACTTGAGGTCAGTGAAGTCTGTAAATGATCCCGACTGAGGTTTTGAACGATTGGCCCAGGGGTTTGTGACGAGATGTCCTAAATAGGATTTTGAGAAAAATGTTGGGGGGAAAAAATCATAACATTTTTAGAGCAGAAGACCAGTAGAGCAAAGATGCAGATGGCTTGAGAGAACAAAATGACGAACGAATTTTGACTCTAGGCCAAGCTGTTTCTCGAGATAATTGCGAAGATGTAAACTCGATTGTAACAGTGCCCCCGCTGAGGTCAGTGTGCCTGAGAAGTGGGTGGAATTTGCCAATTTTGGTGACTTTTTCTTCGTCTGTCTCACTTTTAGTGGAGTAAAATATTAGGAAGAAGAATACGAGCAAAAACAATTAAGGGTCCAGCAGCGGTGAGCTGAGGATGTGAGAGAAACAAATATATGAAATGAAAGCATACTGTGTATTAATAATTTATATATGCATCCCTAGTTGACATGATCAGGTCTGCAGGACTCCATACACAAGCACAGAAAGTAGTGAGCTGATCCCAGAATCCACAGAAATGATGTGTGCATACACACAGCATGTTCTCAAAACCTCTACCTAATCTGACAGATGATGACTTGAGGATAATGTGACCTGATTAAATTAAATTATCTGCAAATCAGAAAATGGAAAAAGATATTCTACATAAAATGATATTTAACTTTTTCTCAATTTTTTTCTTTTTCTTTTTTGCCACTACTAATTTGCATTTAAAACTCACACATTACCAAACATTTGCATAAACACTCACTATTGATCTGCATAATAGTTTGCAGGGAATTTGCTTAACTCATCACTATAAAAAACAGATACTCCTATATTCTACTTCAGTACAGTACTTAAATAAATGGATCACATCATCTGTACCTTTCTGTCTCATATAGGAATAAGGTTTGGAATTTTGATCTTAAAAGAAATAAGGATGATTTGAGGAATGTTGACTTGTTTTATTCCACTGCCTTCGGACCTAATACTGGGTTTGTACTCTAATCCGTCACACTGGTAAGAACTGGTCAAAGTGCTGTGATTGTGAATGTGGATAAAGCTGTGCCAGATCCAGCAGCTTTTTCCACACATCAGGGCACATTTTGTGGTTTGGCCGGCGGGATCGCAATAATTGAAAATTAAGATTTGTTTGTGACCATACTAAGAAACCTTTCATGTATCATGTACCAGTCCAAATTTGTAGCTTCAGGCACAACAGTGGAACAGTGGTGTGGCAGATCCCAGTCTGATGTACCAAGTAAAAATTAAAAGAATCTATTTTTTTATGATTGTAATTTATCTTTTTGTATTTTTTGTAATTTATATTTAATTAGGAAAGTGACATAGCTAATTGATGAATTGTACATGAAGTTACAAGACATAACCTCAAATACAGTGAGGTACTACCTCCCTGATGAAGGCACGGTAGTGAAATATGTTTGGGGAATAAAACATGGACTGTTACATATATACAGTACAAGGTGTGATAGTTGCATTGATCATTTAACCCCATTCTTGAATATGTCAGTTTACTGCGTCATAGCTGAAGTGTTCTCATGGTTATTAGAACGGGTTGGTATATCCTCTGCAACACTGAGCTCATTAGTTTCTCCCAGTAATCTGCTGACACAGGACTGACAGTGGCAAGATGCATTTAGGGACCTCTGCCAAAGCTCAGAAAGTGTACCGTAGGCCTACCTGTGGCTGGATGAACCAGGTGGTGTTCTCCCTCACCGCAGTCACCAGCTCTCTAACCAAGCAGTCTCCTCCACAGCCATGCAGAGTAAAGAGGGATCCTGAATGAGGGGAGTACAGAGAAGCAAAGTGGTCCCTTCACATGAACCTCTGGCAGATGGGGACCGCACCGGGATCCGCAGCCCTGCCCAGTGTCGGCTCAGTTTGTCCATAGAAGAAATAATGACAGGTTGGAGCGAAATCAGTTTCCACTTTTGCGTAAGAGATGTAAGAGTATCCAATGAGCACAAAGAGGCTCACTGTTCTCATGATGGCCGTTGCAGCAGTGCTGCAGCCACAGCAGCAGCACTGCACCGTTTGTGGTTCGACCAAATTGACCAATGGAATCCGTGTTTACCGGGAAATGTTTGACCCGCACCTTTGAGACTGTATATCAACCAGACAGACAGAGACAGGTCAGGTTAGAACAGGCATCACGAGACCTGAGGTGAACCTTTACTCACACCAAACTAGTTGTCTTCCTCTGCCATAATGCTGCTGTTTGCTCAGTTGTGCAACTGAAATTTGGCAACCATGGAGTCGATTCCGATCGTTCACATTCAAATAGTCAGTGTGGCACAAACTTGTATACAAATATTTCTGTGGGAAAGAGGTCTGATGTGTGTCCAGGCCCACTGAAGATACGTAGGCCATCAATTTGATTGACAAAAAGTCATTTCTGAGTTGATAAAGCTGATGGATAAAATCAAAATTTTGATTATACTATCACTTTAATATTTTCATAGTATAATTGAACTCTATCTGTACTCTATGCAGATGATAGATGCAGGCAACATGTACCCTCTCTAACATTTGAAATATCAACTTGTGTATAAACAATTTACCCTCCGCAGGTATTTAACACTACATCCACCAGTAATTTCTATTGGAGCTTTCTGGAAATATGAATGGAAAACCTCATGTATAGGGATTTCTACATCTGTTAGGACAGTAAATAAAAAAATGAAGGGATCTGCATTTATTTTCTAAAGGCTGCGCAGGGTGAAAGAAAGTCCAAACATTTTTGACAACAGAAACCGTCCATAGTGTGCCTGATGAAGAAGCTCAGGATGTTAACATATCATTAAAAGTACAGAACCTGACAGAAGGCTGAATAGATCCACAAGTCAGTTAACATTTACTACAGCAACTACTATTATCACTTCTATTAATATTAATAACAAACTACTACCACTACCCATTTTACTACTAATACCCATTGTGTGGAACTTAACTAAGTACATTTACTCAAGTATCATGTTTAAGAAAAATTTCAACTTCAACTTTACTTGAGTGTTCACATTTCATTCTGCTTTATAGTTATAGTACACTATATTTCATGGGAAAATTTACTCCACAAAAAAAAGAGTTGGTTCTTGCATTGTTCAAATAAAAAAAACAGGCAAGTTTAATCATCAGCAGTTTCCCATCAGTCATCTCTACATCATAAAGAGACCATGGATGGATTGGTAGAGATGACAGATGGGAGACTGTTGATGATCAAACAGTAAAGTGGCACACATTTTCATGTGAGGGAACTACCACACTTTTATAACAGGCTACACACAATTAGTAATACAATAATAACATAACATTACTATCACATTGAAAGGGGGCATGTTTTTCTGCCTAATAAGTGATTTTGCATTTCACTTCTGTACTTTAACTTAAGTGACATTTTAAATGCAGAACTTCTATTTGCATAAAGTATAAATACAGTATAAAGTACACAGTATGAAGTATTTACAAACTGGTATTGCTATTTATTGAATGCCGTTTTAATGCTTTTTTGTGTGTCTATCTTAAGGTGTTTCATTAAATGTGTGAACTGTATTTAATTATTTGCAGTTTCCACACCTTCAGCGTTGTTTGTGATATGTGATAATTGACTGGCAGATGAGCCGATGGCAACTTAACATCTTGGTACGTGGTATTTTATTTTATTTTAAACCTTCCATCAGTCAAACTAATATTAATACCCACTACAACGGATAGTACTACTATGCTACATTTACTTTGATATTGATGATTAATACCGCAGTAATATTATTTTAAGATTTTTAGTTTTTCCGTAAATCAAGGACCTTTATTGTGAAAGTAAAGCATTCCTTGGCGGTCCGGAAGTAGCTTCTTGGTTTTCTCGAGATGCCTCCAAGCTGCGAAGTTAGTCGAGCCAAATCAAAATATAGTTCTTATAATGTTCATGTGACAGCGTGACTATTTCAAATAGACTTACCGTGAACCTAAGTCGTGCCTGTGATGCCCGTCGGGCTCCCTGTCCGCTCCGACATGGTGAACGCGGATGAAATCGCCGAGTTGTGCTACGAGCGTTTCAGCCAGCTCCCCCGGAGAGGGAAGCCTGAGCCGGGCAGAGAGTGGACCCTGCTGGCCGCTGTGCTCAAAATCACCCGGGGTGCTGACTCTGACACAGGTTGGAGCCGAATGGACTACAACACATTTCATGTTGTCTTTGTGTAAACATTGTCCTGTCAGGGGACAGAAAGCTGCTTCTCCCCCCTCAAAACTCTTCCTTTCAATAACGTCTTTCCGTCCAGCATGTCTAAAACAGCACAGTCACTCTGACTTTTAGCTCATGTTAATGTATGCTGGGAAAATCCACATGGTAGAAAATTAAGAATAAGCTACACCTAATTTCAGTCAATGTACCTAAAGTAACAGCATTCAGAACACACTCAGCACACTTTCACTATAAGAGTAAAAAAACAAAATAAGGAGAAAAATAACTTTCTGACTATATGTCGCCTATTCAAAGTAGCACCTAGCCTGAGAAACACATTTCAACACAAAAACCATGAAATAGGGTGTGCAAATGTGTAAGTATAAAGATGAAATGTGTGATAAATGGCATTCTAATGAAATGTTTCCTTTCTTTCACAGTTGAAAAGGAGGTTGTTTCCCTGGGAACTGGGACCAAATGTATTGGACAGACAGCCATGAGTCCCAGCGGTGTGTGGTCTTGAAATGGTGCATTTACGTGTCCTATTGGAAAAATAACTTCCCCCAGGTGGAAGTCAGGTTTTGAATATGTTGTTTTGCAGTCGTCTTTCAGTTTTGGACCTTATATCACAACAAATACATTCCCAACCTGTTGGAAACACTGACATCCAAGAAAGCCTGTAAAAGTCATTACTTAAAGTAACGTTGGTCTTCCTTTCTGAAAAACAACCTTGATGTTGTTGTTTTATTTTTTATTTGTGATTCTCTCATCCATTTAGGTGATGTACTTAATGACAGCCACGCAGAGGTCATTGCCAGAAGGGGATGTATCAGGTGCGCATTTGTATTCTGTTTTGTGTGTGTCCCTAGTAGCTTGTTGGCTCTGGTGCTCCATGCTGACACTTGAGCATACAGTATATATATATAGGCTGTTACCATTTTGTGTGTGTGTGTGTTTGTAGGTACCTGATCCATGAGCTGCACAGGGCCGTGAGTGGTGGGGACAGCTCTGTGTTTTGTCAGGCAGATCAGCGGGGGGGCCAGTGGAGGCTTCAACCAGGAGTTTCCTTTCTCTTCTTTACCAGTCACACTCCCTGTGAGTCCACTATGCTCCCAGTGTACGTAACTGGCAGTATTGGTTTCACAAGACCACCAGCAACCTGTGTGAGATGATCCACAGGATTTAAATCCAGCTTTATATTTTGTCTGTGAAGTATTGCATGGTTTTTCCATGATTCCTGAGTTTTTGAACCTCCCATAGGATGTTTTATTTTTTTTCAATGTCATATTTTTCATTACAGACTTTTGTTGTCAGACAGTCTTAGTCCAGAAATATGAGTAGCAGCCTTCACGAAGCTATAGCTGAACTCTCCCTCTCCATGCTAGTGGTTCCAGGAAGCCAAAATCATTCTGAAATGTTTGTGTTTTACCAGGCGGTGACGCCTCCATCATCCCGGTGACTGACGGCCAGTCTCAGCCCTGCCCTCCTGTCATATCTGTAAAGGGCCACGAAAAGATTGATGGAGGAGACCTGAAAAGGAAAGCTGAGGAACCAAGTGAGGGGAAAAACATGAAACTGCCCCGTCTGGACGGACAGGAGACAGCAGGCACAAAGCTGGAGGACAGAGGAGACGCAAAACAATCCTTCCTTTCAAATTCATCTAAAAGTGAAGATGTGTCACAGAGTCGCTGTACAGAAACACCTGTGGAATCACAAGATTCAGCACAGCTGGAGATAAAACCGAGAGGCCCCGGTCACTCTGACAGTCCTGGACTGCATCAGCAGGCCCCAGACATTCACAGAACGGGGGCCAAGTGCGTCCCTGGTGGCCCAGCTGACCCTCTGCACTCTGGGCCGGGGTACCACAGCACAGGGGTGCTCCGGGTGAAGCCCGGGCGAGGAGAGCCGACTCTGTCCCTCTCCTGCAGTGACAAGCTTGCCCGCTGGGGAGTGCTGGGCTTCCAGGGTGCACTGCTGTCCCACTACCTACAGGAGGCGCTCTACTTCAGCACCGTGGTGGTGGGGAAGTGTCCATACAGCCAGGAAGTTATGCAGAGAGCTTTGGTCACAAGGTTAGGCCTGATGCTGAAACAATAAGCCAGTTAATGAATATCACGTAGGTTAAACGTCTTTGAGTTTTGCTATGATTAAATGATTAACCACTGTTACAGTTTAACTTTTGATTATATATATATACCTTATATGGTTGTTATTGTGAACATGTTGGCAAACAGTTTCTGATCCAGCAGGGGCGTCTGATGAATCTAATCTAATCTAAAATTCGCTCTCCTTTTAACCTCTCTTCTGGTGTCGACCGACTCCTGTGAAACATGTGGCTCTTTAGCTGCTAAATGTCCAACGTCCTTCATCAGCTAGTGGTCAGAGCTGTAGAGAGGGAGTGTACTGACTTTTGCTCAAAACTGCTGCCTTTAGCAGCAGAAACAAGGTTTGACGAGAACAGAGTTTGCCGACCTCACAACCAAAACAGTGAGCTAAATGATGCTAAAAATGAGCTGTAGAGCTGTATTGGTTTTCTGGGGATGCTGGGCTTTTTTTTTATAAATTAGATATGAGAGTTTTCCATCTCCAGTCTGAAGGAGGCTGTCCAGGGTTAGGGTTAGGTTAATCGGTGACTTTGAATTGCCCGTTGGTGTGAATGTGAGCGTGAATTGTTGTCTGTCTCTATATGTCAGTCCTGACCGGTGTGTACCCCGCCTCTCGCCAAGTGTCAGCTGTGATTGGCTCCGTTGGAGTATTTTGGAGGTCTTTTTCCTTCTTTGTAAGAGGCTTTCTTGAATGTAGTCCTCCTGTACTCCCCAGGTGCTCCTGTGTGTCGGACCTCCCCGCTGGTTTCTACGTGTGTCCACCCGTGCTGCTCCAGTCCAGCCTGGAGTTCCCCTTCAGCCAGGCCCAGGCCGAGCGCCGACACCAAGCCGGACAGGGGCGCATCTCCCCCTGTGGGGCAGGTAGGATCGTTTGGCACGTCCTGTCAACATTAATTAGACTAATGACTGCCAATCGCACATCAAAGGAGATGCCCAGTGTTCCCTAATTAGACCTGCTTTTCTTTATGATGCCAAAATGGGCTAAAAACCTTGTGTCTGAAACCAGGGCTTAAAGGTGATAACATTTAGGTAAGGAAACTGTGACATTTCAATGGCTGATGATTTCAAGATCTGATAGCAAGACAACACACCAAATTAACACCTATTAAGCTAAAAAAAATATAATTTTTGAGTTTCCTTTAATTACACCTATGCTTTTCCTGACATGACGTGGCCTCATGTCTAGTGTAAAAAAGGCTTGTAAGAACTTATTTTGTCATGCAAACAACTATGCCCAGCCCACACAGGCTTACGAGACACCGCAAACATTTACTGTAAAGGACCATCAGACGTCTGTCAGAATGAACACTAATTAAATAGTCCATCTAGCCTTCTTTTCCAGGATTTTAAGGCAAAGTTGGCAAACTTAAACAAGACATCAGAATTAAACAACCATTCCAATTTTTTATCACCTGTACACCAGAGGATTTCAGGGATTTGATGAGCTAGCTCAGTTCCATTTACATTCTTAAATCATCAAATTATGATTGATAAAAAAGAAAATGGGACTCACGTATATTTTAATACTTTTGAATTTGAATAGAATAAAGATACAGAAAATATAGAATAAAGTTAATATTACACAAATTATTCCTGTAGATATGCAGCATATCCACTTCTGCAAAAACTGATTAAAACTGTTTTGCCCATTGAGAACAATGTGATGAACTCCACATAAACACCTTCTTATTTATTTTTTCAATCAGTAGATGAGTTGGATTATTTCAAATCTTTAAACCCCAAGAAAACATTGTATAGCTCTATTCTATGTAGGTTCTCCAATTCTAGATTCTTGTGAGTCCCACATCTCTGCAGCATAGTTCAGTATATGGGAGACAAATGCTTCGTAAAGTTAGTTATATGTAGAATAACCAAGATCATTACATCATTTCAGTTTGTCAATGACTGATCCCAGAACTCTCCCAGCAGTCAACAAGGGACCTAATTCCTACCTCATAAATCAAAAATTCGTCAAAGAAAAATGTTTTTCATTGGGATTTTTAGGAGCTCATTGAGTGTTAGAAGTTTTTGTTTGGTCTCTCTAAGTAAATGCAGTCCACATGTGTTTCAGCCATCAGCTGGTGTAATGTGACTGAGCAGCCACTAGATGTCACAGCCAACGGCTACAAACATGGAGTCACCAAGAAAGTCCAAGGCACAGCTAAAGCCAGGTAGAGCCAACACACCCACACCATCACACATTATTAGAACATGAATGAGAATTCACTATATACTGCATGTTGTCACTATAGATTACTCATTTACAGCACCTTTCAATGATATTTATGCACGTTTTGTGTCTTGAGGTCTCTTCTGTGTAAACTGGAGCTTTTCCATTCCTTCCTGTCTCTGGTATCGGCCACCGACCCTTCAGCACTTCCCAACTCACTCAGGTAACAAACAATAGGCTCTTTCATAATCTCGCTGTGGTTTTAAACAGCCTCAAACCAAATCTGAACAACCCGAAACATTAATGAAGATCTCCAAACGACGTTCTGGCTTTCATCATTTTGTCCTTTTGGGCAACTCTCATCTCATCTGCTGCTAAAGCATGTCGAATCGACAGAGAGCAACAAGCAAACATTTATGTACCACAGTCATCACACATATCAGCATTATAAGAACAAAGTGCAAAGGCATTAAAGGAAATGGCTCTGAGGCTTTTCTCAAGTCACAGTACAATCTGGAGAAAAAACTAGCAATGCTTCTTTATTTCTTAATGTACACTGAGACCAGGGTGCCATTGCTGAGAAGTCAGTATTTATGTCTATTGTTTATAGTTGAACACACAATGTCGCATATATTTCTTTCCAGATGGTATGTAGGGTGTCACATAGCTTGCTGGGATTATACAACAAATTGGGTCTGTGTGTGTGTGTGTGTGTGTGTGCGTGTGCTTATGTATGTGCGCTGTGGCGTTTACTGTGCTTCTTTGTCTGTGACATTTAGTGCTCACATTTCATCTGTTAGTCTCCACGTGTGCATCTGGGGTTGTTCCTGTTCACATGCTTCTCGTGTGCTGACGGTCAAGAATCCTCTCCAGAGGGAGAACAGTGGTCCCTCTGTTGATCAGCGTTTTAGCAGAAAACCTGATCCCAGCACAGTCCAGCCTGGCCCATGCACGGATTTACAGAATACACACATTCATACGCACTCACAAACACAACAGTAACTGCAACGACAGTGGTATGTCTGGGACAACTGGTAAGGAGAGACAACTGAGTTAGGGTGTATTTTTTGTTGAGTTTTGTGTTTTACGGGACATAAAACTTTGGATAAAGCAGTCGGCCACTTGAGATCTAAGATGTCCACTTTATCTGCAAGATTTTATTCTGAACACAGTGACTCGGGTAACCTGGTCTTGAGTTGGTAGATGCTAATCTTTTTTAAGACATTGACTCGTCGTAGTAAGAAAAACACAGTTGTTAATAACATTAGCGTTCAAGTGTCCCAGTAACGCCTGATTCAGAACTCTACAATCACCTAATCTGACACAGTCACCATCGTTACATACTGTGGAGTCAGAGTCCGGCATTAGCCATGACAGCGTGACAGCAAGCCAGCACGCACAATATCTTACTTTATCACAGGATGCTGCTTTTATTGATGGTTTTTGGTACATTTTTGGTAGGATTTTAAAATAAAACCAAATTTAAGACCAAATAATCATAGTTTACTCAAATTGCCATTGAACATGAGCTATTACCCACAAATACGTGCTATCTGCTGTTTTAAGGACGAGGCAGGCATTATTTTATATTTTATTGTAAGCAAACATAATGAAAAGACACAAATCCACATGTGTTAGTCCGTCTCTCAGTACTTTCTGACTTCTCTACCCTGTCTGTGGCACTCAACTCCATCCCACTGGTTCATACTGAAGAAATATCTTTGAAAACAGCTCAGGAATATTTTTTAAAAGATTCAGTAATTGAATGATGTGTTTTTAATAGTTTTCGAACAAAAATGGAGCTCTGTGGCACGGAGGAATAAGATACATCAGGCTTTGGATACACAGACAGAACTTGTTAGTGTCAGTATATTGTTGTCTTTGGTTCTTTTTATGGGTTTCGTTGACAATAAGAAAAATACAGAATATACCAGATGCAACCGTTAATATCAATATCTGCATCCACATATTACAATACAACAGCAATAATAAAAGTAAAAAACAATGAATTAAACAAACTAAAAGGTCGTAAAGTGTTAAATTAAAAGTTTTAGAAGTAAAAAATGTTTGTATCACGAGGCAGAGCTATAAGCTGAGCAGGGAAAAAGATACCTCTTCATATGCGGCCACTCACGTGATCAAATTATGCCACGACGGTTTAAAAACTGACACTTCCATTGTTGTACAAGTACTCTCCTGTCTGGCATAATGGCCACTTGTATCATTTCAGAGAGCATGGGTAGAATTTAGAGCTGTAGGATCTTCCAAAACATACACATACAGAAAATAAGGGACCTCACTTTTACTCTTAGCTTTGTGCAATTAAAGGAAGTCGTAAATACTCGGTTGATCATTCTGAAGTGTATTAACTTTGTAGGTCACACAGGTTAGTTCAAGTACAGGGAGAATTCTTTAAATGACCATGTGAACACAAGAACCAAAGTGTGAACAATGACTGTTCCTGGGTTCCTTCCCAGGAGAGCGGAGCTGCAGACCTACTGGGATTACAAGCAGGCCTCTCAGCTGTACCAGCAGGCCTGGCAGCAGCTACACAGCCAGGCCTTCCCTCTGTGGCCACGCAGCAACAGAGATCTCCTGCTCTTCCTCCGACAGCCCACTCCGCAACCGAAACGGCCTCATCAAGGTCGATGAAAAAGGGACTTTGCTGTAATGAAAAACTTGGTCGTCAGAGGCCAAAATAAGTGCTGGTCTGTCAGGTGTCTTCAGGGTGGGAGTGCCCGTGAAACTCATATTTCAAACACAGGATGGCAGTAAGAGACATCCTGAATCACATTCATCATGTCACACTTTTAATAAAAGGACAAACTTGACTACACTACTTACCAGAGTGTTCATTTCTAACACCTGCTGGGTCATCTGGTCAATCTGGATAAATATTGTTTGGCTATATTTGACTCTTCATAGCCCAGGATGTCACTGCTTGCAACAGCAGGACGCCCTGCTGTGTCATGCTGTTCAAAGAGGTTGATGACCGCTCGCCGGTGTCCTCAGATGATGGTTTTATTTTCACAATGTGTGTGACATGTCGTGACTGCAGCTGGTCTGGAGTTCACACTCTGGAGACACAGGCAAGTGGGAAATGGGTTTTGTGTGTTCCACTCCCAGTCTCCTCCAATGATTGTACATACTTTTATGTCTGTGTTCAGCCTGTGATGAGCTTGTTCTAATAAATTCCAGTCCACCGGGACACTTACTCACCCATATAGACAGAGAATAAGTTGAACCTGCATTTTTCTGCAGTTAGGCCCTTTATCGCAGTCCAGACACAAAATCAATGCAGGGACTGAGGATCGGTTGTGTTATTGCTTTGGCTCAGCAGATTCCGCTGACAAGTAATGACCCAATTCAGCCCGGCTAACACTGAACAGCATGTTGCAGGTTATGACCAGGGAGCCTTACACTGGATTTAATGTCCTTCTCATCCCTTAGCTGTGGAGATCTCAGAGATCTTGTAACATATTTACTGCAAGTACCCGGTGATGCTCAGTAAAATCACCCACATTTTTCAGCGTAAGTGTAGTGACATATTAATTACGATCCTTTTTTAATAAGACAGAACACCTTACAGTTCCTTTTACATTCATTTTTATTGATCAGGTCTTCCAGCTACCTAACCTTTTTCAAATATCTAAAATTCCTCTATGTCTTTAAGATATATCATAACATTCGTACAACACTGATGAAATAAAACAAACAATACTGAATATCATAGCATTCCATCAATATATTACACATCTACATACCATGTTTAAGCCTGAATCAGTTTTGTGGTGCACAAATATGAACACTTTAATGGGTCAATTAAAGGGTGGATATACACTAGTGTTTTGCTCCGATTCAGAACTGAAAACTACAGCTGCAGCCAGACTGTCAGCTTCAGAGTCCTCTGAGCAAAGAGAAGAAAGTTACCAAGCGGCTCTGATTTCATAACTCCGAAACCTGTACAGCCAAAGACCTGAGCAACTCTTTACTTGAAGTATTGGAGACGTGAATTACATATTCTTAGCAAGGCCCTCATGCACACAGGGTTCACTGTTAGCATGTTAAATATGCGTATTCAATCTTTAACAACAGTGAAAGCACTTTCCACATTAAACAAAAATTAAATACTAATTTTATCAACCCAAATTTCCGATTAGAGCCTTGTGTATTTAAATATATAATTTGAATATTATGGGCAGGGACAGTGTCAAATACTGTGTAACTCTATCTGTACTAACAATCTCATGACACATACACGTTATTACAGTATGTACCTCTTTGTTACGTGCTGATGGCTCACAGTGTATTAGCAGTCAACCTTTTAAAGACAAACCAAACAACGGCTAAGGGCCACGCAAGAGCCTCCTGCTTCATATTCACAGTGGGGTGTAAACAGTTGTTTTGGTGAGGTGAGATCCTCTTCCACTGCTACTGTACGTACTCAGTTACTGTATGACCGGCTTCCTCTACTTCTGCTTCAGTGATTTCTTACGTTTTCCAGAATGCCAGAGAGGACTAACACATTGCTTGTAGTGTGTTAGCCACCCAGTTTGTGATAATTAGGGTGCGGCTCAAGCCTATCACAGAAAACACAACATGACTCATTCTGAAAGCCAAAGTCGGTGTAGTGTTGTTGCCTATTCACACATCCAGCAGACTACTACTCTGTTGTTGGTCTCCTTAGCTGCTGAATACCCCACAAAGATAACCAGCCAGTCTCTTACTGTGTCTGTCTGCTGTTTGGGGCATGGCAGGAAAACGTGGTTGTTAAGAGCTGGGTTCGGGGACCGGAAGACTAAAAACCATGTGCTGAAACCGGTTTAAAAGCTCAGAAGAGCCGAAGGGGACTGCAGATAGAAATTCTCTTTGTGTTCATCACTGCGAGTGACCCTTTCCTCGTTTCACGTAGTCGTGTGCTCCATTGCTTGTATACTTCTGCCATCCTCCTTTCTGTAGCTTTATTCACTTGTGCTTCGATGCTAAACTGCATTTTGTTGTCTCAATATTTGTACTCTGCAATGACAGTAAAGTTGCATCTAATCTAATCTAATCTAATTACGCACCGTCCTCAGGACTCGCTCATGTCATGAAACTTCACAGTAGGACATGGTTGCAAGGCATTACTCTAATAATTGGAGACCATTATATTATGCACTGCAATATTGTCCTAATTCTTAGGAGAACTAGCAGAAATACAATTGAGTCTGACTTTTAAGTTTCAGGTCTAAAACATCGGCAGTCAGATCTAAATTGAGATCAACAAATAGTAGCTTCAATACAGCTTCACAGCAGACATTTTGTGAAAACACAGATGTAGTTAACATCATTGATGGCTCCGCTCCGTTATGTGTGTCTGAATCCATGCCACTGATTCGAGTTAACTAGAGGGAATAAAGTCATTAATAATACTATTAGTATTACACCTGCATTTGACAAGTCTAAATGTGTGAGGTTGTTGAAAGGCATTATGGGAAGTGTAGGAAACCACTAAGTGGAGTAGAGGTAGAGGACGCAGGTCGAGGGAGAATGGGTAAAGTGCAACATTCATCACTGAGCATCTCTTTGACAGAATGTCGTAGACGGATAATATGAGAAGAGGAACTGCGTGGGCTTTCCCGTTAGATGGCCGATGTTTTCAGACTGTTGCCCTGTGAAGACAACGTTAAAAACATCACAGTTCAAACAAACACAATAAACTTCAAGTAAAGTGTTGGATTTCTTTGGCAGTTCACAACCTGCTGTCGGCATCACGAGTCCGAGTCCTGGGTGGCGCTCGCGTCTATTCAGCCAACATAAAGTGCAGGTGGGGGGGGGGTGACTCAGTAACGCCCCTAGAACTGGTGCCAGTCCCCGGCCCTGGACACACTTCACACTGGCTGCCTCCTCACCAGCTCACAGCCATCCGCCCTCATTCCCCGTCTCAATAGCGTGAGCTCCCCTCTTTCATATGCTTACAGTCGCTCTCATAGCCTATCGTGGTGCTGAGTGCACCTGAGGAATTGGAGTAACATACTGAAGTTTTTATACATGATATGATGAGCCATACAAATACATCCATAATGGTTAATGATTCTAGTCACGTGATTATAGGGTTTCTTTCTCTGTGACAACAAAGCTGGGCTGAAAGAAAATGTAGCATGACTGGGTAACGTGTGATGATTGGCATGTGTGCGTTTTTTAAATGTAATATTGATGTCGAAAATTAACGATATTTGACGTGCCGTTAATGTGCGCTGATTGTTATTCTTATTTTACGGCAGTGTTAAAAGATATTTCTCTCCACAGCTGACCTTTAAACAGTAATCATGACAGGAAGACCACCCATTAAAGTCAAGCTTTTCTTAACACTAATGATCATCTGAGCCTGTCAAGAAACATTCAAATAAGTTTGTTTATTGTAGCATTTTAGTGTAGTTAATTTTCACCATAAATGTGTATTTTCTATCATAAAAAATGGGCCATAAATAACTGTGCCAAGTGTGTAGGTGGATTACTTGTTTAACACATGTAAAGGCCAATGTCTGAAACATTGTACACTTTTATATGTTGGGCCCTACTTTGTCAGAGTATGTGTGTGTGTTTGTGTGTGTGTGTGTGTGTGTGTGTGTGTGTGTGAGGGACTGGTATTCAGCATTAACATGAAGCATTAACCCCGTGTTGTATAAAAGGCCTTGTAACCAAAAGTGTTTTCTCCGCTGTAGGCCACGTAGAGAAAGCCGTCCTCGTCCTTCTCCTTGTCGTACAGCTGGCCCATCGTCAGACTGCAAAACACAGCGGAAACCAGAGTCAAATAAGAATCGATTGTATTTACATCTGCAGTGTGTGTGAAGATGGTGGATATGTTGTGCTGATCGATGGAATTTTGAAATCAGTCTTCTTTGCTAAAACCTACAGCAGTCCCTAAGGACAAAACATATGCATAAGCAATATGCACAAATGCAATCCAATTCAAGAAATGCTGCGAATACAAAGACCAAAAGCTAAAACATGCAGTACAAAAGGCCTAATCCATCCAAAATGAGTCTTTTGAATTTCATATGCTGACTCCTGTAGGCCTGAAAGAGCTTTTAAAAAGTGTGTAGTGTCCTCATTATTGACATATACAATAAAGAATTAATTATTCATGTCATTTCTGATTCCAAAAGTGTCTCTAAGCATCATCCATCCTGTTTACGGATTAAAGCCCAACCAATAAATCAGCATGGTTGATGTTATTGGATGATTTTAGCTTATCTCGGCTATATAGTCGATAACAGGGTAAATGTTGCTGCTTATTTATTTTATCTTTAAAGCAGTTACAAGGAGTTTTTAACTGGTTATGAAACAGTCTCAATTTAATACTGATGCCTCTATATGACCTACAGAAGCAAACGAGACCATCAGCGAGAAGATTGGCTATTTTTATATAGTTTTTCTAAATGCCGGGGCGGATTCCCCACGAAATCAGATGAAAAGGATTTACGGAAAGCAGACCAGAAGAGCCCACATTCACATTTTCCCAGGCAAAGTTTTGCAGTGAGTAGCATGTCAGCCATTTAAAAGACACTAAATTTTGTGGCTATGGCTGATACTTGTGAAGGAATTTTCCTTCTTGTAGGTTAAAGGTAACTTAAGACAGTGCTTCACAGGTCAGGTCAACTGTCTGTCTCTGTTCTCCTGTCTCATTCTGTGTGTCTGATAAGGCCGAGTTGGCTCTGGCCTCTGGTAGATCAAGATCTGCTAGATATCTTCTGTTTTCAGCTTTAGACACAACAGACTGGGGCCTGGTTGTTGACGCTATGCTGTTGCAAAGGTTGACGTCTTTCCTTGTTTGGATCTGATATCCAATAGAGTCATCACACATGCCAGGCTGAGTTAGGAATAACCATATTTGGATATAGCGGAACTTATCAGTTCTGGGGAAGATTAAATACTGAGCTTCAGGACACCATCTTCAGATTTGGGTAGCAGTACGCTGTGATTCACAGGTGGTGTTTCCCTTTTCTCCTCGATCGAGCTTCAATAAATATTCCTGTGTAAGACATCCAGGTCTCCTGAAACTTCTTGTTAGAGTGAACCAGCTCTAAGATTTCCATCACAATACTGGGGCAGCCACACCCTTTTAGTAACAACTTCTTCTCCTTCGTCTTGTCACTCTCTTCTTCTGCGACGGTTGGCAAACCAGATTAAGAGGTCCATTACCACCAACTGTTGCTTTCACATCACGTGAGAACATGGTAAACTGGATTCACAAGATCACGTGAGAATCGCAAGAATCTAGCCCTGATTTGCTGTATAGCCTGCCCTAGATATATAACAGAGACACTAAGGGATAGCTCCCGCGGTGGAAACGGTATTGCCAAATCTCAACCCTGGGTGCTCATTTGAAATGCAGTCTCCATTCCGGGAAACACTACCGCTTTTGTCCACTGGGGCCGCCAAAATCAACAAAAAATGAAAGTTCCTCATAGTTGCTCTAAATATTCAAAATACATTTGATAAGTAATTCTATTTTTAGGTTTGTGAGTAGGATTTATACTTTTTATCGTGCTCTTTTCAATCCAAACTTTTTACAAATAAATAGATTAATACAATGTAAGTACATTGACCTCCTTCAGACATTTGATATGTCACATTAAGAAAAGCAGAGGTGTAAATAGTAAAATGAATGGCTGAATTCCGGTCACACTGTCATGGACAGTACCTGGAACATTTGAATAGAGCGGAGCCATCATTAATGTAATTAGTAACACCTGTGCTTTTCCTAATAGGACAAGCCAAATGTCTGCTGTGGAAAAAGACTATTCCCAAGTCTTCTTTTATATTAGCCCATGTTCCAGATTTGAGGATGTTTCAGGTTTTAAGGTGAACTTGCTTTTTGGAACAGCGCTCTGGATCTTGAGTGCACCTGCCTACAGTCAGAGGAGGATCACACTCAACAGATCAATTATAAATTATGACGTTTAAAGACAGCGCAACATTTTGGGAATTACACTTTCTCCTGTCTTAGCAGAGTCCGATAAGATATAAGTAATATAGATTCCACATGTGTGAAACATAATAGCAGTCTTGTGGTATCGTCAAACAGATAAATCTGTAGGGTAAGGAAGTGGTGGCTCTAGTATTTCCTTCAGCTCCTACTCATTGCCCTGTTGACTTATCTGTGGGGAGTATCTCTACCCTGATCATCTTTAGCCCAGATGTATTATACTCCAACACAATGGCCAAACAGGGCCTCCTTTTAGGAGAATGTGAGGTCAAGTTACTGAGTGGTCACAGTATGACTTTCATTTAAGAACTATAAAGCCAAAAGTATATACACTCATTTTCAGAAGTGTTTGGTCTGGGGTTAAGTGTCAGCTGAATGGCATTCACATCATATCAGGCTGCCAAATGTGTATTTGTTTAACTCGTAGGGTTATTGTAGGATTCAAAATATGCAATGCTACTTTTAAAGACTGTGTTAGTTTGTTTTTTGTGACACATGTGGTTACCATGGTAACATCAAGCGTGGTTTTATACTACAGTGTATCTGTCTGTAGCACAGCCAAACAAAGTCACGTTAACAAAGGTGCGCCTGTAGTTTTAAAATGCAACAATGACTAAAATCGAATGGCAAACATGTACAATGTCACTATGCTCTGTGTGAGTCAGCATACCATTTTATGTTTGAAGTGTTTTGTAAATGAAAACTCAGCTGTGAAAGCTGAACCAAAGCAATTGTAAAATGCTGTAATCCAGCTCTGATACGGAATAAAGAGAGCAAACAGTGAGGCTGTTATCGATAAGATAAAATTGTAAAAATGTTGCATTGTTTCCTATAAATCCTTCATGCTCAGGTACACAATCTGAGAGCAGGAATGGTGTACTCAGTCATTATAAATAAAAAATACTATTTAGGGAGGTAATTAATTAATGGAATTGCATTGAAGTGCTATTACAGCTATAATACTTATCATAAATAGTAGCAAAAACTGGGTATGTGACATAGCGTGGTATCATAGTTCCATGCTACAAGAAAGAGCAGGTTTTCACCACTAACTGGCAAAGACAAACCAGATTATTAGACTGGATGCACTTAATCTTTAAGAGCCTGGGTCCACTGAACCATGAACCACTTTGCACAAGAAAAGAATTATGCATACAATATAAAGCTCTGGGAAGCAGGTCAAATTCCTCAGATATACTGTATGTATATAGATCACATCAGCTTGTCAATAGTAGAAAAATCAGATAAGTGTAAATTGAGAGTGAGGGTGTGACTTCATCCTCTTTCACAGGGAGATTGATTACAAACTGAATTACTCTAAATTAGCTAAAAACCTACTTTGGCATTTCTGTGCTTTGTGTTGTAATACTTTTCATCTGACATATACACTCAGTTGCCAGTTTATTGGGTACACCTAGCTAAAACTAATGCACTCTTATACAACAGTTTTGCAATTAATATGTTCCGCTCTGGTTGAAACTTTTTCTACAGAGGTGTTGATTCAACCATTTTGGATATATGTATATATATGTGTGTGTACGCAAACCTTTTTTGCTGCCCTCTTTCATTAATTTTCAAGATTGATTCTGAGAACTGACCAGAATTACCATCAACAAATATGACCATCAGCAAAAAGCTCCACAGTCTGTAGTGGCCTCTACACTGCATATTACATTGAGTACCAGCTGAGCACTTAGGGGGCCAAATTTGCTTCAGTACTTCATGCCACAAATGATAAGAGATTTGAGATATCACTGTCTTACTAAAACTCACTTCCACTATTACAACTGAGGAATGAAGTGCTGCTCTCACCTGGATTGGGGGACAGTTTTGTCAACGAAGAGGAATATGGCTTTCTCTGAAGGCAGCTGGATGCGTTTCCTGATGATCCACATGAACTGGGCCACCGTGATGTCAGAGGGCACCAGGTACTTCCTCTTATCAATGTCCACTATCTGAGAGCCCGAAACCTTCTCCACTATCACCTGGATGCACGTACATTAACAGAAAAATAGGCTGTTAACACTGTATGCTATGGCATGGGTTGCAAATCTCAGTACGCTGTAATATCTGCAGTTCTGTGAATGTTACTGCTGTAACAGAACCTTTATGGACATTACAGGATGTGACAATATCAGTCAGGCTCGGCTGACCCCGATGAAGTATCCAAACCTTGTCAGGCTTACAACTACGTCTGGAGGGAGTCACGTCCTTATGAAAGTTGTCTTACATTGGTTGCTCTAGCCAATAACATTTCAGTAGCTTGTAAGTCATAGGGGCACTTAGACTTATTTGTGGAAAAGTAGGATTTTTCATTAGGGTCACAGTCAGCCTGGTTCTCTATCCACATCCTGATCTGTTAATCAAGACTGTCATTACCACTCTCTCATTCTCTCCTTTCCCACCCATAACTGCCATTCAATCACCCATTCACTACCTATCTCTTCACTTTCTGTCACTCACTCTATCTGCATCTTTAACCCCCAGCCTACCGCCAATAACACCGCCTTGCCCCCACTCACCGGTACTCTGTCAGGATATTTGTTGCGTATTTTGGCTGACTCCACACATCGGTGCTCTGAAGGGAGAGAGAGGTAACAAACAGGAAGTCAGGGATTAAAGAGATGAGTGAGGCCTCTTGGGAGCCTTCTCTAGTGCCTTACTGCCAAATACAGCCAAGCCTTGTCCGATACAGTGATCCCTGTGCACGATGGAGCACAGCATAAAGGAGTGGACGCTTTGTACAAGATGCCACTATACACCAAGCCAAAGTGTGATTATCATTGTTCATTTTAGTAGTAATCCTAAACTAATTACTGTTTAGTTTAAGTAAAGAATCACATCAAGTGTTTTTATTAAGTTACACTAATCATTTTAGTGCTTATCATTATCACATAGCAAGAGATGGTGCATCTATTTCCAGTAGGCTTTGAGGGCAGGAGCAGATGCAGCAGTCAGACACTGAACAGAGGCCAGAGAGGGGAGGGTGAGGTGCCGGGTGATAAGATGTGGTGGATCCATTTAGGTTTGACACCTCGCACGCTTTCATTAGCCCAGATAAGAGGCCTACTTTTGGAAACACCTCTACAAAAGCGGCAGCAGCGTTTCTTCTAAAAGGAGACTGGAGGTTATCTGAAGAGATTACAAACACAGCAGCTGAAGAGGATCCTGACAAGCCACAGATATGTCACTTATAGGGCTGCAAAACAACCTACCCCAGCTATCTGAGCCTGGAGAGAAGTTTACACCAAACTCAATTCAAAATTCTGGTAAATGAACATTCCCCTTTAAACCTTAAAATGTTAATGTTAATGGAAAGCGTTCCAAGCTGTGGAACATGTACTAAGTAAACACTTCAATTCGGCATGCATGTAGTACACACTCACTGCTAAATTCAATCAAATGTCCTGCTTCTCATTATTTGTTTTGCCTGAAATTCTTACTGACTTTTTCAGCATAATATACCCTGGAGGGCGGTTCCGAGCAGTGTGAAGCAATGTAAAAAGTTGAAGTAGCCTACTATTGAGAGAAAGTGCTTCTTGGAAGATTATCTTTAGCCAAATTAACTACTACACTTGACCATTTTTTACCAAGGGTTTTAATATAAGCAAGGCAACATTAGAATTGTCAGATGCTGCAATGGAATTTGGCGATACATTGTCCCCATGCAAAAGAAAGACGGAGAAATCAGCGGATGTGATATATCCATAGAGTGAAAGGTGCAGCCGGTTTTGACAGCGGTCATTTGATCTGCGGGAAGAACGTTAACATGTGTTGCAAGTCATGCAACCTTATCCGTTATGGCTCAGCATCCGTCAATGGCGGAGTGCTGTGACAAACATGCATTTCTGCACCTATGTGGAATGATATGGCAAAACCGAAGCGGAGAGATCGAAACCGAGAGGAGGGTGCATGACATGACAAGAACATCTCTTGTTTCATAACAACCCAAACCCCTTTACCGAGGGAATGGTCCTCTTTAAACATCCATTTCATCTTTGCTGGGTCCCCGCACTGAGGCGTGATGGTAGAGTCGAAAGGCAGGCTTCTAAATCTGCGGATAATGTCGGCGTAATGTCCAAAAAACCCAGACAAAAGCGATCAAAAACCAAACGTCAACAATGTCTCCCTGCCTGAAGCTCCACTGTCCGGCTAGCTGTGAGGTGACGTCACTGTCTACCAGAGGGGTGGTGGTGATGGTGCTGCCTTCAAGTGCTCCCGGAAACAATCCGCCCATCCCTGAATTCACCCCTCAATAAAAATCAAACAAAATGCAGTCCAGTAGATGCAGGGTATTGCCAGGACAAATATTACCGGCACATGCGTTTTCAATGCAGAATCAAACCATTTATAAAATAATATGGTAAAATGTGCTAGTGAATAAATGAAATAATCAATTGTCCAGTGCACAATACAATTCTATCCCTTTCACTTCACTGTTATTGTAATGCAAAAGTACATGTGTAACATGTGTAACAGGCAAAGGTACATGTGTAACAGGTTCTTTCATTAGAAATACATTGTGTATTTAACCAATAATTCCAACCAAAAGCAAAGATTGTAGCAGATTTAGGACCTGAGAGGAACTGGATTCAGTTGGTGTTCAAGCACTAAAAGGAGTTGAAGTGTCAGTCAAAGTCTAAGACTAAGCAGTTGACTTCTACTTGTATCTGCTGAAGGAACATTTTTCTCCCTTTTACTTATTGTAACACCACCGTACCTATGCTAAAGGTTCTTACATTACATTATTTATTTAACAAATATTTCCAAGCAAAAGCAGAGATTATAATTTAGTTAAATTGATTTCATTTCAAGATTTAGTTTAGTGTGAATGTAAATAGCATACATTGTTGTACATAAAGACAAATCCATTCTTGTATTACTGGACCTTCATTTGAAACGGTGGACCATATCATCTTGCCTAATTGTCTTAAGATGAGGGTAGTCATCTCTGATACTTCTCTACTTTGATTTTAATCCTCCCTGCACACCACACACAAAGAGTTTAAAGCATTAGAAAATTGTATTTTCAGTTGACAGCTGTTTGGCTTTTTGGCTTCTTTATTAGGCTGTGTGCTAACCCTTTGTTTTAATGATTCCATATTTTTAGATTTAAATTTTAAGTAGATCAAATTACTTTACTGAAAAAATCTTCTATTAACATTTTAAGTGAATTGTAGTTAAAGCCTCTCTGCACCTGCTCTTGAGTCCGTTCATTTGGTAGCTGATTATTAGCAGATGCTGACACAATTAGAGAAACAGCCACAAAGAATGGATCAGCTGGAGGTGCATCATCACCATCTTCTCAGGTTACTGAGGATTTCAGACACAGTGAGATGTCATTTCCAACAGTCATTTGCTGCAGCTTACACTGAATGGAGATATGCAACACTAACATCAAGTAGTCTGTTTTATTTTATACCACAATATACAATTTTAAGATGCTGCAGTGTACAGTGTTTCTCTAATCTAATCCTGCGATTTCGACTTTAACATTGACCCCATTTTTGTATGTGTGTCTTTAGGTTTCTAAACCATTATTATCCTACTTTTATGTTGCAACAGACTGGGAAAGCAAGTGTTGGGCACTTATTCGTCTTAATTCTACAAATAGCCTAAAACATGATTCCAGTTGTCTATAATAATAAAGTATATAGAATAAAAATATAGTTATAGTATACGTGAATAGGCGTGACCATGGATGTTTTAAAAGGGGAAGGGGGCACGCTGAGGCTGCACATGTCGGGGTCTACTTTCTGCGCTGCTCTGCTTCCACCTCCTATTGGACCGCTGTTGCTTGAACGGGGCGCGAGCGCTTCCGCCGGCCGCCATGGTAACCGTGAGACGCTGAGGCTGGTCGGTAAGATGGCGCGGGGGCCACCGTGAGCAGCATGTTAACACGACACGTTTCGCTAAAGATACGCTCCCACAGGCGATTTTCGCGTCGGAAGCCGTTAGGTGGATATAACTTAACGGGGCTTAATCTGTGTTTGCTCAGCGTTGTTGTGGTCTGTGAGCATTTCTCACCTCAGCCCTGCACTCACTTAGCTTCTGTGCTAGCGTGACCGGTAGCCAGCCGGTTGACTTGATACTCAACACCGGCGGCAACTAACGCCGCTTATACCGTCACAAATGGCTTTCTATGAAGTCTACTCTCACCCGGCTTTACTCCGGTACAAAACGAGCGTCTGCACCAAGGCCACTCTGTTCGTGGTTGTTGTTTTGTGCCTCACTTACATCCCACCTCTGCTGGTTGCTTACAGGAGCCAAGGTAGCTACTCTAAACCTACTTTAAACTAAGATCGCTATTGCTAAATGATCAACTTTATAACTTCATATATATATTTACATTTAACGGGATATATATATATATATATATATATATATATATATATATATATATATCCGTTAAATGTAAATACGCTTGAATGTCAACTCTTTTCTTAAAGAAGTAGAAATGCCTGCCCGCTGTTTAAAGTCATGTTATTTCAGGTTTCTGGATCAAAAGAAGCACTTATGAGGAGCAACCGGTTGTGAGGTTTCAGTATCAGACTCTGCTGGTGGCAGCTACCAGTACTCAGGGAGACTACGTGGCCTGGAGCACCTTCCCCCATCTCAACAACATGCTGGGGGCCAACCTCCGGATCCCTGCTGTCACTGTAAGAGGTTTGAACACTGTCAAAACTACAGTGGCAGATGGAGAGACAACTTGTCTTTTTGATTAATAGTACAATGGATTCGAGGAACTAGTTATCAGACTAGCAAACTACTATACAGTGTGTGTGTTTTGTTTCTGTGTGGGTGAACACGTACAGGTGAGAGAAGAGGACCAGAACCAGGACGGGAAGTTGGACCTCCTGAGTTTCCAACTGCAGCTTCCTCTAAAACCTGAGGAGCAGGTGTACAGTGTCCAGCTGCTGCTCACCTTCAGCTACCAGCTCTTTGTAAGTGTCCCACTGTCTGTCTGTCCACTCGCACGCACAAGATGCAGATGCTTCACAGGGTCTGTGCAACGGTTAAGAAAGCTGCACTCAACCTGACACTCAGACGATCTTGTTGTAGCTACTATTTAAAAATTGCAGCCAGTGATTATGGCATTAAGTCACTTGCAGATCACTGTTGGGTTACTAAATTATTACTTTGCCTTGTTGAGATCTGGCCTCCAATATATAGTCCCCCTGTTGCCTAACTGTCCCATGCAAATCTATACGTAATATGCACCAAGGTTTGAAGGGGAATACTTTTACATTTTTTATTGAATTTTACAAAAACTCATATTATGTGTCAATATTAATTCATTTAAAATGTAACCAAAAACAGTTTTTTGGATTAGTCTTTGTAATTGATTTTTCCCCCTGAATTTTATTCTTGCTAAAAAAAAAAGGAATTACTGCATGTACATGGTCATATTATCAGCTAATCTGCCATTTAGCAAAGAGTGGCTTCAGAATATAGCCCACTGATAACAGCAGCTATTACACTCAATGAGCCACAGATCCTTTTATGTGTGTATGCCACCATGGCAGTGCATCCTGCCAACTGTAATAAGACAATATCCAGTCTCAGTCAGTTTTCCAACTAAAGTAAGGCATGTTCTTTCTTTGTGCTTTCCCAGCGGATGTCCACAGTGGCGATGCAGAGCCTGGCCTACGTGCAGCACTCTTCTTCTGTCCCTGGAGCTAAGCTGTTCATCAGCGGAGACCTGAGGCTGCAGCAGAGGACACCCCTTCCCCACCGAGGACTGTACAACATTTACAATGTGAGAGGACACCGACTCACTGTCTTCTCTTTGTCCACCTATTCTTTCTCTCTTGTTTTTCTCCTTTTCCCTTTTGCACCCAGACAAATTAAAGTAGAGCAAACTCTGCCCACCCATAACATGAAAAAACATTTCCACACACCCTAAGACTCTACAGGTCACATTAGCTCTGTTCAGGCCTGCATTAACATCGGTCCTGGCTGATCCGATCACCAGTTCCTGCCCGGCATTAAAATGCATCTCCACGTGCATCTCACTTCCCTGCTCTATATGCAAAAGAACACGTACATCATTTTCATTTGCAATTACCAAATGCTTTGTTGTTTTTTTATAGTCTGTTTTTACCCGGCAGGAGGTTCAGGATGTAAACAGTGTTTGACGCCTGTATTGCTGTCGGACAGAGCCGATATGAACTGGCTCTGTTACAGACGCTGTGGATCATGTTGTGAAATACGTTTGTTGTGAGCCGGCTAGTTAATGTTTTGTTTTCTCTGGCTTTTCAGCAGACATGTAAAACAGCGTTACGGCAGTAAAATCTGTGTATATGAGCACTGTGTGAGGGAACTAACTTCTTTACACACAGGACGTCAGCTGAGTGGGCAGTCCTTCATCGGGCCCAGGACACATTCACACACACACTGCTGAAACAATGTGGACACAAGCCATCGGATCTCCATACGTCCTGGGGTGTGTTTACACCTGTACTTAGAAATGTCCACTTGTGATCGGATCAGGCAGGACGGATATCAATGCAGGTCTGAACAGGGCCATTGTCCAAGGCTGGAGCAGAGCATGGCAGAGCACTCTGCACAAAGGGGAAGCTGGGTTGTTGCTAGATTCATGCAAAACAAGTGAAAGGGGGAAATTTATGGATAGGAAAAGGTGCAACTGGGAGCCAGGAACTGGAAGAGATGAAATGAAATGGAAGGTACGAGTAAGAGAATCACATATTATTCCAATATTGCATTCTAGAAGGTTCAGTGGATGTGTGAATGACAGTTGGCTCACAACCAGAAGGGCCTCCCTGTGTGAGGCTTACGTGATTTCTTTGTGTTCCTCTGTGTTTTCTTATACATGGTGGTGCAGATACTGTTGTGACCTTGGAACCGAAATTCCAGGCACTGGACCAAAAAGATTCTAAGTTTTAGCTGCAATCAATCATCCAAAAGGCTCCTCGTTAGTGTTCAAAAATCATCAGCTGGAGACAGAGTTCTGGGCAGTAAAAAAGACTTTCATTGTCGACAAAAAAAGGAGAGATGTTCAAAGTGCACACAAGATACACCTGAAGAGCTCTAACCTGTACTGGTGCGCGCCCCGACCTTTATAATCTTGGGATCACAAACCACGCCTGGTGTCCATCCTCTTTAATACTGATTTCAACCATTTTGTTACACCATTAGGTTATTTCCATGATATTCTTACTGTAAGTGAAAATCATATCAAATATGTTTTTTATGGATCATTTCTAACATTTACTTTTCATTATTATACTTCTTAACTATCACACATCATAACATATTTTGTCATCAGTTAGCATTGCATTTTATCTTCTTCAGCACATCACATGTCTTATTGAAAAATATACCACAATACCTGTGTTCATTTTGGCACCTTATTTTGATTTAGCCATGGCGAAAACATTTTGGCATACTTCTCTTTTTGAAAAGTTACTTTTCTATTTAGTTTTAGGCATACTTAGGGGAAGCTGTCTCAGTTTTGTCAGAGGGGCGGCCCACAGTGTCAGACTTTGAAAATTCCTGCACTATAGTATAAAATGAAGGTAGAGTATTAAAAGAACCTGGCTTCATGTACTCAAATATCACCCATTCACAACCCAGCATGTACCTGTACCCTTTAACATCTTCATTCTTGCCCTCATAATAATCACAGTACAAACATTTCTTTGCAGTATATGCAGAGGGACATGTGACACGAACAGAAGATCTTTATTTGTTATGGTATTGTTCTGTTTGTCTTTTTTCTCTATTGATGCCAAGGTGTCAGTGATCGATGGCTCCAGCCCCTTTGCAAGTGTGTATGACCTTGACAACATAATTGGGAGCTACCAGGATAGAAACTGTGAGTTAACAAGCGCTTTTATTTTGTTTGCTTGCTATTATTACTGCTGAAAACACTGTGTGACTAAAACCCGAATCAACTCAAGCTGAACCGCCACCTTTGAGCAGAAATCAAACCCACAGTTTATTACATCCCTGGCATTACACGTGCATTTTGTAAAATATGTGTATAAACACAAAACAAATGCAAAAACTCTTACTATTCTCTCTATCTTTTGGTTCCTTTCTTTTTTTCTACCCTAGTGACCACAGTACTGTCCTGCCCCATGCCAGTCTGGACTGTGGGACGAGCTGCTGGTTCTCCTTTTCAGCTTAATGCTGAGATCCGTTACCCAGTGGAGGTCATTAGATATCCTTTAATAAATGCAGGAATTTAGTCTGTGTGTCTGTGTGTGTGTGTGGGTGTGGGTGTGGGTGTGTGTGTGTGTGTGGGTGTGTGTGTGTGTGTGTGTCTGTCTGTCTGTCTGTCTGTCTGTCTGTCTGTGTGTGTGTGAGAACATAGAATATGCTCAAACCTAATTTTGGAGAGCTTCTTTTTATACACTTTCTATGGTAACACTTTACTGTAACACCCAATTTAGTGTTTGTAAGTACAATATAAACATTTAATAATGGTGTATAACACACTATAATGAAATTTTAGTGTAAATATAGACTTTCTCTCATTTTAGCTATATTTTTATATCATTTTATATATTTATATACAAAATGTAGACTAACTTCATAATATTTTGCAGGCAACTATACAGTATGTACTTCTTTGCATTTGAAATTTTAATAAAAAAATTGAAAGAAAATGTCCCAATGAAAACTGACCTCTGGAGCATCCTGTGTTACCAGGATTTTCAACTAGTTTATCTCCAAAAATAAAATTCCTTTCACCTCCATTGCATTGGGCTGTTAGCAGTTGATATCTGGAGACTCTGATAAATAATCTGCATTGCAAGGTTTTTTCTTTGTATTGTTTCTCACTAATCTCAATGGCTGTGAGTGTTTGATTTAAACTAATTGGACCACATCCAAATACAGTTCCATAAACTCAAAGGTTCGGCCTGTGCTGTGAAGTTTTATTCATAATTTCTGCCTTAACCGTCTCCATCCACCTATCGTCCTGGCTTCTGGGAAACCATCAAATTTGCCTGGATTCAGTACGTCAGTGTCCTCCTCATCTTCCTCTGGGTCTTCGAGCGTATACAGAGATTTGTTTTCCAGAACCAGGTTCTAACCACCGTACCCATACCAGTAGGAAAACCTCACTTGTCATGATGCAGAGGTAGTGCTTTGATATCCAGGTACACAAGAACCACCTGGTTGTTATTTTTCAGAGGTAATATTACCTGTCTCACAATGACTCAGCAATACTGATAGTCTTTGACTGAAATGTAATACTAATCAATGACCCTTTTTAGTCTTAGGGAATAGTCAGTTTGTTCAGGTGTCTTGTTTGCCAGCTGTCTCTGGTAGATATTTCCTCCAGCTGTTACCCATGTTGATACTATAAGGTCCACTGACTAAATACAAAGTATACAAAGAGTACAAATAATCTAATCTCAAACGTCTGAAGTAGTGGCAGCTTTAAAGCTACATTAACTGTATAGAAACTATCCGTTATAGACAGAGGTAATGGAAGTTTTGTGCTAATTCATTTGAAATGATCAGAAGTAGCAGTAACTCGTCACTCTGTTACCATATGTAGCAAAGGTCACGAGTGAAGTTACTGAGCCACATCAATTGTCTACTCACTGTGGAGTTTCATTTGGAAAATAATTTAACTGACTTATCACTTTTTGAAGATTTGTCTAGTTTATCCTCATAACAACAAGTTGCCCAGTGAACCTCCCAAGAGCTTGCTGTATTCCTTTAATAACTTGCCTGTGTTTTATACAAACATGCTGAGACACAAATTAATTTTTATTTTAACCCTTTCCTGGACAGGTTTCTATGCAGGCCCTCCTCTACAGGAGCTACACTAGTTCTTGTCCTGGAAAAGGCATTTCTTCTTTTACTGCTGTTAGAGACAATGGAAATGTATAGAAAATATAAATAGATTTTCTGTATTTTTACCATTTTGTGTATTTATGACAATTTGTGACAGTAATTACAGAAATTCTTTGCTGGTGTGCTCATTTATTTTTGTATTGTACATAGCTTTAAGCGATAAATAATAAACAAGTTGTACATTTTACATTTTGCGTCTTCTTGAGCTATATTGCTTTCATTTAATTGCAACTTTTACTTTCATCTTTTATTTTGGACTGAAAATATTCCTTTGTGAGAAACATGCAGTGAAACTTGTTTGACAGCTCTTATTTAATAATGTAATTATTGATACAGTTATAGTAGAATAATAACATTCTTCTGTTCTCTCTCACTTCTTAGTCCTTAAACCTTGTTAATATGTCACTGCAAAAGTTACCACTATACCCCATACCAAATACTGTCAGCGCTGCAGGGCATGGTATGGCCAGGTGACTATAGAAACTGACTAATCTTTTACTGAAACACTGAAAAGCAGTTTTCATGCTTGACTGAGATTAGTAAACCACACCTAAGCACCCTATTGATCCCAACAACCAAAACAGGATGCACAACCGTTTCTTCTATAACCTGCTTTACTTTTATTTAATGATGGTTTAAGAAGAATTGTGCAGGACTCTGGGAGGATAATTTGCAGTATTTAGAGACAAGAGTCATGGTTTTCATTTTCCCTCTGACTCACTGTCCCAGGAGATGTTTATTAGTATATGTCCATGATCAGTTTGTTGTGTGTGTGTGTATAGTTCTGGACCAGTACCACTGTATTAGCTCATTTGAGCCACTCAGTTTGCCAGTTTGGGTTGGGTCAGAGAGTTTAGTAAGAGTCACACCCTGTCACACTACAGTAACTAACATTCGTATGTACCCTTAAAATGTTTACATTGTGCAAATGTTTGATCATTTTGACCATCTTTTGGATGTTTAAAATAAGGACAAGCAAAAAGGTTAGAAGGAGTCATTTTTGTGTGTTTATTGTAATGTCTGGCATTAATATCATAGCTTTGTAGTAATAACAGAAAATATAAAACATACCAGAATGTTTTCTAGTTTTAGTTGAGGCTTGTTTACCAGTTAACCAGCTAAAATAAAGTACATGCCAGTAGTATTGTGTTAACATCTTGAGCACTAAACTTAAAGTACAGCTGAGGCTGATGGGGATGTCATTAGTTTTGCAGGTATTTGGTCATAAACCAAAGTAGTGGATAAAGTGAGCTTTTTACCTGATCATGGTGCGAGGTGAAAAGTCAGTGGATCCCAGAAACGATCGGGCTTCATCCTCTGGGAACCATGAATGTACAAAACATTGTGCCAATTTATCTAGTAGATGTTGAAATTTTTCACAGGATAGGCGAAAACTTTGACATACTGGTGCCACTAGAGGAAAAGTCAGGGTGACCAAAGTCAGTATGATCAATCCCCCGGGAACCGTGAAGGTCTGTACTAAATTTCATGACAGCATTTCAGTGAACAGCTGAAGCATATTTAAGTGTACACCGACCAACTGACATTGAAATCAACATTCATACTCAAACTGTCATGTCTCCTAAAAGCATTGGTTTGTTTTTGAGCAGTGACAAAAGAAACAGTTTTTTAAACAGTTTGTTAGAACCAAATAGTGCCGTCACACACACTGTTACAGAGGCTGTGAGTGACCATTGTTTGAATGACCGAGCACTGTGTTCTTTTTCACACCTTACCACGGCTGTTTCAAACTGACTTCACATCAGTGCCCCTGGGAAAAGTCAGTCACGTCCCTTCCCACCCCCGCTCTCCACTCTTCTCTGTTCATCCAGCAGGCATTTACTGGTGACCAAAGAGCTTTAGCTTTGGCTGCAGAGGGCAGGAGGACAGGATATGAGTCCGGCTCATACAAGAACCAGGTGCATCCCTTTCTTCAGTGTTTCTTTATTTCTTCTGGAAATCGTGATCCATCTCCCTTCCATTTTAATCATCAAGGCCCAGGAGAGCCAAACTCTGGTCCATTCTAATTCATTCTTATAACTAGGATAGGATATATTCAATATCCTGTGTTACCCACAGCCTTAAACATGCAAATTGTTAAACATGCTGTGTCATGAACCGGCTCACGGTTCAGACATAGGAGGGAGAGCACCACACAAAAGGCTGGAGGTTCAAAAATGAAACATGATGAAACAAACTTGTGAAAAAACAAGGCCTAAACATTTGGGAAGGTCTGTACGACTCAAAATGCACGAGACAGCTCATCACATGACACAGGACAAGGTCAACTCAGGGTAACTGTTAGTGAACCTTAGAAACTAAACTACGAACAGGATTTCTCTTTGAGTATAGGACACTTTTTTCATCCATGCTGAAAGCATTCACACATATGTTATTCTACATGCAGTCAAAAAATGTATTATTATTATTCTTCACTGTCACCACACAGTTTTCCTTCTTTTATCAAATTTAGTGTGCATTGCTTTAGTTTGAATTTAGCAAGTTTAGTTTTATCTCATGACTTCCATTTCCTTCATTTTGTTGTTTAATTTATTCATCTCATATCCTCAGTTACCAGCTATTTGTTTTTCGCAGCATTTTTTACTATGTCTTTCAGCTTGTGGTCGAGGACTTCAATTCCATAGTGCTCAGCAATTTTTAACAGTTACGTACAGTATTGTGAGGTTTGGAATCAAAACTCCTGGGACAAAAATATTTTTGTATGTGCTATAACCTTTTGAAAGTAGTAACATTATTATACTCATCACAAATACTAGCGAGTGAACGTTGTCTCACTTTAAGCCGCCATATCTCGATATAGCGGCAGATGACACCCATGAATGTCACCCGGCAAGAAGTGACAGGAACCCGGGGGAGGGCGGGTGTTGGGTGTCATCTCGCTGCGGGCAGAGTGGTCACTGGCTCAGGTCCCGCCCCGGCCCGGCCCCCCGCCCCTGACCGCGGCGGAGCCTCTGGCCACGTCTCAAAGCTGCTCTCTGCGCTCACCCGGACGGTGGCAGCGGCCCGAGCGAGCGGCTTCCTGCGGAGGACCGAGGGGAGGAGAGGAGAGGAGAGAGGAGAGAGGAGAGGAGAGCGCCGGACAGCCGGCGCGGCCGACAGCAGGGCTGGAGTAAGGTAAGACCCCTCTGCTGAATGTGTGGGCGAATAAAACACAGACAAACGTCCGCCTCGCCGCTCCCCTGCGGCCGGGAACTGTTGTTTCTGTTCACCTTGGTGATTCGTGTAGCGGACGCACTTTTTTTGGGACGACGCATCTTTCACTCGGTCCTTCCCGTCGTCAGAGTTGACTCTGAAACAGAGTCTAGCGGCTGAACGCGCACAAAGTAAAAGTGAATCCAACCAAACTTTTGTTTTACTTAACGGTTTCATGGTCAGCCCCGCAGGGGGCTCCACAGCGCCTCGTTAATCGCACTCAGCCGGTGGACAGCACTGCCCGGGTCCAGGCTGTTCTGTCGTTTTGCCCGAGGGGGCCGGGGGGCCACACTGCAGGAATACTGTCCTCGAAATGTAGCTTATTGAAAAGAGGATGACTTCAGGGATGGAACTGTGTGGAGAGCTTTCAGGCAGGAGTTAACTTGTAACGGACCCTGGAGAGAGGGCCGGGGTCCTGCAGGGGCGTGAGCACACTCTGTACAATCACAGTGTTTCTGGGATTCTTTTTTTCTGGGGTTGATTATGTATTGCAACATCAGGCAAAATTCATGTAAAACAAAAACTTCTCAGAGTTATTCATTTTGACAGCAGAGGTAAGGTAGTGTTTTATTCCACTGAAAGTCAGCAACCAACAGTATTAAAGTCCAGCCCTAATGGCTTAGTATTGTAACAGTATAGTTGATGATATTTAAATTCAAGTTGCACACATCTTTATTCCTACTTATTCCACGTTGACATGAATCTTTACACTTAAGTGACACCAAACAGATTTAACTGAAATGGCCAAAAAGGCCGTTTGCTGTATTAGGACCAGGAGTCTAGTTAGTTCAGCTTTTCTTTTCTTTTTTTACCAACTAAATGGAAGGGGACCTTTGACCAAAAGAGCTGACAAAGTGAGCAGCTGTGTGAGGTTGTTGTTAGAGGAGACTGCCTGGCTGAGAGGTTTATTTATCCTCTGAACGCAGCGCCCTTTCCACGGATACTCGTGGCTGTTCTATGCAGCTGCACAACATCCTGAATTAACCCTGAAAAGCTTGTACACAGCATGTTTTTGGGGAACTGCATTCTCAGAAATGCTAGATAAATGTAAATATAATATGATTTAATGTAATAATATTTGAGCAATGGGCTTGTCGTTGCCCCCCTTTGTCATGAGTACCCTCAAGAGGCAAAAGAGACTTAAGAGAGAATGAAATGAATGAAAGATTAGATAAGGGATTTGTTGGCTGGGGAGCTTAACAAATCCGGATATTTTACCAGCCGGATCCAAAACTGAACTGGCTGTCGGAATGCATCCTTAATGCAGACCCTCAAAAACACGGGCACCTGACGAAACGCATGTTATGCAGACCCCCGTGGCTCTGAAACTGACTGGGAAGTAGACTTTGAGACACTCCTACTGTATTATTCTGTAGTTTAAAAGTATTAGCAGGCTCCCATTGAACTCTGACGGGGGCAATAAATCAACCACAGAGGATGGGAATTGAATCCGGCTCGTTGTAGTGAAAGGGAAGGGCTTATTTGCCTGCACTACATGGGTGCGGTATTCACTCTTCCATCCTAACCGATATGACAAATTATTAACTGGGGATGCAATATAAATTTTACACAAAATTTTGTCAGCTGGATATGTTACAGACAGCATTGGAACACATATCACACACAGAAGAAAATAGATACATACAGACATTTAAACTGATAGACACCTGATACGCTCCGTTAACGCTTTTAAACTTGTGAGAAAACCTCTCAAATGGGCAAATAATGGTCATTTAACAGCATCTCCGTTTGCGAGGATGGCAAGCACTCTCCTTGTTGGAGTGCCATCTTGTTTCTGGAGCTGATCCAGCTGTTTAGTTCTGCAGGGCTGTGTCGTGCATCATTGATCCTGGGTTGTATTTAAATTCACACGAACTTCCTTCTGCTGGGCAGACTGTCGTGGTCTGGATTTCAAGGAAATAGAAAGTTGTTTGAAACTGGCTTACTTAGAGGGATAACAGTCTTTGCCAACTCATGAGGACTGGAACTGTCCTGCTTTGGGCCAGAAATTCAGCCAGAAGTTTCAGGTGCCTAACTGGGTTTTTGGGAGTTCTTTGGAAATGCAGCTACATCAGTAATCAGTGTTTTGTGTTGACCTGATTCTGAGTTTCTTGTAATCCAAATCCAGCTGCGACGTGAGATGATACAAATGAAACTACTGTAATTGGATCAAATACACCACTGGGCAGCTGGACCAGTCATTTCAAAGAAGGGACAGGCCTTATGATTCACTAAATATTCAAATATGACATATGACAAAGTTTTATATATGAAAAGCTGCTGGGTCTCTGTAAATAATATTTTAAAGACTATGGTCTAGACCTACTCTATGTGAAAAGTGTCTTGAGATAACCTTTGTTATGATTTGGCGCTATACAAATAAAATTGACTTGACTTGACTTAAAGCGATTTGTAATAAATGGAAGTAGTGCCGAAGTGATTTTAAGGACATGGTAATTATAATTTATGGTAGTGGATGATTGACTTTTTCACTTTGACGTTCCCTGTTTTAGAAGGTTAAACAAGAGTGGATTCTTCCTGTGTACTCCAGTAAAGTATTCAATGTGTATTTGGTTTAGAGATGAGATGATCTGATAAGATGAAACTGTTATGACTGGCCTACTCATACAACAATAGAGGATTTGAAGTACATGCATAAATGAAAACTGGATAGCATGTCAAGTGAACAATACCAGCTATAAGAAGTAAATGACAGGAAGAGGGGGGTAAAGAGAGGAAGAACGATCTGTCATGATGTCTGCTGTTTACCCTTGTATCCCGAGGGGGCTGAAGGTGAAGAGCTCGTGTCAGGGCTTGTTCAATAAGCCCAACGTATTATGGTATGCTTGCATGGATCACCTCAGTCAGCAGTGATCTTGGTCTCCCACTGGAAACTATGAAGCACCGTCCACAACACTGTGTCTGTGTCTTCTGTCCCCTCCTGTTTCTTTTCACTGTTTGTGAACATGTTAATTTAGAGGCTGGATTAGACCAGTAGGTATGGTGGGTGTCCCTGCATTTAATCTAACCCTATAAGAATTCTGTTTCACTGGAGAGTTTTATCCTGCCATGATGGGCTTAATGCTCTTCCTGAGGCAATTCCACTCTGAAACTTATTGGAGAAATACTTTTTTTCAAATGCTTTGGCAGAAACAGAAAGTTCTAGTCAACAGAAAAAAGACCGATCATTTAGATCTTAGTTTATAACCGCACACTGACTATGGAAAAACATCAAGACATTAGAATACCAACATTTGATTATTTTTGACAGTAAATTTCCACGTTTCCCTCCTTTCACACACTTAAAGTCCTTTTCATAAATGCACTGCAACCCTGAACTTATCTAGACATCATCCAGAGGAGCTGTATGTGAGAATGCAAATGTCCAAATCAGTTGGACCGAGCATTAAACAGACTTTACCCTGCTCTCTGGTACAAAGTCCGCGTTATGTCCGATTGAGCCTATGTGTGAATAGAGCAGGTCATTGTCAGGAGAATACATGTGTGAAAGGGCAACTCCGGAAAATGTCCGGACCTGATTCTCTGAGTCCGTATGTGAAAACATCTTTACTGGATCGCATCTACACACGCCCTTCTACTTCCACATGTTGATGGAGCCTTTTGGTTCACCTCAGTACTTAATGTTCTTTTAAGTCTTCTGGCTCACCTCAACTTGTCTGTTAGAGCATTCACATCTTAAACTGATTAGCGGTCATGTATAGGTCCAAGAGCAATCAAGTGTCAGAAGCAGAGGAATGAGCAAAGTTCAAGTTCATTCACAATTACCAACTTGGATTGGAAATTCATTTAAAATGTGCATGTGTATTTTATCATGGAGAGAACAGAGGTAGTTTAAAACAGCAGTCTGTGTATTCATAAGTGATCAATTTAAGTACAGACAGTACATTTCAAAATACAATGTTGAATAAGAAACAGTGAAATTCCATGTCAAATGCATTCTATATCATGTTTTCAAAAATGCCTTGTTTTAAATGACTGCCATGCATTTGAAAGCTATGAAATTACTTTATGTGGTAAAAATAACTCAGCAAACTCCAACCACTGAAAAGATTAAATAATTTATCAAATCACAAAAGAGGGTGAGCTCCTTTAAATTATGGTAAAACATTAAAATGACCAAAGTTGGAGTTGTGAGGTGTAATCTGACTATGACGTCCCACAAACCCAGTTCCCAGCTCCAGTAAAACTTTAGGTGCCTCTTGTGTCACATGTGATACTATAGATAGCAAGAGCATTTTAATTAAATTTAAAAACTGTTGTCATGTAAGCAATTTGTTTTGCAGCCTGAAGAACAAAGTCAGACCTTGAGTAGTTATTTCAGCACTCAACACGGAAATGCAATATAAATCCATGTTGTAAAGCTTTCAATTGGTAGTGTTTTCTGTCTTTCAGCTCAGATTGTAGGATAAGGAGATACGTCCCTTCTGTTATCTAGTCAGTGCTTCCTGCAAATTGAGCCCTTACTGACATCCACTGAGTCAGGCATTGTTCCTTTGCAAATATAGACCAAGCCTTTAGCAAATTATTGTTTCTTTTCTGGAAGGAAGCTTCCAACACTGACACACCTGTCAAGCTGATTGCAATCCCTCTGATGCAGCGGAGCTCCAGGAATCACTGTGCCCCACCCTAGCTTCAAGCGAGCGGGATGGTGGGACTTTCTTTCCTCCTCCTTATCTTGGACTTTATGTTTTTAGCTAAAACTTGGCAGCAGACAGAGGAGTTTGCCCTCTCACTACCCCCACATTTGCACCTGCCACTGACAGTAGGTTCTGGCCACAGACGAAATATAAACATATATATGGTTGGTGCCTTCCATCTCCAAAATGAACCAGAACCACATCACAGAAACTGAAGTTATCTAAATGTTACTCCAATTCTCTGAGTATGTGCATAACTCTCTAATAGGCTTAACCTAGTGAGGCTCTGTCTTGGCACCCTGAGACAGATCTTTTGGACTACCTTGGGATTCACGTACTTAGGGATTTCCATAACTACCTAGATTTAACTTTTATAATGTACTTATAAACATCAAGAGTGACCTTACTAGATGGTATGATGTACCAGTTTCATTGATGGGTAAGATAATTTGATAAAAATTAATATATTACCTTGACCTCTCGATCCTATGCAGATGCTGCCATTACATCATACATAGAAACTAGCTAAGAAGTTTGAAAGAGACTTCTCAAAGTTTATATGGCATGCAAAAAAATCCACATTATGTATGAAGATCGAGCCTGCCACTGTTATCTTAAGGGGAGGCCAAAGCCAAGTCTAGGAATGTGCTTTATGTCCTTTTGTATTAAGAGGGGAGGTCACAAGTATCAGGAGACCACGCTCTAGGGCAGTAGACAATCCAATACTTACAAATTCCATTAAGGTTTGGCTGAAAATGATAAACTTTACTGGTAGAAAAAAAAACTTCATATTTAACTCCGCTTATAAAAAACAGGAACTTCCGTCCGGAATTAAAAGTGCTGTTTTTCGTTCACGGCATGGTAGAAGTATAAGTGAGTGTTATGAGATTTGTTTGATGAAATTATATTCTTATGTCCTTTGAAATGGTCAAAATTGCTTTTGGAGTTCTACAGAAAGATTTCTTTGCTTATCTTCAGGCTGGCCACTTTTTTAATACAGATACTAAGTTCCCTCAGGACAAGACCCTTCTTGGTCCAGTTGAGGAAGCTATTATAACAAGAAACACAGGTTTTAGCCAATATTTCTGGGACAACTTCCAGAGCTATAACATACAAAATGTAGATAAAGTGGAAGAGGGATCCTCAAACTGTTTGTGAAGTTTTTTGTCAGTTTCTATTGGGACTGCCATCCAAAGCAGGAGCCTTAGACTCTCGAAGATTAAAGTAGCTAAAAAACTTTGTTTCCTAGCAAGAAAATGCATCCCACTTAATTGAATCCAAGAAAAACTTCATCACAATGGTAGAGATAGATGGTATATAGAGAGATCCCATGGAAAGACGCCACAATTAAAAGAAATGAGAGCAGCTTCATAAATGATAAGTGACGTAAGTCAAAAAGAGGATTTGACATAATGGACAGGAAAGCCCTAGAGGCCCTCCTATAACTCTCTTTATGAAGGATTTAAACAATAGTGCGTTGTTTCTGTTTGTTATTTCATTTAATTTGGTAGGTGTGTGTTTATATTTTTTGTTTTAATTATATATTTATTATTTCATGAAGCTCAGGTCTGTAGTAAAATGATGATGTATAATTAATGGGAAATATTCTAAAAAGTATTATAATTTTTTAGCATTACACTGCTTGCCCTTCTGTAGCCTATAACTCAGCATATTTATGGTCTAATAATATGATTATTATGTGTGCTATAGGTCATTTGTCAACACTGGTGCACCTGATAGTCAAGGTTAATATCTGTCAAAAACACTAAATCTCCTCAGAAGTCGTTCAAATGACTCGTCAAATTTTACTTTTTCGCCTTCAAAGGTCCTGCAGGGTGCGTGCAGCGGTCTCGTTAGTGAGAGACCGTGAGGTGCGCAGTGGCCACCAGTCAGCAGTTGAGTGCACATTGTTCTTTTCTCCGGTAAACACTAAGGCATTAGTGGGGGCTAGGAAGTGAGGAGAAAATGATTCTTCTTTAAGGCATTTTCTCGTCAGGGGAGTGCAGAAGTCGTTGAGCGGGCAGCGGTGCGAAGGCAGTTCCCCCTCAAAGAAGGTGACTCTTCATAGACACTCCTTTGCTGCTTCAGAATGCAGTAGAAGTTCACTGATCCAGAACATTATAGCAAGCATCTTATGTAAAACTAGCAAACGCCACATCTCCACTGTCTGGGCCTCACTTCATTTGGTGCTGGTGAAACACAGGCTCAAACTCGTAAGATTCTACTGATCACCTGTAAGGGGCTCCAAATCAGTCTCCCACATACATTCATGAACTCTTCATACCTGACTCTTCTTTTGAAATGGGCTTGTCGTCTGCCCCTGTCCTTTCCTGCCCTGGGTATGAATATAATTAATTAATAATTAATTGAATACTCAAGCACTCTTGGGTTTCGCCTGGTTGTCAGAGGACATTTGCACAAAGCTGAGCCTTTCTTAGGCCTGTGGTGTCACTAGGTGCCTTTCAAGTCTCTGTATCTCAGTGGGCAGCACTGGCTGCAATGCCAGGTCTCATTCAAAATGAACAGCAGCCTGTCACTCACCCAGTTTTTGAGTTAATAGAGATTTGGATTTTGTGGCACCCAGGCTGTGGAACAGCCGTCCTGTAGACAAAGGAGTCAGTAGTCAGCAGTGTGGACTGTTTGAAAGGGTGTCTGAAAACTTTAACTTTTTAACTTTTGTTGAATCTGCTCTCTTCAGTTGGTTATGTTGGTTTTTAGGGTCTCTGATTGTTTTGATAATTTTTAAGGATTATCATTTTCATGATCTGCTGTATTATAACAACTGCAAGAGTTCCTAAAAGGTGACTTACAAGGAAAAGTGTGCATTTCACGTTCAACATATTCATGTCTCTCTCTTTGTCTCTCTCTGTCTCTCTCTCTCTCTTCTCTCTGCTTCAATTCAACTCTCTCATTCACCCTCAGCCCTGTCTTTTGTGCAGCAGTCTAAACACAGGAGGACGAAGACAGAGAAATATCCAATCAAGCACCAGAGACTGACAGTGAGCCATAGCCATCATGCCCCGCTGCAGAGTCAACCTCAGCACCATGATTTTCCTGGTGATCCTGCAGGGGGCAGCAGTGGTGCTGTTCTGCGGCTGGTATGTCCAGCTCAGTCCCTGCGACTCTCCCCCCTCCAATGGCAAAGTTCACGTCCTGCTGCTGTCATCGTGGCGATCAGGCTCGTCCTTCCTGGGCCAGGTGTTCAGTCAGCACCCGTCCGTCTTCTACCTTATGGAGCCTGCCTGGCATGTGTGGACCTCGCTGCAGAAACCCAGTGCGCGGGTGCTCCGAATGGCCGTGAGGGACCTGTTACGGAGCGTATTCCAGTGTGACTTCTCTGTGATGGAGGCCTACCTGCCAGAACAGCACAACGTGTCCTCCTTGTTTATGTGGAGTCACAGTCGATCACTGTGCTCACCACCGGCCTGTCCTCTGACGCCGCGCCACCAACTCAGCAACCAGACTTTGTGCTTGCAGAAATGTGACGCTACGGACCTGCAGGGGGTGGAGACGGCCTGTGGCACTTACAGTCACGTGGTGTTAAAAGAAGTGCGTTTTTTTGAGCTGGAATCCCTCTACCCACTCTTGCAGGACCCGAGCCTGGATCTCCGCATAATCCACCTGATCCGAGACCCTCGGGCTGTGGTGCGCTCTAGAGAAGAGTCAGCCAAGGCCTTTGTGAACGACGATGCCATCGTCTTGGAGCATAAAGCCAAAAACATACCAGCAGTCGAGGTGCAGTATCAAGTCATGCAGGAGATCTGCCGTAGCCATGTGCGCATCAACGAGAGGGCCATCCTGAAGCCCCCTCCATTTCTAAAAGGCCGCTACAAAATGGTCCGTTACGAGGACATGGTGCGCAACCCACTTGGGGAGATAAATAGCATGTATGAGTTTGCAGGTCTGAAGATGACCACGCAGTTGGCAGAGTGGATCTACAAGGTGACCCATGGAAAAGGCAAAGGTTCCGCAAACGCCTTCCAAATCACTTCACGAAATGCTGCTCATGTCTCCCAGGCTTGGCGTAGCACGCTGCCACACAACAAGGTCAAACGTATCCAGGAAGTGTGCAAAGGGGCCATGGCACTGCTTGGGTACAGGACAGTTAACAGTGAAAAAGAACAAAAGAGACTTGACATAGATCTACTAGTGCCGCGTGAACCGTATCAGTTCAGCTGGTTGCCGGCTAAAACAGAGCATCCAAGTAATAGTTAAAACATGAACAAGTGTAGGGTTCATTTGAAAAAACTGACATCTCCATTTTTATTTATTTTCCTAAATCATGTATTGTTTTTTTGTGCCCTCCAGGCAATATCGTTGTTGGTTTATTCATTTTAAGATTGACAATCATCTTGATTTGCAAATTAACTCAAATCAATTCATTCAGATCTTTAATGAGTGCTACCACGAACTGATTGATCAGCTGAGGAGGGCACACAGGCATGATGTCCAAAGTTAAAGCATTGATATGTGATAAATACACACCTCACTGTCAGTGGACTGTGAATGTGAAGTCACAGCAGTATTGTATGACATTACATTTTCTACGGAGACAGGGGGCCTGATGCAAGGGCTAGAAAATACTGAACTGGAAAACACAGTACTGGTAAGAATTTCCCTTTGTTCTCCAAAACTTCTCCTGGCGTCTGTGTGGTCACTTTTAGGGAAATTCTCTCCTATAAGAAGTGACAAAAACTAATGGTTAAACTGCTGTCTTATTATAGAAAAAATGTCAAAGCATCAAGGCATAGTGCTACTTTCCCTTAGTAGTATGCTGTATGACACTATATTGTTGGCAGTTAGTATAAAAGATGTGTAAACATTTTTCAAATTTCAAATTTAAAACCTTTAGCTGCACTAATCAATATTTTATATTAACAATTAATCAAATGACTATGTGTATGTGAAAGAGTAAAAATTAGTGATTAGCTGGTGAACATTTAGCATCTAAGGAACTGGATATATTCTCAGGAGTTGGTGGGGAGTTAAGAGGAGGCAAAGGGATAGTGAATATTGGACACAAGAGATGATGTTTTTTCATAATAATTTGTTATTTTTGAGACACCATTGGAGCTGTCGCCACACTGTCCATGTTTTTTTTAATGTTTTCCAGTTGTGAGTAGCTCCTCTGTTACTATGGTGCTCTGCATTGTTTGTCTTTGGAAATACATTTAAAAAATAAGCTTAAAATTAATAAGTTAGAAGATTAGATAGTATGGAACTGGGACACAGGGCTGGTTTAGCTTTACAAGACTGGTGCACTTGATGCATCTGGATTAGTGGTGCAGGAAATTCAAAACAGGTCCTCTCGTGCATGGAGCCACAGAGCAACCAGCATGAGGAAAACAGGACTTCAACAGAGGCAACATGTATAAGTGACTGATGATTTTCTCAAGGGATAAGAATTGAGCATGTAAATGAACTTTCCTACATAAATCATGTCAACACAGCTCCACAATAGCAACTCATCACACAACACTACAATGTCCAGAGCATTAGTGTATAACATTGCTATTTGAAATTTTCTTGGCTGTTGTTTGGCTTCACCAGACACATTGTAATGAAACCATTTCTGCACCAGCTCTTGAGTTACTGCTGCGATGACAGGTGTCTGCTAAAGTTGAATAATAGATTAAAATGACAGTACGTCTACTGTGTTGAAAGGGTAATTGCCAGTAAGAGTTAATATCACTGAGGATGAGAGTCTGTTGCTGTGCTTCTTATGCCTGCCTGGGACGGTATGGCGCATATGGAACAAAATGTTCGCTGAGTACAATGTGTTCCCTCAGTGTGTGTGTGTGTGTGTGTGTGTGTGTCTGTATGTGTCCTGGAATGTTAGTGGATTTTCCAGTGGACAGTGTTATATTTCATTTTGGTCTGTCTGGTATTCCACCCTATGCATTAATCAATATCTGTTCAGCTCTGTAGTGATGAAAAGAGAGCATTGAATGGAACCCTGCACCTTTCTAACAATGTTTAACAGCAGTGTTATGGGTATTAGATATGAATCATCATCAAAAGTTTTTCCCTTTTGCTCACTATCATGCACTCTATTATCCATGTTGATATCATCATCAAAAATATGAATCACTATTCCAAATCTGCATCGCCAGAAAAGGTTATCCTGTGAGATAACCAGCGCTAAACCCATATAATTTTTTATTGCCCATTGTGGTAATGATAAAAAATAAAAAAAAAAAACGAATTTGAAGGGCCATACTGGTGCCTTTTAATCCCACAAATCTTATACTTCTGGAATGGAATTTTGAATGTGTTTACCTACCTTTAAGGCAATGTTTCCCATTCAATTCATCATCAGAGAACATTATGTGTGCTTTGATTGTTCTTGAAGTTACATTATTGTTGATTGATAATGTAGTGCAGACCTTTCAAATCAGTCTACTCTTCCAGCTGCATCACCATGCAACAAGAATGAAAGATAATGATACAATAATATTTACAAAATTGTAGAATCTGCATTATGCAGCTCAGGTGTCAAGTCTATGCAAGTTCATTCAGACAACATTATAAAAAAGTGGGAATGCTTTGGAAAATGATGAACAGATATGTAAAGTCCATAATTTATAGAGTTTCAAAGCAGTTGCTCTGAGTTGTACAATTAGGGAACCCTCCAGGGAGTCAAAAGATAAATCTGAGGACTTGCAAGATAATTTATGGAATGGGAAAGAAGAAAAAACAAAGTTTAACCACAATCAGTTGGGACCAAATGAGAGAGACCTAAAGAAGATCTTTCATGAGATTTCATGAAGTGCCTGATCAGTTAACACGTGTCCCTATTGATGCAATGTGAAAGACACTGTTATGTTTAACCGTCTTTTTTTTTAAATTATGTTTTAGTTTGTATGAAGAGCCAGCTGACAGACCTGCCAGTTTGTTCTTGTATTTATCTGAAGGTGACTTATGAAGCAGAAAGTGTATCGTACTAATGACTGCAATAAATATTTACATGTAACCTTTGGCTAATGTTTTTCTGTGGTCTGAAAGCTGGTCGTGAACCTGGTTTCCCCATGTCTGTAAAAAGAGTAGCAATATATAATTTGTGTTTGGGTGCCCTCTGTTGGCTGAGTCTGGTAAATTATATGAAATAGAATTTGATCTCCACTAAATATTTATTGTAAATCTATTCTGAATAAAAAGCACAAACAAACCAGTATTATTTGCAGAAGGACCCTTTAAGACCATGTTTTATATTGTAGCTACACATTTTGTTTTTGTATTATATTAAAATAACGTTAACCACATTCACTACACTGTTTTTAGTGTTTGAGTGTGCTGAGGTTTCTTTGAATGCCCCACTTCACAGAAATACATTTTTCCAAGGTACATGCACTTTACTTCATGATTTCTATGTGATCCCACATATTTCTACTCCACCACATTTCAAAACTACAATTAGTAGTAACTTTACTCAGCTACTCAGATTTAGATCTAAAATCATATCATAAATCATAAAAAACAATAACTAGAAAAACATAAATATGTGTCACATACAAACCACTGTTTTACACTACATTAATGTGATAAGAATCAGTGTGCATACTGCAGTTACCTTCTATATGATCCCTTTGTATTGTTACAAAGAGGAAGAGAACCATTGGGCAAGCAGATGTTATTTTAAAAGAGATTTGAAAAAATCTTTATGGGATAACATTTATAGTTATGAAAGCAGGCCTCTATATAACACTAATGTATATTTTTATATTTTAATAAGATTTAAGATTTTCAAGATTCAGCAGTTTGGAATTTATTTGCCACATGTATGTGCAGTGAAATTCTTAGGATGGCATACTCCAGAGGATTGGCTATAGGTACACCTTCCGACCAATCAGAATCCAGAATTATTAATTATAAAATGTATGTTTCTGGAACTTAAAACCACAGCATTTTGTTTTCCATGAACAAAACATTACTTTTTTGCAAACCCTTAACCAAACCCCATACAAAGTACCGTATATTTGTAAAGAGGACGTTCTACAACCTGAAAACATGAAAGACCATTGAGAAATATAGAGTGACGGGCCATTCCAAACTTTTGAACAGTAGTGTAAATATATCAGTAGGAAATTCACTCTTTGTGTTCCTATCCCAGTTCAACAAGGAAACACTGTCTTGATAAACACAGTTTGACATTTGACAAACTGAAAAATAGCATAAATTAATATTGGGTTGTATACACATGGAACCGCTCGTGGAAGGTGTTAAAAATGGGCATTTTGTAATGCTGGCACATGTTTCCTCTGCTTTAGTAATTGTTGGAAAGTGTAGTCATATATAATTGAGAGAAAAATAAACAGGAAATAATCATTTAGATTTATGTCTTCAATACATAAGTGTTTGCTGTTTTCATTTAAGGTTGGGTGTGCTGCCTGCAGGTGCAGTTGGAGCAGTGCTGCAGAGGAAGGATGCTGCAACAAGACAGCACAAGAAGCCAGAGTAAGACAGGGAACTAGGCAATTTCGCCTTCAAAATAAAAGTTTGAAAGGTCCATGAAGGATTTAAGGATTTTTACATGATGTGAAACATCTTTTAACTCCTCTTCTGGATCTTCATGGGATTTTTGGCAGCTGCACAAAGCTGGTAATAGTTTGAAACATACAACTTGTTCTTACAAATTTCAGTTTATCATAGTTATATATTAATATATATATATATATATATATATATATATATATATATATATATATATATATATATATCAACTCTGAATTTCTCATATCAACATATTTTTGTTATAGGCATTGTAACTATAGCTATTTGCATTTTCTAAGACCTTGTGGTGCGAGGATTACTTTATATGCAAATATAATGCATGCACAGAAAATGAAGCTGTAAAATTCAGGGGAGAGCATCTGTCACTAATGGTTAACACGCCAATGGCTCCCATTTTTGAGAGAGAAGACACGCTGGTGCCTCCCACTGGATTATCCCACTTCAGCTATACTTTTTAGGGCTTCTGACTGAAAACATGGACATGGATGTAGCATCTGTGATTGCACAACATTGAAGTTTTGAAGCTTAGATTTGGGTTTATAGTGTAGCTCATCGCTATCTTGGTGGTTAGGGTTAAGGAAAATCCAGATCTGGTTAAAGGTGGGGATGCCAGAGTGGAGTTGGGAGGAAACAAGTAAAGAGACAAATAGACAGCTGTCAATTAAGAAAACATTCATGCTTCTTTTTAAGCCTAAATATGTTCTAAATGGAACAATGATTCTTGAAATCACTAAGACGCACACTAGAAGAAAATAAATTTGAAATTGAGAACCTAACTTGTTACAGAAAATGTCTTGATTTTGAATTTCTAGCCTGGAGTTTTTGAAAAAAAATTCAGAAACAGTCTAAAATGTGTTGGAGCCAGCACTGACCACAGTGACTCCATCTCCCGGTTGTGGATGTTGCTGCCAGGATAATATGTTTTTAACTGTATAATGTCATTTCTTCTGTTCTGATGATCTCCTTGGTCTTATGTTTACTCCATGCTCCCTTACTGAACTGACACCCCCAACACAACAATTTGCTTGTTGGCATCAGATGTTGCTAGGAGATTTAGGATATAGGTTATTACTAGATAAAACTATGCTGCAAAAATAGTTTTTAAAGGAATACACCATTTACTACCTGCAGGCTTTTGATTGGACAGTTCACTGCCCAAAAGCATTGCATTCATTAACCATGTGAAAATCTGTGTAGAAGAGAAACAATTTCCTTTCAAATATAATCTTTGTTGAAAGCTTGAAATCTCAGTCGTGAGGATGTCATTAAATTCAGGAACAATGAAATTAAGGGAAACCAAAGGCTGCTATAAAGGTACAAAATTAATGGAATTATAAATTAAAAGTTGTACAAGTTACAACAGTTACAGTGAAGCAGTCATTGACAATGAAAATCTTAAATCTCAGGTTCCCTTCAACAATGGTCAAATTATATGTATAAAAGGGAAACACACAAATACAAGTAAAAATAATAATAATATGGTATAAAGCAACTTAACCAATTTCAGTGTTGTTTTTATTATTATATATGATTATTGTAAAGTTGCAGCATGTGGTTCAGGAATAACAACTTTATTTTGAAATGCGCTCCGAAGTTCTACTTTATTCTTTGCAATTGACTCTGGTGAAAGAGCTGAAAGACTAGAAGGAGACTAGTGGGATACCTACAGTCAAACACTCATCTAACAGTGATAATATAACATGTCATCAAATAGTTAGAACTGATTCATTATGGAAAGCAAAATGAAGGTTAAAAAGTTAATTATTCTCTAGTCTCCTTTTCCCTGCTGTTCGATGATTCATGTCTGTTTATCCCCTTTTATAAGACTCATTACCCTTTTATTATATAATTCATTTTTCTACTTACTAATTTAAATTATTTGCATTTATGTGGCATAAATTTGTTTTGTAATGAACTAATGTCTTGTTCTACAGAGGCCTGTTTGAACGTTTGTATTCAATAAAGTGGGGCAGAAATTGGTTTGAAAAACCCAATCAAACCAACTTTATTTCCTTAAATGTCATCAACTGAACAGCTCAAGATCCGCCAACACCAGCACACGTGTGTGTGCATGCCAGCTGCTAATAGTGTGCAGGCGCATGTTTGCAACGGCGTTACTGAAGGAAAACTACATCAACAGTCCTACAGCACATCAGACGGCAGGGAGGAGGAGGCGAACAATGACCTGATCGGCTTTCCATAGACACGACTGATTCATTAAGTTAAATCTGTCCAACAACTTATCTTCTCCTCCTCCTCTCGGCGGGAGGATAATGCGACAGCCAGGAGGAGAGTTTCTGCCTCACCGGCCGCTGATGGACATTTTTCCGCAGATCCAATCGTCCCTGTCATTTGCTGACACGGCAACAAGCTGAGTCAAGTGAACCAGAATCAACCAGAAGCGTAGTGGCGTCACTTTCCAAATAAAAGCACAGAAGGAGGTAAACAGGAACCGATTATAGGCACCTGATTTTTGGCCTTCGTAAATAATTACAGGATACTGAAAAAGGATATAGTGTGGCTATTAAGTGATATTGCAACCCACCATTTTTCTTATGTGTCTGAAATATAAAACACAGAAATGGCTGCAATATACAGCAAATGTATATTATTATAATATGGACATGTGAATAATAAGAGCGATACTGACACTAATATAACAGCACTCACAGGTTTGAAAAAAAAAACAAGGTAGACTTGTAAAAAGGATGAAAACAATATTATACTTAAACAGTCTTCTGATGCTGGGCACAAGTAGCTGGGATACCTTCTCAAATAGTAGCTGTAATGTAGGGAAACCATTCACAGTCTGCTTCAAATATGCTAAATATAACATTCATTTGGTTTGGGGTGTCTAGAACATTTAGGGGGGAAAAAAACACAATTGTCATTAACAACACGTTTGTCTTTTACTTTGATAATTTACATTGCTCCAAAGAGGCGCATCGTGCAGATTACCAAGGCTTTTATTTCGGAAAGCCTGGGCCGGAAGCCGCGGGCGGAGCGGGGCAGTGTCGTGGTGAGGAGGTGCAGCTGCGGCGGTCCAGCGGAGCTCCACGTCAGGCGGAGGACACAGGACACCGGGCCGAGCGAGAGACAGCGGACAAATGGCCTCGGCGCCCGCGGAGTGAAGGATGGGCGGCACGGCGTCGCAGCCATGGCCAGATCCACCAACAGGAGCGCCGAGGACGGGGACCCGCGGGTGAACGCCCCCACGGAGCGCGGAGAGGCGCGGGACCTGGCCGGGCCCCGGGAGCTGTCTCTGGAGGAGGTGCTGAAGTCCTACGAGCAGCCCATCAACGAGGAGCAGGCATGGGCGGTGTGCTACCAGTGCTGCAGCGGGCTGAGGGCGCCCCGCCCGCCGGCCGGCGGGGTCGGCCGGGTGAAGGACCCGTCCTCCATCCTCCTGCACCGGGACGGGACCGTGTCCCTGCAGCAGGGGCCCCGGCACCACGGTAGGACGGCTGCGCGCCCGTGCGCCCAAACTTCCCTCTGGCCCCAGAGCTGCAGTTCGGGAGAGTAAAACAGTGTGTCCGCGCTGTGCGAAGTGAGTCAGCGCGGCCGGGTCCACACCGCGTTGTGTTGTGAATATTAGGAGCTATTTAAAATTCGGCATACATTTAAATCCACGAATCATTCCTGTAAACTCACAGCGGCTCCCTGTGCGAACCGATATTAAACCTTGGTACTGAGCTGCGTCCTGCCTGGCCGACCGTCTCAGCGCGGAGTTGACCAGTGTTTCGTAAAAGATATTTGATCGTGTTTTATTAGCGTGGACCTTGAACTAAAGACGATGCCACAGCAAATAATCGGAATTTCATGAGGAGTTTGGTACACAGGGACATCCTGTCTGATGTTTCTGCCTGATCGACCGTCGGGTAGATGATGTGATGTTTCTGTAGAAGCCTAGCTGCTCTCACACAGACGGACTCTGTGTTTTGATCCGGACAGCTAAGTCTGTGTTTTGTCGCACTGTATTATGCCGGTAACTGATTAATTATTCATAGAGCGCAGCTTCACCCCAGCATCCCCTCTTGCAAAGACTGTTTTTGGAGACTTCAAAGGGTGGATGGAAACCCAAAGGATTTAACGCAGTCTTTCAGTTGTTTCCCCCGCTGAATTTCGCCTGTACCTGCATAATATCCTGCTGGGTGTGAAGTATTTATGTCTTCACTGCGGTCTGGGCCCAAGAAACCTGTTCCAGAAGTCTAACTAGCACAGAGTCAACTTCAGGACAAACTTCGTTTAAAGGGGGTTTTATTTGGAGGCCTTAGTTATATTCTGAGACCTTAGAGAGCCCCTTTACAATCAGTCTAATAAAGCACAGAATACTTGTTTGAATAAAGTCTCAACTTTTTTCACCTCTTCTCATTCTTGGGCAATCACGGCCATTATTTCCAGAAACTGATGGTTTATTTAAACACTGCTTGTAGCCAACTGCACTGAATAATGAAAGTCACAGAAAGCCTTTCAAAGGTTTTAAGTCAAATTCTGTACTACTTTTGCTGTATCTTTGCCCTAAAGCAACGTACATCCAGAATATTTACATTTCCGTGTACTTAGCCCTTGCCCAGAGGCCCAATTAATATTTAAAAATTAGTGAGAAATGTAGAGAAAAGCAGGAATGTTAGTTATCAGATCTCAGTAAATAAAGGATAGATTGTTGACTATGTAACAAGGCGTCACACCCGCATGAACCAGACCTTCGTGCTGTTGTTTCGCCCAGTCTGTAACAGCTGTGTAAAGAATCGAACAAGAAAAGTTTAGTTTGTCTCCAGGCGGTGCCTGATGATGCATGTTGCTTGGCAACATGATGGCTTCGGTCTTAAACCAGCATTTGTTTGTTATGTAGAATTCATGCTTTGTTAAATTTAACACTTACTTGATTTTAATACCCTGTCATATGTCACTGTGGTGGTGAGGAGGTAATAGTGTTGATATTCTAATAAAATTTCCCTTTGTAGTCTACTCAGTCAGACTATAGTCACTTTACTGGGGACACATTGTCCCCCTCATGGACCACAGGGGGACACTGGAACTACTTAATATCGTGGTGAACTACGTTTTGCCATTTAACAGTGGCAGACACTTGGCTGTGATCATTCATCCTCAGCTCTCACTGAGGAGTTTAGCTCTCATTAACAGAGTTGTTTATCCTTGTAGCCTGTGTTGGTTTACTCTCCGCTGATTCATAAGTAAACACAATCCAAATTGAAGCAGTGGACCAAATCCCTTCACCAGCATGAAGTGAGTCTATTATAGTGAGTCTGTCTACATTATTGATGCAGCTAGTCAGTTAGAGGAACATTAGCATTCTGCCCAAATTCATCCCAAAACAGCAGTTTTACAGAGTTGGGCTATAGAATAAACAATTAATTTTCAGCAGTAATCTTAGGTCAATTTTTATTGATTTAATTTTATTTACCACTTTCATTTAGATTTGATGCAAAAAAACAAAACCACTGGGCCTAATTCTAAAGAAATTAAAGTGTAGCTTATAACTACTATACCTTTTTAGATGCATGTGCAATATATTCATATAACACAAATGTTATTATACAACATCAAAATTGTCTTAACCTCATAAAAGTTGATCTGTTAGATCTATTTTTTTTTTTTTCAGAAGATATTTAAAACTTCCTCTGGGGTTACTGTGTTGTTTATTCGTCCAATTTTGCTGCAATATTTTCCTGGTTATCATTAATTTAGTTATTATTAAAGAAACACACAGACATATAATTATATTTAAAAAAAAAGAAAAAAAAATAGAAATTGCACCCCCACTCAGACATTTAAGCAACTGCAGATTACATAGGTAGTTCTGAGAATGGGGATAATTAGTTTCCCCATTAAACTAATGACTAGCTAAAAAATGATCTGTACTTAAAGTAACAATCTGGAAAATCTCCGTTCCTTTCTCTTTGGTAGCACCGATGGTGATAAGTGGCAGTTGCAGGTGTGTTTTTGGACCTCACTTCCCAGATCCAAACAGGATCCTCGCTGACTCTCTCTTTGCTTTAACGTCAAATTTGTTTCTTTTTCTTTGGATTTGCACTTGAGTTTGAAGTTTCATTGTCTGTAGCCATCAATCTAGCTTAGTTTAGCTACGCCCAACCTCTCTGGCGGACCAACCACTGCGGGTGATGGAAAACACTGTGTACTGCTTGTGATGTTTTTCTACTTACACAATTAATTTATTATCAAAATTATTGTCAAATGATTTCCTGTTGATGGGCTAATTGATTGATCAGCCTATTCTCTCGGCACTAGTCTTGACCTTTTTAAATCAAACTTTGGCTTTTGAGAGAACAATCTTCCTGCCAGGTCCACTTAGTCTGTTCTGGCACTTTCAGTCATAACTCATGATCTTCTCCAGCAGACAGGCTTGTCCATTTCTCAAGGAATTGTAGATGTTAAAATTTATTTTAACATCTACTTTTTTTTTCTGAGCACTTTAAGACCTTTTCGTCTATGTTGCCTTAAAAGCTGAGGTACAGAGGTCATTCTTGACCTTGGATCCAATAATTGAGAACAAGGTCCATTTAGTAGCTGTTCTGGTGCTTTAGATCACATCTCATCACCTTCATCAGCAGATGTCAAACCTTGTCTTTCCTACGAGCAGTGTAGCATTACAGCAAATGCTACCTGAAGTACAGTCAGGTGTTGATTCACCTGACCTTTGAGCCCATCAAAAGCTGGTAAAATCTTGCTAAAAGGCACTTGTAGTTGATATATTTGATTTCTGTCAATCACAAGAGAAGTCACCTTCAGAACCTTTACTTCTTAACTGCCTTAAAATGACGGTCTAACTGACTGTTGTTGGGTTTACATGCTACTCCATCTTGGGAATATAAATACAGTGTACAGCATATTGTAACATTAGTATGCACAGCAAGTAGCCTCTCTATTTCTTGGAAATCTAAAGTCCATCAGGTTTAACAGTCTGCAGAGGAGGAGGAAGTTAATGTGGATCCAGATATGAGCCGGAACTGAAGCTGCACTACACAGCATTTTAATGTAAACATACACCCGATGTATCGGCCTGAGTCACCACTGCAACAGAGAAAAACATCTCATCCCCACTGACATGCTGCATGTTCACTCTGTTTACCAAACTAAGTTCTGGTGTCTGGTACGAAAAGGACGTGTCTTTAGTCTCCTCTGGTATGAAACATGACAGACCGTCCCTGTTGGTAAACATGGGTGCGTATGTGCCGACGTCATTGAAATCTGCTGTTGCAGTGACTGTCTTGCCCGCTCCCCCTTCAGAAAGAGCACAAATCTAACCTGCAACAGCCGTACTGGGATGCAAACTGAATCATGGTACTGCAGTAAGCTCATGTAAGGCAGAAATGTCTTTTTCCCACCACATAAGATGTGTTCAAGAGCCAACTGCCATCTGGCTCACATTACTTCCTTGGTTAATACTGAGTGATGCACAATGTTGGGTATGGTTTTGCACTTTTGGTGGCAAATCTGTGTCTAGCAAAGGCACCTACAGTTAGGGGTCACCTAGTTTTGTTCAGAGTTGGCATGTGTGTGAACCGTGCAGCTGAGGTTGGGACTTTGGAGAGCTGTGTGCAGTCACTGAGGCTAAGGTAGCTGCCGCTGGGTGCTTAGTAAATCCTTCCAAATTGTAGCCCTGCCTACTTGTTAAACCACAGTGTCTCGTTTTCTATCTGTACACACGTTAAATACAAAAGATGTGACGTGTGGGTGTGGAGGGTTCTGACTTGTTTAAAGGCACCTTTGATGGAGCTGTGCTGAGGAACAAAAGGAAATTAACAAGTAATGTAACATTCATTTTGCTGTTGAGTCATTTATAAAGTAAGTAAATTACTTAAAATAAAATAGTTTAAAATTGGCAAATGTATTATTTTAAAAGAACTATCTCATCAAAGAATAAATAAAAAAGATTACGAATCTGTCTAGACATTCACTGTCAGCTTTACAGACATATTTCGGTCCGTACTAAAAAAAGCATCGAGCTTCGTACTCGGCCCAAATGGAAACATAATACTTTGGTGTTAAATGGTGATTGTAACTTTGACGTTTGACCCGTCCCATTCTAAGTTCAGTGCTGTCCTTCTGTGAGTCAGGATCCCTTTAATGGCACAGTACCTTCAGCCTCATTAAAAGATTTATGACAAAGTGGATCTAATAGATATCATATTGTCCCTTGTAAAAATGGATTGTGCTCACTGCAGCTGCAATGTCCCATAGTCCAAAGTGCTCAGTGTAAGACAGTATTGGTCCAGTATGAGGTGCCTGATTTGTCATCGATTCAACTTTGGATATCTTCCTCCTGCATTAACCGGGCTGCATCCTCATCTGTGAACATAGGGAGTAAGGGATCACTGCAGGACGAGGCTAAAGGGTGAAGTTAACATTGATTGACTGAGTGCACTTCAGGCCAGCAGGAAGGCAAAGTCCAGATATATGTTGCTCCTGTCAGAAAAAAAGCTTGCATCACACAAATGTCAACTGCTTTTTTCAAGATGAAAGACAAAAAGCAGTTTTTAGCTCGCTGACTGTGCATTGTTGAAACACAAGACTCCTGAAATTGTGATTTGCAAGGTTTTCCCACACGTTAGTCTGCTACTCAAGAGATTAAGGAACATTTCTATGACACAGAGGGGAGCTTTGATGCACGGCAGTCAGTTCATATAACATGCAACTCTGGATCTGAATACTTCTCTGATTTCTTTTGGTTAGAAATTACCTCCAAAAATATAGACTGTTATTTTAGTGATTTATTTTCCCCTTGATTATTGCTCCCCTGCAATAATGCTCTCATAATGATTTGAAATGAGTGCAAGGGTGAACTTTGACGTGACAAGTAGGTAAAGGTGAAAGTGCCACACCTTACTATGCCTCACACTTATTCTTAGGGATACATGTAATTTCAGTTGACAGCTTAAATGAAAATGTTCTGTTACTGCTTTTTCATTTCAGTTTTTTAGTTTTTCCTTTGATTCTGTTGTTTATAACAAGTTCTGCTCTTCCCAGTCCAGTTTTCCCTCTCTGTCACTTTGTGGTTTCTTTGAATGTAGTCTCTCTGACCTTATTGCCATGGCAACAGATGGAAGTCCATCTTAGGAGAGTATGCATGTGAGTGTGAGCGCAAGAGTGTGAGTGTATGTGTATATTTATTCTTCAGCCGGAATGAGCTTTGTGTGACTTAAAGCTAATGAGGTGGGGCACAGTGGGGTGTGGTGGGACGGGGCAGGGGCCGTCAAGACGTAGCATTAGGTCAGACAGACATCATGCCTGCTGATGTTTGATATTGGTTGGTATCTCCAAGACAGAGGATAGTTGATAGATCGGCCATGTTTTCAGCCATGCTAATGGCATTTCGCAAGGGGTGGACATGTTTGTTCCAGACTGAAATATCTACTATCTACTATTGGATGGATTGCCATGCAGTTTCTTACACCCCCTTAATAAGAATTGGAATCACTTTGGTGATCCTCCAAATACCACCAAACACATTGTCAATACTCAACAGGGAGCCATAAATTGCTTCATTGTGCTTCATCAATGAGAAGCACAATGCCTCACAACCTTGATTTTCATATCTATAAAATGTGACGCAGTGCATTGTGGGGGAAAAAAGTTTTGTGGGAGTTTTTGAAACTTCAGACACTCAAATAAAATGGCGTAAAGCAAATATAGTGCACCATATAGCAAATAGGGAATTCTCTTGGACACTGACTACATTTAGAGCTAGTTAGCAAAAGTTAGCACATCGACATGCCTCATAGAAAAGCAGTGCAGGTCAATGGAACAAAAGCTGTAACGTCTGACTGGCCTAAACATCCTCTCCCTGTCCATGTGGCGAACTGGGTTATTGTGTTTTCCCAGATCTAAGCCCGAGGGCTCTTGGAAGTGTTTTTCGAGGCGGATTCCTCTCCTCTTTTGTGTTTACTGACCTGCAACTGTGGGAAATTGGCGGAGGCATCGCCGGTTACACCACGTGACCCTGCCTGTGCATTATCTGAACCTGTCTGACAGGTTTGCAGGGGTTCATGTTATCTCAGCCCTGCGGGCAGGGCATCATAACAGTGAGTTTCTTCGCCCTCCTTCAGTGTCAGTTGCTGCCTTTTGTGGCAGATTGAATCCGGGTCTGTGTTCACACGGGGAACAGAGTGACGCTCTGTCTGTCGGAGGTTCATGTCCTCCTCTCAGCACTTTGTTGTTGACAGGGGAGGATGCTGTGGCAGGCTAACCTCACCCCCCCATCACCACGTCCACACCTACGATCCTCATTCCTCGTCTTTTTTTTTTCTGCTGATCTCTCTCATCTCTCTCTTGCTTTATCCCTCACTCCTTTCATCTCTCTGTCTTCCTTGATGTTTCCAAGGGGTCTCTCTCTCTCTGTCTTTGTCTCCTGCTTCTCTCGTCCGTCCATTCTCCTGTTTCTCTGCAGTGAGAGCTGCTGATCGAGGGGGTTTCAGGCCTCTCAGGTGTCATTACTGACATCTGAGCTGGGAGAAAGAGCTTTGCTCCACTCTCTCTCACACACACACACACGTGCACACACACACACACACACACACACACACACACACACACACACACACACACACACACACACACAAAGGCACACTTGACCTGGCTGCGATACAATAATGCATGGCCAAGTTATGACTGTGGGACATATGGAGTAACACATTTGATTTAATGAGAAGAAGATTTAAAACAGTCTGGCTTAGTTTTTGTTATTGCTATAAAGTTAAGTATAAGTTCATAGCATGTTCAGAAAACCCAATATGTGGCACACATATCCGGGGTTCACTAATTAAAGAAAAGGAATATGACACTGGCTCCATATGGAGTAACCCCAACCCCCTGTTAATAAAAAGAAAAATTAGAACTGCCACATTTTAAAACCATTTGATAAAACTCACACCATTATTCTGCATTGATAGGATAAGAAATTCAACTTCTAGTGGGAAAAAAAGATGGTAGATTGTTGGATAGGACAAGCTCAATATTCCAAAACATAATCTCTGGAAACCACAAATCCAGTCACTTCAAAAACTGGACAGTTATGAACATTTAAAAGAGAATTTCGGCTAGCCCCATATTTATTCAAAATGTAGGAAGACTTGGTAATTAATGATTAGTTAATAAAGTAGGAAACAGAAAAAATGTATGCCCTGTTTAACAGAAGTGAAGACAGACATTTTCTTATTGGATTCCCAAAATATGAAAAATACAGTAAGAAATATAAAAACAATATGAAAATTCATGTGGCAGAGCTGGAAAGAGAATAAAACAAGACATTCTTTAATGTAGAGCATCTTTTTCATTTTTATACACTGTAATACATACACATACACTATTTCACAGCATCAGTAACTATTTTTCATTGTGTGTATTGTATATAACTACTTCTTATGTAATCATCATATGTACTTATATGTAATTATCCTTTCTCTGTAAATGTGTATGCTTTGGCCACATGTTTCTGGCAAAAAGAAAGTTTCTCTGAGATTATAAATGGATGACTTTATCAAATATACTTGGCAATCAGTTTTAGCATTAAGGAATTTGTCGTGATTTTGGCCCGGAATCACCATATTATCATAAGCATCCGGATTTTAAAGAGACATTGCCGTAATCTCAGAATATTCAATTTTTTTTCTTATAAATTCACCAATTATATACTCAATTATCCTGTAAGTAAAGTGTTGTGTCTTAGGTCCTAATTGGTTGTGTGTCTCCTCCTTTGTCTCTTCAGATGACACTGAGGGTCCTCCTGTTCCATCTGCTGCAGAGCATCAGGTGAGAAAGAAAGAAGAGAGACACAAAGCACTTCACTGTTTCAATGGTGATGGTAAAAAACGCATTTCATTGTAGAATTTACTAAAGGTATCAGGTGTTATAGCCCTTTATTTGCCACTAAAGGGTTTTCCAGGTGACGTAAACCATATTTTACACATTGTGAATTTCAGTTAACCCTTTTCCAACATGGAACAGTGTTTTGGAGTTCTGAAGACATCTCTGCCACCATCTTGGCATATTGTAACATTCATGTTAATGCTAATTTAAAAGCTTTTATTTTAGCTATCTCTCATGTGATGCTTACTGCTGAGGGTGAGACGTGACTGGTGAGAGATAAATTACTGTCAAGTGCTGCCCGTACTCCAAAAACTGCTACATATGTGTATGAAGATTGGCCCACACTTAAATGACTTCAACACAATCTCACACCATCTGCTGACCAACAACCTATTTACTATTGCCTTGTGGTATTTCCTCATCCATCCCTCCAGCTGGTCCAGTCGCTGGGTGTGGCAATCTACCGAGCTCTGGACTGGGGGCTGGACGACAGTGAGGAGCGGGAGCTCAGCCCGCAGCTGGAGCACCTCATTGAGCGCATGGCAGAGGGCAACCAGGGCGGAGAGGGCAACAGGACCACTGGGAACGGTGCAACGGATGAGGGGTACAGCGGGCAGGAAGAGGAGGAGGAGGAAGAGGAGGAGCCGGAGGGAGTTAAGAGGCCAGTGTGTACGTTCCGCCAGGTGATGGCGCTGTGTGCGTCTCGGCTGGCCAACCAAAGCTTGGCTCCAGAGCACTACCAGGCCGTCTGCAGGGCTCTGTTTGTAGAGACTCTGGAGCTGCAGACCTTCCTCATCAAGATCAGAGATGCTAAGGAGGTACGTTAGGCTGTCATTTAATTATTAAGGTAACTTTTAAAAAAGAACACCTGTTTACTTTTATAGTGATGTAGCTGAGAACGTTTTAGGGATAAACAGATGGAAAATAGATGCATGACCTGCTTTTCATTTATTTTGGAGGACTTTCATTGCTTCAGCCTCCAGTGGCCTGCACCTCACTGTGCTTGCACCCTCTGAATTTCAAATGTTTATACACTCCATTAATATTTCTGCTTACATGCTACAGAGCAGAGACTGATAAATGACTGAAGATGTTGTTTTCTCAGTTTTCTTCAACCTCAAATCTTGACTTCTGTTGTGTCACTGCAGTGGTTTACCCTTATTTTTGCATGTGCAGGCTGTTTAAAGTGTCCTTCAACCACAAGAATTGAATGCTCCATAGTCGTTCAGTTATCATTTGGGTTTTTATTCCCATTTATTACAATTTGGGTCTTACTTTATAAATTTGGCCATGACTTCCATCATTAATATTAATATTGTATTTACCAAGTTAAAGGTACTCTGGGTTTTCTTGTAAACAAACACAGTTCTGTTTACAGTCAGTGTTTCTCACTAAAACACATTGTGTGCATTCTTTAGGCCTAACACATGTGCTGAATGCATTTCCTTCCTCATAAAACATTTGCAAAACTGATTATTTGACTTTGAGTATTTTAAATTTGCATTTTTTACATCCATGCTTGCCAGCTAGCAGTCTTCTTCCCTGGCTTTGCACTGTGCATTGCTAAGTTTCTTCACATATCAGTGGAATAGTATGAAACTGGTTAGTTTAATTAATTTGGAAATGAAAATGAAAGTGAACTATAAAATTCTGACCCTGAAATATCGATCACAGTCTACAGCCTGATCTCTGGACTTTTACCTACAGGTCCTGCCTTAGTTGTGTGTGTTCTCATGGTTCGTCCTTGCAATGAGGGATTATGAGCAAATTTACGTTTGCACTCACTTTTGGTTTTACCTCTAAATTAAGTGATTTAAGTTAGCTAATCAATCTAAACCTGCTTGCTAAAAATAGGCCCCAGGGGGCAATGACCACAGATGATCAATGTCGCAATTGCTTTGATGATTATAGAATACATTATACAATTACAGAAGAAATAAAGCTAAAGTTAAAATAATAACTAAAACAAACAAACCAACAGTTTAGTCAAAACTTACTTGGTAGATAAAAACACCGGTGGAGAGTAAAATTATTACTCACACACTGATTTCCTGCTTCGACTTTGACCCACTGTACTTGCTGTAGTTGGATCTGCACATTGTTTTCCACAAGGAATTTTCCTTCTTGTATGTTAAACTTCCCTCTTGTAGGTTAGAGGTAACTTAAGACAGAGTCATCACACATGCCAGGCTGAGTTAGGAATAACCCTGTTTGGATATAGCGGAACATATCAGTTCTGGGGAAGATTAAATACTGAGCTTCAGGACACCATCTTCAGATTTGGGTAGCAGTACGCTGTGATTCACACGTGGTGTTTCCCTTTTCTCCTCGATCGAGCTTCAATAAATATTTCTGTGTAAGACATCCTGGTCTCCTGAAACTTTTTGTAAGAGTGAACCAGCTCTAAGATTTCCATCAGATGCAGAATTAGATTCTTTCTGACTTTTGTGCCCCAGTGTGATAATATCATCAGAAAAGAAACTGTTGCAGACAGCAACCAATACTCCCCACCAATCAGATACAGGAATACAGTCTAAAGGAAACATGCAAACAAGACATAAGCAAAACCTTATGCCATCAGAGTAATTTGAAATATCCATGCATAAGGGTTTTGACATGAGAATGCTGCATCTGTTTAAAGTTATTGAGCACAACCCCTTCAGCACTATGTGTCTCTTGCTTTTCGTTGCACAGATGCTGAAGAAAATCACAACAGAGGAAACTCTGGAAGACAGGCCTACAGCTGAGTTGGACGCACTGAAACATAGAGACTGGGTAAGAGGAAAAGAGCGAGGACATAGTGTGACCGGGAGGACAATACATCAGTGTGTTTGAGCGCAGAAGGCAGTGTTGACGCATACAGATGTGTGTGGTGTTGTTGTTGTTGTTTCCATCCTAGGCGCGTCTGTGGGTGCAGCTGATGAAGGAGCTCAGGCAGGGAGTGAAGCTAAAGAAGGTGCAGGAGCAACCGTTCAACTCGCTGCCCACCGAGTTCAGCCTCACACCCTTTGAGATGCTGATGCAGGACATACGAACTCGCAAGTTCCAGCTACGCAAAGTTATGGTGAGAGATAAGAAATAATAATGAAGATATGAAAGCAGTTGCAATGCCAATGTCTATGCCATGAAAGGAGTTGAAATTATCAGTTGATTTGTAAGAGATGAATGCAGTTGAATGTCAGTTGAACAATAAACAATGAAAGCAGTGTAAATTGCCGTCATAGATTCAGTGACGGAGATAGTGAAACTGCGTGCGTTGTAAATCGCTGCAGTGTCAGTTGGCATGTAAAATCTATTGAAATATCAGTAGAGGTGTTAACAGCTGAGAGCAGTTATATCAAACCATCAGCTTGAGAAAGAAATATAATGAAATCTGTCTTTCTTTTCTTAACCCTGCAAGAATATTTTTTCAAATAAGGCACTAGGACTCTGAGGGCTGGGACTCCTGTTTGTCATTTATAGACCTTGAGCCACTACCTTCTTTTTCAGGCAGGGCACTGCACCATATACTGTATATAGGTTTTGTTACAGGAGGCATACATGTGGTAGTCACCTTGAAGCCTTCTCCATGGGCAGATATATAATTCAGCCTCAGAACACAAATATTAATGAAGGCTTCTCTCAGCCTTCTGTTGTTCTGGCAGCCGTTGCAAAGGAAATTATTGCCCAACTTGGCAGTTCCCCTCAGCTCTATGGAGCATTTTAGCTATTTGTTTTGGTTTTACGGCCACTTTACTGTTTTGGACAAGACTCACAGCTCTCTCCAGCTACAGCAGGTAGCTATTTGTAGTGATAAAGCTCCGATAAACCTGCTGTACACTGCCGACAAAAGCACGTCTGCAGGCGGAAAAAATCTGTTCTTAGATGCAGAAAACTCAATAATCGGAAATTTAAAACTCAATTCTCAACATTATGATCGCCTGTAGTAATTTTGTAAGGCCGGGCTACACACTCCTGCCACTGAACCGATTACATGATAAAACGCAACAACATACAACATGTGAGTCATGTGAGGCTACTTCTTAATTGTGTATTTATCAAAGGTAATGGAATTAAATTCAGTTATTTTAATTATGGATCTTTACAAATATGCTATTTTTTAAAAGTAGCAAGTAGTCACACAGTGAGAAAAAAAATCATGTATAAGATGCATTGATGCCCAGAGATTCCCACCCCTAATGCTAATGTTGCTGCCGGAGTGTTAATAGGTAAATACACTAACATGTTTGAAATTTCAAGGTAATGAGGGGACAATATGTCATTGTTGTGTTAACAGCTTGTTGCATTGTGAGTGGCCAAAATTCAATGAATGCAACTTTAACATTCTGACTACAGTAAACTCATTATGTGCATTTTTCTCTCTAAAATATTTCAAGAGGCAAGAGTGGCTGCATTTTACTGTTTGATTTACAGACTCAGTACTTCAGGTGGTGTGTTTCATGTCTTACCCAGGTGGATGGTGACATTCCTACCACAGTGAAGAGAAATGCCCATGAATTGATACTGGATTTCATCAGATCAAGACCTCCACTGAAACCAGTGAGTGGGTTTAACCTTGTAATAGAAGTTCACTACCACTGTGTGAAGAAGGGTACATACAAGTGTGCTATGGATAGTTCTAGCCATCTCGAGTGTACTGTGAAAACCACTGAGTGTGTATCATATAGAAGCAGTAGAGAATGCTGTGCAATAACCAGGCTTAGAACAAAGATACATCTGTACATAAAAGTGAAACAACTGTAAATGCTATGAGCCCCTAAGAAAAGCTTCTACTTGATACTATAATTGATATTTTACTAATAAAGCTGACAATGACACATTACTAGGTTAATGCAAGCTTTTATGTTACACATCATTGTACTAACACTAGCTTACATAGACTGATACATTGCCAACATTAGTTTCTCCATGATATATTTCTCTCTTACTAATAGACCTGTATACATTACTGATGCCACCATTTTACAGATACATTAATATCAGCCTCTAGTTGATAACTTATACATTACTAATTCTGCTAGCCTTGATACATACTTATATTAGCTTCTAATACTTCCATGCACATTCCACATATATACATACATATAATACATACCCAGAGATTGGTTTTAAATCAATTTGATAACTTAGAATAACTTGTTCTGTATCCTAAAACTATTTTACTTGACTTTTTACTATCAATATTACTACAGTATAGTACTGTAGTACAATATGTTATTCTGAGTTTCACTGGAGAGTTTTATTGTCCAATGGTCTAAACACAGATTCAAAAGTTTTTACACCCAGAGAAGAAACACTGGAGGGGTTTTGGAATGGTTGGTACACATATGTACATATTTGGTCACCTTGTTTAGATTTCTCAGAAGTATGGATGTGTTCTGATTATTTGTCCTCATTAGGTTTCAGAGCGCAGCCTGCGCCCTCCTCCCCTGCAGCAGCAGTCCCTTCATGAACAGGTCCTGGCTGAGATCAAGCAGGAGAGAAAGCTCAGGCCTGTGGTCCTGCCCAGCTCCAGACGTAAGTCATTCACCACTGCTTCTTTTACCCCGCCATAACTAAATGAAAGCCTCTCACCACCAGGTTAAATGCAAAACATGATCATTTCAATATGTTTTTCAAAAATAAATTCTTACATCTGTCTTTATCGAACACGAAAAGTTATTTGACCTGTGGTGCTTTGCAGAGTCAAAAGCAGACCTTGTTTTGTTTCCACCAGACAGACACAAACGTTCTTCTTTAATAAAATGGTCTCATATTGTATTTGCTGTATGCATTTGTCAACATAAAAAAAACAGTTGGATGGTGTCTGGGGAAAAGCGATATTAAATGAAGTTAAAGATAAGGTCCAGTGGCTGTCTTGACATCAACTTTACGTGCCTCTGTGTTTGTATTTGTTTCTAAAACACCTATTTAAAGTCATTGTTTGACTTTCAGTGTGACTCTAGTTATGATCTTGCTTTGCTGTCAAGAAAGCAAATGTTCGCCTGAAGGTGAATGGACCGCCCACTCTGCTAAATAATGACTTCAGGGCTGACGCTCTACTCTGTACACTGTGTACTGTGGCCTGTGAGGGTCACACTGCAGTTATGTACTGCATAAAGCTTGGAAGCTGTGGTGTGTAACAAGAGTATTATTTCAATTTAGCGCTACAGTACATTTGGAGGTGGCGTGCATTTCATGAATACTGACCAGTTATTTACAGATCAATTTAGTTGTATTTCAATGTGTAGGCCGTGAAACACACAGCACACTACTAAACCACACCAAACAAACAACACACTGACTGGACAAATTGCTTTGATTAAAGCTGCTGTAGATAATGAAGTGTGCCATATTATGATTGCAGCATGTTTATTAGGGTGACCTAATGGTTAGAGGAACAGTTTTTTCAGTAAAGGAACAGTTCAACCCTTAATCTTAGGAAGCCTGTATACTGTATCATTTTCAATCATGAGAGTTTGGAATTGATACCAAAAACAAATAAAACCTTAGTTGAACTAATTGTTGGAATCAGACCCAGGCTGGTGATTTTGTCACTGAAGTGTTTTCTCAAAGCTGAAACCACATTTCCCATAAAAACGGTGACTTACTGTCTCTACTCTCCTTTCAGCTTACTGAAGTACATAAACTGGTCTGAAGTTATTTTTTTCATCAATTTTTTACTTATTATTACTATTACTGACTTATCTGTCATTTGCCAGAAAGATTAATTGATTTTTAAAAATTACAAAATGTTAGTCCAATAGTCACTCTCCTTTTAGCTCTGTTTTGGTCTCAACCAACTCCTGAGATAAATATCTGGCTCTTTAGCTACTAAATGGTTTACTATGTTCATCAGCTAATCATCAACTTTGTCTGTTTGCTATTTGGTGGTGGGCAGTTGAGACTGAACCAAAACAGTGAACTCGGGGCTGTAAAACCAAAACAATTTGCTGAAAGGCACTAAAAAGCGTAACTGCAGAGTCATATGATAATTTCTGTGGGTTTGTCACTATGAGCGACCTTGTTCATGTTACACATAGTCACTTGACCCATTGTTAATATGAAAATATAAATTAGTGCAGCCTAAAGTTCTGCTCGCACTGGAAGAAGAGGACCCTCGACTCACAATAAGGTTAAATGCAGTGGGAAAGCTATAAGGGGACTGCAGTTCTTCTCAGTGTGGAACTGCAGTCCAACATTGTTGGTTCACAGTAATAGTACTAATGTCTCAAAATGAGTTTGGCAGTGAGTTATTCATGGTAAACGCTACACACGGTACATCACTGCCCTCTGACCTCAGTGCTTCTGACTTATTTGACTGTGTTTTTGGTTTCTCTTCCCTCAGCATTTGGCTCTCTGCCCTGCCTGGCTCAGACATGTCCTTGTAATGTCAAATCTACTTCATGCATCGACCTGTCCTTGTCGGAGCCCGGGCCCCGGCCCCCGTCCCGCCCTCGCATCCTGCTCAAGGCTCCAACTCTGGCCGAGATGGAGGAGATGAACATATCGGAGGTGAGGCCAGGCAGGAGCTCGAACACTGAGATATTGGAGAGAGGGGATTGGTTGGAATCTTTGTTGTCGTCTCTCAGGGCTGTGTTTCACAGCAGCTTTGTTTCCCAGCTTAAGTGGGTCAAGATGCCTCTGTGCAGTTGTGGGATAGCACAGAGGGTGGAAAGTGAAACAATGATTGGCACAAAGATCCAACAACTTGGGCAATCGTCCCCCACCCCCACCCCTTTTGTTGTGTTACGTCAACCATCAAAGCTTGTCCGTTGTTTCTCCCTTACACTTACATTCCATTACACGGCTTTTAAAACAATATCATCAATAGCCCAAAGAGGGAGCTAGCTGCTGGTCAAAACTATATTCTGCTTCATCCAATGGAATGAGATGTTTACTGTTAACTTTTCAGTGCCTTCTGTTTTCCTTTTTCACCTCAGTTTCACATTTGTATTCTTTTTCTCATTTTTATGCACTGCACGTAGGCTAAATCTGGGTTAGAAAAGGAGGCATGGGTAGAGCTCATCTTCTTCTGTTCTACTTCTTGTTATGTTGAAGCAAATATTTTCTGGAAGTCTCATAAAACAGTTTCTCATAGGAGTTTAAGCATCCTCACTGGTCACAGGCAGGCTCTTTATATCCAATAGTAATGTCTATGGTCTCTGACGCACCATGAAGCCTCTGTCCAGCAACTCAGCAGTGCTTCAAAGTAATTAAGTACATTTTCTCAAGAACTGTACTTAATAAAGTACAATTACCTCAAAATGACATTTACATTGATTTTGAGTATTTACATTTTCTGCTACGTTATACTTGTAATCCACTGTTATTCAGACACATCCACTTCCTTTATTTAATAAAATAAGTTGCTAAGCAGACTCAGATTAATAATAAGAAATATAATCAACAAATAAAATATGATGTATTATTAGATGTTAAAAACAGAAAAATGGATTTCACTTCAATTAACTTTTTTTTCATTTATTTTCAGGGACAGTGCACATTGATCAACATCACTGTAAATGTGCCAGTCTTAGTCAAAATTTTCAACTGCTGTGCCTTGGCCAGAAGTCAAGTTAGCCATTAAAGAACAACAAAAACACACAAGCAAAATAAGAACAGGAGGGAATAAAACATGAAGCAGCCTTACATCATGCAAAGTAGGACATGTACAAAAGCAGGAAATTAATACAAAGCAATGTTGGGCAGACAGTCATCACAGGCAGTTAAAACATGACAACATGAAATCGCATTACAGAAAACAGATAAAATCAGAAGGGACGCAATCTGACAAACGTAAGGCAAGCATGCGCTGGCTAGGTATAATGGCAGGTCTGGCTGCTTTTTAACCAGGTTTTAAGATTATGTACAAAGGAACATTAAGAGTCACTATGTTGTATATTTAATGGAAGGATGTTCCAAAACTTACTCTAATACAATACATGCTGAAGACAGATCACTGATGTATAAGATAAAGAGGAGCAGACCAAGAATAGAGCCCTGGGGCTCTCCAACATTACAACTGAGAGTGTGTAACACCATATCCCTCATCCTGACACACTGATTGCTGTTGTTGAGGTAGAATATGAACCAGCATAAAGCAGCAGAAGAAAACTTGAGAAACACTGCACAGACAATTCTTCCTTGGTCAATTTTAGCTTTAATACTTTCAATAATGAAACAGTTGGCTGTTGTAGTACAGTGATTTGCTCTGAAACCAAACTGCATGTGGAGTAAAATGATTGTTTTCAAGATGACTAATCAGTTGTGCTGCTACACATGTTTTTTTGCTACCTTTTCCAATACAGGAAAAATACTTATAAGTCAGTAATTACTTAATCAGGTTGTATCTCACACAAATAGGTGTAATAATAGCATATTTCCAGGCTACAGGATGTACCCTCTGATTAAAGGATGCATTATTAACCTTAGAGACAGCATAGGGAAAAGAGTCTTTAAACCTCTTTAGGAGTACAGAGTCCATATCAAACGCATCTGAGGCTTTTGAGTTTTTTAAAGAGCATATTGTTTTCAGTACGGCTGTTTAAGAGACATTGGTTCACATTAAAATCATCCACTGAAGATGGGATTGTAACATTTGTAGGAGCATTTAGGATGACACATTTTACTGAGTCAACTAAAAAAAAGCATCGATGGCAGTGATGATAGCTTTTGCATTTTCACTTAATTTGCCATTTATATTAATTTGTAAGTGACTTTCAGATTTACCATTAAGCCTCCCTGTCAGTGTTTTAGGTGTTACTAATTACTAAATGCCAAACAATCACTTTTAGCGTGTACAGTACTACATTAACATTAATTGTTTTTTTACTTCTATATTTGTATAAGTTTAGCAATCCAACAGAACTCTACTTTAAGAAGTTGGGGAAACTCAATCTGCATATTCTGTGAACCCAAATGGAAACTTTGAGGAAGTTTAGGAAGCCTGACCCAAAATGACAACAAGACAACAATTCAATTCCAGAGGAGTGTTTTATAAACCAAAATTGACCAGTTTAAATAAGTCTGAATTCAAGGAAAGGGAAGGGTTTTCTTGTAAATAAACAAGCTGTGTCAGCATCCAGTGTGACTCTGCAAAACACATGATGAGGTCTTACAAACGTGTAGAGTGCATTTCCTTCTTCATAAAACAATTACAGAGCTGACTTCATAAGTATCACTTTGCGACAGACAGTAAGGTTTTTGTGATTCTGATTTTAAATCCAGCATGGTTTGCCATGTTTACAAGCTTGCAGACTTCTTCCCTGATTTTGGGGGGCGCAATGCAGCATATCTTGGCATGTTACTGTCACCTATTGATCGACGAAATAGTTTGTGAAAGTGTCATAATTCTCTTTGTTCTTCTCTTTGTCTTTGATTCAGCAATACATTTTTGGTGTAATATTTTGCTCTCCATGTTATACGTTTAATATGTGCTGCTTTGGGGCCACGAATATCATGTCCATTTTCTTCACAGTGGATTGTTGTGATCAGTGCTTGATGTGTCTGTGTTTCAAAATCATGAAATAAACCAAACTGGACTTGACTGCTCAAATTAAAGCCAAACCATCTTTATAAAATCAATTGATCCTGCTTCAGTTTGTTAGGTAATTTAAAACAAGCTTTTCACAGACTTTACCTACCTATCAAGCTCGGTCTAACCATTCTGTACATTAAGCTAGATGACATTTCTCCATATAGATATTATTTTCCTGTTTCACCTATAGTCCTTCATTTCACCTTATCTTGTTGTTCTGTTTTACCTCCTTCACTCCAAACCCCTCCTAATGTTGCCCCCTCTACCCCACAGGAGGAGGAATCCCCAGACAACGGGGAGCTGAGGAGGGCAGAAAGCTCCCCGACACCTCTGAAACGAGATCGCTCCTTCTCAGAGCATGACCTGGCCTTCCTCCGTGGTGAGATGCTTCCTTCACTCTCTGAGTCAGCCCAGCTGGTAGGGGCGGTCAGGCTGAGGGGTGAGAGGCCTAGGTCTAGGACGCTGACCGGCATCGGGCCGCCTGCTATACACAGAGGTCAGTATGTAACTGTAGACTGATTATTCTTGGTAATAGCTCTTCAGTTTATTAATGGTTACTTCTATATATAGCAATACATGAGGAAAACACCCTCTGATTTAGTACACTCATTTTTAGATTAAAGCTGGTCATCCAGCATTCAAAATAGGGAATATCAGCAAAATAATGATGAGGATAATGGCATTTGATTGCTTCACACATTCATTAGATGGTGTTTTTTCACTCCTCAATACTGGAAACTAGACCTCAATAGTGGAAACATTTTACAAAAACTACACTGCAAATCTCTACTGGGTCTCCAAAGTCATTAAAATTAGTTATTTTAGAAATCGTTGAGAGTCTGGATTTTCATAGACAATCATGCTGATCTAAAAACGGTACACTTTCACCCTGGGAATATTAAGGCTGAGAATAAATTGTGCAACCCCTTGAAATGTATCATCTCATTTTCAAAGTAGCCCCACTAATGACCACTGGCTAATGAGTGAGTCAGCCTAATTACCACTGAGTTGTAGCCATTTAAAAGTATCATGTTGCCATAGCAACACTTGTAGACAACTTGCCATTAAATGTGTGTAGGATTGGGTGAACTAGCTTTGTGCATGTCATCTAAATTTGATTACACACTGCACAATTAGTCACACTGAAATTCACTTTGAAACATTTCAGTCATATATCAAAAAGGCCTTGATTTCACCCATTTGGCCATCAGTTATGAGAAAATCATCTGACATATCAGAAACACATGACTGACTTTTCTTTTGGTTGTCCAAATATGCCATGTACGAAAATCTGAAGATTAGACGAAATTTGTAAAAGTAACGTTAAAGTGTGTTGCAAAAAAATAAAAAAGAGGTGCTTTTGTGTTGGCTCCAACTGGGGGGAGGGTCTCTTGGGGTGGCACAGAGTCATTTCAGAGGGGGCACACATGACAATAGACATTTTGACTTTGACATTTTGAAATTTCGACATTAAACACAGGTTTCACTAGCAATTTAATAAATTGCTGCTTTGCAATAATTGTTAGAGCAGAGCCATCATAATCTCATTATATTCACCTGAGGTTTTCCTGCTATGACAAGTCAAAATGTCTGCTGTGAGAAGACTTATGGATGAGAAACATGAGTGCTCTGATTTTAGTAAGGCTATCAAAATTATAGGTATGCAAGATTTATTCAGAAAGTAAAACACGTGAAGTACAAGATGGAAAACTGGTGATGCTCATCAAGAAAACATGTCATTTTAAATCCAAGATATCAAGAAGCTCATCTTGTGTCAGTATAGCAGGAGACCATTGTGCCTTTTGTGTGTAAAACTGTCAGTTTGGGAAAAATTTAACTTGGACACCAGAAACCAATGAGAAACATGTAAAAGAAATATGCAGTTCATGTTCTGGATAATGTTATTTAAATAAGTTCTACTTGGCTCCTTTTGTTACTAGTTTCCACAATGTTGTTAAGGTTGATTAAAATGCTATCACTTTATGCAGTGAGGAGGGGCATGGCACTCATGGCAAAGCAGAGGCATGATGGAAAGGTTTTGTAACCACTGGCACAATGATTCCAAGAAAAATAATTGAACTTTGACAGTTATGAGTGAAAACATACAGTGAATTATAAATGAACACATGGTGCCACTACTGACAATGAAAACATATATTTTGTTCAAGTTTGTTCATGGCCTAACTTTCCACCAAATATCACTGAAATCATGCTGGCTCACATGGTTTACTGGGACACTTGAGTAGAACAGAGCCATTGTTCAGGTTATCAGAAACACCTGTTCTTTTCCTACTCTGACAAGTAGGTCTTGTCATGTTAGCTGCAATCCATTGTTTTTTTTTTTCAGGGCTGGGTAGCATGCTGGATTGCTGCATGTTTTTGTATTTTATATTTGCACTGCATTAAACATGGCTAAACACTTTCTCTTATAGTTATACTCAACCAGGATTCACTGACATTCAGGAGTCTGCAGTTAATGAATCCCAACCAGATGCTGCTGCAGCTCATGTCCTTAGCTAGATTCTCTTATTTGGCTGAATAAAGATAATTAATGAGATCAGCTGCAATGCAGATGATAGCGATGAAAACCTGTGTGGCAGATGATTCACACTGCAATTTTATTTCTCCTCCCACAGAGGGAGACACGGGGCCAGTGCCTGTAACTAGAGCACTGTCTGTGGTTTCCATGTATATTTATCCTCATTTATAGATTAGTGAACTGGAGATTCGGATATTTTTACATTTGATTTGGCCATGAGCTGACATCAAACCCAAGCCCCACAAACAGTTCAACTGAGTGCACTTTGATCACCGATACAGTGGCTACCAGTCTAAAAATCATGGTTTAAAGTTTCCAGCTCCTCTGCCTCGAGGCATGGAAGGAAAGCAGTAGTGCATTAACTAGAAAGTCATGACAAAACCAAACAACGACTCATTCCTGTTGCTAAAAATGCAGCACAAGCCCTTCTCATACCCCATAACTGTAGAATGTCTATTCAATTGAAAGTAAAATGTTTTTAAGGGTTTTATTTCAGCCTTTAAGGCAATATGATGATTCAGTGTTGTGGAGACAAGATGTACCCAATGCTTCCAGTTATACCTCAAGCACCAACCTCATTAAATGACAGTTACATCAATGAAATAGGAGCTGAATAACGTGTCAGTCCACCGTGGTGAAGTCCCTACAGGCCTTACTGACAGGGAGTTGACAGCAATTACATCTGCTGTTGGGAGTGTTGTGATGGATTTCTAATCAAATATAAAGATGTGCTGATAAAGTCTAACTGAGTGAAGGAGGGTAGAAGCTAATGGGTTTGAATTGTGTGCTGCACGTAAGACGTGGGGAGGATGTTATCCGTTTGATGGACATGATTCATGCATTAGCAGCCCGGCCGTCCAGACCCAGAGGTAATTGTTTGAAAAACAATCCTGATTTCAGTCCATTCTCCAGATGGCTGCAAGCTGATCCACGCAGCTGCATGCCACAAGCCTTAGACAAGGCTGAACAATAGCTGGATGGAGATTTATTATGTAGTACATGGCTTTGCCAACAGGGGACTCTGCAGCATTAACTGTGTGAATGTGAAGATGTAAGCCTGTAAGCCCCGGCTGTCATCGGCAGCTGATCCAAATTATATGTACTGATGATGTTTACCGGCCTGTTTCAGCCTTCCTCTCAGCCTGTTTGCTTTCCATTAGAGCCAACTTGACGTCTTCCATTTGCAGGATCGAAGAGGCACCCAGTGTGTGGTCTGTTTTTAACCCCACCCCCACCCCCCACTGTCGGTTAACTGAGCCTCTTCTGAGCTCCTCTTTTTGACCAGCCGCTGAGCAGACCTCTCACTGTGATCTAAGTTACAGATGTAGCAGCATGTGCTGCAATCACTCCACTGAAATCAGATGAATAATACATGACAGTGTTGGAGTCAATCGACGAGCACTCTGAAGGGCTGAGATCTGAGACGGAGCTGAATGAAAGAGCCTGATGTGTAATTCATGGACTTGTTAGACCGGGATTTGTGGCTTTCACTCTCTGATGCTGTCCTCATCTGATTTGGTTGTACCGTATTTAGTTCCCCTGATAAACCCTTATTATTTCCTCTCTGCGTCTTTCACTTCTCATCCATTTCTCCACCCCAGCTTCCTTCCCAGTTCATGGGTGGGTGCCACCCTCTCCGGCTCGCCTGTCTCTGAGTTCAGTCGACGAGACCACAGAGGGATCAGAAACGACGTCTGGCTCCAGAGCTGGAGATGAGCACCAGTGGATGGTGAGTTAGAGTCTCAGTCGGCATCAGTTGGTGCTTTGTTTCTTGTGAAGTCTCAGTGATCCCACAGGTAATGAAAGTACACTGCAAAAATATTCATCATATCCAGTCAGTTTGATAAGTTATTAAGTAAGGATTCCATCTATTACGCAGTCTTTAAAGATTAATTTTCTTAAAACAAGTGAAAAAATCTGCCAGTTTCCAATACAAAGCCACCCGTTCAGTATCTTTTCAGAAGACAAAATATGACACATAGATGCACCAAATTATCTTACCATAAAGTCCATTTAGTAGCTGTTCTGGAGCTTTCAGTCATGTTACATGATCATCATCAGCAAATGGACTTTTGTCCAGTTGTCATCTTTTTGGCTGAAAAGCCCCAGTTGCCTGGGGCAGCTGGAGAAACTGATGAGAGCAGTGAAAATCCACCAAAACCGTAAAGTTGCACGCCATAAAACCAAAACGATGAGTTATAAGATGCTGAAATGCTCAGTGGAGCTGAGGGGAACTGCAAAGTCGGATGGTAAATCACTAGGAGCGACACCTTGTCATATGAAACTTTTGCTCAGTTGATTGACCCTTAAAGTCATCCCCAATAAAACTCTATTACCAAAACCTGTTACCAGCCTGCAGGCTTTTCTTTGCAGTGTTAAAACGTGGAGGTTGTAAAATCACCAGTGAGCTTGATTAGGAGAATGAGGTCTGTGGCTTGGTGGGAGCATACATAAACTAAGAAGGAGACACGTCAAAGGGTTACTGCTTTGTTTAAAGGGGAAAGGGATGTAATTTTCGCTTTCTTATGTAATTTGATATTTCACCTTTCTTGTGCTGGTCAGAGGTTATGCATATTTTTAAGGATCCAAAGTTCAATATTCATGTGCTGCCATGTTTTTGTGAAGTTGCTAATTATTACTAGCTATTTTTCTTTGTAACTAAATTCTCATTATGAAATACAATCCCCTTGTAATGCTTAAAGTGGAACAAATAAAGTAGTGTCCATAAGATATTGACAAATATTTAGTAAAAAAAAGTTTTTTTCTTCGATAGATGTCAAAATAAGGGTGTGTGACACTCAAATCGTAATGTACTGCTTATTATAGAGTAAATTACTGGGTGTTGATTATGTAAAAGATGAGTGGACTGACTGATGGATCTTCCTCTGCTGCCGGCCGTGTTCAGGAGGAGTTCAGCCACCCTGTGGAGAGCCTCGCATTAACAGTGGATGAGGTCATTAATGTGCGCCGAGTGCTGGTCAAAGCAGAGATGGAAAAGTTTCTTCAGAACAAAGAGCTCTACAATAACCTGAAGAGAGGCAAGGTAACGAGGTGGAACTGCATTTCTGTTTCTCACTGTGCTGTGTTTACAGTAAATGGACTGTAATTGTGTGTGTGTGTGTGTGTGTGTGTGTTTTTCTCAGGTTTGCTGCTGCTGCAGAGTGAAATTCCCTCTCTTCTCATGGCCGTCTACATGCTTACTGTGTAAAAGGTATCAAAGAAAACTTTAATTTCACCTGTTTAGGGATATCTGAAATATTTGATCCATGTAGCACACTAACCCTTATCTAAACCACCTTATTTGGAGGTAAAATTAAATTGTCAGGTGTAACTTCTAATACATATACTGTTCCCCTTCATATATGCCTTGATATAAGTTTACAACCTGTCATCTGACTTTTGTTTAATTATTTCACCACTTTCTCCACTAATATGAATGGATAGGTATGGTGGCCAAATCTGTGAAAATAAAACACAAGTTGTGATAAATCAACATTTCCCTTTAAGCAAACAGCAGTAACAGTAACAAGTCTGCAGCCTAACCCACTCCTTTTTCACCTCAGGCTATGGTGACCTGATATTGACACCATGATATATGGTCGTAAAAATCTTAACTTTGACATTCAGGAATACATCTGTATTGATACTTTTGTTTCTTTTACAGATCTGTCTGCAGCTCCTGCAGTGCAAAGGTAACTGTAAGAACTTATAGTATGTGTTAGTATGTGTCTAGCGATGGCAATTCATCAAACGCTTTCTGCTGTATTTTAAAAGTATGTTTCTGTACTTATTAGGCTGTATATTGCTTTGTAAAACTATACCAAGAGTGGATTTAAATGGGATATTGTACCACTTACATCACCTAGTGAAGTGGCTGGTGTTTCTGTTGACATCAACTCTTCTGTTGTTCTTTTGTTGGTTTTGATTTGTTGCCTCAGTCCCAAGCCGTGTTGGATGTGTGGTTCTGTGCTCCGTAGGTTTGAGATTTAGGCTGTTTGGATTTTGTGTGTTTTTTGTGATTCTAAATGATGTGTGTTGTGCTGTTGTTGGGGATGCTGTGACTCATTTGTGTTGTGTACTGTAACATTATTGTGGTTTGTCTTTAATGAAATATGTGTGTCTGTTTGGGTCTTTTTATCATGTTCATTTGTGACTGTGTGATTTGTGTGACAGCTAATGGTCATGGTTATTTAGTATGTCAGTGTGGAGTCCTTAGTGTTGGTGTATTTTGTAAACAATAGTTTTTACTTGGAGACTTTATAAATACTTTTATGAAAGTATTTTACCATCAAGTCTGTTGTGTCTGCTCACAGTGCAGGTCTCTTTCTCTTCTCTTTTCTCCGTCTCATTGTTTTCCTCTTGTTATGCCTCTTGCTGTACTGCAGATGAAGATTCCCTCTAAGAAGATGGCCCATATTCCTGTGTACACTATAGGCTTCCACAGCACTCCAAAGAGCCATGGACACAAAAGCCAAGTCTATAAGTGAGTCTGCATTTGTCTATAGACCCAATAGAGAGCCTGTTTATGATTTATAATTTGGAAATTTATAAAATGAAGTATTTGTAAATATAAATAACCCCCTGTAATCAGTAAAAATCTAATTTTCAATAATGAGCAATAAAGATGTTTGCCTAGCTAGCAGAATGGGCTCGATAAGCGAATTCTGTTGCTCAGTCCCTGCATTAGAAACTATGGTTTAGAGTAGTGCATCACAAGGCCTTTAGCATTTTTTTAAATTAAACTGTGACAAATGAAACCAGGTCCCAAAAACGCATAGCTTTATTTTAAGAAATATCACAACCTAAAGGTCTAATTGTCGTGTTTATTGATCACATTCATGCTTCTCTGAGGATGCACCCTTTTCAAAATGGTGCCACCCTTTTTCAACTTTCAACCTTTCAGACATCATATTTCACGATCAAACAAATTAGCATAACATTTGTACATTCATGCTCCCAAGGGGATGCATCTTTTGATCCCCATGACCTTCCCTCTAGTGCCCACATCATGACAGACCTTGTATTTTTAGTTCCATTACTGATAAGGCTCTAACAACACTTTGTCCACAGCCACCCAGCAGGTCTGTGAAGCTGTTCTTCGCATGTATCTCAAACCAAAATGCTAAAAATCAAAACAATTTGTATGCTGTGTTAATATTTTAACATTGCAGCCTTCAGGGCCCACTAGCAGGTCTCTCCCTACATTCTTGTTCTTCTACATGTGACAATGTTCTGAAGCTGAAGATGCTGTTTATTAGCTTCTACCCATCTGAGGACCGTACAACCAATTTGCCTTTATGTGTGTCATTTCCAAAGTTCAATCGAGGTAAAGTTGGCTTGACATTTGGATGGACTCCTAGTTTGTGACACAGACACTCAGGCCCAGTTTCTCTGCAGTCCTTCCAGCCAATCATGATGCTTGTTCAATCCAAGGACAAATGCACACCTCAAGTTAAGAACACAGGTTAAATCTATTTAAGTCTGCCCCTCCCTAAAGCCACTGATTGCTAACCTCCTCCAACCTAAGCAGATACAGCCTCTGTGCTTACCTCAACCAATCGCAGATTGCCTACTCCATGCAATCACCAGTGTCTACCCCCCCGCCATCCTTTTGTTATATAATCAGTGCAGTGCCTCTTCCGTGGCCTCTAAGCAGCCATTATGTAATAATTACCCAGCTGCCATTAATATCCTCACTCCTTGTGCTCGTGTGAAGACAGACATGCAAGTTGATCTGCTTCCTCACACCTGTCATCGCTACCTGCCAACGCAGCTATAAGGACAGAAAGGTTTTATTTTTTCCAGATGCTCGGCTGGTTTACTGAGAGAAATGGGATACAGTATGTGTCTGTTTATCTTTTGAAAAGTCAATATCAAACCAATTGTGTTCTGTTTTAAAACGCTTCCACAACATATTAAATTATTAGTGGTAAAAATAATTAAATGAACGAGAGAACAGGCTTTACACATTACATTATTAGTGCCATTGATTTATTTATTTATTTATTTTGTGATCCAGCAGTGTGACTGTATATAACAAGGGTAAAGAAAAAATGAAATAGGGTAAAGTCTAAATCTCCTGTTGATTATCATCCTAATCCGAGAGCCCTACTCACAAGAAAATTATATTTATTTACACATAACTTAAAGCAATTTTTCATCCCTATATGTATGAAAAAGTTTGGATCATGTGGACTCATATATGGTAGTTTTACAATAAAACAACCACAACCTCGTCATTACACTAACCTTAACCTAATTAAGATATTGGGTAAAATAATAAATAATTATATCATATTAATATATAATAAAATAAGTTTGGTGTTACTCAAAGAACATAATTAAGTAGGTGAACTAGTGGCAGTTTGGTCATTATTTGACATCTTTAGATTTGTAATATTGTTACAAAAGGGCCATATCTATTCATAGGATCATTATTTGTGATATGGAATGTGTGGAGGAGTTGATGGTCATGAGAATATGTTGATTTTAAACAACTACTGATATGAACAAATATTTATGCCTTGAGAAAAGACTCTGACGTAGTGAATACTTGCAGGGTTACTCAGTGAACTACAGTGGCTGGTGAGCTAAGTCCTAACAGCTAACAAGCCAGAGCACATGCCAGTGCTAGTCAGTCCCGTCCATAGACTGCATGACGGTTCTTTCTATACAGTTTATGTCTAGTCACTACAGCTCTTACCAAAGCTGGCTACTGTAGCTCGCCGGCAAATTGCACTCTTTTTGTGGAGGAGTTTCTACTCATAAGTATAGCGTTAAATAAAAAGCGGATGGTGTGATACAGCTGAAGCACTGTGACTCGGTGACACGGTTTTCTGTTCCCTCAAAGGCCAGCACTGTCAAGACAATTTGCTTTTGGTCGATAGTGCAACTGTCCAATTTCACTAAAGTTGAACTCAACGTAAAATCTGTGCACATTTTTTTGGAACTTTGCTCCAGTGAGGAGCGATTCCATTAAATAAATTGATTTAGACTTATTTTTTCTGTTTTAAATACAGTTATGAGCTGGTCATTAAACCTTGTTTTCTCAGACTTAAACAAATGCTGCTAAGTGAGGTCTCTGCTATGAATGTGTTCCTTTGATGTCAGTTCAACGTTCCTCTGTGCCACCCCTCTGTAGTCATATATACAAAAGCTTTCCAATGCTCCCCGTCCCTCTGCAGGTCCCTGCGCAGCTTATCCCGCCGCTCAGTGGAGGAGGAATTCCCCCACCTGTATGCTCACGGCTGCACGCTGCGCGACATCTGCGCTGAATGCACCAAATTCGTCGCCGACGTCATTTCCTCCAGCCGCCGGAGCCTGGACATCCTCAACAACACGCCCAAAAGGGAGGCCAAAGCTGCCCCTGCTGCTGCCCAGAGACCACAGCTGCAACGTCAATCCAACCTCGAGACTTGTCCTCAACCGCACCCCCAGTGTCACCCTCCACCTTACCCGCAGTCACAGTTTCACCCCCAGCTCCCTCATCAGCAACAGCAGCGGCTTCATGCGTCGTTGTCGTCTCCTTCACCGCAGCGCCACACCAAGACCATCAACAGTGTGAACCAATGAGTAGACTGACTGACACTCTGTCCCTTTCTGCTTACACACACTCCTTAATGAGTTCTCCTGCACTACACCGTGCACACACACACACACACATGCACAGAAAAAGTAAAGTTCTTTAAGGGTTACCGTGGTTACATGCACATCAGTATTGACTCAAAGAGCCATTTGACTGGTTCAAATCAATATGAATAATAAATGAGCATACATAATCCACTGAGGGTCATTCTATAAGTATTGTGGGGTTGGAGCATTAAATGCTTTATGCTATGATATATAAACCTAAAAGAACATTTTCAGGTGCTGTGTAGAACCCTTTTTAGTAAGAATCTAGCGACTCTAAACCACCACCACCTCACCCATCATCCAGTTCCCAACTACATTCCATATCTCACCATCTCACGCAGCAGATGTGCTCACACACACAAACACACAAATGAACAGCGCCCCTCTAGTCACTTTATATGGTTTGAGTAAGAAGCAGTTCTGTCTGTATCTGCCTTATCTACAGCACCATGACTTCACTCCCTGATGCTCACAGCTGCTGGGAGGCAAGCATATGGGGGGAGAGGGCAGATATTGAAAGTACCGGTGGTAGGGGGAGTATCCACTGTGAGAGAGAACGTGGAGGTTGGGTTGGGTGGTGGTAGTTTGAGGAGGATAAAAGTTGCATAGTATAGAGACAACATGTAACCTTATTTTAGCTCTCTGTGGTTGCCTTGTTTTTGTCATGAATGTAATTTAGAGACACAGAAACAGAATTGTAAAATTATAAGCTCGTACACGGCATATTAACATTTATTTTTAATCATCCAAAAAGGGATTCGTAACAAGTGGCTGCTGCATAACCAGGCCTCTTCTGCATTTTAGACGTGCTTGTAAAGGTCCCAGGTACAGCTGGATGAGGTAAGACAGCAGCGACACTGTGAATGTAACGGGGTGAAGCTGCAGACTGCAGATGAAACTCCCGCCTCTCTCACTCCCCATGGATGCTTGCAATCTGCTCCGGTTTTGTAAACACTAAGTAAACCTCAACTGCAATAAAATGTAATGACAAACACGACCAGTGCTGCGACTGAGTTTTACTGTTCACCTCTGCATGCTGCGTTTAGCTGTTCTGTGTGGCCACATGACAGATTCAGTGGTCGCAGAGCTGTACTTCATAAATAAATGGAAACATAATGTTGTATATTTCTTTTTTTTTTTTCTTGGAAGAAAAATCTAATATGTAAATATTAAATATGCAAAAGTATTAGCAAATGAACCTACTCTTAAAGGGTGATTAAAAGATAAAAGCATTTTGTTGGTACATGCAAAACTATTTTTAATCAATGCTCTGAACAAAAAATGTAAAATTACCTAACAATTTGAGGAACAACTACAATGAATAGAGGAACTGAGCAGGGAAGTTGTCTTGATTATAAACTGGTCAACATAGCTGGCTACCTTGGCGGGATGAAGTTAGATAGTACATTGTGTATATATAGTTCCTTAATATAAAGCCATAGCTCTTTACATCTATTTGTTTTCCTCTCTGCTTTTCAGGAGAGAATCTGGAAATGGATGTCATATTCCCGACATCTGTATGATGCACTTCCTGTCAGGGGCATGCCTAGAAAATCCAGGCACTCTGACAACAATCCCCACAGCCCCCAACAAACTCTAATGTAAGACATGTTCCAGGACCACTTACCAGCTATTACACCACTATGCATTGCTCAGGTTGAGGTTACCAACCCGAATGTGAGATTGGGAACAGTTGTTGTTGGGATTATACATTGGACGTAGCACTGTGGCTACCAAGCTATGGGACGACATCCCCATTCTTTACCCCACATACAAAGCTCCATTGGTCGACTTTTCTTCTAAGTGGGGGAAGCAGCAGTCAATGAGCACAACAATACACCTATTTGGATCACTGCATCAGAACATGTGGTCAGCAGTCCAGAGGTCTGTTGTTTGGCTAATGGGATCAAGATTCATAACTCCTATTTTATTTTATTTCTGACATCCAGACTCACTATCCTGTCAGTAAACAAAGAAGTTAAGTTTCTCATTACTCAACTCATCATGTTTACACAAGATTAGGTTCATTTTATTTTGTGCTGTTCCAAGGAAACAAGTAATGTTTGGCTAAATACGCTCAGTTGTCGATTTATTAGGCCTATCTAGTTAAAACTAATGCAGTATAATATGACAATAAAACAACAGTAAATCCTCCTAATGTTCAGTTTTAGACTAAGTGGAGGCTGTAGTTTGTGGTGCTGTTGAATGTTATAGATTTATTCTGACAGGTGATTCAAATATTTTGTCTGCCCATGATGGCTGGAAATGTCTCACGCTGCACTTCATATCATTGTATGTAAAAAGAGCTATTCCAACATGCAGGGTGCAGCAGCTGAGCTCTTGTTTTATATATAGAAAATGAATGGAGGTGAATTGACGACTTGGTAAAATGCTCACAGATGTGACTCTGCCACAGCTCTGTTGGTGGTGAAGAACAAAGGCACACAAAGTGAGAACCCATGTTGTGACGCCATTGGAGGTCCGAAGTGTGTATTGCAGCTTGGTGTCACTCAAAATGACTCAGTTGTAATCCATGGAAGATATATATTTATTTTTTGTATGCAGTGTGTCCAGAGTATTACTGACCATGTGATCATCTACATTAGGATACATCAAGAAAATCTGTTTTTTCCATTAGTGGATAAGCATTAAGAATGGTGTTATGCTGTCCAAAGGAGAGATGGGTAAATATATGTACTTTTTGTTTTATTGTGATCACAAGCAAATGATTTTATGAGCTAATATAATGTGGACGCTACCTTGGATGAGATCGGAGGTAATACAGCGGACACTAAATGCTAATGCATCCTATAGACTTAAAGTAGCACCATATTAATAATAATGCCAAATCATCATGATAGTATACACAGAGCTGTTAGACATGCTGAATTGTCAACAGTTCCATTTTGACAACTTTCTGCTGGTGGGGATGGCATTGAGACCATGTGAATATGACAACAAAGGTGGCAGCAGGCTGCAGTATCCATTAATAGAGTCAACGCAGTGAGTGAACTTAAGAAGGCTTTGTCGCCAGTCAGTGGATCTATAATGCGCGTATGGACGGCCCGCCTCTCTCATGGTGAATAAATCATGTGCAGGTCTGCATGTCTATTGGCTGTCTCTGCCTGTCATCCGGCTCTGAGTTCACTCTTCAGACCGACAGGCTGCGTCAAGGTGGAGGGAGTCACGCAGAGCGGAACAGGAAGTCGGGTGATTATACTTTCAAAGTAACAGCGTGAAACGTATCCAAGTTGTTATTGCTGCGTCTTCAGTAACTAAACAACGCTCTTCATGTGCAGTAAGGTCCACCTGTGATGGACGCATCAGTCTGTGTCAGTTTCTTTGTTGCTCCGGGTTCCAACCTTCCCTTATCTAGCCATCATCTCAAGCAAAGATTTCACAGGTGCACACAAGTGGACTCATATTTGAAAATATTTTCACACATATTTGCCCAATTGCTCTAATAGCTGAAGATATTGTAATATAGAATGTGCATAACTTTAAAATGTAGGCCTAGTTTCTTTAATCTCTACAATTTTATTGTATTTGTGTCATTGATTTAAATCCTTCTTTATTTGTTTCCTATCTTATTAGCCTGTGTTTTGTGCATTTGTGCAACATTTTTTGTATATATTTATTTGTTGAACAGCAAGGGGGGAATTCGTTTTACATTTAGTGTCTGATAGGCCAAAGGAAAGTCCCTTATTATGAAAAACCAGCCTCCTCAGATAACGCATGTGTAGACATAAAATGCATTTGGTCTGTTAGTGTCTGCATCATTTCTGGGGGACACAATGTTTGCAGTTCTTTATTTTTCCCTTCATTTTGCTCGTTTTTAAAACTCCAAAATTAGGCCCAAAACAGATTTGGTGGCCATTCATTTTATTTTGAAAGATTTGAACGGACGTCGTGTTGTTCCGTCCTCGTTAACTTTGCAGTGGAGGTCTGACAGCTTTAGAGCCTGAACTCAACAACAAGCCCTCTTAGGCTGGCCCATCACAGCCAGTTGTTCTTTTCTTTTCCCTCTCCCTCTCTTTTTTTTTTTTTGGGAGCCCTTCTCTTTTCCCGGCCCTCCGCCTGCAGTCACAGAGGGAGTGGGTGTGTCGATGCGGGCCCGTGTAGCCTAGTCGCAGCTTGTGCGCACTCTGAAAAAGAGGAAAAAAGTTGATGATGAGTTTAGTGTGAAAGCGGCCCGCCTCGGAGCAGGCTCACCGTCCAGGAATGGCAGTTTGGACCAGAGCGGATAAAAACGGTCAGCTGGACCTTCTGCTCCGCGACCGCTGGATCCGAGTGGCCGCCGAGCTCACCCGAGAAACGCTGACTTTAACGGCCGAGGCGGAGGGGACCGGACAGGGGGGCAGCCAGTGGGACTACAGCAACTCTTCGGCGGGCCTGAGAAATGGCATGTCGAACGGAAACGACCCGGGAACGAGTCCGGGCAATCCCGGACGCGGTCCGCCCTCGGGTCAAGACCAACTCCAGAGCCAGAACCACGGCGGTCGGGGCCGCAGCGGCAGCCCGGGGCGCGGGGGTGCCGGCCGGAGCCAGTACGACGGCAACTACGGTCGAAACAGCCCCGGGAAGTACCCAAATAACGGCACAAACTCTGACTTTGGAAGCCCCGGCTCCAGCTACGGCAGCCCCGGGTCCAGCTTCGGGTCGAGGCAAGGCGACTTCCCCGTCAGCCTGGACGGCTCCTCGGAAGCCGTGCGGAAAGTCCGAGTTGTCAAGCAGGAGTCTGGCGGGCTGGGGATCAGTATCAAGGGGGGGCGCGAGAACCGGATGCCCATTCTCATCTCCAAGATCTTCCCGGGGCTCGCCGCCGACCAGAGCCGGGCTCTCCGGGTGGGCGACGCCATCCTGTCGGTGAACGGGAACGACCTCCGGGAGGCAACACACGACCTGGCGGTCCAGGCGCTGAAGAAGGCAGGGAAAGAAGTGACGCTGGAGGGTAAGTCGGCCACGCGAGAGCGGGGACTTTGATAGGCCGAGATTAGACTCCTGTGCTCGGGCGACACACCTCTGCGCGCCACTACTGTCTCATACCTCCAGTCATTGGCCTCAGTTGGGTAGTTTGGGAGTTTTTGGTACTTTTATCCGTGTGAGTCTAAACTGAACTTGCAGTGTATAATCAGACAGACTAAGACATTCAGTATTTTAAAGCAATCTGGGAAAAATGGAGCCTGCTAATAATAAAAAGTCACCAGTTGCTTTCCCCAGAAGTGTAAATGGAAAAGTACGTAAATACAAGAGTCGCTTAAGTTGTATTCTAAGTGAATTGATGCTCCTGTTTTACTAACAAGATCATTCATTCATCAGCACCACACCTCTGGGCCTTTTTTAATAATATTTTGAATAAGAGCAGTAGGATGCACACCGCCATGGCCAAAGCTTGGTCAACTTTGTAGACACTCCACACATGTTCTGTGGGTTTAAACCTTTGTCACACAAATAATCATTTTTATCAGTATGATACAGAACAGCAGACAGATTGACATAAACAAACAGGCTGATCTATGACCTGGAGGAGGAGGCGGAGGGCTTAAATAATATCAGCAGAACAGAAAGCCTTTGATTAGTGTCAACAGGAAAGTAACCACAGTTGTGGTCACAGCCAGGAGTAGATACATTGTAGTCTGTATATTTGAGTGTCTGCAGCTTGCTAAAGATAAGAGATCACTGTCAACAGAAGCAGATGAGATTTGTCTCTGTGTGACTACACTGATTACAGTCCAGGACGGAGAAACACAAAATAAAATACAACCAATTATATTTCATGAGAAAGTATAAAGGAGAAGTGTATTAAAGTAAAACTGCATAAACAAACCAAATCAACAGCAGTGGAACATACTGACCAATGTAAAGAACATGAGGGAAAAAAACACCATATACTAAATACAAAAAGGAGATAATTTTTACATACGAGACGATACTAGTGTATCAACATTTTTTACATTTTGGCAGATTGTCAGATTTTAGAAGTAATGTCTGTATGTAAATCCAGTATAATCTTTACTGCTGATATGGGACAGATTGTGGACTTGTCAAACATTTTTTTTATCTTCTTTTTAGTTTTTCTGGCTTGTTTTTCTTAGTTTATTGTCAAATACAACTGAAAAGGTAGCGTAGAATCAAACAACTGCAGCCTTTTTTTAGGAAGCCACTTAACCTTTAATTGATCCTGTTTAAAACTGCATCAATCAGTAATAATTATTATTATTATTATTATTACAGTATTGAATTCAATCAGTGGTCTGCAGTGTTTTCACGTCACCTTTTAGCATCTGCTCAATAGTAGATTTACATTTGTCATGCCACCAGAAACACAACTTCAAATCAATGTTGCTCCGTGTCTGCTGCATGTGAAAGAAAGCAAATATTTGCTAACGCGTTCACTATTGCATTCCTGTATCTGTAGCCACAGTTTAATAAACTGCTAACTGTATGACATACACACACACACACACATACACACATATATATATATGAACTGTGCTGTAGATTATTGTTAAAGTTTTTGTCTACAAGAACACTTATCAGTGCATCACATGTGCATAGTATTCACATTAGCAGGTCAACAGAAGGTCACACAAGGTCTGCTGAAGGTTAGGTGTGAAGACACGCATTCCACAAAACTATGCACTTATCAAAACGCAAACTAAACTTCAGGTGGAAGAACCATAATGCATACATAGTGAAACATACACACTGTAGATAGAGGTAGCATGCTGTGTGTAGAGAAATGTGTTTGTCAGGAGATACGTACTGACTGAACAGGGCTCCATGGAGATGCGTTCAGATCCTAAACTGCACTGATGCCAAACTGTTCAATCTTTAGAAAAGTGGAAAAAGAGGGAATTGAAGAGAGAGGGGCCACAGAGCCCCTGGGGTTCGGAAACTTGAGGCCAGGAACAGCTAAATGCAGTGTTTAATGGTTTGGAATGAACACCGGATGAATACTGACGAGCACGAATTGTAGGAACTAATCAATGTGTGACACATTTCCACTCAAGTCAAAATGAGGCCTGTTTTGTACCTCCCAAAATAAACCAAGGTAAAATGTCCTAGGCTCTTTAAGCCATCCACTGTGCTGATTAAATCAAAACCTGAGGCTCTGTATAAAACTAGTATCAACATCAGTTTGTCTCTATTCAGAAATGATCCAGATAATGTGTTGATACACTCAGTTACTATTTTCTCAGCTCTCTCAAATAACGCACGACTGTTGCACAGAATGTAACACAGTAGAAGTGCTTTCGTCAAACAGGGAAATAAGTATCATTTCAAAACCGCTGGTGGAATTTGGCCGATTGCAACTGACATCAGATTTAAAAAAAAACAAAAACAGTTCCAGCAACCGTCAGACGTAGACAGGAGGATGTGCTGCCTCCTGCCAATGCCACAGTCCAGACATGGGCCTCTGTTTGGAAGAATGTGTCAGCTGCCTGTCACTGTTTGTCAGTTTGACAGGCAAGTGAGCTGTGTTGTTTGTGGACCGGTTCTTCCTCCCAGTCCCCCTCTTTCTCTGCCGGGCTCCCACCGCTCTGAGAAAGAAACGGCAGTCAGACAGAACGAGGCTCGACTTTCCAGACCGCTGTGCCGTGTAAACAGTACATAAACCCCCAGATATTCTCACAATTAGCTTAGGTGCCCCACATTCCTGACCTCCGCTTGCATGTGCGTATTTAGGGCAAAGGTCAACACTGGCGGCTCCGGCTTGGATGATTCGTGCTGCTCCACACTTGCAATACGCTTGCAGTGGTTTTTTGTTGCTGGTGCTGCATGAGGGAAGAAAGTAGAGAGAAACACATCTGGGAAGCTGATGGCTGCAGTAGAGGGTGCATTGTCTTTTAACAAGGCTTATCAACAAACCATTTAATTATTAGCAGAATATTTCCTGAATAGGTTGTCAATCTCAGCCCAAATATTCTATATACAGATATAAATATCCAGCAAAAGCACTTGAAGGAAACATATGCCTGCGGCCTGTGGTTTTTTTACACTGCAAATCAGCTTACTGGTCTCAATCATGTCTTGTTTTTTTCAATTACTATTAAAGCTACGTGGCACAAAGGTCAATTCTAGATAGTCATTATCTTATTTAGGATGATTCAATGTTATTTATTTTCATCAACAAGTTGGAAAATTGGGTGGCATGGTTGTCACACTTATCAATATCTCTGTATTAACAGTGGATCAAATGACTATGTGTGATGTGTCGGTCGTAGATCCCACAGAGAATTATCACCAACTCTGCAGTTCCCTCCAGTTCTGCAGAGCTTTATAGCAACTTTCAGTTCAATGTTTTGGTTTTTGTGGCCCATCAGGCTCATTTCCAGCAGCAGCAGGTCCCTGTTTTTTGGGGAAAAGTTCTCATAAACCCTCTGTACACTACCTGCCCAGCACCAAATTTCTAACAGGAGTTGGTGGAGACCAAAACTGAGTTAAAATGTCATCATTCATCAGGTGGACAGAGACATGACTACAAATGATTGCTAATGTTGCTCTGTGTCTGCCGCATGTGAAAGAAAGCAATTGTGTGCATATGTATTAGCCTTAACAGCTTAAGTGGTGATGATAAGATAGATCGGTGTTGTGTTTACAGCTTGTTCCGCTGACCCCAAGTGGCCAAAAAAGTTAATAATGCACAAACAAAAGGAAAACAATCATTGGACACACTGGGAACAAATGAAATGGTCGCCCCCTTGTGTCATTCTCCAAGGCCATACGACTGAATTACCAAGTTCTTCTTAAACTGATTGTTTTTTCGCCACATTAACACATGACATGCATATCCAAGACATGACACGCCGCTGGTTAATCCCCATCCCCTCACCCGCTGACATAACATCCCATATGTCCAAATGATTAGTTGAAGCTTGCTGCAGCAGCCCCTTGTGTCTCATTGGGTTAGCCTGCTGGTCGGTGGAAGGAGACGCAGGATGAGCCCTTTGTGTGAGTAATTGGAGGGATAAAAAAACGGCACATACCAGACACAGAGGCTATTGATGAAACGGGGACAACCCTGACGTGGAACAGCTCTTTCCTTTTGTTCTGAGGCCAAAACTAGCCAACCGTCCGTTCACTGTGTCGTTCGCTGTCCTCATGGGGCGAGATGTGCCACGGAGCATGAGTCGGCACAGCCTGAAATAGGCCGCGCCAGTTTGTCAGCTCTGTCTCAGTATGAACTCCACTGCCTTTTGAAATCCATCTGCAGATGTGTTCTCTGGTGTCCAGCTGTCAAAGGAATTTTAAATGACCTCCTGGAATGTCACAGGAACTGAAAATTGTGTTACATGTGTTTGCATTAGTTGGGTTGATGCCAAAACAATTTAAAACAGCTATTTAAATATTAGTACCAAATACATTAATATGAATAAAAGTGTGATTCATGTCAGGCAAGTTGTTGTAGCTCCTTGGAGTCAGCTTAAGTTTTAATGCTGTCGGAAGATTGAAACAAAAATACCCCCATTGAATTTGTTTTGTCAAATTAAGGAAATTTCATTGGAATTTGCAAGATTTAAATGATTTTAAATAACGATTTGTTCTTATTTAAAAATACACTGCATACATAAAGGGTTAGTTCATCCGATTTACAAAAAGACATACACGTATTTTTCTGCCTTGCTCTTGTGGCATCCAGCCATGTAGTTATTTTTCATCCTGAGGTTTTCAGATATTTGTCTCTGAGACGTCTCAGATTGTATGGCGCTCAATCAAATACTTTCAAAGAGACAATTTTTCATTAAAAGTAGTTTCAGAGAAAACTGTTGCATTGAGGTTAGAACTGAGAAATGAGATCATTGTTCCTATAAAGAATAAATGCCATTGGCTTTGTCTGATGGCATTTTTCATTGAGCTTTGAAGAGCACAAATGGAATTCCATTAATCGTAATTGTATTGGGGTTGGTGGGAGAATCTGTAAGAATGTAAGAATTTCAGCACATGAAACCAAAAATATCTGCATGGCTGGATACTACTTTGGATGATAAATTTGTTTGGGATTTGAATGAACTGACTGCACTAGTCATATTTTTGTATAAACAATGGCTGAAATGACTACATGTTATTTGAAAGAAGCCACTTCTGGTGACAAAACCACAGAGAGTTATCATCAGCTCTGTTCCCCTCATCTGTACGTGGCATTGTAGGGTCTTTCAGCTCAGCGAGCAGCTGTCCTGTCATTATTAAAGCCACACTAAAGTTAATGGAGTCTCCTTCAGAGCAGATTTGACTTGGGGTGTTGCACCTTTGCATTGCTGAACCTAAATGGTCCAACCTTTTGAAACAATGAGTTACATAATGTAGGAACCAAGTGCCTCTATAAAGAGCTCATAAACACTGTACAGTACAGTAGCTTAGCTAAAATCAAATAAATGTGTAACCTTAGCATAAGAACATTATTTAATTTATTTCTTTTATGTGACTTATGTAACTTTTAACTACCTCGGGATATTAGTGACACCATCCTCTGTAATGTATAATTTAACTGTATTTTGTATAATATAGCAGTTATATTATAAATGTGTTTGCACTAGTGATGAGATACATTTGTTGATTCCATAGACTAAATGATGAATCAATAAAAATAATCAACTGTGAGTTGCATCCCTAATTTACATCACAGCTCACAGCAGAAAGCATCCAGTTTTTTCCTCCCTGCCAGGACCTACTGTAGATAAACCAGCATCAATCTGAGCCCTCGCTGCCAACATGATGGGTAGACATTTGTAATCTTTAACAGTCACTACAGTAGAGAATGATGAATGTGATTATTTTTGTCCATAATCTGCTTTATCCTTTGTAGAAAGTTGGCACACATATTCAAATACACTTTCGGTCCATACACTGAATAGACTGAAATTTAGAAAGCGGACGTATGTCATTTCATAAATGGTACAGTGTGGTTTTGGAGATAAACACACTCATGTGTTTATACTTCAACAGCATGATTTCCCAAAGGTTTTTTCTCTAATCCAGGTTAGAGAACAACTGGGGGGGCAGGTGTGACTCTGTGTGTGAAGAATCAAGGGAATAGCTTTTGTTGTTATGATGTGAGTGTGTGAGAGATAGCTTGTGCATAACAGTGTGTGATGATACTGCCATGCAGCTTTGTGTGTGTAGGCATTTTGTCTAGGGCATGGCAGGTCATTTTGTCAGTGGATGTCTTGTGATAAGAAGGATTGACAGCCGCCCTTCACCTCTAGCATTAATGTAATACTGACATTCAAGCACAGCAGCACTTTAAAGGTGTGTTTCGCCTGACAAGTGATGATTAGATGGTGGTATGGTGATGGCTGTTTTCTAACACAAAGTGACACTTACTGTCAGTGGGATTGTCATCACTGGAAGCTGCAGCATTGTGTTGAACATACTGTATGATTGTAACATTGAAAACTGATTCTTTAGCTTGTTTACCTTTTATTTCATCAGATTTCTATTAGGAAACCTTTCTAAATTTGCATTTTATTTAGGCAAAGGTATTTATTTTTATTTTGGCTGATAAGACTCTCTGGGTTGACATCTGTGTCACTTTGCGGTTAGCTTTAGTGGACCTGTTAGGGTGGAACAAATTAAGTTTTCATCATTCTTATATGTCCACTGAGTCAATGACCTCATGTAATTCCCAACAAAGCTCCACAAACCTTCAACCTGAGCAGAGGTCTAATAAGCCAAATCATTTAAAACACCTGTGGGGGTGTGCAGGGCCTTTAAAACATTCCCAAAACTAAAGTAGCAACAGACTATTGTTTTGGTATCAGTAATGTATCATATTGGCACCAGGGGTGCGTTCTGAAGCAATTCATCCATCTGACAAATACTTCTGACTGACCCTGTATGGTGCCCTTCAGGGTCCTGGCATTGCACATTCTGTCTCACATTGTCATGGCTTACTGGGACACTTGAATAGAACGGAGCCATTGTTGATGTTTTTGGTAACACCTATGCTGGAAAAAAGGCCTGTGGGTTTCAACAAACAAAGGTCAAAAATGGATCAATACTGATCATTTAAAAATTCTGAAATTGATGCAGATTGGTCAGAAAATGCCCCCATAGGCTCCAATATCAATCCTGTAGATTGACTTTGAAATTTATCATGAAATTGACTTTCACAAGTCAACTTTTCTGTTCATAAATGCTATTGTGAATGTATGCGCACGTGTGTACTAGAGGTTGGGGCCCCATGAGGACATCTTCACCATTACACACACACACACACACTCTCTCTATTGGGGCTGCATTCTGACACATTGTTCTCATTAGGTTTCTGGCAGAAACCGACATCGGGGGAGGGGGGAGGAAGAGAGGGAGAAAGAAAGGAGGGAGTGGACAAGATTAAGAAGGAAAAGACAGGAATTATGAGAGGTGTTGGAAAAGAGGAGAGAGAGGGATGAAGAAGGGCAGGGAGAAGGGGACAGCAAGAGAGAGATGACAGAAGAGAAGGGGAAGAAGGAGGATAGAGAAATAAGACAGGAAGGAGGAGAGAAAGAGGAATGAGAGAGAAGCGAGTGGGGAGAGAGTAGCAGGCCAAACCACAGGGAATTTCTGGGCAGTTTTTGGGGAAAAATACAGAGGCTGGGGTCTGACTGCCTGACTTGCTGCTCTGTAAGCTATTATTTTGTTATTTCGGCCATTCCATAAGATGATTACTGTGTGTGTGTGTGTGTGTGTGTGTGGTGGGGGAAGGCGGTTTGAAGGAGGGTAGTTTTGCGAGTAGCTTTGCGCCACAACTAACGCCACAATCAAATATGTGTCGAGTCAGACTCTTCTGCCTTTTGCACTCCTCCTCTTTCACATGTCCTTTTTTCTTCTTCTATCCATCCCATTGCTTTCCTCTTTCCCCCGTTGCTGCAGGCAGCGAGGTATGAAGGGAGGCAGATGAGCTGGCCCCATGGGATGTCGGTCGGCATCCCGGGGGCATCTCCATCACACACATTAATGTAGATGCACACACAGAGGCAAGAACGTGTGAGCGCGCAATGAGCGGGTAGTCCTCTGTGTGCAGGCCTAATTAGCAAAAGTGGAGCTGAGTGACAGGCCTGACAGAACTAATGAGTTCATTTAACAGCACCAAAGGCGAGACAGACAGACAGACAGGCATGCGAAGCAAGCAGAAAGCACTAAAGGGAAAACGCATTTTATCTGAAACAGACAGACTGTGAAGAGAAAGAGTTATTAGTTCTGCCAGGATAAATCAGTAACATGTAAAACAAGGAAGAGCCCTAATGCCGCTGTAAACATCCTGTGAAGTTCAGCTTGTATTTCATATATTCCCATAAAAATAAAAATAAAATCAATTTTTCTTTTTTGTTTCAAGCTTGGATTTTTCTTGTGCAGAATTGAAACATAATTTCATTTTAGGATGTTGAGCATAAATAATAAAAGACCTGCACAACCTGTAAGGCTGTTGTTGTTATGCATACGTGTAAAGATCATCCCATAGAGCCATGGCCTGCCAGTATCAAATGCTTCGACTAAGTAGAGCACAGACATCCACTTTGATAATCGGCTTCAGCACAGACAGAGCAGAAAAGTGTGATATCTGCAGACAGCTGGCTAGTTGGCGTTAACGTTACCCAGTAGAATCCCAGCACTTCAACTCTCGCCATCAAACACAAATGGTTGAACAAAACATCAGTGTGCAGTCTTTTTCTCACTCTGTCCTTCTTGTAGATGCGAACGTTAAGCTTTTTATTATTTTCCATGAGATAGTTAGAAGACACCTGGGGCCAGATTTTATAAACCTTTTCCCACACATGAAATTGAGCATCGCATTAGTTCAGGCAGGCCACAGAGCCAAGCTCAGCTCAATATCCCAGCTACATCAGCTGATCATTACAATCCAGGAGCCACATCAGCTGATGGATCAGCTGATTCCTTTCTACGCATCTATTGGCGATCTCATTCAGGGCGCCCTATTTAAGCTGCTTCAGCCGCCTATCCTGGCTGCTTCCTCCACAAGCCGCTTCACAACCCAGCTCCCCCCTTCATGCTGTGTCTGATTAATCAATGTCATTTCTGCTGTCATTGATGGCTGCTCCCTTCTGAACCCTACAGGGGGTTCTTGCTGCTGCTCTCCCAGAACAGAGCATACCGCAAAATACATCTAACTGCAAATATATCTACTGCATTTAGATCAAGTTTCTTTGTCATAGTGGTCCTGACTGAAGCAGACGTCACACATGCTTTAGACCAGACGCGCACTCTGTTTTAGTTGAGATAGCTGCAGATGAAATGATAAGGTGGCAAGGCAAAGAAATATAAGGTGAGCGACGTAACCTTATTGCAAAACAGTGTTGTTTGCCATTTTCACCCGATTTTGTTATTATTTTGCAGTCTACACTGCTGTCTGTAAAATGTCACTCAAGCACACATTTATAAACTTATAGTATTATGGGTGATGAATTTTATTGTTCTTTTTAGTTACATTCGAGCCATCCTTGTTAATGATCTTTTCATCTCATCTTGAATTGTGAAGCACTTTGTAAAGTATGTTTCAATATGAGCTCAGTGATATGAGTTTCAGTTAGCTGCAGAATGGGTTTGCTCATTTCAGTTTAGTTTTTGTTAGTTCTAGTTTAATAATAATGTGGGCGGCATTTGTCGGGGGCAAGAATTAAGAAGTTCAGAGTAGGTATTACAATACAAACACAACACTTTGTGAAGGCAGTTGACTCAAAGTCATGTAGACGTCACCTTCTTGTACATGTTGTAATGACTCAAATTTCCCAATTTAGACATTTCACACATGGTGCAAAAACAAAAATTTGAATTGATCTAAATAATACGATATGTTGCAGCCCTAAGGCTGGATATCAGACCTTCATACTTTTGTTGGTACCTGCCAAAATGTGTTTGTAACACCAAGTATCAAAACTGTCAATTATTTAGTGCTTGTACATCTACTTGTGTTTAGGCGACACTTAACATTTGAGAGATTCTGCTGTGCCTTCGTACAGCCTCACAGAGCTGCTTGCATGGCTGTAGACTCAAAGTAATTACAAAATAAACTGTATCAGTATTAACCAGAAAATTTGCCATTAGATATTTTTTTCTTTTAATTGTTCGGCCCTATATTTTGGCACAGTACCAAACTTGAGTATCATAACAACAGCACCAGTATCAAAAAATGTAAAATCAAACTTCAGATATAAAGTGGTTCATATGTAAACAACAGACTTCACTCAGGATGATGCCATATTCAGCCATATTGTTGACAATAGTAACAGCGAGGGAACAATGTAACGAGTAGAAACAGCACAATGGATAAAAGTGTCTGTAGTGTTTGTACCATCTCAGCTGTTAAAAGAGGCTACATCCCATGATGATGGATTTTATTTCTGTGGCTACATCAAAGACTGCAACTGCTCCCAACCCTTTTATTTAGACTGGACAAAAAAAAGAAAAAAAAAATGAATAGAAGCAGATGTACAGTGGTCCACACTGCCAACATATTACACAACAGAGCATTCATAGGCTTAACTGCAGCACACAATCAAGATTCAAGAAACTGAAGTTTCAACAATGAAATCTGAAAGATATGACAAGAACTTAATTATGCACAATAAAAAAAAATCATGGAACCAGAAATGGAGAATAGGATATTTTTATAATATGTAACATGTTTTCAGGTTACTACACCATTGTTATCCATTCTACTCCCAGCAGTGGGGGGTTTTCCAACTCATTGGCTGTTTAGTTATGTGTTCTTCAGTTACAGAATGCAGAAGTATCTACCGGATCTCTTTTAAATGTCTTAAGTGTGGTGCTACTGGTATGACAGCATTCTGTTTTTATAAAAAATAATTACTCTACGAAAACAATATCAGGTTGAATTTTAGCCAACTTTAACAGGCTGGTGTGCTTGTCATCAATCAATCAGACACAAGAACAGCAGTCAAGTGACCTGCTCTCAGCCCAAAATAGTTCCATTGTCAGATAATGCAATAATGCAAAGCACATTATCCTCACTTAGATGCTAGTTAAATAGGCTACTGATTTTTACAGGGCTATACACATTATAAAGAATGATGTCTGTCAGTTAACATTGTCATTAAAGAATATAATTAGCATCACCTTAAATAAGGTGTCATGTTAGTACCAGCTTCTGTAACTATTGTTGATATTGGAAGGCCATCATATGTAGCCAACCAGCAGAATCTTCAAATCCATTTCCAAGATTAATATTTAAGAATTCTGAACTCAAATATGTGTGCAGGTCCGTCACATGTGGTTTGTCCGTGCTTACTCATGATGATAATAACCTGCTGGTAAATCTGTGCTTGCACTTTAACCTTTACAGAGAGCAGCCATCATTGTGAAACTCTCTGCCAGTGCTGGGAAATTAATTGTTCCCATATCCTCTTTTCCCGTCCCGCTGATAAAATGCAGACATGTATGCACATACAGCATTAAGTCCTACAGTACTGTTTTTCGGATCAGTCCGGCTGAAGTTAAATTAACCAAACATCAGTTAGGATTGACGTTGAATAGAAAGCTGCAGAGTGTAGGTGACACAGCATGGATTTGTTCTGTCTTATGGGTATAACTCAAACATAATTTTCAAAGCAGTGTGAGAGCTTTTGATATTTATATACACAAAAGGTGTGTCTCTTGCATCTTGCACAGCTTGTTAGGTAACATGATTGAGCTGATTTACTAGCTACAAATTAGAAATGTTAGAAATGTGAAGGCGAGAACTAAAGCATTTAAACCTTTTTGTTTTGTTTTTTGCAGGGACTTGTTAAACCACAAGCCCACATTTGATTTTATGTATAATCCTACCCACGTTTGCCATATTTGCACTTATCGGGCTATGTGAAGAGTTCATTTTATTGATCTGGGCCCTTAACTTTTTTCTCTGTACACTAGATTCTTGCTGTATCATCACGTTCTTTGACTTTTTTTCTTTGCTATGTCGATGACACTGAACTTAATATCTTTCTTTTACACTCAGGTTCAGGCATGCCAGAGTGTCTCCCTCACATCTCCAGTTGGCTTTGTGCCAACTGGAGATGTGTTTTTCTAGAAAATGTAATCTTCTGAAATAGCCAATAATGAAAGGGCCTTTCTGTCCTTCCAGGCCAATATTTCCCTCAGAACGTCATGTATTCCAAGACTTAATTCTAAAACTGAACTACAAAACTAAAAATATATCTAATTGTGTAGCAGTGTGTATTTGGGGAATTAAATTGTTGCTCTGTGGTGCAGAAATTTATTTGCCCCCCTTTATTTTATGTACCAACTTAAAGTTGTGGGCAGTAGTATTCAATTCCAACTCTAACATTCGCTGTCATTGATTATTTCTCCATTCCCGGTAAACTACATCCCAGGTTCTTGTACAGTCTGGTCATAGCAATGAAAGTAGTTAAAGTATTATTGATAGCTTGGTTATTAGCAGTATTACTAATACTCCAAATAACTGTAGGACTCCTAACAGATGCTTTGAACACTGATGACCACAGTGCAGTGATGCTCAGTGTGCTGTTCATCTAGCATTTGAAGATATAAACATGTCCAACCACAAAGCGCCCTGGGCCCACGGACGGAAAATATCTCAGCCGAACATCTCTGCACCAAATCTGATTATTAGGCTGAAAGCAGGGCTTTGCAGTATAGACATCTTCTTCCATATGACCCTCAGACATAAACATGGGCATTCAGGAATGCTCTCACACTCACTTACTCCAAACCACTTGCGCCTGCAGAAGTGATCCCAGACCTTGTTGGTAGGGGCGGTGAAATGAGGCTTCATTTCTTGGCTTGTTGCCTCAGCATTACTACCAGCCCTGCCTTTCACTCTGAGTCACACGTAATGTAATGTACACACAACCATGCAGGGACTCATGCACTGTGTAGCGCTCTCTGCATCTATGGCTCAGTCATAAAGTCTGTGTGTCATGCACAAGCACATTGCTGTAGACTGTATCTTACATTACTCTAACTCACATGTACACACATGCACATACACACACGCATACTCACAAACCTAATATCTCAGTCTGCGTTCAAGAATGACCTCACCGCTGGAGAGTCTTGTCTCAGATTTCATACAGAGCAGACCGACCCAGTAGACAAACACACACACACACACACACACACACACACACACACGCTCTTTCATTTCTTATATTCACTCACACACTTGATGTGCAGACAAATACATTAAGAGAGCATGTACTGGAAGACTGAGGCGATAAAATGGGCGCGTAAAAGAAGGGAGAAAAGAGTGCATGAGCAAGTAAGGGCACGTGACTGTGTGCTGTTGGGGGCAGGAGGTGTGTGAGGCCGTAAGACCAAATTTGGAGAGTGAATCCATCACATTGGAGCAAAAACCATTCTTTCACAAACAGCCGACTTGCCCAGCTCACGGCTGTACGGCCAATTCAGCTCTTGTTTTTCTAAGATAATTTCACACAGGGGACCACTGTGCCCTTTTAAGATGCTGGAATACAGCAGGAACTGTTTACGTTCCAAGGTCTTGGCTGGGATATGATCAGTGTCCTCTCCAATTGAAGAACTTACAGTATGAATAAGTAGGTATGATTAAACTCTGTTGGATAAACACAAGACAAAATCTATTTTCCGTCCGACATGAATTTACAAGCTGATGGTTGAGAAAATCAAACCACAGCTTTCTCCAAGCATGTTTAAAAAGTCTAACCCTAACTGGGCCCGAAAGTGTATTTTATAAGTAGATTAATTACTGATTCATTTCAGAAAACATCCCAGTGTTTCCTTATGGTCTGGTTTATGGCTGGCCGCGCCATATATCCTGAGTGACTGTGTGTTATTGGGCGGAATCCCACAGATGGTCAAACTATCAACACACCATTTGCTCGAGATCTGTAGATATTCAACAGCTGCCTTGCTTTGGCTCAGGCTATGGTTTGCTTTACCCCAGCAAACTGATGTGTTTATTCTGTTGTGATAAGAAGAAGTATCTGTGGATCTCACATACTTCATTTGGCTGCTTAAGAGGATAATTGTTGGAGGATTGTCAAGAGCTTTTTGTGGGATTTTTGGCCCTTGTTGTTTCCCCACGTGAGGTAATAGCAAGGAATAGATTACAGAGCATTTGATCTACATTTAAAGGAATATTTGGAGCCATACGTGATTCAGTTGTTGGTGCTTATTAGCAACCACTAATGTCACGTTCACTCTCATTCTTTTGCAGCTTTACAAAATTTAAAATGTATTGGGTTGAACTTTTGGCTGGTTCCAGCAATCAGTGACATCTTCAGATTGATTGTTTTGTCCAAGCAAAAGTCCAAAACCCAAGATATTCCTTTCCATGATGATATAAAACAAAGAAAAGCATATTTGGTAATCTAGAACCAGTGAATGTTTGGCATTTTTCCTTGATAAAACATTAAATGGATTAAAACATTTTTTGTTAATTAATTTTCATTCCATTTATTAACCGACATAATTTTAGCGCTATAGCCATTAACAGCACTGATTCCTGTATAAATATTAGCCAGAATTTTTATTTTAAAGCTGCAGTAATTCATATTTATATATTATATTATATATTAACAATAGATCAAATTACTTTGTGTATGTGAAAGCAGTCACTCGCAGTGTCAAACGCACAGAGAATAATCACCTGACTTTACAGGTTGAGTGTCTTTCAGCTCACTATTTTGGTTTAGGGCCTCTAAGCATCTTTAATTTCACTACTAAAAGAAAAATATTGTTGGTATTGAATACTCTTAAGATTCTATTTTATGTAAGTTAAAAAATCTCTGAAATAGCACTTAAACCACGGACACTGTAATAGTATAACTATATGAGCCAGCCTGAATTGATATATATCCTCCTCTTTGTCTCTCCACAGTAAAGTATATCCGCGAGGTTTCTCCGCTCTTTAAGAAGCCATCCCTGGTGGCCGACCTGCCTTGGGACAGCGTCCGCGCGCAGTCGCCCAGCTACAGCGGCAGCGAGGACTCTGGTTCACCAAAACACAGCGGCTCCTCCTCCTCCAAAGACAGGAAGGTCATAAGCCTGAAGATGTGCTTCATCAGCAGGAACCTCACCATGCCAGATCTGGAGAACAGGTATAAAACAAGACTCCTCAGTGTTTGTATGTACAGTATGTTCGGGAGAAATAGCTTGAGTATGTGGGAGTTTAGGTGTGTGTGTGTGTGTGTGTGTGTGTGTGTGTGAGTTTTACTGTTGGGAGTGTGAGTGTTTTTTTTTCCCTGTGTCCTGTTAATAGCCTGTTTCAAGTATGTTTCAAAGAATAGAATTATGTTTCAAAGAATAAAAATAGAACCTCCAAAATACAGTTGCAGTGGAGGAATTTTTCTTTTTATCACAAAATTACATGAAAATTCTGCCTTCTCTCCCAATCTTGGCAAATAAAATCTGCCACACAAAAAAATCCCCTTGCTGAAGCATAACTCAAGTTTTTCAAAGCCGTCTAGCCAAAGGAAATCAACATAAATGTAGGACATTTTAGGAAAATGTATATCCCTTAACGTCCTCGTAGACAGGACAGTAAAACAGAAGATGAACCTCATTCTCAATTTCACCTAGTTCACACAACAAACAAAGTCTGTCCTCCTCTGGAGTGCAATTAAACCTGCCAGTCTCCAGGGCCAATGGTAATGTTTCTGAACGTAACTGTGCACGTAGGGATCTTTTGTCTTTTGTTTAAATTATACTTCACGTAAGGTTCTACACTGTAGCTTTTCTTTGTGAGACAGTAGGTTCATCTTTTTGTTTTTACCATACATCAACAGACCATTTTTCTCTACACATGGAAAAAACACATTGCTCCCGATCTTCTGAATATCACAAAGTAACATGTTCAAGGAAATGAATGACATATCGTTCTGATAAAATAAAGATTTTAACTCATTAGCCCAGGGACGATATCCCAATTAAATATCTTTTTAGTGAGTCTCTGATCAGACATCCTCACAAATCTGTTCCAAAGCCGAAACATTTAACATCTATGTCTGATGTTTGGATGTTCCCATCCTGTATCTTAATTTACCACTACTCTCCACTAGTCTAACATTAATAGTCAACTTTTGTGATTGTGATTAGTTGTTTTCCGTGAGATGTTTACATTATTTTGTCCAGCCCCTGTATGAGGCCATTCATACATTTCCCTTGTCCCACTCAGACTACTGGAGCTTCATTCCCCGGACGGCCAGCACACGGTGGTGCTGCGCTGTAAAGACGGCCCCTCCGCCAACTCCTGGTTCACCGCCATCCACACCAACATTGCCGCCCTGCTGCCACAGACCCTGGCTCACATCAACGCTTACCTGGGGGCCTCGTCCTCGTCCTCCACACACCCCCATCTCAAACACATCGGCTGGTTGGCTGAACAGGTATTTTCAGCTTTGCGTAGTTGAACAGCTACATGCTATCTCATACAGCGGATAATCCCTTTCAGTTGTTTAGGGTTTATTGGGAATTGCTATAGCTAATCTTTAAATATTAAATTCTATGCAGCATCACAGAACCGGATAAAGACGAGAATAACACAAATGGATAATCTTAAAACGCATTAAAACATATTAATAATAATAAAGCAAGTAAGTACATAAACACACAATTTAACTATTTGCTCAAAGAACAAAAACAGAAAAGCAATGACAGTAATTATTTTCTAAGTTTCTAGGATATGTATATCTATATAAATCCAATGTCTGAGCATTCAGTGCAGTAGGTCTTGTGCATGCTTAGTCTAACTTAGCACAAACAGTGAAAGCAGGGGGAAACTGCTCTGTTAAAAGTAAAGAAACGCTAGCAAGCTATTCATTTATACATCAAGCGAGGGTTGGCTCCAATAACTGCTTTCATTTTGGATCTGGAAAAATATTTGTCAAAATACCCGGATTTGCCAACAGATTTTCTAACGAATCTTTTATCTCTCTTAGCTATGTTTTTTTTTTTTTTATCAGAAATGAGAAGTGCACAAAACATTCAGGTTGCAGGCTTCTCATTTTTAGCTGGCACTGACCATCGTGTTCAGTTAAAAGAATAGTTTGACATTTTTAAACAGCTTGTCTGGCTCTGTCCAAAGGTAAAGAAATCCACTACCACCCCCTCTAAAGCTCACAAATGAACTACTGTTCCTTTAAAGTGATAAATGTTGCCAGGAACAGATTATATCTGTAGCTGTTTCTCATTAATGGTAATCCCACAAGTAACATTCTTATGCCAAATGAAACATGCCTGTTGTCTGGTTAATGTGCTCCCTGCAAGCTGCTGTCTGCACTTGACCAAAGATTGTTAGAAACACCACTGTTGTGAGGGGACTGTTTTGTTTGATCTGCAATTCAACAAGACCAACAGAGTGGTGAGTATTCTTTAGTGTGCTATTAACAATCTAGTGTATTATTATTATTATTATTATTATTATTATTATTATTATTCATATATATATATATTTTTTTTTAAGTGTTATAACGGTTCAAACCTAGCAGTCCATCTATGAGGACAGGCCTTTTGAAATGTGGCACATAGTCATGCATCCAGCTCAAGAAATACTGTAGCTCCAACACACAGGTGTTGCTAAAACCACATGTTTACATTCCTAATTCTAAACTTTAATAAAGGAACATTTAAAAAAAGTTAGGTTCAGGTTAGATAAATGTATAGTTGAAACACATTGTTTTCAAAGGAAATGGTTTCAGTGGTTTTCAAGCTTAGTTTGCTACAGTACCTATTTCATTACTTTTACTGTACGTCACTCCACATACCCAGACCCAAACACGTACGCTGGCATTTCTGCTTCAACGTAATAACTGCAGCAGTACACAGGAAGAGTGCGTTCCCTTTAATTTACTGTAGTCCTAAATTTAAACATTTCTTTTTGAAAAGTGAACCAGGGCTAGTTTCAATTTGTAACCAGGAACAAGTCTCTTACTCTGAATAGTATCTTTTCACTTTGATGAAGTGTTCATTCATAATGAACATATGGATGTCTTGCTCTGTTTATCTTGACCGGGCTCAAACAGGAAACACCAAGGAAAGTTTCCGTTGCATTGCGCTATTTCCTGTAGAGCCCACCTACTCACCACATTTGTACTCTCAAAAACACTGTCGGGTTTAATGTCATTGCTTTTCACGGTTATTCCACCAACACTCCAGTCACTCAGACATGACTCGACAGACACACAATGCCTTATTTTCACCACAATGTAATTAAAATTCAAGTCTGTCAGGGTGAACTGTTTCACACATCTGCAGCTGTACGCTGTTATCACTATACTTCTACTCTGTTAAACTACATCACTTTACCTGTACCCTATCAAAGTACTTCAATAACTATACCCCATACCTTGTAATAGTTTGTACCTTGTCGACCTGCATCACTACCCATACCCCATACTTTATACGCCATCATACTACATCACTATAACTGACCCAGTACCATGTAATAGTTTATATCGAGTCACACTACATCAAATAAACTATTTGCACTGATATATCCTTCTGACTCTCTTCTTTAGGTCCAGCTGGAAGGTGGACGGCAGCAGTACAAGCCAGTGGTCATGGCACTGACGGAGAAAGACATCCTGCTGTTTGAATCGGTGCCGTGGAGCAGAGAGTCCTGGTCCATGCCTCTGCTCACACACCCGCTGCTCGCCACAAGGTAAAGACAACCGACAGTAGGGTGACTGGGCTGAATCCTCACACTGCCAGAGTGTTTAAATCTTACCTGACTGGTTTGATTTCCGTCCGGACTTTAACGTTTTCTCATAACAGTTTACTATCATCATTGTGAAATGGATTTTATCTCTTCTATGCTTCATGGTACAGATGTTTATATTTATGTTAAAATGCATTTGAATGGGACATTTTTGCAGGTCCCCTTTGGATTCTCTGCAAGATGTCAGTAAAAATTAAACGACATACTTGCTGTTGAATATTGACATTCAAAAGGAACTGTTTCAGCAAGCTTTTAATTCAGTACTTTCCACCGACTATCAACATATGTTCAGCTAACTCTAATTTATAGTAAGTACCTCGAAGTTTACAGTTGCTCACATTAAAATCAAGGGGAAAAAAAGGAGTTAGGTTATGGTAAGGTCAGTGGTAACTTATTTAGAGTTTCACGATGCAAATGTGAGTTATGAGATTTTAAGCTGTTTAATAAACAGCTTAAGAGGAGCGATGAAATTACAGTTGGAAGTTTTGTTAATGCAGACTATCTATGCAAGTCGTCTCTGACAATGTTAATCGTGTCTGTATTTTCATGTGTGTCTCTCCCTCCAGATTGGTTCATTCCGGCAGTGCCCGGGGTTCCCCCGCACAGGGTTCAGACCTGGTGTTCGCCACTCGGACGGGCACAGGGCGAGGCATTGAGTCCCACATTTTCCGAGTGGAGACCCACTGGGATCTGTCTTCGTGGACGCGAGCCCTCGTGCAGGGGGCTCACGCTGCTGCTGAGCTCATCAAAGAAGTTTCCATCGGTGAGTGTGGGTTTGCGTGGAATAGGATGTGTAGTAAGGGTTTGACATCAGCACCAAATTTACCTGTGGAGATCTTATGGCAGAAACGTGTACGGGGGTCATTCAGAAACATGTAGATGGCTGTTTCTGCTACCTATACTTATGTAAGGGCCGTTCAAACCTGCTTCCCAACAAAAGCTGCAACATCTAAAGACATTTAGTGGTGGAATGTTGCCATATACATTTATTGATTATTATTCTTAGGTACAATTTTAGTTTTACACTATTTTATACTTCTACTCCACTACATTTTTGAAGGAAATATTGTACTTTTCACACCACTACATTTGTCTGACAACTATAGTTACAATAATAAAATAGACTCAGGGGTGTCAGGCGGCCTCACATGTATGTCTGAGTCAGTGTGGATTGTTACGTTTTATAAAATGGAAGCCACCTGTTTCGTAAGATAGGTGAGTGACAGATGTCATAAACGCCTCAAAGGACACTTGCTATGGAGTGAAGCGTAATCTCCACAGACTGAATCGCACAGGTTTCCCACTGTTTAAATGGTGAACATATTAACAGTATCTGTAACAATTCATCAAGGATTCCAGTGTGGCGATGAGATTTTCTTCCCTGCTCACAAAGTCAGTGAATCAGTAAATAAAAACAAAGCTAATTTCTGGTGGCTCAACATAGTTTAACTACCATAATGTATATAAAATAGCTAAACTGCTTCTACCTCATCCAGCTTCAACATTTAAATGCTCTTTACACAATAATGCATCAGTAATAGTAATCAAATAATATTAGGCTATATGCAATAATATGACAGGGCAGGCCTGCTGCATAATAAGTACTTTTACTTTTGATACTTTGGCAGTTTTTCCTGAAAGTATTTTTCTACTTTTACTTAAATATGATTTTTAAAATGCAGAAATTTACTTTACTATCATTGTTTACATAGTGGATGTAATGTTTTATGTTATATTTATATGTAATGTAACAGACAACGTAGCTGTTTAACATAGTGGAGAATTTAGCCACTTAGGAACCAGATAATTATCTATTTCTATAGTAACTTTGTATCTCATCAATGTGTAAATAGGCAACTGTTTCCTCTTCCCTGAAGTGGCTGAAACAAATTAGTTATTGTAAGTAAGTAAAGAACTTCAATAGTTCTTCGAAACATATTACACACAGGTTAGCAGCAGTGTGGCAGAGTGAGTAAGCAGACCTTTAACCAGAGGATGTGGGTATGTGTATTGTTCCTTTAAATGCCTGTATACATAAAAATACTTTTGGCTGTGACAGGAAGCTCCTGACAGCAACTGGCTGTCTGTAGCAGCTCAGAGAGAGCAGATCTGTGTAGGAAAAGCAGAAGTGGGAGCCAGCTGAGGGGAATATTTTCACTCTGTACAGAACAATAGCTGGCTGCCGGAATAGCACTGGAAAGCCTTACAATTTTTTTTTTTCTTTCTCTTCGTCTTCCCTGTCCTGCTGCTACACAAACACACAGTTGTGAAGCAACATTCAAGACAGTCTAGTTACAGTAATACACATTGAAATGCTTTCGGATCAAATTACTTCACAATTAAAGCTGCACCAGGCAGGAATTTTATATAAAAGATACACTTGTCTTTGGGCTACAGCATAGAGGAACATCCTATCCAGTTAAATTCGGATGTTGTAGATTAACATTGTGTGGGTAAGTTATTATTTAAGAGACAGATAGTGTCACTGCTGGGATGTGTGTTAATAAAGAAAGTCAAAGAAACATCCCTATCAGACATTAAGAAGAATACATTGTGTCTGCAAACACATGATATGTCTTTGGGGTTATTTAAGTTTCTCTTTTGCCAACGTGTTAATGTGCAGCACACATACAGTATTACTCACCCTCCACGCACACTTGCACACCCCCACTGGAACATTCCTCACCCATACACCTGCTGTTCTTAAGCTCTTTTTTCTCACACCCCCCTCTTCCAGGTTGCACGTTGAACAGACAGGATGTCCGCCTGACGCTGCACTATGAGAAGGGCTTCACTGTGACGAGGGAGCCGGCAGATCCAGCCGGGGGCGCCGTGCTTTACAGATACCCCTACGAGAAGCTCAAAATGTCCGCCGACGACGGGATACGCAACCTTTACCTTGACTTTGGGGGTCCAGAGGGGGAAATGGTGAGGACAAAACACATACTGTAATATATTACATGCTGTCACATGACTTTTCACCATTTTATACTTGATTGGATTACAACTGTATGTGACACAAATTCATTGTAACTTTTAATCATCGGCTTTAAATTATTCTGATGACAAGACAGTTCAGGTGAAAATTGATTCAGTCGCTTCAAGCTCATTAATTTTAGTTTGGGATGTTTGTGTTATTGAGCAGGAATGTGTCATTTGATAATACCACTGGGGGCACCGAAGTCACCATTTTCAAATGTTTAATAAGAGCTCACTGATTTTACACATCACAGTCTGTTCACAGTTGTTGGGGAGTACTACTGCATGTGTCTCCAGAGGGAGCTGCGTGAGATCTGATAGATTACCTCAAGTGATGTCACCTGAGTCAGCATTGGTTGGGGCCAAACTGAACAGGTTTTAAAAAAAAATCTGGGGGTGTTGAGTTAGAAAAAAGTGAGTTTACCGGACCTCTGTAGCCCACTGCTAACCTCTGCTTGAGGCTAACACCCAAATGTCCGACTGAACTGTCGGCAGTCCAGAGTTGCATTGTGGGTAATGAAGACGCAGATTTTGACAAGGAAGAAGAATGCATGTAATAAAAAAAGCTTATATTTTATACAACAATAATTCCGGGTGACCACCAGAGACGCCATGTACTATAATACCGCCGCGTAATCCATTGTCTCTGGCAGTCAGCAAGAATGTCACAGAACTCTTCTCCCAGAGTTGATGTCTGTTTTTATATGTCTCTGTAGGGGGCTCTGTCTCAGATTGAAGTGATGTAATGTTGCCGTGTACCTCGAGGGTGTGGAGTACAAAGCAACGTCCGTCAGAGATTTAATTATTTTCATCTCGGGGACAAAATTACTCAATTTTCTCTGGCAACTAACTGCTGCTGCAATGAACACTGCAGTCTGGAATCAGATGTTTGATAGTATGATAAAGTGACTATACATATAATTTACTAATTTAGATGAAAGGAAGGAAACAACAGAAATTACAGCTGAGCACATTTAGAATGTAAGATAATATACTGTAAATTACCTGCATTTCAGCAAATACAAGGGGTTCAGATATAGAATAGATTATTACAACTGAGTTTGACCCTTTTTACATCCTCATGGCTCTCTTTTCCCGTTCTACCCTGCTGTTTTTCTCCTTTACCCGTTCCTCCCTCACGTCCTCCCTCCCTCCATTCTCAAGGTATTTGACCTCCACTCGGGTCCAAAGCCGGTGGTGTTCGTCCTCCACTCTTTCCTGTCAGCCAAGCTCACTCGTATGGGCCTGCTGACGTGAAACAACCAACAACAGCGGCGTGGATGAGAGGATGGCCCCAGGAACAGCGAGGAGGGAAAAGACGCTCCAAAAATGCTGATATTGGGGGTTGATTTTTTTTTTTTTTTTAATTTCTCCATTCACAGTTGAAGTTAGACCTGAAGTGACGCTGCAGGGAAGATTTAACCCACAGTCGTATTGTTGATTGTCTCAAAAATGTGCCTCCTCTTCCAGCTTCTCCTCGACCTCTTGTAATCATTTGTATAGCAAAGTCAGGTAAAAGGAAGTGGCACTTTGCTTGAAGTCATGAAGTGTTAGGAGACAGTTACAAAACGCAAAAAATAGCTATTAACAATATCATAACATTCCATGTGATAATGTATTAAATGTCCTTATGATTATCTGATAAGAAAAGAAAAAACAATGCTGAAAGGATGTTGTGATGTGATTATGAGATTCCATTAAAGGTGCACTTCAAGCAAAGTATTACTGAAATATATTAAGGAAAGGAAGGATTTTTTTTAGACAATTAATACACAGCCAAGCACAGATTGGTGAATGCTCCCAGTTTTTACTCTCTGCCTATCGTTCCATGACAGCCTTCCAATGTACTTTGGGCTTTTTTTAATGTATTTGTTTGTCTTTGTGTCGACATGTGTGTGAAACAAGCTGTTCTAGTGTCAGAATGCAGTTAACTGAGAGAGCAGAGCAGAGATTGTGTGAATGAGGAAGGTGGTGTGTGTGTGTGTGTGTGTGTGTGTGTGTGTGTGTGTGTGTGTGTCTCTATACTACACGCTTCCGTTGGCTTGATAGTGTGCCTGCTGTCTGACAGACTCACCTTTTAGCACATTATTCCAAACTACTGTTGCAATCAGGATTGCCAACTGTGCCTTTTTACATGTAGTCGAAGACACTCTTTGTAATGTTTCCTTTTTTTTAATTTCACACAATAAGAGAGTTACAAGTTTTCAAACACGCGCAAGCAATAGTATTACTCTTACAGTGTAAACCGTGTTACTTTGTTTTTATGTCGTTGGTTTTTATAAGTGTATATCTCACGATAGCATGACTTTCTGACATTGAACTCTGTATCAGATGATGATATATGACCCGACCGTGTGTCGCCTCCCCTTATTGACCTACACTACCATGTCGTCTCCGTCTCAATGTCGCTATCATCGCATTCCACATAGCTTGAGATTACTCGTCACTAGTGAACATAACTACAGCAGCATTTCTCTGGCAAAGGACTGTTTAACAGGCTTATTTCAAGTAGGACCGTCACGTGAAAGAGGTACCAATGTATTTTAATAATTGGAACTGTATTGGTCAAAGAAGTTGTGCCTCCTGAATCCTTGCAGTGGAGAAGTTACTGTACACTTCATGTCTTTTAGTTTATTATATCATCTTTTCCTTCCATTTTAGTCTCAGAAAGCCTGTGAAAGTTTACTCGAGGTCCACTTACTCGCTTTCTTTTGGAGTTCGCATACATAGTCTTCACTCAGTTGCCATGGAGATGGCTCAGCTGTTAACACTTACATGATAATAGGTGATTGTATACCGGGGGAGATGGTCACCCCTGTCTCTGTTTGATGATGGTCTCCGGTATCAGATGTGAATGTCTTCCTTGATCTCTCTCCGGACGTCCACTGACTCCTGGCCGATGACCTCTGACCCCTTCCCAGTCGATCTTATGACTGGTTTTGTTCTGGGCCCGTATTTATCAAACTTCTATGAATTAGAAGTAAACATTCTTGGCTGAATGTGAGCAATAAGACACATTTATCAAGAGATTTACTCCAATTTACAGTGAAGTGTAGCAGTGTAGACTTTAAATTCAGCTCTCGATTGTTCATTCAGTCCTTCCTGTTTTAACGATGTAGTGTGAGTGAGGTCACGCTATCCACTGATGAAGACTGAGATGCAGTTGAAAGCTCTGGAAAAAGCTAGTAAATAGACCTAGAGTTAAGGTTATTTACTACTATTACTACTATTTCCAAGCTTAAGAATGAACTTTCACGCTTCTAAGAAACTTGATTGGAACTAAAATCCCATTGCAGATTTGATGGTTTCTGTCAATAATAAATACCTTCAAAACAGTCGTTTGTTTATCTATTTCACTCTCAGCTTTAGGTACAGTGCCCCAAAATTAAGTTCATTTTTTGTCACTAAAATCAAGGCAAGTTGAAGTTAGTTAAACTAATTGCAGTCTTCATGTTCAGTCCAGTGCCTGTGTTGAGATTTGACTCGTTCACGAGTTCAACATGACAGCAATTAACACATTCTCATAACTTTCGTTGGGTTCATGGTACATGTTGTTAAAGTCACCCTTCAGAAGAGCCTCTGTGTTCTTTTGGGCCTCAAACAATGTAGCATTGTGTCCACTGGCCGTGCAACGCAGGAGAACAAGATAACCCTTTTGTCCTCGGATAAGGAACACAGTCACCAGTCTGAACGACCTCTTTCTATTTTGGATTCTGGTGTCCTTGTGATAGTTTGAAGATTTTTTTTATGAAAGCAAAAATGTGTAAACATGTAGTTTCTATAGCTATATAGCTCTCTTTCAAGCTATAGTTAAGTCCTTCTCCTGCAACATTTGAAGCAATAGTGAAGTGTTGTACTCTTTTTCACCACACTTTTCATTTCCTGTTAATCATGTTTCTCTAAACTGCTGCACAGATATGATTGTCTGAAGTTGGTCAACCTTCAGCGGGCCACAGGCCGTCCCTCTTTGAGCTTGATGCACTAACATGTCAAACCCCATTTAAATCTGTGAATGTACACCTCTTTTTCTTCTTCCAGATGGATACTTTTAATCTTCTTTCTTTTTATGTTCTGAAATCGTGGCTATCCTGTCTATGCAAAGCAACGCTTCACAGAAGGGGTTTTTGAACCAAAGGTATAATATCTGTGGCAGCTTGCGTCCAACACAATCATTGAACTGAAAAGTCACAAGAGGATAAAGTGCTGCTGCAACAACCTGTCATATGCAAAGTATTTTAGACTTCCTTCCAAGATAAAGTATACAATGTATGATAGCAATGTAATAATCTCAAATGTAAATACATACCAATAAAACTGTTACAAATGATATAAGTTGCTGTGTGTTTTTTTGTGAATATTTACACATAGGCTTTTCGTTTTGTTACACAGACAATATTTACTGCATTTTCATCCATTCATTTCACATACAGACTGTTTTGCTGACACTCTTGTTTTCAGTGTGTTTCTCCCTGATGATGGGCATGTGTCTGTCTGAACTACGGCTGTAGTCCTGCTCATCACTGATCACACCGCTGGGTGGCAGTCAGGAGCGGCCCGTTAAGCACCTGCCGCTGTTGTTACCATCCGTGCTATTGTTACCGTCCGAACAGAAAACATCAATGAGAATAACGGTAGTTTCCTGCAGCCCCGGTCCCGTCCATGGTAAACTGGAGGTCATGTCAGCGGAGCGCGTGTTCTCGGGGGTCAGTGAGGCGCGCGGCTGAGGCCGCCGTGTGTGTTGTGAAGGCTCCGGGCGGAAGTCGTGCGCGTGTGCGCAGCTCGCGGCGGACTCGGCGCTGTCACATCTGCTAGCGGAGCAGCCGCGGTGTTGTCATGTCCGGAGCCGGCCGTCCCCAACACACGCAGCGCCGCTAACCAGCTCACCGCCTCGCACAGCCGGCTTCGGGAGGGCCAGAGGATAGAAACCTGCGCGGGGAGCAGAACAGGGAGATGAAATGACAACGTCAACACTACAGGTAGGCCCAGCTGACCCGCTAGCACGACCGCTGACGCTCCGAGCACGCCAGTTAGTTAACATCTGACATCTTAATCTTTAATTAAACATCAGCTTACTGGCCAGCTGCGGGGTGAAATATAACAACAGGACTCTGAGGTGATTGTGGTGTGGGTCTTCACTTTGACAGCTAACGTTAAAGCCTCCCGGAGACCGTTACTAACGGTGGCAGCCGTTATCTCTCCGTTAGCCGGGCTGTGGCTGCTGCTCGCTGACCGTTAACGTGAAAAGACAAAGATTTCCGTTACCGGACAGTTTTGGTCTGGCGATGGGCTTCACGGACAGCACAGAAGAGATTGTTGTGCAATCAGAAAAACTGAATAGGAATCATATTGCGTGACATGACAGCTGTATAACGTGCGCTTTGTTTTGGTTGAGGCTCCGGTGTTGACATGTGCAGACTGATGTGAGGATGACTGCCCCTGCCCGCTTCTGTGTCTCCACCCCTAATCCATCTTACATAAACTGTGTTTCTCTGCATCTGTTGCAGAAAGCGATTGATCTTGTGACCAAAGCCACAGAGGAAGACAAGGCAAAGAATTATGAGGAGGCCTTGCGCCTGTACCAGCATGCTGTGGAATATTTCCTACATGCAATCAAATGTGAGTACTGCAGCCTAACAGCTAGTTGAATTAGTGGTGCACCCTTGTGTTGGTACAAACATTGGTGTTTTTCATTCACACTGCTGTTTGGAATTTCATCTTTCCTTCAGATGAGGCCCACAGCGACAAGGCAAAGGAGAGTATACGAGCAAAGTGTATGCAGTACCTGGACCGAGCGGAGAAACTTAAGGACTATCTGAAAAATAAAGACAAACAGGGCAAAAAGCCTGTCAAGGAGGCGCAGAGCAATGACAAGTATGCTGTCCATCCCCTGCCCTCTTAGAGAACACGTTCACATCAGTGAGCTTTACTGTATTTGTGCCAACCTCTCTGTGTGTTTGTGTCCGGTATAGGAGTGATAGTGACAGCGAGGGGGAAAATCCAGAGAAGAAGAAACTGCAGGAGCAACTTATGGGTGAGGAAATAAGCATGGGTGCGACAAGTCCTCACAGGGGAATTAAGCCAGTTGATATGATGATGTTTAATCAGCATGGTTCTTTGATACAATGCATATGATACAGTTTGACTGATTATTTTCTATAGTTGAATAACACTACACTGCTTCTCTATGGGAAGAGCTTCACCAGGAGTGATTGTTACGAGACATTTAATCAAATGTAACTTTGCACAGTTTTTTCATTAGAAGGAGTTATGAGGTTATAGTTGTGCCAGGCCTGCAGGTGTGGAAGTTGTTGTCTGTCTTAATCGTGCTCTGTGTGTGTGTCCAGGTGCTATTGTAATGGAGAAGCCCAATGTGAGGTGGAACGATGTGGCTGGACTGGAGGGAGCTAAGGAAGCTCTGAAGGAAGCCGTCATCCTGCCAATCAAATTCCCTCACCTCTTTACAGGTACAGTGGGATCTTCCCCTCTAATTATGTTTACGCCCACTAGTTACCATACACTGAAATCAAAAAGTTCAACAGATATGACAGGGGTAAATACATTTGTTAGGTGTGCTTGAAGCAAAAAATATACATAATCCATTGTTGATAATATAATAATGTGGTAACGAATGATAAATATAGCTTAAACGAAACAGAATATTACTTGGCAACACTTTTGGTATTCAGTAAATCATTTATTAAGCCAAAACCTCAAACATCCTCTGGTTACAGCTTCTTACATGTGAGGATTTGCTACTTTTCTTTGTTATTACTTTGATACTTTTCTGTGTTTTACATCATTGTAAATTCAATGTCTTTGGATTTTGGACTGTGGGTCAGACAAAACAATCTGAAGCAATCTCAAGATGTCAGCTTGATCTCTGGGCATATTTCATAGCCATTTTCTTTGATTTATTAGATCAGTCAAAAACTTAATTGATAATTGTGATAAGTACAATAATGTTAATACTTCATTAGTTGAAAATCCACTTTAGATGTTTGAAATTACTGTTGAATATAATTCCAGCATTACCTCTATAATGGATGTTGTACTGTTACTCTTTTAGTAAAAGCTTTCCATGCCTGTTTGCTTCTTTTAGTTATTGTTTAGGCTGGACTGCTAGAAGAGGCTGTTGGACAACACCCTAGTAAATTGTACCCTAGTATGACATCATATGAACAACATTACTTCTGGTCTCTGTGTTCTTAGGCAAGAGGACTCCGTGGAGAGGCATCCTGCTGTTTGGTCCCCCGGGGACGGGGAAGTCGTACCTGGCTAAGGCCGTGGCCACCGAGGCCAATAACTCCACCTTCTTCTCTGTCTCCTCCTCAGACCTCATGTCCAAGTGGCTGGGAGAGAGTGAGAAGTACGTCTCTTCCTCAGGGATAGCTGCTGTCTGAAGCTGTGCTGTAGAAAGGGAAATACGAGCAATACAGAAATATAGCAGAATGGATTTTATAGCTTCTTGTATATGTTCGTTTTACTGGGGGTTTTCAGCCTAACTAGACTCTTCATCCCTTTAAATAAACACTGTCAATAATCCATAATGTTAGGTAATAGAAACTCTTAGTTATGGAAATATGCTTTTCGCAGAACATAAACTTTTGTTATTTGATGAAATACTAATTTTTAACAGTAGCAATAGTAAATCATATAAATCAAAAAAATATCAGAGGCTAGAGGGCGTATCTTATTTTATGAAGCTGCTCCAACACAGTGTAGTGTTGGACTATAAGATGCCTGCAACTCAGAGTAAATCCATTTCTAATCCAGACTGGCAGACGCTGCACCTCTCTTGCTCACTGTCACTGATGCGGAGTGTGCCTCCTTTAATACTTGTGTCTCGTGTTCTCCGCCTCTCCCCGTGTCTCCCAGGCTGGTGAAGAACTTATTTGACCTGGCTCGCCAGCACAAACCCTCAATCATCTTCATCGACGAGGTGGACTCGCTGTGTGGCTCCAGGAACGAGAACGAGAGCGAGGCTGCCCGCCGCATCAAGACAGAGTTCTTGGTCCAAATGCAGGGTGAGCCAAAAAATCAGGCTGACGCACAATACATATGATAATTCAGAGTAAAGAATATGCAGTAACGAGCCATATATACTACATATATACTACATATACAGTATAAGTGACAATAACAAACCACAAAGTCATCCTCACTATGCAAATACATAACCCTGCATGGACACTGAGGGAGGCAGGATTTGCTCATGGAGTTGACTGAAGCTCTCTGGTTTTGTAGGTGTGGGAAACAACAACGATGGTATCTTGGTGCTGGGAGCCACCAACATCCCCTGGGTGCTAGATGCTGCCATCCGCAGAAGGTCAGAGGTCACCTCCACGGTTAATGTGTCTGTCTTTGCCCTGAGTTTCTTTTGTGGAGTTTTTTCTTGGAGGGGGTGATTCAAATAACCATTTTTTTTACGTAGAGGAGGCAAATTAATATTAGTCAGTCGGGGGAGACATTTCACTGTAGCTGTACACTATGACAATACATTATGATTCAGGGCAGCTGGAGCATAATTGTTAAGCCTTCACATCTCGTGAAGTAGTACTGGAGGGGAATTTCAGTCGGGCAGGAATCAGCAATTTAACTCTTTTAATACAGGTGTATTTCAACAGTCATCTTCTAAATTTCAGTGTTTTAAACAGCTGGTGAATGTGCGATTGAACGCAACTTTGTCTTCTGTCATGCGTCAGATTTGAGAAGCGTATCTACATCCCTCTCCCAGAGGAGCCAGCTCGGACTCAGATGTTTCGTCTCCATCTGGGCAACACGCCACACAGCCTGAGCGAGCCCGACCTGCGGCAGCTCGCCCGCAAAACGGACGGCTACTCCGGCGCCGACATCAGCGTCATCGTCCGGGACGCTCTCATGCAGCCTGTTAGGAAGGTCCAGTCTGCCACGCACTTCAAAAAGGTGACGTCATTAGAAACTCAAGAAACAAACCAAACATGTTAGATCTCAGTGGGATCTCTGTTATGGTGAATCATTTACCCATCACTAGTGAGTTTAGTTTCCTGTTCTTACTCCTGCAGGTTCGCGGCCCATCCCGAGGCAACAGCCAAGTGATGGTGGATGACCTCTTGACTCCTTGCTCCCCTGGAGACCCTGCAGCCATAGAGATGACCTGGATGGATGTGCCTAGTGATAAGCTACTGGAGCCCATAGTCTGCATGGTGAGATACACACTGTGAAGAAGGACTTATGTATTTGTGTAATTACCAAACAAATACAGAAACAAATTGCATAAACACAAGATCACAACAAGACAATCATCACACACACAGTCACACTAATTAAAACGATCACAATTATTATAAAAAATATCAGCTAGTAAACTTTGTGTTAACACACAACTAGAAGAGAACACGGAGCAACAGAAGGAGTATAAGCAATACAATAACCAAATACTAAAAGTAAAGTGTGGGATTTATACCAAATTAGATTACCAATTAGTTTTTCATTTCATAAGTATGAAAAACAAATGGATTACATTTGTGTTCTTGTCTAGAGATGGATTGGTATGAATAAATCAAAGCAATACACCACACTATAACAGTTAAAAGCCAAGCTGTTGCTGCTGAATTTGGAGAGTGAATTACTGACTATGTACCTGTATGAGGAGAGTGTCTGACAGAAATGGTAGGTGTTTATTTTACGTATATTGCCAAGATCTTTCAAATATTTGATGGGATTTTAAATTATTTAAAATCTAATCTTACTTAATCTAAAAATAATAATAAATGACAGTTCACAGTTTTTCACCTGAGCTGCAGTAGTGCAGTAAGAGTAGAAAGGCTCCAGCCACAGTCAACCATTCTGTCAGAAATCCAGCAGGAAATAAAATATATGAAGCACCATTAATATGCCACTTTAATACTTTAATCAATTACATTATTAAGATACGGTTACATATAAGGTACATTTTTATTATTAAAAGCTATTTTTGAATATGTTAAAAGCTTAACCAATGAACATGAAGGATGAAGGAGAAAAAAAACAATATAAAACAAAAATGATTTGCGTCTCTCCCTCCTTTGCAGTCGGACATGCTGCGCTCTCTTTCCACCACTCGTCCCACAGTCAACACTGAAGATCTGCTCAAGGTCAAAAAGTTCACAGAGGACTTTGGGATGGAGGGCTGAGAGACAGGGCCGCCCCGCCTCCCCCGGTCCTCCAGGAGGGTTAAACTGCCCCGACAACACTCATCCACCCCACCCCCCTCAACTGCTGTACCATCCTGTATGCTTTCTCTCAGCTGAGCGCTTGGTTCGCTGCCTCTCATGGATTTCAAAATAAATGACCGGTCTGTTCGAACAAAAAAAGAAATCACATTTCTTACTTGCAATCATCCAGGCCAATATTTTTGAATCCTTGGAGGAAGTTGACCAAATGCTACAATAGAAAATCTAGGTGTGATTTGGTAGTTGGACGATAGAGCCCATGTCTTTCCTCCATCTCTAATGTTCGGTTACAAAGTGGCCGCTACAGCATATTCACTACAAGAACTTCTCATCTAACCTGCATTGACGTGAGGAGAGCTGCATTTGAATCTGAATGCACAGAGTTTGTCCCTCTCTGAGCCGATTCTGTCTGACTGAAGGACTGTACATTTTGTTGCCGCTGTGCACTTTGCTTTGGAATCACAATGAAGGACAGTGAAGGTTGAAGAAGAACCAAAAGAAGATCGTTCTCCTGCCAGGCATGCGAGTGTGTGAATGCATCAGTGTTTTTATTAAACTTGTGTCATTTAATGTATATGTCTGTATGTTGAGAGCCCTGTTATTTTGTTATTTGATGAGCTAAATGAATTGATCATGGCTCCGCAGCTCGTTGTGTGTCTGCATCAGGCCTGTACGTGTACCGCAGTACTAGCAGCAGTCTGAGCGAAGCGTTCATGTTCAGTACAAGAGATGTGCTTGAAAGAAAGCCAAACACCACATTTACTTGACTTTTTTTTTTTTTTAACTCTGTGCTAATCCTCTAGTTGTTCATTAGAAAACACAAGGTTCCCACAACTCAGCAGATGAAGTTTGCCCATTTACCAATCTGACATTTTCTCTAACAACTTCTCATCCATGTTGGCTTAAAAGCTGAGGCTGAAAGTTCATATGTGACCTTAGAAACAGCAGTTGGTCCATTTAGTAGCTGTTCTGGAGCTTTCAATTATATGACATGATGTTAATCACTACAGTTTTCAAGCCAGCAGATGAGAAGCAGCATGAAATGCCTAGAAAAAATTGACAATTCTGGACAAACTCTTCATCACCTTTAATCTGCATAAAGATCATGATCTGATGAAGATCATGTAATAATGATCAAAATCTCCAGAACAGCTACTAAATAGACCTAGAAGAATGATCTTTAAACCTCAGCTCCAATTGCTCTATTTAAAGCCGCTCAAATGAGTTTATGCACTGTGTTTCCCAGAATACACTCCCATATACAGTGAGCTGTACTGTGATGTCTTCCTTCTTGGGTTTTCTTTCACTGCAGTTTGTGTTTCTGTAGCAGTCCGATCAGCGCTGAAGGCATCAACGCTGAACCTAAATACTACCTGTCAAGCACATCTCTTTAAATCTGAACACTTTGGGTTTGGTTTGCCCGAGCATACATTGTACAAGTGTCCCAGAACACTTATTTCTACAACATGTTTGATCACACCTGACATGTAACTTGACTATGATAGATCCAGTATGTTTACACTTGAAGTATTTATTTTGTTGATGTTTCATGATTGAGTTCCAGTGAAAGTCCTGTTTTTGTTTGTTTTATTGGTTCTTTCAGGAGGCAAACATCACACCAAGTTCTACTCGGAGGCCCACACTGCCATATTGTTTCATTACCGTCTGTCCAGGGCTGGCTTTCCTTCCCCAGCTTAAATACTATTTGTCCTGTTGTCAGCTAACAGACGGTGAGGAAAGCTGGCCCTGCTGGCTACCAGGAAGCAGGGTCCCCACAGTCAGTCCGTTTTAAATCACACTCCTATTGGATGTTTGCTCTGCACCGACTCTCTTACGTCTCGCTGTCGCATCAGGACAACAGGCTTGTCTGGCTGGCTCAGTGGTGGGACTTGTTATGATAGTTCAGTTCTAGTATCGCTCAGTGCTGTGTGTTTGTGGAGGTACATACTGGTTCAGTGGGGGGGGGTCGTTATTAACGTCCCTGTGAGGGGACTTGACCTGCCGCTGGCCATGTAACCATTACTACTAATTTATCCTGCATTAATAAAAACTGACATTTCAAATGAAAAAAGGCACCGTTGCTGGTTTGACATTTTTATTATGTGCAATAGCTGGTGGTTTAAACATATTTTGACGCTCGACAAGTAACATTTTCTTCAGCCAGGTGTCAAACAAGTCTACCAATTAAAACCACTTGTCAGTGATTTGTACTACTGAGGCCACTGTTCATTTACAGTACATTCTGGGCACTCAAGCTGAGGCTCTTCAACAGTCTGGGAAATACACTTGTTCACTCTTGGCCAAAGTTGCTTGACCCGACTCACGTCTGTGATGTCATGTCATGAAGCTGCAGCTAGCAGTGAGCTTAGTGAAGCACTAAGAGTGGCTCCAAGTACATATTTAGCGTGCAGACGTGAGTGGTATCGATCTTTCCGAGAAAGCGAATAAACACATTTCCTAAAACGTGTGACATAAGCAAGCAGATTCAGGGGTTCAGCATTTCACCTCAAGGACACTTTGACAGGACTGCCCATCGACACATACTGGTGGTTGCGAGGATCAAACCTGAGATCTTGACAAGGCTGCCGTTCAGTTTTCCTTGCCACTCTTTAAGTCGTACAGGCAGATTCTTCAACGTCAATCCTACGGTCGCCAATATGGTTTAAAAATCACTCCTACGAGGGGTCTCCACTCAGTCACACTGTAACTGTGGGCAGAGCTCAAGCAAGTTGGTTCAGTTCCTACTTGTCATGTCATCGTTTTGATGTTGAGATTGAAACTTAGCACAGTATAAAGATTTATAATAGCACATCTAAAATATGACAAATGCTCGACACAAAAGACACAATGCCTCAGCATATTTGTCAAGGCAACTTTGTCCTCACTGCCTCCACCTTACTCAGTGTGCAGACCGTGGCAGCAATATGAATATTGAGAAATACTCCAGAAACCTAACAGAAGAGATTTCTACTGAGCCTATAAGCAGAAGACAGTGCTGCAAACAACTGGATTTACATTGCAGAATGTGCAGTTAGTCTTTTTTTTTTTAAATATCACGTGATCTCTGCGATATTACACTTAACTCTGCAGAGTTCTGTGTAACCAGTCCAGCAATGTGTTGAGATCTGTGCCACAGTTTGTTGGCTTCAGCTGAGTTGAAGCTGATACTAATTGAACTTCCACAGTAAAACCCCCTCATGAGCAGACCCATGTTCAATGGAAGCGTGACAAAAAGCCAGCGTCCGTCCTCTGACTGCGCACTGAGAGTGTGGCCTCCGCAGGGGTCGTCCAACGTCTCATCATCACCACCATCTTCATCACACTTTACTCCTTTTGGAGTGGCTCTCCGCCGGAGGAGCGGCCCGCTTGTTGCGATGGTGGGGGAAGGTCGGCATCAGCTCTGGTTCACAGGCTGTACAGACAAGCAGAGAGACCGTTTGGTGACTTACAGTGCATCAGAGGGCAGGGATTTTAGCTGATACAGATCCAAAATTTGTACACTCACGTAGAGGTTTCTCTTTGAAGTAGGAACTCTCCAAACAGTCTTTGGCAGTGGCTCTGGATCAGGAAAACACACAATAATCAGTCATAATTCTTAAGAATTTAACCTATCTGGTGAATTGTTTCTGCCCTGTAGGCCCACAGTTGTGAAAAATAAGAGCAACATTGTATTTTACTCAGCCTTGTGTTATGAATTCCTGATAAATAGAACCCTACTTTTAAAGCCTACAGGTCTGGAACCCAGAGAAGTAATGCACCGCCCCTTAACAGTACAGTAAACAAGTCATAGGTTTCAAGTCGACATGATATCTGACAAGTCAAGTCTGATGTGCTGGTGCGAGAAGTCTTCCTCCAGTGTGCGTTCTGTTAAATCGAAGCCACTGACTTAGTGACTTTAGAAACCCACTTGGTTCTTCAGAGGAGCGCGTCAACGTCACTGAAAGGATGACTCCCCAGCTTGTCAACATACATAAGAGACAACGTGTGTGTATGAGGTGAGATTGAACCTCAGAAATAGAACTGATATCTGTCAAACTAAGTAATGTTTATAATATAAAAATGATAATATATTACATAATTAAAACAAAGTCAGTGTACGTATATGTGTGTCTGTGTGAATCTATGTGTAGATTTATCAGAGTAATCATCGTGATTACACCCACAAACAAAGGACACATCGTCTAATCATGTCAACCTGACAACACGGTTGGTTGGTTTACTTGGTGTATTATCAGTCACAGGGATGAGGCCGACACAATGTTAATAACAACCTTGCCGTAACCATGGCAACACCACTGGACAAGGCTACTAGAGAAAAGGTACTTTATACTTTTTGGAAATAGCTGGATGATTTCATAGTAACAAGGTGTGTGTGTGTGTGTGTGTGTGTGTGTGTGTGTGTGTGTGTGTGTGTGTGTGTACCTGCGCTGTGGGTTGTACATGAAGAGCAGGTTGAGCAGTCTGTGTCCAGCCTCAGACAGCCAGGTGAATTTATTCTTCAGGTTGTTGTACGGCTGCTTCCTCAGACTGTACTGACCGATGAGGGGCAGCTGAGAGAAACCCTGGGACACACACACACACACACACACACACACACACAAAGTCAGTTTGGCTTCAGCATCTTCAGACATCACAGACATGGAGTTTAATTCATGCTGAGGACATATTAGGAGCTGAAGTGTCACCGGCCAGATGTTTTCATTGGGTGTTCCCAGCAGCTGAACTATCAGGTCGACCTGCTGGATTTCGGAGGTTCCAGGCAGCAGAGGTTTGTGAGCCAGCAGCTCGGCCAGGATACAGCCTACTGCCCTGCACAGGACACATCATGGTTCAGTGTTAGCAACAATTAACGCATTAATTTCCCATTGGCTTCTTATGTGGTGTGAGAGAAAGTCTGCAAAATCCCTGACTGTGATAAGGAATAAGAAACGTTGTGGAGTAAGAGTGTGTAAAAGTGGAGTCCTTTCATGTTCTAAGATGTGACACATGCATGAGGTGGAACATATGTGGATAGCGGTGGATTTTCTCATAGAGCCTCACCACATGTCCAGAGCTGTGGTCTGGGTCTTGGTCCCTAGGAGGAGCTCTGGAGCTCTGTACCTGCAGACAGAGGAAGGAGACCATAAAATGACAGAGACCTGGCCGTCCCGATGCAATGGAGCTAAGGATTACTGAGAGAGATTAGAGGGAAGAGTTTCCACTGAGGCCGCACAAGCACAACGTAAGCAGCACAAGGGTTATCTGCAGTGTACAACAACACACACACACACACACCCCGAATATATATATTTAAATACACCTAACGACATTCAAACTCAATTTTTCATGTTAACATACATTTCTTGTGTTAAGTAAATAGGGTATCTACTTTATTTCTTACTCTTTATTTCTATATTTTATATTTGTCTCCAAGTCCTTCACCATCTCCTTTGTTTTTGTCTTGGGGTTCAGTTGAACCTTTCGGGCCAAAGTGCGTTCAGCCCTAGGGGATAGTGTCTGTCTTGTTCCAAGATTTTTATACCAGCTACAATGTTTTGCACAGACGCTCATGGGACATTCAGTCACTTGGAAATTGCTCCTAAGGGGGAACCCGACTTTGTGGAGGGCCACAAGGCTGTTTCTGAGGTCTTGGCTAAGTTGCTTGGATTTCCCCATGGTATCAAGTGCAAAACAGCACTGACTCTAAGAGTAGGCCTTTAATATATACAAGTGCCCTCCCCATTAAAACACAGGTGCATTCCCAACCAGCTTCTAATTATGACAATTGGCCAATCAGAAGCTTCCAAACACTTCCATACAGTTTAAAGAGACAGTCACCTTGAAACCTTTGGCCCACTGAAATCTGTTCTAGTAAATGTCTTTCCTGGGTATTGTTTTAAAATAATCTTGCACAGAAATAAAGTACATACCCTGGACAATAAATATATGGTTAAATTAAATACATGTTTTTAAATATATGGCCTTAACTGTACATCAACATAATTAGGCTAAAGGGTCATTTACAGTAAACATGACTGAGACCCAGTACACACTCACCACAGTGTGACCACTCTAGGCGTCATGGGCTGCTGGGGGACGCCGTACATCCTGGCCAACCCAAAATCAGCTGTATGCAGCAGAAACAAAAACCAGGTCCATAAAAATACTAGCGCCACTAATAATCCATGTATATATACAGCTAACAATTATTTTCATCATCAAGTAACCTGCTTTTTTCAATTAATCATAGTCGACAAAATCCCAGTGATATTAAAATTGCTTGTGTTGACTCAAACTGAAAGATATTCCATTTATAATGATATAGTGAAAGACATTCTCACATTTGAGAAGCTGGAACCACAGAATTTGGCATTTTGCTATATAAATGACAATCAATCAATTCTGGAAAATGTGTTGTCAGTTTTACTGACACTCCACTAATCGATCCATCAACAAATCGAGTGGGAGCGATCATTCTTGACCTTGTAAACAGTAGTTTGACAAAATAATCTTAAACCCAGGTCCACTTACTAGCTTTTTCTAAAGCTTTCAACCTCATCTCATAGTCTTCAGCAGCATATGGATTTGCTCAATTTACTGAGTTTGCTCAGTTGATAAAGTCAGTGAGGTGTGGTCAGAAGCTGTTAAGTAGACCTTGATTTTTTTTTCTGCCATACTACGTACAGTTGAGGTTCAACTGAGCAAATTCAATCTGCTGATGAAGACCGTGAGATGTGGTTGAAAGCTTCAGAAAAAGCTAGTAAGTGGACTTGAGTTAGGTTTTCTGTCACCTGACAAATTCTAAAATACAAACTGATAATGACACATGGAATATAAGAAACTAGAAGGTATTACAAAATATACAGAAATACATTTGAAGGGCTGATTTTAAATAAGATGCTGGTTTGCCAGCTTAAGGATCAGGTATGGTGTATCTCAGTCTAAAACACTTCAGGTTTAAGAGGAGCTGCAGGAACAGCAGAGAGGATATACATGTCATTTATAATAAAATATATAATAGATCTTATTATAATCTTATTTCTCCGTGCCATCGAGCTCCATTGTGTTCCAAAAACAAATCACTGAGCCACACTGTACTGGGTGACTGTAGTTTATTTTGAATCTCACATAGACTGCCCTGCTGCTGTAAATACTAAAGCACCAAATTCACAGCTGAAAACAATGCCTGACAAATGCACTGTTTACTCCTGTTTGAGTCTTACTGGCTAAAAACTATATAATCAACTGTTTTAGAAAATTGCTGCCATGAAACTATATTTAGGAGCTGTTTTTTTTAAGATTTCCATCTTCAGTTAGAACTACTGGGGTTGGGCTGACTGTCCAGACAGGACAGGGAAGTCAGAAAGTATTGTTGGTTTTGGCCTCTTCATCTCGTTTTATTCTTGATAAAATGCTTTTTTCTTTGAGTCTAAGAATAGAGGTTGATTATAATTAGGGTGTGAATTTGCATAAAATAAACCTATTTTACCTATAGGGAAAAGCAGATAGAAGTAAACAGTCAGTGATCCATATCTGAGGGCAGTCATTGTCAGAGAAACAGATGTCAAAGGTCCGTGCTGGCAGAGTCTGGGGTGTCTGTCCGTACAGGTACAGTGTGATTAGAATGAGAGCTGCAGAGGTAGTTATGGTAACAAGTGATGACTCACCAATCTTAACGCAGCCTTTGTCTGTCATCAGCAGATTAGACACCTTCAGGTCCCTGATAACAAGATTGAAGAGGATAATGAAAATGCCTTCAACGCCCTCCACTTGTCATGCATTTGTACAGCTGAATTCACATCAGCTTTTCAGTTACTGCTTTAACTCTCTCTGAACACATCTGCATCAGCACAGCTTGCGTTTTGCCAGAGTTGTTCCAGCTCCCCACAGCGTCTGGCTGCGGTAAAAGATGGCTGTAGTTTCTGTGGAACTCTCCTACTTTAGGTCTTTTCATCTCAGCAGTGGAAAATTGTGACAGAGTGGAATTTCTTGCCTTAAATAACACAAACAGACAAAAGCTCTCGAGTTCATTCCTTTGTTTTTTTACTCTATTTACTTTCTTTCCTAATTGCCAATATTCTACACTTCAGGGATATCTTGGTTTGCAATCTCAAGTATATTGTTTCCTGTTATCAAATTGAATAGAGATCACGTTTCCTTACCTAAATATATAGATTCCTGCATCATTAACTGTAATCTGCTGTTAGATTTCCATTAGACTTTTTCCAACTGAGTAAGAACGACCTACATCTCTTTCTGAACTGTAAAATAATTTCCTTAGCTCCATCAATTACCTTTGAATCTCAGTATTAAATGCGACAGTAGCTTTGAAAACCAGATCAGTCCACTTAGTTAATCCAACGGCTGGCTTAATGACGCAGGACAGGACGAAGAAGAAGAACAAAAGAGTACTCAAGAGCTGCATGCACTGGAAACACGAACAAGATATACAATGCTAGATAAACTGCTACGTTCAATGAAAAAAAAAGTGAGAACGTGTTGTGGCTGCACTGCACTCATGCTGTATCTCTGCCAGTTTTATAACTGGATTTCCCCCTCTAGGACTACTGGGCGTCAGTGAAAATGCCAGTTCTGGAAAAAGGCCCCTGCTCTTTGATTATGAGGGACTGATATCTACACCTGACATGTACCATCAATACTTTATATAGCTGGATAAATAAACTGTTTGTTTGTTGATACAATGAAAATATACTAATAATACATGTCCAGTAGTTTATGACTGTCCAGTAATCCAGAGGAATAAGAAAAACACATCAGCAAAACAGAAAGTGGACCCGGACATAAGTTGAGGTATATTCTTGAGAGTAGATTTTCATATATTTTTAACAATTTTAGGATGGAATCTTATTTAAAGGAAATTTAGGGATTTTAGACACCATCTTTTCTATATTTTTCTATACTGTTTATAAATGTCCGGTACAGACCTGTGTATAATGAAGTTGTGGTGGAGATACTCCAAGCCTCTGAGCAACTGAAGGACAATGCACTTTACCTGAAAAAGGATAGGAGATATAAATATATATATATATATATATTACAATGCATACAACACAAACTGACACAGTAATTAAGGAGTCATGCAGAGCAAATGAGTGATGTCTGAGGAGGATGCATAGTTGCAACCGAGGGTCCTGGAGGGGATTTCATGGGGCCCTAATAAAAAAACGATTTATCTAGTTTAACTATGTCCACTGACAACTGTAATCATACAGCAGCTGTCACACTCAATGCAGTTATCACCACACCAACAGTGTACACAGTTAATGCAATACTGAACGATGTGCCCCCTAGGTCATGGCCTCAGTGTGGACACTAAAATGTGAGTGGTTAACCAACAAGTTTGTTTTCCTTCTCGGATTGATTCAATTAACAACAGTAAACATGTAAAATGTGCAGTATTGCACGAGAAAAAATGCAAATTAGAAAAAAGGTCAAACAAAAATGTGTTGTTTTTTTTCCATTATTTAACCTTTACCAATGTTGTGACCACTCAGATTTATCATGGGACTGCTTGAGGGTGGTCCCAAACCCAAGGTTGGAAACCACATAGGCATGAGCAAGCCAACATTTTCAAAAAAGTCTTTTTACTGCCCCACCCTGCAAACTGATCTGCAACTGGTCCACAATTAAGTCTGTTGTACATAGTTATGGGGAACTTATGATAAATGTTATTAGATAGAAGTGTGGGGAGCCTCAAAAAGACAATGCAAAAAAAAAAAAAAAAAACACAACTACAAATCAATAAACGCTGGGTTCATGAGTTGAACGTTAGGAACTTGGCTCTGTCCTACCTGAGCCTCAGAGAACGGTGTCTGCATGTTTTCCAGCAGACTGGCCAAGTCCTGTTCACAGTAACTCATCACCAGAAACAGACTGAACAGGAAACACACAGAATTTCAGAACAACAGATGATCCAGTATTAGGTTAACAGAGAAGAGCAAAACAGCTTGTGGTGACTAACGTTACAAACACAAAACAAAGGTCATATTTGATGGAACTTAACTGTTGCTGTAGTAAATTCTCTTTTATTGCTTTTGAACCCACTGATGTATATCTACCCTAACACCAATATGGTGGTGTGTGTGTGTGCGCATGTGTGTGTGCACTACCTCTCCAGCTGGCTCCCAACAACCACTTCTTTCAGCTCCACTATGTTGGGATGTCTCAGCCTCAGCAGCAGGGTGATCTCTCTGAGGCTACTGATGGGGATCCCTGAGAGAGCAAGGCATTGACAGGTTCAACAACTCTTACAGGTCAGTTTAACAACCAAACTACAGAAACAATAAGAAAACCAGGAATGGGCATTTTGGGCACCATGGGACAATTCCTGTAAATAAACTTTGGATTCAATTTATTAATTCATTGCCAATATTTTTGAAATGCTAAATGTGGGACAGAAGGATGACAGGATGATATGTTAGCTGGTAAGACATTACATTTGTTTAGCTGACGCTTTTAACCAAGGCAACTTAAAGTTTTTCCAAATATATAAGATATCAAAGTCTAAATTGGTAATTTTATGCAACACACACAAAGACACACACACACACACACACACACCGAGCACACACACACATCTCTTACCATCTTTCTCTTTGTCCATCCGGACCTTCTTCAGTGCTACAATCTCATCTGACTTGGTGTCCCGGGCTCGGTCTACATTAAGAACAGGAAACAGTTTATCTACTGAGCAGATCAAATTATCTGCTATTTTGATTCCCACAGTCTGCAACATCAGTGACTTACACACAATGCCGTAAGTTCCTTCTCCTATGCGGTTGAATTTCTCAAACTCCCTGACGCTTCTGCAGCTCCCAAACTGAAACAGAATGGAAAGATGAAGCGATGGCACAGAGGTTCTCTTCACATCAGTGAACTCCAAGCGTCGTGCTCGTCTCCAGCGGTAGTTCAGAAGACTTTACATAGTCAGTGCATAAATGCCGTTAATGGATGGACACTGGGAAGTTGCACTATTTCTCTGGACAGCTCCATGTGATAACTGAACATTTAGTGAAGGTGAAATGCAATAAGGAACATCAAGAAATCAATAAAGGGATCTGATGTTGATTATCAAACAGTCGCTTTGAGGCTCTAAGAAGAACTGGCACTGAGGGGAACTTGCCATTGCATAAATGGAAAAGAGCTGGTGCCAACACACATTAGACAACCAATCTGGGATGGCCAGTGTCCCAGCCCCGTTTACTAAATCCTACATAAAGGTATCCTGAAGTTAAGGAGGACACAGTGAGGCCTCACTGAGCACCCAAGCATCCATGTGACTATATGACGAGGATAGTTGGGTGCTTGTGCAGGCTTATGTCTTACAAGAAGCCAGTAATGAGTTTGGCTGCTGATGGAGAACTATGGCTGAAACAGTGAAGAGTACAGACCGTAACTTCACCCTGAAAGTTAAGTCACTCACTTGGCAAAGGCGCCTCGCTAAGTAATTACTTTTCTACAGTGTGAACTCATTCTTTAGTACAGGCTCAGGTAGATTACTTAAACCACAGACACACGCTCTTAGACAGAAACAGTGCCAAACTTAATTTAAAAATCATCCATTTTATAACTACCTTGCAGCCACTTTACCAAAAAAAGATAGTATCGATTACATTTTAACTTGTACAGTTGCTGGTTCAGTGATCTTGCTTGCAATTAGCATTATACGGTTTTGTATGAAGACTGTTATACTGAACGAAAGACAGCTACACAGTGACATTTTCCTATTATATTTAAAGTTACCTTTGTCAAATATACGCCGAATTTCTGACTAGGCCATCTAGATTTGTGATAAGTGTTAACTTGTGTTCTGAGTGATGTATCGTCGCTGATAAGCAGGATATCATTAAACCAGCAGAGCCCTGAACGGAGTTTGGCGTCAGGTTGTCCCCACACGCAGCTAATTCTCTTACCCTATCATTTTGAGGCACTGTGAAGGTTTTATTGCCCTTGATGGACTTGAGCTTTATAGGGTCCGGTTCGTCCTCTCCTGCGGCGTCCATGCTTTCATTACAGGTCGGTCTCGTCCTCAGATGACAACAGTTGTGGCTTCAGCTCGACGTGCAGCGGCTCTCTCCTGTGGGCGCCGCCATTGTGTTTGGTCTGGGCCCAGCGACAGGGACAACTAAGAGCTTTCCCGGAGTTTCAGCATGAGCGAGCCTCAGTGTGTGCGGGTCTGCAGCTGGCTGCTGTACGTGAAGTCCGTTTCCCTTCTGGAGAACTGTAACAACATAAATACATATTGATATATATTACTGACGTTTCTTTCATTTTCTTCCATTTCATGATAAGACGTTACACACAAGTCCCCACATAGAATAACATGGCATATATAGTATTGTAATTATTGTTGTGAGTGAGCATGGATGTAGTAGCAGTGGCAGTAGTTCTTCAGTAGTAGTACTTAAAGGCCTACTCCAGGAACTTAGTATTGCACTTCCAGAAAGTTAAGGGAATCAAAAGACAGATTTTTTTTACAAGAATGGTCAAACTTGAGGAAGCAGGGTACACCCGGGTTTGGTTTTAGTCCCTATAGTTAGGGTCAGGGTATGGGTCAAGATTATTCCTAATTCTTAAAGCAACCAATGATAACATCTTTTTTATTAGAAAATATGTCCCATAAGCCACATAATACATCATACAGCCGTGTAGTGTGTAAAATCAGCCAACTTTCCCTGTGAGGTGCATATAAAATATGATGCACTGTTATGGAATACACAGCAGTAGTAGGCCTCCATTCAGACCCTCAACAAGGTCCGCTGCCCACACGTCAATCAATCACTAAAACTAGTTCATTATGTGCATAACAATATGACACTCTAAAGAGGGATATTTTGCATAATTTGGGCTTTTACTTTTTATACTTGAGTGGCATTTGCTGCTGACTCTGCTGTACTTTTAATTATGTCAGTTAAAAGTATTGCTACTGCACAAGGATTGGTCTGTTTCCTCCACCACTGTTTATCTGATCTTACCAAAGTGGGAGTCCCAGTTTTCCTCCTGTGGCAGGACATGGTGACTTATTGTCTGCGCACGAGCTTCCTCCCCACTACAAAGGGCGTGGAAGAAGGCCTTCGCTCTTTGATGGCATCGGCTATAGTCATGGTAGATGGCGAGGCGTAGATGTCGTCCCGCGACGGAGCCGTGACGAGGATGACAGGTGGATTCGAAGAGGAGTCAGCTGGATCTGACTCGGTGTTGGGCTGTGATGAGGGAAGGCTCTCTGAAACTGAGAGAGAGAAACTGATAGACATATCAGCACACACGTATCCTTAGTCCACATACTGTAGTTCTGTATAGCCAATAACTCACTGAAACAGCTCCTTTTTCTTTGTTTTAGGGAAGGTTTAAAAAGGTACCCCAGTCTATATTTGAATTCCTGTCTAATAAACTTGTAAGAGATGTAAGAGTAAACACTGGACTGTCTTTGGCTTGGGACTGACCTGTGGGTCAGGTGAGGTAAACTTGCTGACAAGAGGATTTCCAGCAGTGTGTGTGGTCAGTGTTTCAGTTTGGTATGAAGAGCAACAGCACCTTTTAAATTGGATTGTGCTAATTTCTTAAGAGTGTTAGGACTGTCTACACCATGTTAGTCCTGCATGGAGGAACACAGATTATCATCAACGATAATCAACAAAATGGTATCTAAATATATTCCACTGGTTGATAAAAAAGCATTTACACTGCTGAACTTAATTGTGTCTTGGAAGATGAGGGAGCTGAGGCGTAATACAAACTGTACAAACTAACATGGGCTTACATAATTGTGCAGCTGCTTTGTTGGCATGGTTTTTATTGATGCTGGTCAGCACTGACTCTAGAATAATAAGGACAAGTGGCCACCTGCACCTTACAATAGAGGACACATCATATCTAACATCTGTGCTGATTGCAGATATTAAATGTCTAATGGATTGTGTAGCTATATTCAAATTGTTCTAATGTCCATATACCTGGGCTGGTATATTTACCCAGTGGCTCATGGCAAAAACAAATACAAGCTTCAGAAGTTATCAGGGTGTATGTAGGTCAATATACACAAAAATGTTCCCATCAATAGGACATGTACAGATAGACCTCCCCTGCTCTTTAGGACAGAATATTATGAAGGGTCTGAGTCAAATTCTATTTATCCTTAAATTAGCCATCCTCAAATCCAATCCGTAGAAATCACAAGTATACCGATTAGTTGATAATATCATGTGTATGTTTAATTTTTTTGTCCGTTCCCAGAGACCATTGCAGGTCTCGTGTATTTCATCCGTACCTGAATCTTCCTTCTGGCTTGCTCCAGACCCCATTAGGCTTCAGTGAGCTGTTGTACAGTCCTTACATGTCCACATACACGGCACACATTTTTGGTCAGTCTACACTACACAACATTTAGAGTCAGCATCTATGTTGTGTCTGAGGCTACTGCTGCTAATCTTCCTCTGCTAGTCTCTGCCACTCCCCCTCTGTCTCCGTCACTCGCCCTGTCTGACAGACACTAATCCTGTGCAGTTGCTCACAGCAGTGGTATGAGATGCTGGATTTAACAGGCAAATAGGGACAACTAGTAGAAACTCGTTCACCCCAGATGGCCAATCAGGGGTAGCATGATTACCTCTGAACTAAAATACAAAAATGTACAATGTGCCAGGTTTACAGTTACAGATTGCAAAAATATAAAATGTATCACTATCCTTGTTAAAATAATTTTACTCATTTTAGTGTTTGTGGATTTAATCTATGCTGATGATCATCACTTCATTGTTGGCAAACCTCCACAATATCAGCTGCAATTGGTTATGAACTGTATCCAAGTAGAGATCTGCACAAGTTACAGGATTTTAACCTTGGTGATTGCTCTCCTGTGGTCATTCGATGAAGTTTCATGATTGTATACATAATCTGGATGAATAAAATGTAGGAATGCAAACATACACCTTTGTTACATACTGGTATTTTCTACATCATTTGCAACTAAAAGAAATACAATTATATAGGCCTGGCCAACTATAGCTTCATGAGTATTTGTTATTATTATAGTTTCAGCCATGTGTGTAATTTCCCTAAATATATGATATGTGATATAATCACCAACTGTGCAGTCTAGGAGGAGTTAGCAAAAGTACATTTTCCCAAAGAGGGGACAGGAAAATTTAATTTCAGGAGGACACAGGAGCTAAAAATAAGCTACAATATAGCGTCTTTGTTTTCTCTTCTCAGTGACCTTATAGAAGAAACAGCATGCCAAATCTGAATATGAGCAATCAAACCAGGATCACAATTTCAAATTGTAAGAATGAAGTTTCAAAATCATCACTTTGTTTATGTATAAAGGCTAATTTTGATAAATATATGTCATGCCCACATATATATTTCATACTATTAAATAAAACAACTACTACTGTAAATGAGAGGCCATAGTGGTCAAATGCTATTGAGTACTACCACTTTCTGCTTGGAGCCCTAACTTAAAATACTACAATGATGTTGTAGATTGACTATTTAAATCGTATCTTTACAAATCACTGTTTCCTGCAGGATGCTATTATTAAGGTGTTATATAAATGTTTATTTTTGTAACATTCAGCAATCTGAAACAAAAACTCTCATAAGAAGGACTTTGACAACTAAGTGGATGAAGACCAAAACAGAGAACCTCTCAACTCCAGCAAAGACCACATATATATATATAAAAGACCAATTTGTAGAAATACACTGAATAATAAGAGCCACTGGTGAGAAGGCTTTTGAAGTAAGCACAAGTAGCTGAACGGGGACAGGGGACAATGCAAGTTCACACAACGTCAGATAACATCAAGTAATTTAGTTAACCTAAACAATGCCCAAATTAAAATGTTATAATAGTACTGTATTACAGAGTTCACGATACTTGACTGCAATATAATTCTGTGCTTTCTCTAATACCCTGTGCATTACACAGTGTGCAAGTGCTTTCACTGAAACTTTACTGTATAGGGAAGACACAAACACTCATGAACTCATTGAACAATAACGTATATTGTCTGCCTATTTATTCAATCCTGCACTTTCCTCTTTTCTTTTTAAGGCCAGTGTGTTGCGGCTGATGGTGTGTTTATGAGGATTCATTCGCCCAGCGCCGCAAAACCTCTAAAGCTTCCTCAACCTCGTCTTCCTCCATCTTGCCTTTGGGGGAGAAAAAACACAAAACTGTGAGCAATTTGCATGGATTGTCGATACAGTAACCAGCTATATGTTAGGTTGTGTCATAGTATTTTTCACCATTATCAGCAGCTTTGCATTTCCTTTTAAAGCCGCCCACTGCATCATTAGCACTACAAAACATGTATGTGTCATCAGCTACAACTGGTTTCATGTTATCTTGACCCAGGATCTACGGTGTCACAAGCTCTACCAACCTTCCCGAGCGACTACGTTTTCTGAACCAGTTCTTCAGTTCTTACCAGGCTCGGGAGGCGACGCAGTGGATGACACTACGGGACACAGGACTCCCTCCTCCACTCTGTCCTTCTCAAAGAGACTCTCATCCAGATTGTTGTCCAGCCTCTCCAGCTCTGCCAGCAGCTCATCCTGGGGCGAGCCACACACACACACATGCCAACTGGCTCATATCACCATATGTTTGACCTAGATCACCAAATACACTTCAAGCCTGTTTACTAGGAATTCTTGCAGTAATACTATATCCTCCTAAGCTGGCTTCGTGGCCCACACGAAATTACGAACAACTTTGTGATATCGACATACATCATGATGTATCAAATTATTATCGATCAGAATCACGCACAAATACAGAAAGACTATTCAGTGCAAATAAACAAAAGTGATACTAAAAAAAATCAAACAATGACAGAATTACTGTCATTGTACCTCATCAAACTCCACTCCAAAGCTAACAGATGTGTAGAGGGTGTCGGACATGTTTTGAGTCCCATCCTGCTCCTCTGTAATGTCCCTGATCAGATCATTCACCTTGTTGACAATATCTCTGAAACAGCCAGCAGAAAGTTCCTGTCTCAGTTCAAATCTTTTCTTTACTAAATATACAAAAACAGGATGTTAAAACATTTTCAGTGAGATGGATCCAAAGTTATCATATGCAAATACGTATCCAAATACACTATTATTTCCAAAAATTGCTGACATTTTGTGTGAGTTCCTGTTGTGATTCTGCTCCACATCATTCAGACATTGATACATGTCATTAATTCAAATGACCTCTTTCCCCTTACATGTGTTCATGAGCGGACTTCATGGCCTTGACAGCACAGTCAATGTACTTGAGATGTTTCTCGTACCACTTCTTTCTTCTCAATGCCTGCAGAGCCACTGGGAGGAGGGCACGGTGAGAAACAGTATATGAGTAAGCAGGTACTTAACAAAGTGAAAAGACAAACTGAATCATGGGGATTCTCAAACAAAACAGCCATCACAGTGATCACCCAGGTAAGTGTTGAGCAGAATACAGAATACAGAAGGCTTGCAGCTTTCTTGACAGATACCTGAGCACATGAGTACAGACACTGTAATACAGAGTTAAGACACAGTATTCCCCATTGCCAGGCTCTGGGACTGGAGCATGTGTATGGGATGCAGTTGCTATTAACCTTTAGTAAATCACTGATTAAAAACAACATAAAACTATACTCTTTAATAAAACTGTTTAGCACAAAAGCAGACATAAAGCAGAGTGAGATGAAAATAAAATCCTGTGGTCTTGACCTGCCACTATAATTTGTCAGCTATTTCATTTGCTGTATGCCACAAGCACACACTTCTGTCTACTTATTTTATCCATACAGTTTTCTCAACTGATTTTTCTTCAGAAAATGATTTATATGACTATATTTATTGATAATCGCGACATAGCATAGATAAATTCATCCATATTAACATTACCCACACCTGTGCTTTTCCTTTTTCCTCCAACAGCGTGTAATCCTTTCTGCAGGTGGAGAAAGTCTGATACACAGACGACACAATGTCACAGACTCACAGCTCCACGTTCATTAGCCTCATTAGCAGTTAGCTCGGCTAGCTTCCTAGCTGACGTTAGTTAGTTAGTTATTTAGTTAGATCAGTAACTTCTCTAAACCTGCATACTTTATGTTTTCATGTTCATTAAAGAACCATACAGGGCATACTCCATCCTCCCTTTAAAAGATCTCACCTCTTCTGTTTTTTCTGCTGTTTTTCTTGGCATACAGAAGTTCCTGGTCAATCTTTTTCTTCAGAAACTCTGTCTTCTTGATGAGCAGCTGCTCTCTCTCGGGAGCTCTGTCGGTGTCGTCCTGTTGGCCGGGCTCCTTCCTCACCTTCTCTCCGCCGCTGAACATCTTAAACACAGACATGTCTGGACGCTGGCTGAAATGCAAAATGGCACCGTAATTGAGCGGGTTCAGGTCCTGGTCTTGTCCTGGAGTAGTTCGTGGCTGTCCTTCACAGGTGGCCCGGGCTATGTCCTGGAGACCACTTTCAAAAGTAAATACAGTTCTGCTGGAGGACCATCATGTCCTGGATATTATTCTCTGCAATATCTACTGAAAATCAGTTTATTGTTTTTTTTCCCGCCTCTGTTTAAAGAAAGCTGCTGGTGGCAAGGTGTGTTTGTATTACTACAACAACATTGTTATTAATTATACTACGAGATAAAATGTATATAATATTATAAACATTCAAACTTCAAAACAATATACCTTTATAAATAAAAAATAAAAAAGGATAATGTTCACCCTTGTATGTTTGGAGGTAAAGGGATCCAATTTTCTTGGTTAAATTGTTTAACACCTCCACCTAATCCTGCATATTACAACCTTGCTGATAATTTAGGTTCTGAGAAAACATTCTGCTGCAGCCTACCACAGTACAATAGTACACTATATCTTCAAACCAGGTCAGATCGCTGTTATGAAAAAGGGGGAAGCTTAAATTACCATCACAACTGCACATTTGTCTTTTTGTCAATTTTATTTGTATAGTGCCAAATCATAACAAAAGTTATCTCAAGACACTTTTCACATAGAGTAGGTCTAGACCATACTCTTTAAAATATTATTTACAGAGACCCAACAGTTCCCACCATGAGCAGCACTTGGCGACAGTGGTGAGGAAAAACTCCCTTTTAACAGGTAGAAACCTCGAGCAGAACCAGGCTCTGGGTGGGCGGCCATCTGCATCGACCCAGTTGGGTTAAAGGGGAGGAGAGAGGGGGAGAGGGGAGACAGAACAGGAGGAGAGACAACAAATCAGACTAATAATAATAACAACTGCAGCAGTGAGTGTGGAGCAGGAACATTGGGTAATGTCCTGACCAAAGGTTACTCCTAGATTCCTTACAGTGGTGCTGGAGGCCAGGGCAATGCCATCTAGAGTAACTATATCTATGGATTATGTGTCTCACAGGTGTTTGGGGCTAATTACAATAACTTGCAGGTCATCCAGTTTTTTATGTCCTTAATACATCCCTGAAATTTGGCTAACTGACGGTTTCATCTGGCTTTATTGATAAATATCATTGGGTATCATCTGCATAGCAGTGAAAATGTATGGAGTGTTTCCTAATAATTTTGCCTAAAGGTAGCATATATAATAATATATACAATTGAATAAAATTGCACAGAATCATATGGAACTCCGTGACTAACTTCAGTGTGTACGGAGGATTCATCATTTACATGTACAAACTGAAATCTATCAGATAAATAGGACTTAAACAAGCTAAGTGCGGGTCCTTTAATGCCAATCAAATGCTCCAGTCCAGAGACTATTGGAAAAGTTGAGCAGTGGTCATTTAAGTGGGGTTTTAGATTTTCAGTGGACAAAACAAATACAATGTTCTTCACAAGAAATAACGTTAGGCCTTTAAAACTAAAATTGTATAAACAAGAATTTGAGAAAGAAAAAAATGTACATAATATGGGCTGTACACATCCAGAAAGTTACTGACAGATGTAAGAAAGTGTTCAACGTAATGAGATGTCTGGTTGGAAGTGAATGGGGCACATTTAGAATTGCAGGGATTACAAAAAACATTTATGTTGGATTAATTAGATCAGTATTAGATTATGGTATTAGATTATGGATTTGCAGCAAACATGTCTCTTAAAAAAAAGTATCGGGCTTTGAGATTATGTTCAGGTGCCTTTATATCAGCTCCAACATCAGTGTTACAAGTTGAAATGGGAAGAATGCCACTAAAATAAGAATGATACATCTTTCACTTAGTTTCTGGGTTAATTTGCAGGGTCATAGCCAAGATCATCCATCACAAGACACATTAAAGCCTTGCTGAGAAAACAAAAGGACAAAAAAAAAAAGCTTTAGATGGATAGCTACACAGAAAGCAACAGAATTTGAAATATCTCGAATAGATATTAGTTAAACTGTACTGTACCAGTAATACAGCTTTAATTCATTTTATATTAACTTTATTTTTAGTTTATTTTAAATTCACAAACAATAAAGACCTGTTTTCTCTAAAAAGTTACCACTATAGACCTAATTATCTTCAGATCTATACAGATGCTTCATGCTTCTGATCAGTTTTACGCCAGAAAAATGCACAATCTTGTTAGCATGGATTGAAGAGACAAGACCAATGAGAGCAGTCGTTTGTTCAGGCTCAAGTTCATCACTTGCCAGTTTGAGATTCAACAAGCAGACCAGATATTTTGATTGAATTACAATAGACATACAGAATTCAAATGATAGTACTGAGTGTGATATTTCTGTGGACACCACAGACAAATTAAAAAGCACATACATTTACAAAAGAAGATTAGATTATACTTTGATTTATGTTATATTTTTTAACATAAAAAAATTGACATAACATTATAATTTTTTTTTTATAATTTTATGTATTTTTTTTTTCATTATCTCAGGGGAACAAATCTGACTGAGATGATATGAAAGGTTTGTGTTCTTGTTTTTTTTTTATTATTATTATTTGTTTTAATCGCCAGTACACACTTCATACCAGCTGGTGGCAGTAATGCGCCATTTCGTTGTTCGCCAGCTGCAAAAAAAAAAAAAGAAAGAAAGAAAGAAGAAAACTCATGAAGAAGAAAAAGGAAAGGGGGGGGGGGGGAATGAGTGAAGAATTTGGATCACGTGACCTCTCTTGGACCAGGAAGTGCGGTGTCAGATACACGGTTGGATCAAAACAAATCAAGACTAGCCTGTTGGGAGCTGACAATTAGTTTTTGCTGTGATCATCTGGAGTCATACTGTGGACATGGACGGTACGTCGCGTTTTGCCTGTGTTTTGACAGACGTTGCCTCTGTCTTTGGCTGTAGCACCGATCTCATGTCAGGTGGCTAACATTAGCTCGTTAGCCTGGGTGTGTGGTTCGCGAGGTTTGCTGCCAGACCTGTTCGGACCTCCAGGTCAGTCCTGTATCATAATCTAACTGTAGTAGTCAGACGGAGATTTATTTGGCTTTTGGTTTGATCCGCCATCTCGTCCTAACGCTGCCTGACGCTGGAGCTTTTCTTGGCAGGTGACTGTTGTATCAGGAATGTCACACTCCATTCAAAACGTGATTAGTGTGTCTTCGACAAATGTAGACACATTCAGACACTTCCTTAGCTACTTGTACACAAACATGAAGGCTTATAACTGGAAGATACAGTAGCTTATCACCTTCCAGTGAGGACGTTTTAGAGACATTTTAATTGAGCTATATACAACATAGTGAAGTGTGTTAAAGTGATCTGTATAACAGCCCCTCCAGAAACAAAATTGTTGTTGACCTTTTTACTGCATTGGTTGTTCTGTATTTTGTGGATATATGGATTTTCCCCCTTCATGGTTGTATGATACAATAGGTTGTCCTGATTCTGGCTGTATGTTTGTTACAATTTTTGTTATAACAATTTTTTTTTTTTTCACCAGATCATAAGTGGCTCCTAGGGACAGTAGTCCCATTCTTACATATAGTATCGCTAAGGCCTAAGTTATACAAAAGCCAAGAAAAGACAGACCAGAAAACTGCTTATCAGATTACCAGCCATCTGAACGAATGAAAAGCCAGTGTTTTTACTACGTAATATCACCAGGCACTGTGTTTCGAAAGTAGAGTTAGTGTATTTCGAAGTAAAAGACAATCAGCTGTGACAGTTTGCCTACTCCTAACTCTCTCTCTCACTGTCTCTCCACAGAAACACTTTTCCAGCTAAAGGTATGCATCTTTGAAAAGGTTTCATCTGTATCAGCGTGATATAACTTGTATAAGCGGATTGTTTGACCATCTTTCTCTTTGGTTCACAGTTCACTTCCAAGCAGCTTGAGAGACTGGCCAAGAAGGCTGAGAAGGAGTCTGAAAAGGAGCAGGCCAAGGTCAAGAAGGTGAGCAAGCTGGCCCGGGCTTAAGGCCAAGCCACTGGGGCATTGTGGCATCTGAATGGTTAAGATGCACACCATAATACTTTCCCACAATGTTCTATTTCGTCTCATCGGACCTTTGTTGCACATCATCTCTACTGCGATTTTTCAAAATAACAAAAGGCCAAGTTTCATATGGTCCAAGTATATACATGAGGGGAAATATAGATAAAAGGGTGAATTGTTAGCAGCAGGGATTGGTTTTTAAGGTAGTATGTAAAGTAGTCTAACCAGAAACTGCTCTATGTTCAGCACAAGGGAACAATGTAAAGCATCCCGATTGTTATCATCTGCATACAGAACATTTACATGCCATCTTTTTTCTATGTTGTGTTTTTTGATCGGTTGTACAATGTGCCGTGTGATCTTTGCAGTAGAAGGTGGTGATAATGTTTGGGTGTGGCCGTCTGGGATTGTGCCGGTAACTCTATTTTTCTAGACATATTAAGTGACTGTATATGCAGCCCCAAAACTCCCACATTGCAGTAAAGAGCTATCAGATGATAACATTTTGCTGCCCTTTGTCAGTTTTAGGGCTCCATGATTGGAACATTTTGTTTTCGAATCAGTAGATTATTTATGCACATTCTGCTTGTCAAAGAGGGGAGTGGCACACATCAGTCAGCAGGGGGCAGTACAACTTTAGCATTGAACAAGGAGTGCCATGGTTGTTTTGTGAAATGGATGTTGTTTATAGAGGAAAATATTTCTGTTATAAGGTGTTAAATGATTTGGTTTGGAAATTACAGAAGAGGTATCCAGATTATTTCTTTCGTGGAATAATTGGGTTACAACGATCCCTTATTACCACACTGGCCAGAGATATATTTCCCTGTTTAATCACGATAGTCTTCGCTTTTCATATCCTGTCTAACAGCTCACATGCATTTGAAATAAGGAAGGAGCTGTTACTGCTGCTGCAGTTTGTTTTTACTACTGTTGAAAGGATTATTATTATTATTATTATTATAACTAACTTTATATGAGCTCCACTTTTCAAGATTCTATCCACATAATGAAACTAATGGAAAAGAAAGTCAGAGAAATAAACAATAAGAATATTAGACATTCATTAAAACAAAAAAGAAATTTAATAATATTTCAAAGGTGATTTAAAAGATTACTGTCCCGATGTAATCAGACAGTACAATCTACAACATTGACAGCTAAAACTGAATCCTTGAGGTATTTAAATCATTGTTTTTGGTTAGTTTTAAATCAATGCCTGCAGAGACATGGCATACTGTACATTCAGTTAACGCCAACTGCAAGTGAACAAAATACAAATAAATAGAAAACATAAAAATAGGTTCCAAAGCAAATGTGTGCTAGAAAACAATTATTAAAGACAAACAAATACTTGTAGTTGACCCTGTCTCACTAACCATAAGTTAGGGCTGAGCGACACCCTCATAAGCACCCATAAGCATGTATGCAGTGTGAGGAGGAAAAAAGGCCTAGTTCATATCTTTATAAGTACTTTGGATTTGATCAGTCTCAGTAAATCATTTGAAGACATCACTCTGGGATCTGGTAATATCTAATGGACGTCTCATTATCTTTGACATATTAGGGATAAGCAAAATTAATCCTTACATACCTCCATAATGAAATGTATCATTAGTTGCAGTGTTTGTTGACTTTATTCATAAAAAGATCTCTAAGCTTATGTACAATGTTGACTCTAAAGATTACACAATGGTGTTTCTTGTGTGTCTCCATCTTAACTCGTTTACATCTGAGTACATTCACCTGGAAGATTATACTACATGAGGTATACTAAGTTAGTAAGTGAATTGCAGACACAGTTTTTGAATGTTAACAGTGTCTTTGTCTCATCACCAGGCTTTGCAACAGAAAAATGTGGATGTTGCCAGAGTTTACGCAGAGAACTCTATCCGGAAAAAAAATGAAGGTCTTAATTGGCTGCGCATGGCGTCTCGGGTAGACGCGGTGGCCTCTAAAGTCCAGACTGCTGTCACCATGAAGGCAGTAAGTTACTGTGTTCAGTAAAGCCTGATCTAATACATGCTGCCTGAGATTATGTACAGTTTTATTATACATTCAAAATGTAGGATTATAAGGCACCTATTACTACATCACATAATTTCTGCTTTTTCGAATAAGCTTAGAAGGGTAGAAAGATTTTTTAGTCTTTCCAGCATGAGACAAATACATTTTTTCCCATCAGGTGTCCAAAAACATGGGCCAGGTGACCAAGGCCCTGGACAAAGCTCTGAGCTCCATGGATCTCCAAAAGGTCTCTGCAGTCATGGATAAGTTTGAAACCCAAGTCCAGAACCTCGACGTCCACACCTCAGTGAGTGGCTGCGGACTATCTGCATTTGTTCTTTATATGTATAGTTTGCTTTTGAAAACTCTGCATGGCTGTAGTTGAATTGACGAGGACCAGACAAGTCATGTCTGAAGTTAGGTTGTAAAAAATGAAATCCAAGTCTGCACTCTCTGGCCTGAATTTACCTTTGTCCCATCCCCACGCGACCCATCCCTCCTTTTCCTACGCCAGGTGATGGAGGACTCCATGAGTTCGGCGATGACACTGACGACGCCTCAGGAGCAGGTGGATGACCTCATCCACCAAATAGCAGAGGAGAGTGGCCTGGAGGTGATGGACCAGCTCAACCAGCTGCCTGCAGGAGCTACTTCAGTGGGTGCAGAGAGCTCACGGAAACAGGAAAAGGAGGACCAGCTGTCTCGACGGTAAAGACCAGTTTCTGCACCTGGTACAAGATAATATGTGCCATCCTGTAACTAATGGGTTAGAGGTTAGAAGGGACATCTGTGTGTCAGGCTCGTGATTCCTTAAGCAGAATCTTCCCACTCTTCACCTGGTAAAACTCTTTTTCACTCTCTGGAACCAGGCTGACAAATAGCACATGAACAATTCTGCAGTTAGAATAGAGCATCGGATCAGGAAATTAGATTGCACCGCAAGCTGCTGCCCCCAAACACAGAAAACTTTGGTTGTAAAGTCATAAGTGAACAAAAAAGAAACATTACATCAATGGAGAAGCTCAAAGACAGAAGGGAGATATTTCTTTGTAATGTGATATGGGTTATCAGAATAGTCAAATTAACTGTGGTTTGGAATGTACATTCTTTAAATCATGATGTATACAGCAGTGTCTAAGGTTGCCTCCTGTTAGTTGGTAATAATTAAGGTTGTGGTAGACTAAGAATATCTGCAGATGGACAATAATACTGGAAAAAGACAGATTTTTAAGTTAAATTGTCAACAGAAAATTGGCAAAGAAATATTCAGCTCTATCTTTGACTCTATCTGCCAGCCCAAAATAATTGTAGTGATGTTGATTTCAGTGAGGCGCTCTGTTGTCTGCTGTGCTTTTGCGGTGGTCTTTCTATCGAATCACAAGTTCTTTCTAGAAAACGTAATTGGGACACAGCACAACTGTCAGTTGCTCATTAAGCAGGTGTTAAATTCTGTAGGTGTTGTTGTTCTCATTATCGACAGGCTTCTGGCAGGTAAACATGTTGCCGGGCTGAAAGGGTCTGTTCTGGCTTTGTGTTGAAGCTGGCTGACAGCTTAAAGCTTAAGGTTAATGCTTTGCTGTAGATTTATAATCATTTTTTTCTGAGCCCCAATGAGCATCTTTCACACTATTCTGTTTCGGTTGTAGTTTTATGAAAAATACCACAGGGTCAGGGTTGCAAAAGTCAACATTTTCAAATCTACACATACAACAGTTTGTGACCCTCTTCTTCTTTTGCTTACCAAGTTCCCAGTACAGCAGGCACGGCCCTGTCCACATACTACATCCAGGGTGTACTGCAAACCCTTTTTCCATAAGATTTCTCATTGCTCAAGTTCAAAATTATGTTTCTTGTAAATATGATAAATGAAATCTAAAATTGATATTTTTTTAAAACATCAATTTTTGGTTAATTTTAGGATAAAGATCCTTTTAATGTGTCAAATTGTGACCTAGATATGTACTGAGCGGGGCATTTTTAAAGTTGAAAAAAAAATCATGTCAGTGCTCTCTGGCAGACGAACTGTGATGGAGACACTGTTTTCTAAAATACCTCAATTATATCTTTGGTATTTCTGCACTGCAATTTCCTGTTTCTTATCGACCGCCGTTTACGGAGATGCCGATATATCAGTTATAAGCTAATATCAGCCGATATATTGACCCAGCAGATTTATCAGTCTAGCTCTATTGTAAATCCAACTGTGTTACAAAACCTATCACCCATACTTTGCCTCCATCATTAAATTATATTTTTACATTGAAGAAACAAGTAGCCCCTGTGCACCTGTTTACAATTCTTTATAGAGGCGTAGTGGTTATAGCAAGTTTACAAAGCAAGTTTAGAAACTCTTAGCATGCTGTTGTCTGAAAACTTACGAGATCGGAGTGGACAATATGGATGTCCTTTATCATATAATACGATATGTAATTACATATATAATATAATGTAGTTGTAAATAAGTTTACTGGATAATCATTTGAGGAATTTAGTGTTAGAATTCATTCTTAACCTTGGAAACGATAGTTTGACGAAACAATCTTAACTCAAATGTCCACTTACTAGCTTGTTATTACTTGATCAATGTTACAGACGTACTCCATATGTGGTTAAGATCTCAGGGAATAATGCTATTAAAGTATGAGTCTCAAGGGTCTGCGTATCGTTCTCTTTGGCGGCACCTATGGAGGAGCAGTGGTCGCAGGTGTGTTTTTGGACAGTGTCCTCCCTGATGGTCGCTTAGCTTTTTTAAAAGTTTGCCTTTGTTTCTTTGGATTTGAACTTGTTTTTGAAGGTTCATCGTTTGTAGTCAGGAACTTTTCTTTGTTTGTTGTTTGCTTCACACCTAAGTGAGTTGAAGAGCGAGCCTTCATTAGATTTTGATGATGACTACAGGGAGTATTTTTTCCCCTCCAAATGGTATCAGTTCATAAAACTGACAGTTGGGGAATGTAATTCAGTGTACTGTACCTTTTTAAGGCTTGTTGCTCATTTCACAAAAGCTCCAAACAATTAAACTCTTTCACGCTTTCTTTAAACTTTTTCCCATGTTCCAGGTTGGCTGCTCTGCGGAACTGAGGTCTCGCCGAGGAGAGGTGACGGGGCTCACAGCTGTGTGGAAGCAGACAAGCCTCATGACGGCGACAGGAGCTGTGTGTTTCTGTTCAACTGTTCCTACCAGGAGGACTTAATGAGCCTATTGATTACCATCCCCCACGTTCTATAAATACACACACACACACACACACACACACACACACACACACCACTAGAAATACCACCTGAGAAGGCTTGAATCTTTCTCTCTGGTTCACCTTCCATTTCGATCCATCTATTTCTGTTTCTGTCTCCCCCTCTAATTCCCCATTGGATCTAATTTTACCTCTCTCTCTTCCTTTTTTCCCTCCTTTTTTTATCCCTCTTTCTCCACCACCTCCTCCTCCTGTGGCTACACTCTCCAGTTCTCAGATCAAACACTTTTGGATGTATGCTTTGTACAAAAAAGAAAACCCATTTTACAAACTGTATAATGTACAATGCTGAAAATGAAAAGGTTTTAATAAGCAGTTACAGTGATTATAAGTGGGGGTTGGCCCGGCTCTCGTAAGGCAATGGGTGGGCTAAACATTTATTTACAATTGTTTTTAATTTTTTTGGGGCTCTGTCGGTCAGGAATGGTTTAAATGGAGGATTCTGTTAGGAGGAAGGAAACAGAAATATCAGGTTTTGCACTTTGGTGTTTGACAATTTTTACTTTTTTTAAGTTTAAAATAGACAATATGTTGGTAACACTAACAGACAGTCTCCTTCCCTCGTCAGATTCATCCAAGGAAACGCTCCATGACCTTGTTATAACACTGCATTCAAACAAAGGACAATCCTCAAACCTTTTGTTTCTCAGTGTCAAAATTAGTTATTTTTCTTTGTTGTGTTTTTTCTTGTGTTGATTATTTCTCATGCCTGTATTCAGATTTTTTTGTTGTTGTTGCTTCGAACGCCTTATTTGGGATGCAGGTGCTTGCATAGGTGCTTTCCCCCGCCAGTGCCTGAAGGACAGTAGTTTAGACAGTGGCAAACCGCAACTCCACAGACATCAGTCAGAGCAAGGGATTCTTCTTCTTCTTCTTTGCCAGACACGCCTGAGATGCTTTTGTCTCGGTCTTCAGCACTGACAGTGATGCGTGTGAGCTCCAGTTGCCATATCTATCGTAGGTGGACGTCCATTATCTCTCTAACTCTGTAGTGAGAAGTTGCCTGATCTCTCTCTCTCCCCCCCCCCCCCCCCCCCTTAGCAACACTGAAACCTGGCTCACATACTTTTGGAAGCTTCTCTGTCTCAAATTAAAGTAACCATCCCCACCTGTCTCAGTCCCATCCCAAACAGTTTCAGAAGAAGATCTCAACTAAAAGCAGGGATGTAAATGTTTCATCTTTTTTTCAATTTGACAAGAGTCAGTTGCTGTTCCTAATTTGCCTTGTCAGCCACCTATTTGCATGAACAGTTCATTTTTAATGTTTCAGGTAAATGCAGATGTGCTGAAGAGCAGGTGATGTTTGGTTTTGATGCTTCAGTGTTGATGGCAGTGAGAGGGCAGAAAAGCTGAAGCCACACCTCCATCTATGACAGGGCAGCTTCACCCTCTGTTTTCAGTTTTCTTTTGTCCACCGGAAGGGTTTATTTATACTCAAAGATCAGACTTTGCAGCACTTTTGTTTTGTATATTAATCTTGTGAAAATAAAAATTTGCCCTCCAAAGCAGTCTTTCCTTCTCCTTCTGCCTTCAGTGGTGTGTGTGTGTTGAGTGCAGACAGACGATGTTCACATTGATGTGTTTGTGCTGGTTGTGCATTAGTATGATGTGTCGGATCAAATTTCAAGCAACAGCAGATGGCACCAAAAGCATGAAGACAAGTAGTGAGAACACAAACATTAGTTAACTCAGAATCCTTGATGAAAGCTGCACAGTTGAAGAAAACTTCCTACTTCATGGACATTTTAAACACAGTTGAACTCAACATGCTTTAAACATTGAGTGAAGTTAGATTAACTATTGCTATCACAACAAAGGTTGTTGGAACGTTGCTTTGGTGAGCCAATAGTGCAAACAAGATAGACAACATTTAACACACCATATCAATAAACCATCATATAGATACAAAAATAATTGCACAGAAAACCAAAGGTTTGAATCAATATCAATTTAAAAAACAAAAAAGTACAAAATGGGTTACTATTCAACAGTAGAATGGCCTCAGGAATATATATACTTCTTTTGAACCATTAAGATCTCAAGAGTCCTTCCAGAAGAGCTTTTCTCAAAAAGGGGAGATGCTGGATGAAAACCATCTCCAACAGTTAAAAGCCTTTTTTAGAAAGCCCAATGTTATAAATCAAAGAAAGAGATGGGAGAGCGTGACCAATCGTTTTGGATGCAGTCTTAGCTGTTTTCTCCAATACATTCCTTTCAACAGAAGTCAGGCCACCAGACCAGACTGTAGAGCAGAGGGCTGAGCACACAAACAAATGGTATGCTAGAAAGCTAAGCTCATGTTGCACTTCACTGATGTCATCTTGGAGGATTTCAGAGTATTTCAGTTATTTTTAACAGTTACCTCTAACTGCCATTTGGGCCAAAGAATGATACTGTTGTTGAACATTTGACAACCTGAAGATGAGTTTACATACAAAACACACACTGGGTTTTGAAGGCTGATTAGATTGACTTTGTTTTAAGCTGAACTAATCAATATTTTTAGGGATGTCAATGTCTGTCTGACAGACAGTACTAGTCCACCGCTGTGGTCCAGGCTGAAACATCCTAACTACTAGGTGAATTGCCATGAAATTTTGAACAGACCTTCATGGTCCCCTGCGGATACATCCTGAAGACTTTGGTGATCCCCTGACTTTTCCTCTTGCGCCATCAGCAGGTCAAAGTTTTCACTTCTGTGAAATATCTAAACATTTTCCCCAGAGAATGAATCCTAATAACTTGGTGATCCACTGACTTCTCTTCTTGCATGCATCAACTGTTGGGTAGACTGCAATGACATTTGCGACATACATTCAATTATATCGGCTTAACATCAACACATTAGCATTGTCATTGTGAGCAATTTAGCGTGGACTAATGTTTGTGTCTAATGTGAAAGATGTCGATCATAAACGGTCACCAACTCTGTGCAGCACTGAATTTTTTAAAACATTTTCAAGGGACATTTTGCTCATTTTTTTGGTCTTCCACCTAGTAAACTCCACCCTCATCAGCCTTGTTTCCAGCAACAGCAGGTAGCTGTTTTCTGTTAAACCCACTGGTGGTGGAGCATTTAGCAGCTAAAGAGCCAGATATTTTTCTCAGGCGTTGATGAAGACCAATCAGAGCTAAAAGGAGAGTGAATATTGGACATTCATCCATCAGGTGGCCAGAAACAGGGCTCCAGTTGAATGAATGTCGCTCCACGTTGGCTGGATGTGTAAATGCCACAACCATTTTGTGAGGTGATAATATTTCAATGGTGTGTTGACAACAAAAATCCATTAATGCAGCTTTAATTCAATAATCCATAATGTGTGGAATGTGGAGAAGGATTTCCATGCACCAAAACCTACAGAAAGCATAATTTGTAATGTATGCGTGTAAATGCATAGTATGTATGAATGGGTTTCTTTTAAAAGCAATTCGAAAATATCTTTATCTTTTATCTTTTTCTAGGTGTGTTTAGACTGAATGTGAAGTAAACGTTCTCCCTTTTGTCATTCATCTGAATTTGCAGTGCTTGTTAATCCGGTCAAACCTGGCATTATACTGCCTCTACAGAGACTGTAGCTCGCTAGTAACGTTTACATCTGACTGATCTCAGAAGTCACCAGAAACCCCAGTTCTTCCTGTTATATTCCTCTAGTGTCACTCATTATTCCTCTTATCTCTTTATGTTTATGAGATGGATATGATAAGACTCTTTTTACTCAAGTTGAAACATTTTCATTTTGCTTTGCCTCAGTGTGTGTTACCAAAAGCAAATTCATGCATATTCATACCCACTCATCTCTTTGCATTGGTTTCTTGTGTACCAGCACCACCTCTAAAATTAGTTTTGTTCAGTCTGAATACACCTTTAGGCAGGTGGGGTTTCAATGGGAGACTTGCGACTGTTGTCCTTCTTGGCTACGGCCCTGTTTATGACATACTGTTGCCAGGTCATCTGGCAGAAGATAACCTTGTGTGGACCAATGCAAAACTGGCATTTCAGGACAATGCTTTTGGATTAGTCATCATGGCTGCTTATGATCTCATTTGCAACACAACACAAGGCAAATCATAACCGCTGCTCTCTGTTGGTTCATGAATATTCACACAGATGCAGTGTGTTCACACACACAAAGGCAAATACAGGCTGCTGTGTTCTCTGGGTAAACAGTTGAAAGTGGAGCACGAACAGCAAATATTCCTGTAATTTCTCTCTGAAGCCGTGACTGGGGAAAGAGTCACGATGGGTGGTGGAGTTTAACTGAGGGGCTTTTCTTGCATTCCTCTTCACTCTTTCTCCGTCTCTCTCTCCTGCTGTCTCTCTCCATCTCTGTTTGTGAAATAAGTCATGAGGTAAATTATCATACCATAAGTAAATAATTAGACAGCCTGGGGAGGGGAGCAGCGTAAATGCCAGGCAGGAAATGTGCGTGCCTGGCAGCCCCATAACAACTGGCTGTCGCTCCATGAAATGTCAAAGAGGCCTAAGCGATCACCCCAGCAGGTTGTCTTGGCGTGCACTGAGTGTTTCCACTGTGGACTCCCCCGCCTTTTTCTTTTTTTGGAAGCCTTGACTTAGCCATGGTGACAGAAAGAGGACGCACAACTCACGAAAACACAATGGATGATGAACAAGCTGTCTGAGGCCTAACTTTAACACAGTGAGTGGTGGCAGTTAATATCCAGGATAAGCCTGGGTGGCGTTTTCACTGGAAAAATACCGACCCAGTGACCTCGCTGAACCTCCTCCGGGGAAGAAAACTGCAGGTTATGAATTGAAAATGGCCTTTAAATATGTGAGTGACTCCAAGCAGGAGCCGGTTACTCTAAAAAGGGATGCTCACAGGGTTATACTGACAGAATGGAGTTCCCCTTTAATGCCACATTCCCGAGATGGGCGGCAGTGTCAGGTTTCCCCTATGGTGTCTGCTGTTTGTGTATGACAAATAAGCCATAGCCTACAATAGCCTACTTGGCAGTGGGTTTGTAACTGGAAACTGCTCAGTGAGTGTGACTGTGTTGATTTTTCATGAGCACAATGGGATCAGTGTCACAAGATACTGCAGGGATTAGAAGTCAGGAAACCAAAACTGACAGTGAAAGTCTGGATTAGGTGGACAATAGAGAGGAGCAATACAATTTCCATGTTTCCAAAAGACAATAAGAGGGACAATGTGAAGGTGAGAAATGAGCTGAAAGCTGCAGGCTATCAACCTGAACGCCAAACATCCCTGTGGTGTGCATGACTTTAACAGGAGCTTTATTATCTGCTCAGTTTTCACTTTATTACTATGTCTTCTGTTTCTAGCAATTCCTTCCGCCATTTTATTTTGGTCAGGAAATTAAATGCATGTCACCTTGTGTCTGTGTGTGATGGGTAATCCCTGGCTGCCCCCCACCCCAGTGGATAGAAATCACGGTGTTCCCTCTCCCGTGTGATCGCCTCTGCTGATTGGCTGAGGAACGGGGAGAGTTGACGCTTTGGGCGGCTCCGATTGGATAAATGAAGAGTTACGTCAAGGTAGTCACAGTTACCCGGAGAGAGACCGGAAGTGGTGGGATTTTTCCTTTTAAAATAGAGGCATACGGTTTTTCTGAAGTAAGTAAACGAGTGTCAGCTACAAGATAATTTGAAGAAACAAGATCAAGTCACATAGCACCGATGACCCCAGCCACACATGTATGAATAACATATGTATAAGCATTATGCTTAATTGAACTGACAGGCTGAGGATAAAATGAAGTGCTGGGCCTCTGGGACTCCGGGTCCCGAGGCAGCCGCCCGCCTTACCCGACTACAATCCCACCAATGTTCCGCAATAAAACTAAAAATAGATTTTATTTTGGCATTTCGCGACCGGAAGTCGGACTTTTCCTCACGCTAGCTTCACCGAAATATCTCCGAGCAGCGAGCAAACGGCAGCTGAGCTACGATGTTCTCAGTCCTCAGCAGCCGGGGAGATAATCCAGACGGGAGACGAGGCGAGGCGTCGGTTCGGCGGGACGGACATTTTAGCGCCGAGTAGACGAGAGTGAAGCCGCGAGAGACCTGTGTGAGTGCGCGCGCGTCTGCCGAGCGCCGGGGGCCCCTGTGAAGCGCTGGGCTCGGACAGGACAGGGCGGGGTGATGTTTAGGTTCCGGTATAAAGCCAGCCAGAAAATGGGAACCAGACGAGATGTGGAGCTGGCCGCCGACGCTGTCGTTTTCTGCCGGAGACCAGAATGAGAAGTTTACCGTCCGGGTGTAACAGGGCGGCGGTGTAACCGTCTGGGGAGGCCGCTGGCAGGGGAGAAGCGTGTCTCTGCGGCGCCCCTCCGCCCCCTGTCCGTCAATAAGATGAGGACGCTATTTACATTCTGTTGTCTCTTCCTTATTACCGGCGGAGCGGACCGGGCGTGGGCCACCGGAAACCTCACTCTCGACAGCAGCGACGACGCCAACCTGACGGCCGACAGCAGCAGCAGGTACATCAGGATCGGGGACGGGTCGTCGCAGGAATTTGAGTTTCCTGAAAACACCAACGGCGTGATTGTAATCTCCAGCCAGTACCGGAGCGCCGCGGCCAGCAGGAAGGGCCGCCAGAGCTGGAAGCAGACGGTGACGGTCCGCTCCCTGGACCCGGAGGTTCTCTCCATCCTTAACGTGACGGACAGCGGCCACGCAGGACCAGCCAAGAGCTACATTATCAGCATCCGCTCCGGGTTCCCGGGCAGGGCTCAGCTGCAGATCCAGCTGCTGGACCTGGACCAGGATTCGGCTCCGGTCCTGGTCGAGGAGAGGACGGATTACTCCATCAGAGTGGCGCCAGGTAACGATGACCCGGCCACCCGTCTCATCCAGTCGGGTGGCCTGTCCCATTTCTCTGAGAACCCCGTGCTCTTCGCCTTGCTGCCCCTCATCTTCATCAACAAGTGTGCCTTCGGGTGCAAGGTGGAGGTGGAGGTGCTGCGGGGCCTGCTGAAGAGCCCGGTGCCGCTGCTGTTAGGGGTGCTGGGTCAGTTCCTGGTGATGCCATTGTATGCCTACTGCGTGTCCCGGCTGGCCTCGCTGCCCAAAGCGCTCTCCCTGGGCCTGGTCATCACCTGCTCTGCCCCAGGGGGTGGGGGCGGCTACCTGTACAGCCTGCTGCTCGGTGGAGACGTCACCCTGGCCATCTCCATGACCCTGGTCTCCACAGTGGTGGCGGCGGCAGCCATGCCCTTGTCATCAGCTCTGTACGGCCGTCTGCTGGGCGTGCACGCTGCCCTGCACGTGCCCTTTGTGAAGATCCTCGGCACCCTCCTGTTCATCGCCATCCCCATCTCACTGGGCATGCTGGTCAAGCTGCGCCTGCCCGCCCTCACGCGAGTCCTGCTGGCACTCATAAGGCCGTTCAGCTTCGTGCTCATCATAGGCGGCATCTTCATGGCCTACCAAATGGGCGCGTCCATCCTGGCCAACGTCAAGCCCCAGATCGTGGCGGTCGGGGTGACTGTGCCTTTGCTGGGGCTGGTGGTCGGGGCCATCCTGGCCAAGCTGGCGGGTCTGGCCCCACCGCAGAAGAAGACGGTCAGCATCGAGGTGGGCGTCCAGAACAGCCTACTGGCCCTCGCCGTCATGCAGCTGTCCTTCCGCCGGGCGGAGGCCGACTTTGCGTCCCAGGCACCCTTCATCGTGGCCCTCAGCAGCACCTCAGAGATGCTGCTCATCGTTCTGGGGTACTTTGCCCAGCGGAGGTTGTGCGGGTCTGCTGTCCCCAGGAGTGACGCCTGATTGTAGTCGCAGTGTTGTTTTTTGTTTTTTCAGAACTTTTTGGAGAATGAACCCTTTCAAACGTGGAACTTTGATGTCCCACAGTCTTGGCTACAAGACACCCAACAATCACCAATCCAGTCATCACTGTTGTGGTACACAGGACAGCGAATGGACTTTTTGTGTTTTGTCGTTGTTTTTCGTATTTTTCATGAAAACCAAAGGCCTTTTACCCCTCTAAGACCATTTTGTGTTTATTTTACAGTATGTACTTTTTAAAATCAGATTATACTGTGAGGTACTTGATGTAAATATTCCTAAAAAGAGAATACCTATAAAAGAAACGATATTTTTGTACCAGATTACTTTTTGTAATCAAAAAGCAAAGATTGATTTGCATCATGTTTACAAGAGGTCCATGTGTCTTAGCCTGGGGGAGACTTTTGGGGGTTAAGTGGAATCGTTTGTGAATCCAACAGGAACATGATGATGTTTTGAAAGTATTTGCTACTGATTGTGTTTCCTGGATCTGCGAATCCATGTACTTGAATATTAGACGGGAGAATTGGAAAAAACAGTAAATAAAAAAATATTGTTAAAGCAGGTCTCAGTTTGTCAAGAGTATGTGTGCCAAGAAACATGCCTAACAGATCAGTCGCTCGAGAGTCAGCAGGCTATGTGTTGTAGCTAAACGGTGACCAGGCCGCGTTTTACCACAATACCAACATGAGGCTGTTTGCACACAGATGGTAGAACGGTATTTTTAATTAAAGCTACTAATACCAGTTTTATTCTCATATTTTACATGTCAGGATTTCAAGACTGACATAGCAGGTCATTGTTTCTCCTTTTAACAGTTGTCTTGTCAGGCAGAAAAAGCCTATGAAACAGCATTTACACACTCATGAGGAACTGAACTCTCCACTGACACCTGAAGGAAACACAAACATACATTATTAAGAGGAATGAAATGGTACAATTGTTGTTTTCCACATAGGCAAAGTGTAGTATTTGGACTGATTCAGACAACGTAGCATAATCATTAAATCAAATGTGGCTTCACCTACTGAACTGCTTTTAAAGGGCCAGTCCATTCTTTTCCACTTAGTTTTGAATTTATGTGCTGAGCTTTTGAAATATTCGTATTTGAAACTTGCTGTCACCCCAACACCGTTGACGGAATGATCGAACGTACACTTACTGTACTAAGAACAGTTCTGAGATACTTTTTATTTTAATTTCATGCTGCTTTATATTTAAACACAAACAAATATTGTACTTATTACTCCACTACCTTTATGTACTGAGTATAGTTACTTTGCAGATTAACATTTAAAAAACCTTTAATGAGCATAGAAATTACAAGGTGTAGAGTAAATTAAACCACAGACAGTATATAAAATAGCTTAAATCAGCTCCAGCTCGACTGACTACAACCTTAAAATGCTGTTTACTTGTTAACAGACTTGTGTATTTTTACTTTTACTAATTTGCAAAAATGCAAGACTTTTACTTGCAGCAGTATATTTCTATAGTGTGGTATTGCTACCTCTACTTAAGTACTTTTACCACTATTACCAAACACAGTGAAAGTGTATGGAATGTAGGTTGAACAGCTCAACAGTTAAATGTTTTTCCACAGACAGTGTCCAGGTTACTTACATAATTCCACACAACACAGTGTCAATGTTTTTTTCCACGCACTATTTCTTTGGTACAGAGTGCTTTCAGTTTAGTGTTTACAGTGTGTTTATTGGATTAGTGGATTATTAGTGGAGAACATTGTTTCTGGAGAGACATGTTGCTGGAGAGTTTTTCCTAATGTATTTTTTTGTTGTTGCTTCAAGCACCGCAAACCTCCTTTGTTTGTGTTTTCGGTAAAAATGTTCGTGGCAGATAACTGAAAACTTAAGCAAATGAAACCAAAACTATCTGAGTTCCTTAAAAAGAAAACAGATACTAGTGGTACTACTAGTGGTTTACAGGATGTGATGAAATAAGAATGGCAAAGTATTAGTTGGCAGAAATGAAAACAATCATCAAAGAGAGTAAATTAAAAGGAAGACTGAAATAACAGATGTTTAAAAATGTACATGAAAAACAGACCATGCAACAGGATGGTATGGGCAGGATATTTGCGAGTCATGCCTTCAGTTTAGTAAGTTAAGAACCAGAGGACAAGGTCCAGGTTTTATCAGCTTATTCTTGTTGAACAGCATACTGCAGTTCATAGTAAGAGCTGAACAGCTCTGTGTTCTCTAACTATTGAGGTCAACTATTGACAGCAGGTCCAAAATTCAGAATACCAGCTCACATCAACATCCTTCCTTCTCTTGTCTTCTTGTGTAAGAAACAGCTCACGGCTCCAGTGAATGGGGGGGAAGGTTTTATACGCAGGCTGCATTTCCTGTCATGAGCAGCAGACTTTTATGTGCATTCATTAACCAGTTTCTGTGGGAGTTTTGCAGTGGAAAACAAGAACGTTCAGTCCTGCTGTTTTGGCCCTGGCAGATTTTGACTGAGCTGTCAGGAATGTAGCACAACTGTAAAGCTTCTGGGCTGAGTTTTTTTGGGTATTTCAGTCAGCGGAGGTGTGTTTCAAGTCCTGTGGCTTCCTCGCAAGGGCGGGGAAGTTGAGTTCTCTGTGTTTCCCACAAGAGAGTGATGACTGTAAGAAGAGAAACGTGATCCCTCTGAGTCATGACCACTTCTTCTTCTTCATACATTAAAACAGGTCACTTTTTGGTTGGATTACTATCGATTTTTGTCACTAGAGGATTGTATCATGGGCAGAGCTGTTCCCTGACGTACATGAGTGTAGCTGTAACTATTAATTATTAAATTCTTATAAATTATTTTATCTTTTAGTTTTTTACCTTTTTATTGTCATCTAGAATAAAAACAACATAAACAATCTCAAATATTTTATGAAGGCACAAATTATGAGAAACATTATTAAGACAAATGAAAAAAGTAGGGGGGAGTCTAGTGCATATCCACTTTGTAAGACACAAAAACAAAAAATATGACTAAATTATGGTTTTCATTGTTTCCTCTTCAACACTTGATTGTTGTGATAAATTACATTTACCTTGTTGGTCGATGCAATGCAAGGGAACGTCTGTATTTTGTCATTGGTATCAATTTCACAAACTGCATGCAGCACGTGTGTGTTGGTGTATGTATCTCTTTCTGTTGCTGGGTTGTCAAGCGTATACCTAGATCTTCTAAAATTTTACACAAGCTTTTTTTATTATTTTTAACATTGTTTAAATTCAAGATCACTTATAGCTTTTAACGTGAAAATATCTAAACATGTGAGCGGTGGTCCACATTTTAACTGCAGTTCCTCGTAGGAAATTAATCTTTACATATTTTTACTTTTTTTCTTTGCTTTTATGTTATGGCTCATTTTAAGTCTTTATTCAATTTTCTAATTTTAGTCCAACAGTACAAGATGAGTACATAGTAAATGAGTGAGTCAGTGATTGCTTCATGAGAAGGGGGAATTCTGTTATTGGAACTGTTAAGTTTTCATGCAATCAAAGCGTCATCATGTTGACATGTGTTCACTTTGCCTCCTTCTCAAACTTTATTACACACATTACACACACACACATTCACTCACACACTCATACACACACACACACACACACACACACACACACACACACAAGGGAAATAATGCTGAGGTCCAGATCCAGTCAGTCCTTAATCAAAACTTTTCCCTCTAGTGACAGTGGCTCACTTATGATTCAGACAAGAGCCGCCACTGTAACTGAACGTGTGTATGTGTATGTGTGTGTTTGTGTGTGTGTCCTCAAGTGTCACTGTGTGTTGTTCTTCATGGGGCTGACAGTTGATGACGCTCTGCTTTGCACTCAGCCTTGTACATCAGCACTTCTGTTTATATTACTATCCCGCACATTAGTGGCACAATAGGAAGAGAGGGCTCTTAAAAATTCATGAGGACACATTGCATTAAGTTTTCATGAGTTTCACCGGCTCCCTTGAGATGGTATTCCCGCTGCCTGCCGCAATAAAGCCGGGAAGTCCGGAAAATACATAGGTTGCTGAGGGGAGAGGAGCACGCTGTACAACGTGAGGAATGATCTTCACTCCAACACACCAAGGGCAAGATTGAGCCTGCTGCTATATACAGGTCACTCAGTGTGATTTTGCGAGGTGTGGCACTCACTATGCAACACCTAAACAGAGCCAAAATCTTATGTGTTCAAGGATAGGCATATCTTATTAAAATGTTATTTCTCAATGTTTTTAATCCTGCACATTACAACCTTGCTGATAATTTAGGTTTTGAGAAAACATTCTGCTGCAGCCTACCACAGTACAATAGTACACTATATTTTCAAACCAGGTCAGATCGCTGTTATAAAAAAGGGGGAAGCTTAAATTACCATCACAACTGCACATTTGTCTCTAGTCAAGTCAACTCAAGTCAATTTTATTTGTATAGTGCCAAATCATAACAAAAGTTATCTCAAGACGCTTTTCACATAGAGTAGGTCTAGACCATACTCTTTAAAATATTATTTACAGAGACCCAACAGTTCCCACCATGAGCAACACTTGGCGACAGTGGCGAGGAAAAACTCCCTTTTAACAGGTAGAAACCTCGAGCAGAACCAGGCTCTGGGTGGGCGGCCATCTGCATCGACCCAGTTGGGTTAAAGGGGAGGAGAGAGGGGGAGAGGGGAGACAGAACAGGAGGAGAGACAACAAATCAGACTAATAATAATAACAACTGCAGCAGTGAGTGTGGAGCAGGAACATGGGGGCAGTAGACGGCCGCCAATCACAGATCCAGAATCTACAGCTCCAGAGGCAGAAATACCTGCAGAAAGTGAGAAGGCAAAAAAGCACAAAAAGCACAGGAACTACTGGAAGGAAGTGGAGTTAGTAACATGTATTAGTGGGATAGGAATGCATACAGATAGAGAGGGAGAGGAGGAGAGAGAAGCTCAGTGCGTCATAGGAAGTCCCCCGGCAGTCTAAGCCTATAACAGCATAACTAAGGGATGGTTCAGGACTCACCTGAGCCAGCCCTAACTATAAGCTTTATCAAAAAGGAACGTTTTTAGTAGACTCTTAAATGAAGACAGGGTGTCTGCCTCTCGAACCCAAACTGGGAGCTGGTTTCACAGAAGAGGAGCTTGATAACTAAAGGCTCTGGCTCCCATTCTACTTTTAGAAACTTTAGGAACCACAAGTAACCCTGCATTCTGTGAGCATTCTGTGGGGTAATACAGTACTATCAGCTCTTTAAGATACGATGGTAAAGAGCTTTGTAAATGAGGAGGAGGATTTTAAAGTGAATACACATTGGAAAAATGACAAAACTAAGCACATTCATACTGTTAAATGCTTTAATGTACACTCAAAAGAAATACAAAGTAATATATCCTTGGAAAAACATTGGTATCACCATAGATATAAAATACGTACTTTTGTATTCTAATTGGCAAACTAGTGAACAATCAACATTAATACATTTGTTCTATTTATGAGCAGCAGTGGAATGTAGTTAAATATATATACTCAAATACAGTACAATTTTAAGGTGCTTTGAGTCGGCCATTATTTCTGCCACTTTAGTTATGACATTGGTCTGAGAGCTATAGTTACAAGTTTTGTTACAGATAAACATTTTACACACAAGCTGTTTAATCAGCATATGAAATATGACACATTGTTATACATCAAATGACAGTATTAGTTTATAATAAAGAACACAGTTATGATCTATTGGAAAAAGTTGTATTCACTTAATTCTGTAGATTTTCTGCTTCCTGTGTGGATCCTATGTGGCATACATGGCTGCTCCATTGCTATGTGTTTGCTGCAGATTGCTTTGTCAGTGAGATTATATAATGCCCAATCACAAACCATGGGAAAACAACATCACAATAAAACCACAGAAAAACTGCCAAACTACTCATGTGTCACAGAATTTTTTCAAGATGACAGTTTTATTTATTTAACCTTTTTAAATAGAGATACAGTCCAGCTGAATAAATAAAATCCTATAAAAAGAACTGACATAAACAGTATAGGATAATAAAAGTTGATATACAATGCAGAGATGTTGCTATGATAACAGGGTGGAGAAAACTGATTCTCATATTCTCTTTAGGTGCGTTTCAAATGAAGGGAAGTAGGGTACTCAACAAAAGTTCAGGTTGAGTTTCAAAACTAGTTCTGTCTCAGTTGTCACCTCTGCTATTTCCAAAGAGCACATTGTTGTTCAGCCTGTTCACGTGGAACTCACTTAAATTACAGAGACACAAAGGAACAGCCTACTTTTTAGTCACTAAAAAAATAACTTTTGACTTGAGCTTTTGAAAGTTTGAGTTTAGTTTTACATACTGGGACCACTTCAGGCATATCATATCTCTAAATCTCAGGCAACTGATTATATGCACAAAATCCCTTCATAATATCTGACACACAGGGGAAGGGTGTAAACGTGTGACAGCTGTACCCTTGATTGACAATCAGTGGTGATGGTAAACATCTGAAGGAACCAATTTGCTGACAAAAGAACAAGCAGAGATGCCATGCCTTTTGTAACATTTATTGATCTGTTTATCCCTTGTCCTGTCTGGGGAGATCGATCTGTTGTTTCATTCCCTGACTAGTAGTGAATGCATGGGTTGGGATAAAAAAAATAAATGTAATATAGTTTTAGCAACTGATCATCTCAACATGAACTTTTAAAACAAACATCTGCAAAAAAAAAAAAAAAAAAGGAAACCCAGATGACGCCTTTAAAACAACTCCGTGTTATTTCCTGTTTGTCCCACGGTCTGTCCTGATTGGCTCTAGCACGGACCAATGAGAGAGAAGGGCGCGAGGAGAAACATGGAGGAGGAAGTGAATCAAAACAGTGTCGCAGCAGCTTGAACAAACCGGGCAAGAAATGTAGTCATTCAGCGCGGTTCATTTTTCAGAAGCCGTGGTAATGTGTTAATTAAAAAGGCTGACTGGGTCAAACGTCACATTTCTCTCGAAGCGTTTTTAAACCTTCAGTCAAAGTGAAATGTCACTGAGTGCATCGTGTGAGTCGGTGTCTCAGAAGAGGACTCTGTCGAGCCTCCTCGGTGAGTTGACAGCTGGACCCAGTTCACCTTACTGGTGTTTTAAACAATGCGTGAATACATGACCGCAGTATCAGGATGTCTGTATTGTCTTGATGAATACTGATTGACGTTTGTGACGTTACTGGTTGATTATGGCGTTAAATTCACCCCCTTCGTCTCTTAGTATGGATACATTGCCAGTTTTTTAAGTGAGTTTTGGCTTGACCTTTAATAGAGAATCATCCCTATTTACAATTATTTTCAACAAATGAACCTATTAAAGGTATATGTGTGTAAATACGTCATGTCATCGGTTTAAGTTTAGGCCAACATAGAATAGCTTAGTTATACTTACTACACTAACTTTACTACAACAACAGTGCACAATTCTATACTGTTTGATACTTAAAATGAGTTATACAGTATTGAAACTGTGTCCATATTATGTGTTCTTCCTACTGTTGTATTCCCAGCTGGTCGTGTGGTGAAGAGGCCGAAGCAGGAAGATGGTCAGCAGCTGCAGGAGGCAACGATCCAGCTGTTGGAGCAGCAGCAGAGCCTCTGCAGTCTGCTCAGGGAGGTCGGGGTGAGTGAGTGAGTGAGTGGACTGGAGGGTGAGGGCAGTGCCTTTTTTAAATAGTTCTGTGGACTGAGACAGAGGCGTGTAACAACGGACAATGTCTTGACTGCAAAACATGTGCCTCTAAATGGGATAAAAAGGGAAATTGTAATGTTGCAGTTGACTGTATGTAAAGATTTGCAGTTTCTACTGGCCGTTATACTGCATATGTATGTATGTGCCACTTGATTGGCTTTGGTGGAAAATATTTTTCATTGCAGTGTTGCTCAAACGAAGGTTGCATTTTAGCCCAAAACTGCCCCAGAAAACTACTTTATTGGAATAAGTTCCCCAGGGCGAATTATGAATGCATGATACACTGTAGAATGTCCTTAAGGATTTAGAAAAGCTGCCTGACCCTCAAATTCCCTCGGGAGTAGACCTGTGCTACTTATTCTGGGAACTAGTTAGCAGAGGGAACTGCTAGGGAAGGGATGTGTCCAAAACCAATAATTATTAATGTATCTTTACTGTATTTTTCACATTTTTGTAGAATCCAGGTTCATGCAACATTTTCCGCACTCCAAATGGAGAGCTGGCACAGGAGGAGTCTGAGGGGATCTCATCTGCCATTACAGGTTCACTGCTTGGTGAGTGTTTGATGCAAGGATCTCTGAAATAGCTTCTGTGCTACACATCAATTTTGCCAAAGTGGCAAAAGTTTAAATGGCAGGTCATGTGACACACTCATGCACAGAGGTACTTGGTGCTATACACTTTTATAACAAAACATGCAGATGTAAAACTATAAATAAGGGAAAGTGTGATACTGGAGTCGCGATGTCTGAAATTTTCAGTGTTTGTTGTGTGTTAGGACTGTTTATCTCTTGAACAACTATCAATTTTTAGATGTTATTTGCTTGCTCACCACAAAGGAGACCACGCGACGACAACCTGACTTTGTCACAGAGGAAATGGTTATGAACTGAATATATGTTGTATTGTCTGAGAACAGTGTGTGAGCTGAGGCGTAGGGCCTCGCAGCTTCGTGTCCCGGTGGCGGCGCTGTCAGTGAAGATGGTGCTGGAGAGACTGGTGGAGATCACTGGAACTGAGGAGATGAAGGAAGAAGAGGAAAAGAGGAGAGGCCTGCTCACTCCCTCTCAGCGAGTGAGTCTCTGATACTAGGATTTGATGGATTTTGATTCCTGAAAAAAACAAATCATTAATTCAACAATTGGTTGACCCTGGAGCATTTCTTTTTAATTTCCTACTAACGTCCAACAGAAAAAAACCTACCAAAAACAAAAATGTAATCATATTAGTTTTACAGTGGGTTATAAATAATTTTTGTTTAAAGAGATCTCTGAATAAAGCTGCCTCTGTATATTACATCCCATATATGTATATAGGGGATGCCTTTTATAGTTTGACTCAGTGTGTCATTGTGGCTGTGTCATGCACAGTGACTTAGCGCTATCTGGTTTACTTCCCTGACGCTACAACTTTACTGTTGTACCAGTTGTGCATATTGAAAATGGTTGCTGCATCACATCTGTGGTGCAGATCTATTGGCAGATTGTTACATTTGTGTTTCAACATAGTTCAGCTGCAGTGACAGCCGCAGAAGTCAAGACAAACAAGAGTTTGTCCTTCATTACGGATTTCTCTACTCTCTGTTCTCTGTTCACAGTATAGAAAGCATGTCAAATATGAAATCCCTATATCCCATCCCTGTCCTCTCTAGGTCCAGCTGCGTGTACTGCTGGAGGCCAGCAAAGAACTGCTGTCACAGGGAGCTCTCTGCCCTAAACTGCTCTGGCTGGAGTACAGAAGAGATCAGGTTTGTTTGTTTGTGTGTGTGTGTGTGTGTGTGTGTGTGTGTGTGTGTGTGTGTGTGTGTGTGTCTGTGTGTTTCAGTCTGAGTTCTATACAGATGAGTAGAAAATAAAGTATAGTAAATAAGTATAAAAGAGAAAAAAACAAAAAACAAAGTTTGACCAAGTTTTCACTCCCTTTATTTGTCCCTTTTACAATTGTTGTGTTTTCACAGAAGCTACCCAAGCTGGAGGTGATGTATCATCTTCACTTTTACAACATCCTCTCTCTGAAGTACATTTTAGAGAGGTAAGTGTATGGCAAATTCCGTTTGTGCCCTCTTTTTCAACATCAGGATCAGTCAGCTGTTGTGGAGCTAGTCGACAGAATACAGACTAGCTGGCTGCATAAGATAACAAAGCAGGGAAGTGAACTGAGAAAAAAGACCAAAAACTATGCAACTAGTATTTTTACTTCTACAATAAACATGCTGTAATTGTGAAATTTAACCACTTTTACAATTAATAGCATGGAAATATTTTACTTTAAAAACAAATGATGTGAATTTATGTGGGTTGAGTTACAAGTTGTGCATTTTAAAAAATTTTATTTTTTTAGGGTCCAGCTGTATCTTGTACATATATATATATATATATATATATATATAAACTAAATTCAAGTTGCTAAAATTCTACAGAAAATCCAGTCAAAAAATTGGGTTGCTCAGATTGGATTGGTTAAATTCAGACAATAAAGTTTATGCTGAAAAACTTAAAATTGAACATCCAGACTTTGATCAGGAGTGATCAGACCTCAGTCAAGTGTTCCAAGGAAGACAAGTTTAGAACTTTGATTTTCTGAATGTGTGAATCTGCAAAAACAAAATGTTGGTTTTGATTTTAGAAACCTTGAAATTACCTTCTGGTGATGTCAGAGAGCGGAAATCAAACTATATAAACTTTAAAATAAAGTAAAATCATTCAATACTACAGATTCTACAAATTGCTAACTCATAACAAAAGACTTGGCTGTCCGTGTTACAGTGCCCGTCTGTGGATGTAGAAGAGCCATTTTTATCTTTTCATTTTTTAGTTCACAGAGGGACTCAAATATAAGCTCCATACAACAAAGACGGATATATATATATATATAGTTCAACGATAGTGAAAGTTAAAAGCAGGGCTGACACCTACGCCTGTCTGCAGGAAATGAGCTTTAACCTTTCACTCAGTTCTGACCTATTGTTGCTTTTTTCTCCCTTCAGTGATGAAGGAGTGACGCTGTGGTTGGTGTCTCAGTTGAAGGGTCTCTGCGGCTGGACACCTCCACAGGGAGAAGAGGAGACCAAACAGGTTCAACAGAGAGCATTGTCAAGTACGGACTCAGATTGCTCTCACTTGTCTAGCCGTAGTTTTGCTTAATGGAAGACATTGGACCTTAACCATTCATCAACAAACGCCTCATTACAATACTGAAAGCTGTTCGTCACCTAAACCCTATCACCTATCATCCGCTTTTGTGTGCTAGTTTTAGGAGAGCTAATCCTGATCAGCTTGTCAGTACACCATAAATTTAGTTTCACTTTGTTAGTTTCATCACAAAACAGAATCAGAGAGATTAGGGTTTCCTCTCAATACGAGGAAAATGGCTGGGCTTGATTCTAATATTTTCCTTTTATGTCTATAAAAAGTACCACCCCTTCAATTCAGTTAGTTTTGCAGCTAGGCAACAGAAGACATAAAAACAAGCACCATAAAAACACCATAATACAGTGAGACAATTGAAGCTATTAAAAGTATTGAAACTATACACCCAGTACAGATTACAATAAGAGGTTCATGTGACAAAAGCGAAGAACAACTTCAACAAAAAGAATGGGTAGGATAAAGTGCTAAACTCTGCGGGGAACAAGGACGACATTTTTTGGTCTATTAGAAGCAATTTTGCACATAGTATGAATGAAAACATAAACCTGTTGCACCTAATTGGTTATCTAAACATTTTCATTACATTTTAAAAGAAGAGATGACGTTTAAAATTTAGTTTAAAACATATATATATGTGTTTGTGTGTGTATTTTGTGATTTTAGTGCTTTCTTCTACTTTCTTATGTGTTTTAAGTGTGACCACCTAAGCTACAAAGAAAAATCCACTCATGGTAGTATTCGATAAAAGGTTCACCAAATGATATATACTGCTGCTAAGGGTAATGCTGATAAAAGATCGTGATTGTGTATTTTAGCTGTGGTTGGAGTCTTGGTGGAAACTGGCTTTGAGCGGAGCCACGAGCCAGAAACTGCGGACAGGAGGATCTCCCTGCTCTGCTGCTCAGTGCTGGACAACATGCTCTTCTGTGAGTCTACATGTCCCTGCACCACTTACCCCGTCCTGTGTTGATGAAATATTTAGTAAAGCACTTTGATTCACACCTCCTGACCCTGAAAGATATTTTCTACTTCTTTAACTGCTAAGACGTCTAAGTATCATTTTAGTGCTTTCCTTTTTTGTCTGCATTTTAACATTTGATTGTTTTTTGTGTCTTATCTTCTTCAGGGCTTCTAGACACTGTGGAAAGGAGTCCAACTCTGCAGTCTGCTGGAGGAGAAGCCAAGCTATGGTTCTTTG